>CM027826.1:63392574-63992574 GCA_016097485.1 Eucalyptus sideroxylon x Eucalyptus melliodora | reverse complement strand
ATTGTGGAGTTGAAATTTTGTTGATCGTTTCATTCGGTTGAGAACGCAATGGCCAAAGAGATGGAACTTTTGCTCGGATAGGTGCCATAAGTTGTGGAATGAGGATATCTATTTTGTGATTTTGTTGGTGAATCTGGAGTCAAGGAGATGTCTCCATGATTAGAGCATGACATCGGATATAAAAGTGTGGTGCATGGGTTGTCCATCCTATTGAAAGTATCCACAGTTTGATATGTTGAGTGATAAGGAAGTTTAGGGATTGGCTAACTAAGAGAGACATTCGGTTCCTTTCAATGGCTTGATGCAATTTACCTTTAAAAGATTCCAAAACAACATCTACAAAATGCATTTCAACCACTCATCTTCCTTTAGTCTCCTAAATTGAGAGAATTTGAATTTTTGAGAAAGAATTAGAAAAGGGAGGAGGAAGTGGAGGTCGATTGACATGCCAAAAAGTTCTGCTTCCTGTGTAGACCTTTGTCTCTAGCCCATTGCTAGCAGCATTTGCATGTGCCTTGTTGCATGCCGGTACATTAGATTACCCTTCCAACGTTGTTTCAGTTGCTCAAGTTTTGTAATGAACAGCTTCTCTTACCCTTCCAATTTTGCTGCTGATGCCTGCTTTATGCCAAATGCCATTGGAGTAGGATCTTGAAAACAGGAAGGTGATTTAACTGTTTCTTCTGCAGGTTGTAATGTTATTGCTCACTATCATTTTTGCCGTGGTGCATAGCGGATTGGCTAGTCTAAGGGATGCTGGAGAAAAAGTCATGGGTGAGCGGGCTTTCCGGGTGTTGTTTGCAGGCACATCTCTTCCCTTGGCTGTTAGCACTGTGGTGAGTTTCTTGTTTTACAGGTGGACAGTACACAAGTCCTCTGCTAATCTATCATTAAATTTGATGTTGGTGCATTGTCTCAATTTTCACTTCTCATGTTTGCATAATATGTTCCACAGATTGTTTGGGGTTCTTTTATTGAATCAACTCTGACTTTCCGTGATTTAGGTTTACTTCATCAATCATAGATACGATGGAGTACAGTTATGGCAGCTCCAGGGTGCTCCTGGAGTACATCAACTTGTGTGGCTCACAAATTTTGTCTCCTTTTTCTTCCTCTATCCTTCTACCTTTAACCTACTAGAGGTGGCAGCAGTTGATAAACCCAAGATGCATCTTTGGGAGACAGGAATCATGAGAATCACCAGGCACCCACAGGTATGAATTCCATCGTACTTTTATATTCACAATCGCATTTCCCTACCCAAGATGAAAAGTTGTTTGAAGGCGGTTTAGTGACATCAGAATCAGGTGGAACCTGTTGCAATCTGCTCTCTCCTGTTTGAGCTCATGCATTGAATTTGAATCCCTACTTAAAAGGGAAAAGTGGATATTATTCTAGAATTTTCCTAAATGGAGTGAATTTGAAGAGGAACCACATGGATTCGACAGTTATAAATAATCAGAAGCCTAGTTTACCACGAGGCATGATTAAACCAGCTGTAATTGGTTGAGAGCATAACCCTCAGAAGGTTCCATTTTTTAGTGGCCTGGCTTGAGCAAGTTGCTTACTCTAGAATTTATGTATCTGAACTTTGGTGCAATGTTGGCACCTCGTCCTGAAAAGTTCTTTGTAGTCTTGTAGACTTATAAATATTTCTCGTGAAGATGAGCTATCTTGGAGATGGGTTGCGACCAGATTCTAACACCTACTACTTGACGGAACAGTCCTCTCTGTTTTGTGATTAATATTTTTTATGATAACCAAAAAATTCAAGTCGCAATTTGCAAAATAATTGAATTAAAAGTTAAAAAAATAAATTAGGGATCTTTACCAAAAAAATAAAAATAAATTAGGGAGACTAGTTCCTGGAAAGAATGATTTGTGACAATAAAACGATGAAAAAGAGCTTGCTAATGACATATTCTTCACTCCAGATGGTTGGGCAGGTCATGTGGTGCCTGGCTCACACCGTATGGATCGGCAACTCCGTCGCCTTGGCTGCATCGGCTGGCTTAATCGGACATCATCTCTTTGGTGCTTGGAACGGAGATAGAAGACTAGCCATCAGATATGGAGAGGCTTTCGATGCTGTGAAGAGCCGGACAAGCACCGTTCCGTTCGCAGCAATTATTGAAGGCCGTCAGAAGTTGCCGAAAGATTACTACAAGGAGTTCCTCCGATTGCCATACCTATCGATTACGGCATTGACTTTGTTTGCCTATTTTGCGCACCCCCTAATGCAAGCGGGAAGCTTTGGACTGCATTGGTAGCATGAACTGTACTTATCATCTGGAGAGCCAATGTTAGCATCTTCCAAGTTGTACATATTGGTTGCCTTTGTCGAAGGGTGGAATGAACGCATTGCCAGGAAGCGGATTCCTCAAAAGATAACAAATCCAAAAGAAGATAGTTTTTTTACTGTGAGAGAAAAAACAGGAGTAAGAGAATGTGATGATTTTGTTCGAGCAGATTAGGTCATGTGCAATGATAATAGAGATCGACTTGCATGCAGTGTGATTTACATCAGATGCTAAAAATTTCGCCCGTCTATTCTGTCGTGATTGCAAGTTGATTTTTCACACGATTCAATGATCATTTATTGTGAGGTTTTCCGAATGAAGATGTATTTTTTAGTAGAGATTTCTCGCTTCTCTCTTGCAATCCTGAAATCTTCATAGATTCAATTTTCCATGCGAAATGTGAATGCAGGAAAAACAAAGAACAGAGTAAAAAGAATTGCGCGAGTTTATTTTCGTGCCATTTGTTAGACAAACCGTTGTTCTAATAAGGTCTAATATCATTGGCATACAACTCATGCAAACTCTTCCGGAAGCCCCCATTTCTCTCTTCCTCTTGTCGTGGTCATTGTCATCGATACCGGAAGTCGCACATCTGCACGTGGCTGCCAACTTCAGTTTCCCCGTATATCCTAGAGAAATCGTTCTTTCTTAGGGAACACATTAACAATTTCGATGTTATGAAATTATTGGGGTAGACATATGAGTTATGTTAGAGAAGTTTTTCATCGAAAAATTAATGTGATGTTGAGCAATTAATATATCTTACTTAGCCTATAACTCATTGGATTAAGTTTTTAAGTGAAGGCCAGTTATGATGATGGGCTTGGACTTATGCTCTCTTCGTGATCTCCCTGGTAAAAGTCAAGTTAAAGTTTTAAACTTCTACTTAACGTATCAAATTTTTGCTGCGCACTCCTAACAAATGGTATCAAAGCTAATGGTTGCGGTTTCCAAACAAGTAAACGTTGTGGTGTAGTAACGCCAAACCGTAAAAATGAAGTTGGGCCAAAAGGATACTTAAATTAAAGGGGAGTGGACTAAACACTGAAGCTCACACGTGAAAGGGAGATTGTTAGGATAAAGAAATGCTGCATCGGAAAATTAATGCAGTGTTGAACAATTAATTTATCCTAGTTGACTCATAACTCATTGGCTTGAAGTATCGGGCTTTTATTGCGCGCTATTGACATAAACCATTGAGACAAACAATATGCCAAAGAAGAAGGCGGATCCTAAGCTAACTTGTTCTACCGAACAAGAAGAAATAAAGAAATAATTTGTGCGTACGCTCTTTCACTTTGATGATCAAAAGAACAAAGAAACAAGGAAGTGGAAAAATGGTAGCAGCTGACTAGGAAAAGCATCAGCAACCCCCTTGTCACTTTCCAAGAACCAATGAAGTCCTCCTTCAAAGCTCACATCCATCCACCCTTTTCTCCGCACACGTCGTCGTAGGGAAATCCCTTGTCGAAACACTTCCTGGAAACGTCAGAATCACAATAATTTTCAGACCATTCCCGTCTACATTATCATCTGGACAGATTCAATTTTCTGGTGGTCCTCAGTCACCATTCTCTAGCTTGGAAGACAGAAAGATTGAAAAAGAAAACAGAAACTTCGCCCACCCAATTGCCAGATGTTGCCCCGACCGTTGGCGTCACGTCGATGGATAGATACATCAACCGACTTGCCACCTCAAAACTCCACTGCCCACGTGCCACCAGGTCGACCGATGCTGAATTTTCCTGAAACTAATGAAAACAACAAAAGTCGAGTTGCGCATGAAACCACTACTTTGTCTCATCGATTGAATGCAATTTCATTTGATCATGTGCACACGTTTGTAACTCAAGTAACACCGACGGAGTTTCAATGATTTCATGTCCTATCTTATCTTCAACGGGCTATAGGATTGGTTTTGCCTTTGCTCCTTGACGTACGAATCGACTAGCGGCCCAAATTCAGGACAAGGAGGCCACAACGTGAGGTTCCCATTTGAGGTCCGTCGATGTGCCGTGCCAAGCTGTACAAGATTGTGCCGAACTCGCAGCCTTAGAGAACCTACCTTGAGAGGGTTGCTGTGTAAAAACTCAATAGATGATTTTGCAATAAATAAATGGAAGGAGATGGAAACATTCAATACACGATTCAAGAGTGTCATCAGAAAAACAACCCCAGTTTGGCACCTACCTTTGGGTTATCGCATTAGGCCAATGAGAGGAAGGCCACGGGCAGTTTTAACTTTTTTAAAAGACACCTCCCTCTGACTTCAGAAAGCCAAGCCTTTTTTGTCACGAGTCGCATCAAAAAGGAGAGCTACTTGCCTTCCCTTTCAGCTTTATTCCTCCGTGTCTAGACGTTCTATATATGGATCCACCCCAACCTCAGGCTCTGCCAATAGGCTAGAACTTCTACAAAGTTGCAGAACGAGCAATAGAGAGAGACGGAGAGAGTTCACTGAATACTTCAATCATGTGCCATCCACGGAACCCTTTGCTCAGCCTGAAAGACCTGTCGTCGGTGTTACGAAGGCGGTACCCTGCGCACGCCCTCAGAGCGACTAGAGCCGCTGACCAGGACGTTGGCAATGCCCGCGTGCCTGCAGCAGCAGCAGCAGCATCAGCAGCAGGAGGAACGGCTGGGGCCGGGGCTGATGGGCTTCGATCGAAGAGGAGATGCTTATGCTCGCCAACGCTGCACCCTGGCTCTTTCCGGTGTAGGCACCACCGCGCTGAGTATGCGTGGGGCGGTGCGATGGTGAGAAAACGACCAGAAGATACGTACAAACTATAGCTAGATACTTGAGAAAAAGAGAGAAGGAAACAGAGGCATGTCAAGCCTTTCTGTCTTTGAATTGCGATGCTTTTGTCCTTCCAGTTTTCAGTTTTTAGTAATGAAAAATGGGCGATACGGGCAAGCTACTTTCTTTTGAATGTATGCGTGTGGTTAGATGAGTTACTCGTCAAAAATCCTTCGAATTCCTTCTGTCGGGTCACAGTCTCACGGTCCCCCTAAGAAAATAAGTAACAAAGAAGATCAGCCCCTTCACAAATTCCAAATCAGGAGTCCATGATTGGCATGGCTGCGTGCGACACTCACCGGCGCATCACAGCAGCTCCCCTCGGTGAAACCACTGTCATGCCAAGCCAAGTATGGCGTAGTAGGGCAGTACAGAAATTGTACAGAAACTAGTCGTTAAAGAAGAACATACAAGGGTGTTTATGCAGAAACTCTCTACTTCCAAATTTTATCCTTTCTAATTAATTAAACAGTAGGAGCTTGAAGGCAAGTCGTCGTTTTGCCTTTTTATGCTCATAATTCCCGTTTGTTCTTTCATACAAACCTTATCTACAAACTGTGTCAACCCTTTTCATGAGAAGGACAATGGCAGAAAGAGACGTAGAAACAGGATCATTTGGGATGGAAGCGCCAGAAACTCTGCAGCAGAAAAATTGAGAACAAGAACATCTAATTATATTGGTCGCTTGGATTCCTTAGTCCAACCTTAGACATTTGAAAACCAATATCCAAGGTCTACATTTTAGAGCGTTCGACGAGCAGTAAGTGGATATCCAGGAGAAATAATCAGATTCAATATCAACGAAGACTGAGTATGAGTATCAACCAACGTAATAATTTTGCAAATCATCAGCAAACCCATCATTATCAAAGAGTGTTATCCACCGGTCCAATTCAAGGGCTTAACCAAGGTGGACTATGCTTCAGGAAGCATGGTCAGAAGTTCAAATCCTGGCTAAGGCAATTTTATTAAGACGATCCTCAAGAATCTATTGCCTTTGTAGTTATCCATTTGCTGTAGGATTGGGGAGAAACACCTCAACTTGATAGGCTTGAGATGCTCTAAAAAGCAAAAACCCTACATAGTTTAAACGAAGAAAAACAACGTCGCAGTTGGTTTAGCAAGATTATCGCAACACTTTCAACATAAACATAGCTCATCCAACAGAAGATTAAAGACATTGGACCTCCAATTCATGAGAAACATCCACGACACAGTGTTCGAAAAAAAATTATTACTATAAGCAGATAAAGGATATTCATTTTGTATATACATGGAGTTACGGGTTCCGCTGCTCTATAAATTTTTGTATCTCATATTGTTTGTGTCATCATTTGCATGCTGAACCGGTAAGTAAGTGGCGGCTGAAAAATGCACACGGTCTACATACAGCGACGAGGACCAAGCTTTATCCCCAGTGCAAACACTTTGGAGTCCAGAGATGACAGCCTTCCACAATCACTGCGAGCATTTAATATTGGATAAGTATTCACTGCCTGCACTTTCTCCTCAGACGCAAATAATCATAGCCATCGAGGATTTTCCACTGATCTGCTGGGAGTCATAACTAAAATCTGTAAAACCATGTAAGCTGGTATAATACAAAGATATCCAAGAGACATTCGCTGAGGAGAGACTAAGTGAAAATCAACTCTTTGCTGGCGAGGGATGAAAGAGCTCCTAGCAAAGAAAGAAAAAGAGAAGAAAAAATATCATTTAGTTTAGGCAGCAATTTATCTGTTAGCTACACAGCATATAGGCCTATTCCTATATGCAACTAAGAACCAAACTATACAGTCATTGCATTCTTGAGTAAAGGATTTCACTTAATGTCCTACAGAACATTACCAAATCACACCACATGTGAACATGCAGATCAAGAAGTTATGACCATCTGATATCCTAATTGGAGAAACTAGTTTGAGCATGCAAAAACAAGGCATCTTGAGTAGCCAATACTAGTAGCTCACTCAAAAACCACACATTATCCGTCCACAAAGAGATGTTACATGTAAAATTGACATCAAATTGCAGAATTTCTCACCTCAGGAGAGCAGTTTTGATGGGCAATAGTCTGGTTCTTGACATTAACAGATATCTCACAAGATACCCTTGCCTGCATACATTTAAAGAGAAAAAAAACATAAGATAAAATCAGTTAGAAAGCCATGCACATTTCAGTAGAAGACAAGTGACCATAATTATCAGTCACATTGCAGATGGCATGCTCCATTGAAGCCATGGGAAAGACAATTAAGACTCAGCACTCACCAGAGAATGGTTCTTTTGCACCATTCAACCAAATAGCTATGACTAGTATGGCAATGCACGAGAGAACATTATACATTGATATTCCCATCATAAGGTTTATTTGTAAAGTAACGAACGGCATGCCTCATGAATAACAGGATTTTTAGGCCAGCAAAGGTCCCCAATTTGTAGCATGAAACCAGAAACAGAGCCACAAACTCAATCAACAAGAGGATATCATCATTCAATCTAGAAGTGCAAATCACAGAAAGGCAAAGTGCAATGACCAAAGCAGACAAGTTACTGACTAAATTAGCAATAAAAGAAATGATGAAGTAAGAGTCCGAGAATATCGCATGTCACAAGAAAGAGGCCAACTTGTGTCCTGGGAAATGCTAAATATCTCTTAAAGAAATCTCTGAGTCCACAAAATGCTACATGTGGGTATTAGTATCGGGAGAGGAAAACATCGATAATCCAAAAGCATTCCCTTCACTTTGATGAGTGGGCTAACACACAAATGATCAAGTGAGTGCATCTATCCTAACTGCTAATCAATGTGCATCAATAGCATAATCTTGTACGCCAACTCTGTACATTTGCAAACAGGACAGGACACAGCTATGTAATATAAGCATTTCCCAAACACATCAGAATAACCTTCCTACCGCTCTAGCAGACCAATACCTATGGATCCTCCTTATATCAAACTTCATTTTCTCTCACAATGCACATAATGCCATCATACCCGATCTCAGCTCAGCTCAAGATATTCACCGTCCACAAAAATCAAACCTTTTTTCCACTACAATGCACATTGCCCTGGTGATCATACATACCAGTATCTCCCACCCGAAGTCCGCTGCATCACTACCATGGTGCTCACAAGCTTCCCACTTTACACAAATACAAGCTCTTAACAAAGCTCTTTCGCTACACCTCCTTCAATACATCGAAATTTCAAATCCATGAATACTTCTATCAACGATTGAATCATCGGCCTTCGCACAGAAGCAAACGCCAGCAATTGCAATTTCACGCAAACCAAACCGAATCAGAACACTACACTCCGGAGACAAATTCGATACGGACGCCACAATTCGACGATCAGAGTCCAAAGAAACGCGATTACCTTGATGGGCAACTCGACGAACGAGATCCCCAACAACCCGTTGACTCTCGCGTCGGCGTCGAACGGCACGACGCCCTTCGCCAGGTCCTCGAGCAGGTAGAACGCGTCGTACACGACCCGGAGCCCGTCCAGGTCAAGCGTGGTGTCCACGTACGACGACCCGCGCGCCGCGATCATCTCCCCCGCCGACGTCACGGACCCGAGCTCCCTCCCCCGGTAGCCCACCGAGACGTTGAGTGTCCGGAGGTACATGGAGAACACGTCCCGGTTCCGGACCCGGAGGGTGACGTTGAAGGAGAGGTCGAGGGTGAGGGCCGGCGAGGTGGCGACGCGGACGCGGTTGAGCCTGATCCGGGCTAGCTCGACGGTCGGGTCGGAGGGGAAGAGGACGAACCCCGCGGCGGCGGCGACGAGGAGGAAGGAGGCGGAGAAGCAGAGGCAGCGGCGGAGGCGGGGGCGGAGGGCGGCGCCGCGGCGGCGGGGGTAAAAGGGGAGGACGACGACGCCGACGGCGACGGCGTCGGGCGGCGGCGGCGGAGGAGGAGGGAGAGGAGTGTAGGGGAAGGCGGCGGCCGGGGCGGTGGCGGAGTGCTTGGAGGACATGTTTTGGATCGGCGATGAATTGACGGGCGGTCGTCGACTGTGGGATTTATTCCGGTGCGGCCACGCGACTCCTTTTCCCGTACGCTACATAGACGTGGCCCAGCTGTTGCGGTCTGATTGACCGAAGGCGAAATCGAAGGGTGATCGGTTTCCGAATTGGGCCGGTTCCGCCCCAGAACCGAGAACCGAACTGATTGGACCGGAAATGTCCAATCCGGTTTCCAAATTGGAAAGATTTGATTTAGGGTTTCGACAATTTATTGGTCCAATCCAATTCGAGCGATTCAATTCCGCATTTGAAACAGAAAACCAGACTAATTATTCCCAATTTCAAGGAATTATTTACAGCTGCTTGGCTTGGTCCAATTGGGTTCAATTCTTGAATGCACATCCCTCGGTGTATCTCTACATCTAAGATTTTTAATTCGAAATTACTTAAACTTTAATAATACTTGCATATCTTAAATTTCGTGCAAAAGCAAAAATTATTTTACTCTTACTTAATTTTAAGTGTCACAAACACGCATTTAAATTATATATGACCCCAATTTGGTGAAATTGAAAAATCGGCGTTAAAAATTCAGCCAAAGAATTTTAGTATTCACATGTGCAACTGTTAAAAATTGAGATAAAAAGTTTTCCCGTAATCATTAAAAATTTGATGACCAAGGACTACTAATTCTTTATCAAATATGGAAGTATGATCACTGTTGATAGGCGTTGTGTCGTGATGACATCTTGGATTTTTGAACTCTAGGCCTCCACTTTCGCACGTGGCACGATACCAAGTCGTCATACACGTGGAATGTTATGAATGTCTTGAATTCTGGACACGATTGAAAGCATACCTTGGATGGTCATTTCAAAAAAAAAAAAAAAAAAGATAAAGAAGACATACCCTGTTTGATTGGACATGCGACCGAAAGGAAAACATACTAACGTATGTTGGTCATTTTAAATACAAGATAAAAGAAAAGAGTACTATTCGCAAGGTGCTTGTAAGAAAGCATCTCTATCTTAGCAAAATAATCAACTTAGTCGGCCGAGTAATTGGTTAAACCAATATAGTCTTAAATTTACTACAATTTTTCATATTCAATCCTAAGCTTTTTTTTTATCAATTAAGTTATAAATATTTTGTAATTGTGTCAATTTAGTCAATTCGTCCAATTTTGATCGGTCAACATCAACATGGACGCAAATCGATGTCGACTAACGCTGACTTGGATAATTTCTTAATAATATTTTATTTTTTTAATTTTTAATTCTTTTTATTTTTTTTCCTTTTCTTTCTCCTTTTTTTTTTCACCTTCTTCCTCCTTCCTTCGATTAGCGACCAACCAAAGGCAAGCACCAATGAGATCAACCTCATCAGCCATTAGTGAGGGCGAGGCCACAACCTACCAATGGTCTACAAGGCTCACCTAGGCCAAGGTTGCACAAGGTCGCAACCTTCGACGTCACGGCCTCTAACAAGGTTAGGCATCGCCCATGGCTAGCAAGCCTCGACCCTCACCAGAGGCTAAGTGAGGTTGTGGCCTTCGGGAAGGTCTGGCCTCGCCCATGGCCAGTGAGGGGCGGCGAGCCTTGTAGGCCTACCGTAGCTAGGCTTAGGTAAGGTCGCCCAACCATAGCTAGGCTTCCCCAAGGCCGACGAGGTCCCTCGTCTACCTTGCCTTTGACTAGTCACCAACAATGATTGGCTAGAAGAAAAAAACAAATAGAAAGAAAATAAATAAACAAATAAATAAAATAATAAAATAATAAAATATTATGAAAATATTGTCCGCGTCAACATCAGTCGTCATCAACATCAGTGTCGACTAGGTAAAATTGACTGAATTGATTGAATTAACATAATTGCAAAATATTTAAAATTAAATTAACAAAAATAAAGAAATGTTTATGATTGATTGGAAAAATTGTAAAAAGTTTGACTTTTTGGATAATCTTTTCATTTTCAAGTGATTTGGAGCTTTCTCGATCACAGTTTTAAATCTCCCAATCACTTGTCAATCTTAAGAAATATCGATTTGTCCATAACAAGGGTTTTATCGTATAGCAGGCGTCGGTAGCAATGGCTCAATTCGAATAATATCACTACAGATGAAAACTATCGTCCGGAGAGGGCGGCCGATGCTGATCGCATTTGTCCAACTTTTTTTGATATTTGGAAAGCTGAAATGCCAAAGGGGAAGACTTTTTGGGCATGGAGAAACTGACAGGTGGCAGATCCAGGCAATGAATTGGGGGACAGAGCCATCATTCATCCCATCGATTCTTTGCCCCATGATAATGGTCCTTCTCAGAAGGCCCACGGCTCACCCTCTGATATTCCCATTCCCTTTCAAAGGGCAGAAAAATCCCCCCACTCTCCCTCTCTCTCTCTCACCCACTTTCCAGATTTCAGCAGACATAATGTCTTGGATTCGCCAGTGCCATTCAAACCTCATCCCAAAAGTACTAGATTTTTTCAGTCCATAGAACTCAAGGACATGTCCAAAAGCAAAATCACCTCTGACCATCATGACATAAGTCCATGTAGATGGGACGATTGATATCGCGTTGGATTTTCAAATCGTTGTTATCTTAGTTAGCTGTATAAGGAACCATTTGAGCTCAGCTTTTCACATGTTTATATCTTAGTCATTTGGTGAATTACAATCAATCATTCTTTTCCGACGATTGAAGTCATTAGAACCATATTTCTTTTTTTAAAAATTGACATCAAAAAAGGCTAAAGCTATTAGTAGGCAGGCATAATATAAATAGTACTATATTGAATTTCGTAAATAAATAATATGAGATAATACTTTAACATCCTCAGACATTCTTGGAACTTGATAAAAGCTGAAGAGCTCTTGAACGAACTTCAAACATGTACACTTGTAATACTCATATAGTATTCATCAACCTTTGTCTTGGACTAAAAGGGTTTGAAAGTCTCCAGATAAAACCCTCACCAGTTGCATCCTATTGATTGGTCAGAAAAGCAGGCATACCCAGATCTGAACAGACAATCAGATTGCTGATAAAGCCTTTAGGGCTACCTCATATTGCACAATAAGTCAAGTTCACAAAGAAAAAAAAGGCATAGATCACAAGTCATGAAAGGCCTAATCTTTCAGAAGTTGAAAAGGCACATCATCATAGTCACACAACACCCTCACGAGGTTCACGCAGAATCAACAGACTTGGGAGAGAGGGAGCTGACAGATGAGGTAGTGCTGTTTTTGGACGTGGGCATCGAGTTTGACCGCTTCATAAAGGCCGAGGACCTTGCGCGGTGAAAGCGGCACCGGAACGAGCCTTCGTGCGTCGTCGGCGAGCACAAGCACTGGCCCTTCGGCGAGCTCAGCGGCGCAGCCGTGGCCTCTCCTTTGGGGGAGGTGCTTACGCTGATGTTTTGCTTGGAGGCCATTGGAGGGTGGCTGGAACCAATGAAAGTTCAAAACCTTTTGTATGAAGATGACAATAAGGAGAGAGAGAGAGAGAGAGAGAGAGAGAGAGATGGTGAAGATATGGGGGACTTTGGGATGATAAATATGGAATGGGCGAGGTCAGAAGAGAGAATTCGAATTGAGTGGGCATTATTTTAGTCTATATATGGTTTGTCCATATTGTAACTGACCATAGATGTGGCCACGTCCATGTGTAACTATAGGTTCTAGCCCCCAGTTTAAAGCCTAATCGTGAAGGAAAAGTAGAACGCGTCTTTTTAACTTTTTCCATGTTCATGTTATTGGGGGGGCGTCCAACGTCAGTCCGTGACAAATTAAAAAGTAACTAATCTATAAATTTAAGGAAGTAGGTCTACAAAGGGGAGAGAAAATGCGTACCTAAGATTTAGGATATAATTGACGCGTGGAATCAATCGAGAACTTTTGAGGATAAGGATGGCCCAATTCATCTCACTAGGTTTATAGTCAATTAGCTAAAGCCTATCCAATGCATATTATATTATATTAAAATAGGTGAAGTTAGTAGATGCAAAAATCATATATCACATAACAGCGACTTGTTAAGAAGTGGATATATGAAAATATATAATCGTAGAAATTACTTGCACAGCATACTACGCGAATGATTGATCCATTTTACCGGCACGATAATCGATTAGGGCACATGTTGACTCGAGTGGCTACATGAAGAGATGAGGTTCTCATGTGGGGGGTTCATGTGGCTCGTTGCGCACGTAGCAGATTCTCTCCTCCCTTTATTGATCTCCAACCACTCTGCAAAATGCCAAATGGATCTGATCCCTATTCTCTTTCCAGTCCACAAATTATACAAAACTCATCGAATCAGAGAGTAATTCCGCGTTAGATCTCGGACCATGTGAGCTCCATCAACGGAATTCGATGCCATGTTATCAAACGACCATTAGCTGAAGCTCTTCTGCTCATCATGTGACGCCTCTTTCCACGTGTCTTTCACATCATGAAAAGCAACAAAGGAGCACCTGCTTCGTCACTACAAGATGCATGAATCTTTCGACAGGTGACCGTGGAGTCTGTCGCACAGGTTGATGTCCCAGAAACCCTAATACACTAGCAATGCAAAACGATGTCTGACACGCGCGCAGGTTGCTGAATCTCGTAGCAATATATTATCAAGCTGTGTCTCGTGCAATCGGCTGGACCAGTAAAGTATCATATGCAAAAGGAATCTGGAGCTTTTGAACATGTGATTGCCATGGATCTTCTACGGCTCTTCATTTGGACCCCAAAGGACATGCTACATCCCGCAACAGAGTTGCACTCAAACGGACAAGGCAAGTCTCTCTCTTGATTCCCTCCCTGATCCGATATTATTGGAAATATGACTTTTGAGTTTTAGCATCCAGTCCGCACACGGCTTCATCGGAAGTGACGCAGATGTGGATATCAACTGACTTTACCTTTGAATTTTTAAAAAATACACATTTTTCATTGACTTACTTTTTCATGTGCATTGTCTCATATAGAAATTATTAGCTCTCAAGAAGATCAATTGTCAACTTACAAAAGAGAATCGAAGCAACTGGTTCATGGGTAGACCGCAATCTCGTTCAACTTGTTTGTTGTTTGTCAAAAGAAAATGTTATAATGTAACATCATGTTATGGCCTTCAAACACGGGAAGGCCTACATTAGTCAAATGTTCAGGCGGGAGTGTTTTCATCTTAAAGTCCATGATTCAAATTTTGTTGGTGAAGTTTTTATTTTTTTTTTCATTTGAATTAAACAAGATGCAGATCACCAGGCAATTCCGACCCGAAACCAACCGATTGTGTTCAAAATCAGGCTAGATCCGAATAGCTCAAGCTGTGGAGTTAAACTAGCTCATTGCACGCCACTCGTCACGTGATTTAACCATGGCACTTAATGCCTTCTCAATGGCAAGAGCTTGGGAGCAGAACAAGATGAGAGAAGGTGGGATATCCTGATCCATGAAGTGAAAAGTTATCAAGTTGAAATTTATTATAAAAAAAAAAAGGGTTATCAAGAGGTTGAGGCCTCAAGGCCAAATGTAACTCATGACATGGGCAAAGCTCAAGTCAAGCCTGTCTACCAAGGTTTAAGAATCTGAATGGCCCGGCCCACCCATGATGAGCGATCTGGCATCTAGCCAAGTCATTCTGACATACGCACAACGCTTCCATTTGGTACTTCAACAGTGCTCCATGTTCATGTTTATTAAATGTGCGTTATAACGTTTCTGTTTAAAAATTATTTCAGAAAATAGAAATAGAAAAAAAATTCTATTCTTGAGAACAATTTTTAAACAGAAGAATACGTTTGGTAAATTTGTTCCTAAAATAGAAAAAGAACAGAAACACGTTTGGTAAACTTGCATAATTTTTTTGTTTCTTTTAATTTTTAATAGTTTTATTCTTTTTTCTTTTTTCTTTTTTCTTTTTTCTTCCTTTTGGCCGGTTGGTGGCCTCACCCATTAATGGCGACGCTCGACTTTGCTGGGGGCCAGCGACGCTTCAGCGAGGATCGCCGGCCATGACCAAAGCCGCGATCGGCCAAAGAAAAAAGAAGAATAAAAGAAGAAAAAAATAAGAGAGAGAAAAATTGTTTCTGGAAAGTGTTTCAAAAACAAGAAACAAGTTTTTCTTATTTCTTATTTCTGTTCCAAATTTGTTCCCAAGAACAAAAAAAATAAATTTGAAACAAAAACGCAAGCAAACGTGTTTTATCTTTTTTTGTTAGGAACAAAAAAATAAGAATTGTGTTCATAATTAGAAATAAAGAACACAAACAAATAGGGCCTAAGGATGCGTTCGTTTCATGGAAAATAACTTCCAAGAAAACGTTTTCCGGATTTTCCGATGTTTGTTTTACGGAAAATAAACTACTCAAGGAAAATGTTTTACATCAACAGTAAAAATTACACTCAAAGCTAAGGAAAATGTTTTCCACTTCTAAAAAGTGGAAAACATTATCCATAACTTCTTTCTCTCTTTTTTTTTTTTTTCTTTCTTTCCTTTTCATTTTTCTTCCTTAGCTTGGGCGGTGGTCGGCCCCGACAGCCGCCGGCGACCGGTTGTGGTTGCAAGCCGGCTCGAGCTCCGCCCGAGCCGGCAAGGCTCCGCCTAGCCCGATCTGTGGAAGCCCGGCTCGCTCAAGCTCGGGCCTCGCCGGACGGCGAGGGAGCCTCGCCGGCTTGGGGGAGCTCTAGCCTCGCCAGATTCAACGAGCCGGGTGGGGCTCGGGCCTCACCCGAGCTCGCCGGATCCGGCGGCGGAGCTTGAGCATTGGGAGCCCGAGCTCCGCCGCCAGATCGGCGAGCTCGGGCGAGACCCGAGCCCCGCCCGGCCTCGCCGATCTAGCGACCGGATCTTGGTCGATCGGATCTAGCGACCGGATCTTGGTCGGCCGGATCGCGGCCGGATCTTGGTCGGCTCGCCATCATCGGGCGTGCGGCGGCGGAGGAAGGAGGAAGGAGGAGGAAGGAGGAAGGAGGAAGGAGAAGGAGGAGGAAGAAGGAGGAGGAAGGAGGAAGGAGAAGGAAAAGAAAATGAAAAAATAAAAATAAAAAATAAAAGGAAAAAGAAAGAAATTAGTTAACGAAAGGTGGAAAATATTTTCCACCCAAAATTTAAGTTTCAAAGCCGAACACCGGAAAATATAGCCATTTTCCTGGAAAATGACTTCTGGGAAAATATTTTCCGGAGATGGCCCATTTTCCGTGAAACAAAGGGCCTAAAAGTCTCATTTCATCTACCTGCTCAGGAATTTTCAGAGAGTTGACCAGCTCTTTTTCCGTATGCAGTTCCAAGTCCTTGCCATAATTAAATCAAGGTGGGCCAAAAGGGAGTGAGGGAGTTTCAGTGGGGACAAATTAATGTTCCATGTCCACTTTCGAACAGCATGGTGAAGATTTCCCTATCAAAATCAATTCCCACCCAAAAAATCATTTTAAACTGGAATTCTTCTCAGTGGCCAAACTCTCGATCGCAAGTCCGAGAAAAGCACAAAAAATCCCAAGTTATCTGACGGCAAACATGCCACGGTGTGAACTTAGTTCGGTCTAGAGCACTACCTAACCGCTGTACAAAGAAAAAACATGTTAATAGTACTTCATAGAGAATGTAAACATTGTCATGTGTCAGCTCAGATTTTCCAACATGTTGTGTTGTGAACCTTTCACATGATTTGAATGTCTGAACTAAAAGCAAGATTCTTCTCCACCAGAAGAGGATCAGCAGCCGCAACAGTTTTTACATTTTGGGGGTGACCTCAAATCAAAAAAGTTGACGCCATGATTATGCTTCCTCCTCTCCGGCGGCTTCTCTGTTTTGCACAGATTTTCCTTAAATCCTGACTAGAATTCTCCTTTGGGACATCTCTTTACCATGTTATGATGATGACTGACAAAACCCGGGTCAATAATTGCAGGGAGATTAATCATAATCATTAATCATAAGGATCTCACACGGATCTCTTAGGCGCAAATCCATACCTGTCCTATTGCGAAAGCCATTTTGAAAAACTGAGCAGATGTTGGTGCACCTAGGGCTAGTGCTTGTCTCACGGAATATGCACATACTTTCAGACACTGAGCAAACATAACGCGAAACTAATACGAGAATGGAAAACGTGAAGCAAATGCAACTGCTTTGAAATAGAAACTGACATGATTCGGGGCAAGTTCTCCGCGACTATTTACATCTTCATCGAGTTGCTGATACTTTAAGATGGTTCTATTCTCAGACAATCATCTTTCTTGATAGTTTAAACTGTCGGGCAACGGGTCATTGTATATATCAAACTAATCTCGTTAACATTGGCCAAGGGATCAAATCGAATATTTATTAGCCCAACAAGACAGAAGAAGTCAACTTTCACCCCGACTACACTGCATCAGCTGAAGACTACTCGGCCAAGTGAAAGATGCACTTGGACTTGTAGAAGAAGAAAAGGCAACGGTTTGATTAGGTCAATTCTGTCTGCTTGCAAGTTACAACACGTTAGATACAATCGCTAGTCCTACCGTCCTAGCTAGTCTTCCACACGAAGAAAACGACGCAAAGAAGCAGCACTAAATAACCAATCTCCCATTAAGCTAATAAATAAAAAAAGACTGCTTCTCTCGTAATCTTGGAATATCCCATCTTTTAATCTCTAGCTGGATTGTCAAAAGACAACCTTGCATGAATGAGTCCGCTAATTCAGCCCCAACCACTCGATTCTGTCCCTACGCAATACAGCCATAAGTAGATGAACATGCAGTCTTCTAGAAAAATTTGCAGGGCCCCTCATGTTCCTGTTTTTCAAAGTAACGCCTGTACGAACCCTGTTGTTTTTCTTTTGATCGTTTAATGCGTAAGGATGACACTGAATGATGAAATGATCCCAGCCAGAAAGGGAATTAATGCGGGGGAAAAATAAAAAGTCAAACCACATGAGAATTGTTAAGCACTCAATGGTATATAACATGACTTTACAGGTGCCCCACTTTGAAAATCTGAGCACGAAATCTGCAAGTGTAGATTAGTCTAATGAGAGAAAATAAAGATAAAATGATCTTGCAATAGCCCCAGTGAGAAAACTCGTAGGCCTTTGTCTTTGCCTCTTGTCCAAGACAATCTCGCAATCTTGAACCAGATGAGAGCCTGAAGCAAGAAGAACTGGTGCAAGATACCAATGGTCATCTTTCTTGCAGAAGAAGATGGCGAAACTCGGAACCCTCCTTCTTGTGCTCTTGTTCTCGTTCACCTCCAGAGCAGAAATTATATTCCAGCTGACGCAGGGCCAACAGCTGAGGGACTGGGAACACCTTCTTGCTCCAAAGGGTACGTTCAAACTAGGCTTCTTCAGCCCGGGCTCTTCGAGTTACCGATACTTGGGAATATGGTACAGCAAACTACCGCATAATCCCGAAGCCGTCTGGGTGGCGAATCCGAACAATCCTATTTCCAATTCGTCTGGAGTTCTGAACTTGGACAGTGATGGACGGTTGAAGATAACCGCAAATGGTGGCCAGACGACTGTGGTGAGTTCCAATGATCCGGTAACAAATAAAGTGACGCTCACTTTGCTCGATACCGGGAATTTGCTATTGAGGGAAGTGAATTCTGATGGAACAGTGGGAAGGGTTTTGTGGCAGAGTTTTGATTATCCATCAAGCACTCTACTTCCAGGGATGAAACTGGGTTTAGATATAAAAGCCAGGACTAACTGGACGCTCACCTCATGGCTAAGCGACCGGGACCCAGCTCCAGGAGCTTTCCGTCTGGGCGTGGATCCTGGAAGCGCCAACCAGCTAGTGATTTGGCACCGCGAGGAGATATATTGGACCAGCGGAGCATGGGAAAATGGAGGATTTCAGATGGCACCTGAGCTGACCCGAGATAAGACTGCATATGAGTTCAGCTTTGTGTCCGATGAAAACGAGAAGTACTTCACTTTCTCTTTGAAGAACAATTCAACCATCACAAGGTGGGAAATTAATCTATGGGGGCAAATAGTACAGTCTACTCTGGCCAAGGATGGTACTAATTGGCTCTACTCAAGTACTAGTTCATGCAACTCGAATGGGAATTACTCCGGTGCTGTGTGTGTAGATCAAAAGCCGTCGGCTTGTCGGAATGGCTCGCAGCTGTTTGTGCCACAAAAAGGCTACTATAATAAAGGGGAATTGCTCTATTCTGACCATAATTCGAGCTTGACCTTGAGTGATTGCCATTCCATGTGCTGGAACAATTGCTCCTGCATAGCTTTTGGGAGTCTTTTTACCGATGGAACTGGATGTGAGTTTTGGAACAAGGGAGGGACATATATCCCCAATGATAACTTTGATGTTCTCTATGTGCTTACCTCGGCTGTCGACAATGGTATGTGGAAGTTCTAAATCCATTGTGCATATTGTAATATACTCTAGCCTTGTGTTTTGCTCTTTATACTTCTAAACGCTCTAACCAATACTTGGATGCAAAATCCCTAACTGCGACGGAGTTCCAAGCTGAGAGCCCCCTGTTACAGCAGCTTGCATATTGTGAAATGGGTGCATGATGGAACTCGATAAAGCTATTGGCAATGCTTTTATTTAGAATGGCTTTCACTAAATTAATTATGATTTGCTATGGATTCCAGCTGAAGGAGGTCCAACTAGCAAAAAGAAAAACAGGTGGTGGATATGGTTAGTCACAGCCACTGTCCTAGCTGCAGCTACGCTAATATTGGGTTATCTTCTATACTTAAGGAAGAGAAAGCTAAAGCTTCTGCAAAACGATGGTTGGGCTTTAGATTCTATTGATGATATTTACTAGGTAGGTATTTACAGTAAAAGCCTAAATGCTCTCTGTTTTATCTGCAGAAGGGGTGGAAACAAAGCAGGATCGTGCATTGCTGAACCAACAGATGATGCCCTCTAATAAATTCGGCAGCTCAGATAGGCTGAAAAGGAGTAAAACGAGTCACAACGACTTTCAGCAGTATAGCTTTTCTGAGGTAGATGCTGCAACAGATTACTTTGCACCTGCTAACAAGCTGGGAGAGGGAGGTTTTGGACCAGTTTACAAGGTAAAAAGACTATTTTATGATTCCAAATGCCATCTGACAGATGATCAGTGAGTGCTGAGAAATTTACGATACGTAGGGTATCCTGCCAGATGGACGACAAATTGCAGTGAAAAGGCTCTCAAGAAATTCAGGACAAGGGCTGGAGGAGTTCATGAATGAAATTACATTGATTGCTGGACTTCAACACACAAATCTGGTTAAGCTACTCGGTTGCTGCGTTCAAGGTGAAGAGAAGATGCTGATCTATGAGTACATGCCAAACAGAAGCTTGGACTCGTTTCTATTTGGTGAGTAGATTGATCGGTTGGGGGTCTCAAATAGTTATTCATAGTGGATTTCCATTGGCGTAACTAAATTATTTTGTTGACTGCCAACTGAATTTTCGAATAAAAAAATGACAGATTCAGGAAAAGGAAATTACTGGACTGGAATAAGCGCCTGAATATAATCGAAGGCGTCGCACAAGGGCTGCTATATCTCCATAAATATTCAAGACTGAAGGTCATACACAGAGATTTAAAAGCCAGCAACATATTACTCGACGATAATATGAACCCCAAGATATCAGATTTTGGGATGGCTAGGATTTTTGGGCAGAATGAATCCAGAGCTAACACCACTAGGGTAGTCGGAACATAGTAAGTACAGTATATCTAAGCAACCTTGCACAATTCTATCAAAATTCTCCATAGACAGTTCTTACATGTTTGACATATTCCTGTTATGGTGGATAACAATGTGCAGTGGTTACATGTCTCCCGAGTATGCCATGAAAGGAATATTCTCGGTGAAGTCTGATGTCTTTAGTTTCGGAGTTCTACTTCTGGAGATTGTTACTGGCAGGAAAAATACCGTTTTCACATCATCCACTCCTGTTGGCCTCATAGAACAGGTATGTGGTTCAAGTTCAGACATATCAGAATACTCCGCTTGCAAATTTGATGCAAATTCTGACATTTTTTATGATTAAAAAACTAATTGCAGACATGGGACCTATGGAGTCAAGGTGACATTTTGGAGTTGATGGACCCATCTCTCGGTTCCTTGTGCCCGAAGAATGAACTAATCAGAATCATCCATGTTGGTCTTCTCTGCGTTCAAGAGGGTGCTGCAGATAGACCGACAATGTCAAATGTTATTTCGATGATTACAAATGATAGCGTCTTCCTACCAGATCCAAAACAAGCAGCATACTGCATAGGCAAAAGTGAATCTGGAGAATCATCCAGCGGGAAGTCGAATCTTTATTCCATCAATGATGTATCCATATCAATAATGGAAGCGAGATAGAAATAGTCCTTGATACTTCAGATTAGTGTTCTAACAGTTCCTTTCTTGATGAATATTCTGTATAGTATGAAGCCTGCCCATAATTCCCATTTCCTGTGTCAGTTGAGGCTATATCAAGTGTGACTCCCTCTAATTATGACTAGGCGCAGGGATTCAACTATGCAGTAGTTAGTGAGTGTTTGTAATTGATAGTTGTTAACAGGATCATTCAGTTCCTCATTAAGTCATGCTTGGAAACACTGGTCAGGTCTCGGGAAGTAGAAATACTGTCCTTTGATCGTAGTAACAAATTGAGAAGTACACAAATCAATATCCTGCTCTAGTTGTGCCAGCGCCTCTTGTACTGGTTTGGTTCTTTTGCTTGCTGATTGGCTTTCTTCTATCGGCTTCCTTCCAATCTCTATGAGCATGTTCATTGAGAGTGTAAGTTTTTTTGAAGCCGAGGGTTGTATGGTTTTCCTTCCCCCTTATATCTATTTCTTACCTTACCAAAAATATATATGTATTTCCTGCTCTAGCATCTAAAATCCAGCGAAATTTATCCAGTGAAATTTCTCAACGTATTTTGAGATTCTTGGTTTATATTGTATTTAAGTAGGCAGGATAGATCACGCCTACTTGTGACAGACATACTGAGCAGTTGCTTGCAAATAATGTCCGAAGGTGGAGCGACGTTTGAGCGCCTAGGTGTTTTCCACTTACTGCTTCTCAGGCAAGTCCCTCTCTTCCTTCTCAGGATTCTCCTCTTCTTCTTCTTCATCCTCCTTCTCTAGCGGATCATACGCCAATGGTGGTGATAATGGTGTCTTCTGGGGTCTAAAACAAGGGAAGCGCTCCTGTAATGTTTATAAGCATACTGCTTATGATGCTAATTACAGAACGTTAGAAGCAGCTTCACTTGAGTATTAGAAAGACAAAATTCCTAACTGAATGAAGGTTCAGTTGCCAATCTGCAGCAACTGATGTTTCCCCTGAATCAGCATATGTAAGCTTGAAAAGAATTCCAGCAGCACAGATAATGATCTCTCTCCTTCCCGACAAACGGCACTAATGTGGTATTCCTTTGAGCATGGGGCTGACCTACATACACTAGGAATGAAATTCCAGAAGGTTTGATTAGACTTGGCATCGTTTGTCGATGCAAAATACATACTTTGCCAGTTTATTCCTCAGATAAGACTGACTTCATTAAAACTAAACAAGAATTAGTCTTTTGCATGGGCCAAGTTCTGTAAGAAGCACTAACTTATGGCTTTGGCCTTACTCTTCCACGAATCACGACCGGGACAATTCAACTATTCCCTTCTTCTCAGGCTTCTGATTCCACCTTCAGCCATATTTCTCTTCTCAAAACCATCCTAACACGGATCGAACTTCACAACCTCAAGCGACTTCCAGAGCAACAGCCATACTATTTACGTAGGAAATTACCTGTAGACTAGCCAAACGGAGAGGACGTACTCGCGATGGAGAAGTCAAGGGGGTTCCCGCAAGTCAACTTCGCTCCCTCTGGAGCCAACCGGCACCCTGTGGCAGCGACTCTGCCGTGCTCTTCTACTCCTCCAACCGCCACAACCCGCATGTGGAAACTCGCTCCACGCTGGGAACAGAGCATCTGCAGGAGCCAAAACCGCACGCATTGCGAAAGGAAGTCAAAGGTGACGACGCAGAGGGAGTCGCGGTTGCAGAGAGGCACGTCAACGCCATCACCTCCCTCTGCGGGAGAGGCGTCTTCTCCTTCTCCTCCTTCGACTACACGCATGGCCAAAGAGAAGACAGCGAGACCAGAGTCACCAGACACGCTCCTCTCACCGAGCATACCGCACATCAGCACCACCATCTCCAATAACTGAATCGGTTTTTCGGGTCCTCAGGAACTGCGGATCGTCATTTGATGCCACGGTCGAAGAAGCCCGCTATATTTTTAGGTCGTGACCAGTTCAGATGGTTCAGTTCATGGAAGGGGTCAAAGAGTTTGGGAACTCCATTGTTGAAGCTTCAAAGGAGGATTGAAAATCGCATTAAGCTGGTATGGGAGGGTATAAGCTATTTGCAGACGTAGAAAGGCTACAACTTGCTTCACACCCGACCCGATGGAAACGCTTGTTGAGAATAATTGTACCGCTAGAATAAATACAACTTCAGCCAAAGTATGAGTCAGTGTGCTTTTGTGCTCTGTCATAGTATCTTATGAAGATGCATGTAAATCATGTCTTGCTTTAGTCTTTTATTGTCCTACGATTGTGTTGTTAAAAGATTCGTCATACCCTTGGCATCACCTGTACGATGGTTCCATCCTTCAGTTGCAAAATAACACCAAGTTCGGATAATCTCAATATAATCCTAAACACTTCCCTAATCTTCCTTGAAGTCCGGTGAGTTAGATGTTTAAAGTGGCACTGTTAGCTTGATAAAGTGAATTGATTACGTAAATATGCTCTCCACTTGCCACTCCTTGGACAAATCAAAAAAATTCTGCAACTTGAGATACTTATGGGATAGATTCGTGATTTCTAGACTAACTAAACACAATCCCTTGTTAAGGCCAAGGGAGGGCCGTGTCTATGGGATAGAATATCTGTCTCAGAATTTCATGAGCAGTGTTTATGGGATTGCCAATTTCGATATCATTGTCTTTGGTATCAGGTTAATCCACGATTAGCATGCAACAATTTGACACTGACAGCGGATGAGAACTATTCTGAATTAGCAACTAGCAACAGAGAAGGTGCAAATAGCATTTATAGACTCTGTTCCGACATATTTATGCATAATTTCTCCTTTTTGTGCCTCTTCTGTGCTAAGCCTTAAATCCTTTAAAGTCTGTGCAGTGTAGCGGCCTCTTAGCCTGTCAACACTTTCCAAACTACTATCAGAACACAACAACGACAGGTCATTGTGCTGCATAAGAACCATGCAGCTTGCTATGCCCTGAATTTAGAATTGGCGATGCGCTTTCGTGCTAACACTGATTTAGCCATCGTTGATGATTTGCCTTCATCCTCGCTATCATCGCTATCCAACACAATCACTGAATCTGGTGTGGGCAACTCTTTCAGTCCCTTCTCAGTAATTTCCTCAGCATATTTCACATTTTGATCTTGATCTAACCGCTTCTTCCGTTGACCATGGTCTGGCTTCACAAGCTTTGAGTCAAAACAATCTCTAGAGACAGCCACAGAGCAAGAGAACTGACTGTTGCGCTTGTCACTCTCTTGCAGTTGAGTTAGAGGACCTGAGGATGACTTCTGCCGTGCTACCCTGTTCATAGAGGGGTCAAGGGGTCCTGAAAGCTCTACTTTGTCAGCTGGACCAAGATTCTCCTTAAATTCTGTGTCTCCTTTCTGGTATGAGCCCTTGAGTCCGAGAGA
Source organism: Eucalyptus sideroxylon x Eucalyptus melliodora (assembly GCA_016097485.1). Taxonomy (NCBI): domain Eukaryota; kingdom Viridiplantae; phylum Streptophyta; class Magnoliopsida; order Myrtales; family Myrtaceae; genus Eucalyptus; species Eucalyptus sideroxylon x Eucalyptus melliodora. Next base: position 63,967,814 of record CM027826.1, on the reverse strand, counting down.
AAGCTGCCTCCCACCAAGACACAGCTTCTTACGCTTCGTACCAGCAGAGCCATCACATTTATTGTCACTCAGATCATTCTGTGACTCCACTTCAGTTTGCCTACCATTTCGAGGCATTTCTGTAGAACTTTTTGATGAATTATCAAGAACATTTGAGGGCAATGACCGAGGCATCTTGAGCATCTCTGCTTCAACACCACTGAACAACTGGCACAAACCTGAAGCTGTGGACGGATGCAATTGCTCACTAAATAATTTCTCTGAAGAAGTACAATCCACAATCCCCTTTTCTGAAGTACTGGATTGATCTAGATGCTTCCGAGACTGCACCGGAAAAGGATCTGAAGTCCTAAGAAGAGAATTAGGGCTTAATGACTGGTAGCAAGGCACCACAGCCGCCTTGTCATGGCCATGATTGTCCTGGGATACATCTTCTCGTAATGCTAATGATGAGTTCTGGGCCATTCCATCTGGAGTTTTGTAATTGCTTCCTTCTCGGACACCTTGCTCATCTCTTGCTTTGTCAACATCCAAACATTTCTCATTATTAGATACAGACTCCGAGGGATTACACTTATCATTCACATCCCCATCACCATCTTTTCTCTGGCTTGAGCTTGAGCATATCAGTGAAAGTTTCCGAGTGAATCCACCTACATTCTTTTTAACAGTTTCAAATTCATTGACTCTATCATGAGTTTCCTTCATACTACGGTCACCTTCCATCTGCAGCACAAATTAAATGAAGTGCCGAGATAAGTCGGTAAACAAAGAAGAAATTTGACCAAGTACGATGCTGTAATTTCAAACTCAATGCCGAAGTTTTTTTCTCTCTTTGGAGCCATAAAAACATCAAAGAACATGCAAAAACAGTATGAATCCAGCCAATGCCCCAGATAGAAGATGGTTTCATTAAAAAAACAATCATATCTTATAGTGCAACCATGACATCAAGTTGCATATTTGCAATACCAAGCTTGGACTGGAATTTAGTTCTGCGCATGGATTGTCACATGTGCTTCCACTAGCTCCAGCCTTGGCATATTTCTGAGTCATGTATCTCGCCTTCTCATCAAAAGCTTGTCTGTTATACTTATACTCCCTGCTCTGCACATTCAGGCATATATGTCAGGCTTCAAGGTACTTCATCCTATAGGGTGAACCGGCCAACGTAGTTAGCAGATTTACTCACCGCTTCGCACATAAGACCATCATCCGGATTTGGCTCACTGAGTAACAACCCAATACTTGTTAATACAGTTGAAATGTTCAGCGATGGTTGCCATGCCCCCTGTTTGGTTACCAATACGAGCATACTAATAAGGATATCAATAAGCAACAGACACATTCATACAAACTCAATGCCAACCACTGGCAATCCAAATCATTGACGACAGCAACTCTGTGCCAACCACTGCTACGCAGCAGCATTGGCAGTTGAATAGGTACATGACAGATTGCAAAAGACCGTTAGCATAGATGGCTTTTTAGTACAGAAAGTGTGCTCCTGTAACAGATCCTTGTCAGAGACAATGATCTAACCCACAATAGGGGATACCCAAACAAATTATTGAAATTAACACGACATGCAACATTGCAGTCAACGCGAAAAACTATCGGTTAACAGAATGACATGTTACATCGACACGAGAAGAATACCACGGGGTGCTAAATTTAAGTGATAATTGACAGGCCCCATTTTCACTGTATATGAAAAGGAAATGGGATTGAAAGTCATTTGCACTAAATGAAAAGCCAATTCGGGCTCGCGAACGAGAACAGGCGCCTCTCCGGATCCACCTTTACGACCAACAGCAAAAGATATATCATTTTCCTAGAAAGCAACTCCCACAAGCACAATCACTTGAAAATGTGATTCCTCGAAATCGGGGAGCCCCTAGCAACTACTCCAGCAACTTCCATCTAAATCCAGCAATGGCCGAATGCGGAAATATCTAATTCGAACGCAACGGAATACGCAAACTACACAGATCGCAGCAACGCAATTCGAATGAGAAACAACCCCAAAGGGGAACTCACTTTGGGCGGGAGGTTAAGGATGTCGAGGCAAATCCTGCCGCCGTTGTCGATGTTGGGGTGGTAAATCGGCGTCTGGAACGTCACGCTCGGCGGCTGAAACGGGTAGCTGACAGATTCCACAACAACGACCCCCGAAATCAAAACTCAACAACAAAGCCAACTCTCTCAAAACCAAAACCAAAAAAAAAAAAAAAAAAAAACTTGAAAACGCACCGTTCGGGAATCTGGATCTTGAGCTTGAAGACGCCGCCGGCGTACACGGACTCTTCGGGGCCCTCGATTTCTGGAACGAACGACACCCGATACGATCAGTTATTCGGCGGCGAAAACCAGCAAAAATTAGGGGGGGGTGCTTACGGGCGAGGATGGTGGAGAGGGAAGGGAGGTCGGAGGAAGGGGAGAGGGAGGGGAAGGAGGCGAGGGGAGGAGGGTCGGCGAGGAGGAGCTTCAGCTCCTTCTGCATCCGCAGGCTCAGCCTCGCCGCTTGCGCCATCTTCTTTCTTCTTCTTCCTTCGACTGCGGGAAAGGGGGATTTGGTTCGGTTTCGATAAAATGGAGAGTGCGCGCGGGAAGAAGCGAAATTCGAGAAAAATACTATTTTTGAAAAGAGGGGAAGTTATAAGAGAGGCATTAAAAAAAAAAAAAAAAGTTGAAAAAAAGGGGAAAACTTTTGTGTTGAGAGTGGGATTTGAACCCACGCCCTTTCGGACCAGAACCTTAATCTGGCGCCTTAGACCAACTCGGCCATCTCAACGTTGATGTCCTAAGTCTTCGCCAAATATATTTATATAAATAATTCTGGAGTTAGATTCAGATCCTCGAGAGGGAGACAAGAGAGATAGGATATTTTCGATTGATTTGATAAGTAAAAAAAGGTATAGCTAGCTTTCTTTCTGTTTTTAATTTCTCATGACGAGCGAAACCTCACGTTGGATCTTGAAAAATTAAAAAAAAAAAAAACTATGTACAAAGAGAGATAATTATTTAAGCATGTATTGAGTTTTGAAAAGAGAGTTTAAATGATTGTGACTTTGAGAGATAAGAAATTTAAATTCAATTTTAAAAAATGAAATGTTTTATGTGGAAGTTGACAACTGTCCTGCTTATTTAAAGTATGATTTAGCTATGGACCAAAAATGAAAAGTACGATTTTATGATACATGTTAGCATAACAAATGGGCATTTAGGAAAATTCTGGACAAAAGTTCAAGTTGAAATGACCTTCGAGTTTTGCTTTTATAGAGTATAGATCTCGTAAAAGAGATATAGGGTGCATGATGGTGATTTTTTTATTCCTTTAATGAAGATTGACACGTGTGTTTTCATAGCTTAGTTTTTTTTTTTTTATAGAATCTAGAGTTTTGCAAATGTTTTGACCGCCTATCAATTGAGTTCGCAACATTTTAACTTGACCAATTAAGTTTTCGACTTTTCAAAAAAAGATACAATCAAGTGCTAAGGATGCACTTCATCTTTTTTATGGAATTTTGATAAATGTGATTCTCTTAATCTCCCTCCAATTCCCTCCAAATTATGAAAGCATTGCAACTTCGAGATTGAGACTTGAGGTTTGCAATCTAATAGCAATTTAGGTGTACTTAATTCAAGCTTTAAGAGTGATTCAATGAAATTTTTCTTGAGTTTCTCTAATTAAATGGAGCAACATCATTTGCCCCATAGACATATTGTGGTACCAAAAAAAAAAGACCAAGTAACATTATTACGGATTCATCCATGAGATACTAAAAGACTCAATTAATCTAACCAAGAGCCATCCAAAGATACTAAAGAATTGAGTCAAAACGTATAGAATTGATCTTATACTTATCTCAATGGTAATCTTATGAATTCGGAAACTTGATGCAAACCTGACCCGCTCCCATCCATTTAGCCAGCAAAGACTAAAGTTCGTGGGGGGCAAATTCAATTTCGAAATTGTATCGTCCTCCTTTTCCCCCCGACCGCAATCATCTCTTCGGAATCGAGAGCTTTTGATTTTGGAGCTCCTCACCTGCCCCCTCCCTTTAAAATTTTATCCTCCTCCCGTACGTTGACCCATCAACTTTCGCTCCGACCGGGTCAAGAGAACGACAGTTGTGCAGGAATCGGGAGTGGAAAGTGGGCCCCCCCCCTTATGCAGCGCGGGGGTCGCGGCTCCGTCGGATGCGCGCCGAACGGACGGCGATGCGGCGTTCGCGATCGTCATCATGGCGAGATCCGGAACGCAGTGGAGTGGGCCCCCGGGAACGGCACGGAGAGGACCAGCCCTGATGACTTTCTGTCCGTCACTAACCCGGCAAAGCATGACCGCTCCCTCGCCGGTCGCGGCGCTGCACCCGCATGATCTCCGTTTTGGAATAAAGTAAACTTTGTTTAAAGATCTTCGGAATATATATATCTGGAAATAAAAACATGTATAAATTTTTTTCCAAAATCGACTCATTTCTTTTTACAGCAATTGTTATAAGAATTCCATTTATTTTGTAAAACTAAATAATTTTAAATAATTACTTATATCACTTGAAGTAATCGATCAATTTTTCTTTTGTTATCAATAATAATTTATATCTAAATATTTTCGTGAACGATAAAAATAATTTTCATTTACTCATTTTTACTAGTAATATAAGTGATTGTTTTTAGGAAAATTTTCTCTAAATTATTCATTTTTCACGAAATGAATGCACTTCGAGTTTAAGATGATAATAACCACATAAATGCTCTTTTTTTTTTAAGATCATATGATGTGAGCTCATTAGGTTAACGTCGTTAGAGTAATTATCTTATTAGAAAGATATCATACTAGATTAGTTCTCGATCATTCTTTTACGATTCGATTGAAGGTCTAAATAATACATATCTATCGGCGAATCTATAATATGTGGAATTGCTTAATGAATTCAATTATTCAATAATATAGATTTCAATACTTATCCATAGTTCAATCATTTCTTTATTTCTCATAGTTCTACATCTACAATTCACACGTTTATAAAGCGACAGACAACAACATCTTCTCATGATGGGAACCATAATATGTACTAAGAATTAAGGTATCTTGCCGTAAGTCATTGATGTTACTCGAAGGTTTCATATCTTCTCATACTTCATACTTTAATCAATTATATGCACATGACCAAAAAAATAAATGAATATTTTAAAATATTTTCTCTATGATTACAGTAAATTTGGGTTAGGTGAAAAGTAGAAAAGTGCCGAATTGAGGGGGAAAAATCATGATGGATTCCTCGAGAAGCCACGTCACCTATTTAATATATTATACAATTAGAACTTAAGTGGATTGGAGCCTTGAGAGGGGATATTTTGAATTGAGCTTGGACCTGAAGATACTTCATAGAACAGCTTGCCAACCTAAGCAAAATCAAAGTGGGTCACGCATGTAAGATTCCCTATATAGGTACACACACACATGAACATCATTCTACTATTTTCTCATATTTTCAAGATCGGAACCGAATTTCGTATTAAGTCGAACTTAGGCCCATTGGAAAACCATGTTTGAGCAAGTTTAGCATCTGGTCTCGAGCGATCAATCCACAAGCTCTAACTAAGATCATACAATGTCGAATTAACTTACTAGTGACGCTTGACATTTTTCTTAAATAAGAAAGTACTCGATAACATGACATTTTACATTTTTCAGGCTCAATAGCATCACATGCTCAACGATGCGGTAAGTATAGACCGCCTGAGTCCATGAGGGCGACCCCAGTCGAGCCGCCGGGCCGGCGATAGGCCCGGAATTCAAACGGGACAAAGAGGGCTCGAATTCATGATGGCGCGTAGATAGTTAATAACTTAATACGCACGAGAGAAGCCGAGACGATACTTCAAGTTCAGATTACAGCGTATCTCTCCCCCGGGCGTTCCGTTTCAAAATCAGTTCATAAGTCTCTCTCTCTCTCTCTCTCTCTCTCTCTCTCTCTCTTCTCGTGCAAGACTGCGACAACCACCACTTCTATCCTCTCTCTCTCTCTATCTCTCACGAGCTTTCTTCCTTTTCGAGCTGCTCCTCCGCCTTTCCTTCCGCCGACGGCCGGCGGGTTTTCGCGGCGAGAGGGAGATCGAAGCGTGTTCCGATCGACGGCCCGGCCGGAGATGAACGCCGTCGGCAGGCAGGTGTCGCGGTCCGGCTCGACGGCGCACCACCACCGCCAGTACTCCGACAACTTCATCGACGCCTCCCTCCACGGCAAGTGGCTCCAGTCCGCCAATCTCAGCCAGGTCCCCCTTCCTTTCTCTTCTCCTCTCTCTCGCGCGCGCGCATTGTCGGTTCTCCGGCGACGTCTCTTCTTCTCGCTTTCCGTCGTGACGGCGAGGAGCTCTCTCTGGTGGTGCAGGACTTTGGAGTCGGGCTCGCGGCTCGAGGTCGAGCAGGAGCCTGCTGTCGTCGAACCCCGGGACGCCCCCGCTGTACTCGAGGTCCTCGAGCTTGCGAAGGAACGAGGATGATCAGGCGTCCCACGGTCTGTTCGGCTCCGGATTGCTGGATCTCCATTCCTTCGATACCGAGCTGTTGCCTCAGGTGACGCGCGCCTTCTTGTTCAGGGGACCGCCCGACGTCCGCGTCCTTTTTCGGTTTCTTCGGCGTCAGTCTCTAGTGATCGGATCGCGGGATTGCATGTATAATTGGCCGCGCGCAGTTTCATATGTTTCTCGATGAGCTGCTCTGGAGAGCGAAACAGTGCAGATAGAGCAATCTCATGGGGATATCGATCGTGTGCTGGTAGCGTAGCGAGTTCTATTTATGCAGGACCACACATCGCGACGCGAATTAGAAGCTGCGGTTGAGTTTTGGATCGTACTTGTTTTCCTTGTTTATATGGGGGAATCTGTAGATGATGTTACTGTCCCGGTAGTCTATAATAGGCTTTCTGGGGGATGTCGGGAATTATTTATTGACTGTAATTATTGAGATAAGAGTTACTAGTCAATGTCTGAAGGCTTCATAGGAGTATTTCGTTCTGTACCCACTACATTCTCACACGACAACGATGTGTATATCGCAGCAGGAGGACTCTTTTTTTTTTTTTTTTGTTCGGCCTGTGGATGTGTGGTCTCTGCTGCATGCTTCCTCTTTTGTGTTTAGGTTGTCCTTCATCCTCCTCATTACGTGAAATCCAGTGAGGAAATTGTTTGGACAGAACGAGGGACCACGTAAATGCAGCTTTAATAATGGTTAATCTCCTTGGTGGACCACATTCTTTGAGATTGGAGAATTGTCGTTCAAGATTTGTATTCCTTCCGTTTTTTTTTACACAGTACTCACAGCTGGGATATCTTTTTTATGTTGGGAGGAAAACATAGTGGAAGAAGAGATTTCTTTCATAGAATTTTTTTTTTTTAATGGTGTTTAATCATATTATGAGGCTATAGGAGAAATAGATGTGAGGCTATAGCCCCATAAATTTTGATCTCTTCCATTTCATGTCATCTCCTTTTCGACAATGTGAAGCATCTATTATCTTGCCTTCAGGAGGTGAGCCAAATGAGAAAATTCTGATGTTGGTTCAGGATTATGATTGTCTACCAACTCAAGTTTCAATTTTGCTCTGTTGTGCTTCATGCTCAACACAATACTTCCACTTGCCATTTTTGACCTCTACATTTCTTGAATGTTGATCTTTTTTGGGCGAATTTGTGTTAGTTTGGATGACACTTTCACACAGATGTCTCACTGTCTTTTCCATGTGTCTGACTGTTAGGTCTCCTCCAACCAATATGATGAGTACTCCTCACTTCATCAACCTGTTCGTGGCGGAAGTTTTGTCTCTGAGCCTTATGTTTCTTCTGACAAACTGAATGACCATATTCTTCCCGAGAACAACCTCCTCAGGAGCTCCATAGCAGATAAAGAAAGGGTCAATAATGTTGCCAAGATCAAAGTTGTGGTATGCCTTATTGATACCATCTGGAACTGTATTACACAATATCAATCTAGTGCCTTGATATGTTTTATTTTGTTTGCCAAGTCTTCATATGCATATAGCATAGATGGAAAGAGAGATTTGGAACCTTTCATCTAATTATATGACTTAAATATAAGATGAAGCTTGAAACTTATTTTTCCCTATAATTTAACTGCTTCAACATCCAATAATTATTCTTCGCGTGCAGGTACGCAAGAGGCCACTTAATCGAAAAGAAATAGCAAAGAAAGAGCAAGATATTATTACAATAGAACCAAATTCGAGTTTTCTCACAGTTCATGAAACTAAACTTAAGGTAAGTTTCAGCTCATTGTATTGGTTAAAGCTTCTTCTCAGTACCTTTTTTCTTTTTGTACTTTGGATTGTCGAGCAGTTAGCTCAAACCCTCTACCCATGGCAGAAATGCAGTATATGGTCTCTTATGCAGTTGAGGAGCTGATTATATTTTAATTTTAGCACACTTCTCTTCGTGCAGGTTGACTTGACAGAATATGTGGAGAAACATGAATTTGTCTTTGACGCTGTGCTAAATGAGAGTGTTTCTAATGATGAAGTGAGTGTATCTATGTTGCAAGACTTCATATATAGAGGTTGCAGAATAGGCCCCTAATTTTTCTGTGTCCATTTCATGTCCCTATAGGTGTACTCTGAAACTGTGCAGCCAATAGTTCCTTTGATTTTTAACCGAACAAAGGCTACATGCTTTGCATATGGGCAGACAGGCAAGTCCTTTTGCTCTTCTGAATTGGCCGAACTGTTTATAACCATTTGAAAGCTTAAACATCATAGTGACTGTTCCCGGTTGTTTTCGTTCTTTCATTCTTTGGACTTTCAGGCTTGTCAATTGCTTCTCGTCCTGTTTATTACCATTGCTGAGATTAACTTGATCCTATTTGTTTTAGGAAGTGGAAAAACATATACCATGCAACCACTGCCCCTTAAAGCATCTCAAGATATATTGCGGCTGATGCATCATACATACCAAAACCAAGGTTTTCAATTATTTGTCAGTTTCTTCGAGATCTATGGGGGGAAGCTTTTTGACCTTCTCAATGACCGGAGGTATGCTCTTTCATTTTGTTGTAGTTTAATGAGACATAAGTTAAGGTCATTAAATATTATCTTCTGCAGAAAACTCTGCATGAGGGAGGATGGGAAACAGCAAGTGTGCATTGTTGGTTTGCAAGAATACAAAGTGTCGAATGTTGAGACAATCAGAGAGCTCATTGAGTTAGGGAATGCCACCAGAAGTACTGGCACAACTGGGGCAAATGAGGAGTCCTCTCGGTCACATGCAATACTTCAGCTTGCTATTAAAAAATCGGTTGATGGCAAGGACTCAAAGCCTGCACGCCTCATTGGAAAGCTTTCTTTTATAGACCTTGCAGGTAGTGAACGCGGTGCAGATACTACTGACAATGACAAACAGACAAGGTGCGTTTTGCTTGGATTTATTTGGTGACCTAACAATTGAGAGAAGATTTGTTTACAGTCCTTTTGTGCAATCGTTCTGTTTTCCCAGCCCCATGCCACAACATACATTGAGAAAAAAGAGTCATGAGATTGAATCTGATTTCAGCATGTTAATGAACAAACAAAATGAAAGAACCTGCAGTTGGATGTGGCATTAACCATCCGCGTTTCCTTCTAGTTATACGATTTATTTCCAAATTCAAGTCCAGGATTTTTTTTTGAAGCTCTGTGCTACAAAGATGTGCTATTCATCTATTGGTTGAAATATGGAGGAGAAAGCTAGCATGCTGTACTAATTAAAACTTTATCGTAAAAGTAAAGTAAAAAAACTGAATTATAATTTGTCTTTGATACTTTTGTGCAGAATGGAGGGTGCTGAGATCAACAAAAGCTTACTCGCCCTGAAAGAATGCATCAGAGCTCTTGATAATGACCAGGGTCACATACCATTTAGAGGGAGTAAGCTGACTGAAGTTCTTAGAGATTCATTTGTTGGTGATTCACGAACAGTTATGATATCATGTATTTCACCTGGCTCTGGATCATGTGAACACACTCTTAATACTCTGAGATATGCTGACAGGTACTTGAATGACATTTAAGAACAGATTTTGGAAAATGTCTCTTGAATTATCTGACTCTTATGAATTTTCCAGGGTGAAGAGTCTATCTAAAGGAAACAGTTCCAAAAAGGATCTGATGTCTTCATCTTTGAACATTAGAGACTCAACTACTTTCCCCCTTAGTTCACTTTCAATGGCTGAGTCAAATTTTGAGAATAACATGGATGAAACTGCCAATGAAAAGAAGAATTTTCTTCGGCCCAAACGGACGAACCGTGAAGCCTCTCCACCCATCAATGTGGATTGTACAGATGGCGGATGGTGTGATGGAAACTTGGCAGAATCACTGTATTCAGGTGCGTATAAACAACAGAAAGGATTTCTGCAGGACCCAATTTCGAAAGATTCTGATTATTCTGCAGACCACAATGTTCTGGAGAAACCATCAAGGATGTCTATCAACAAGGTAGAGACATCTCAAATTTCGGATATTGAGGATAAACACAGAGCAGAAATTCAGCTTGAAGGAAGGGAACTGCAAGAATTTGATACAACCAACCTTCACTTGGAAAATGATCTAAACGCATTGCTGAAGGTGATTTCATAGGAGCCATTCTTTTTCAATTTTACTGTATTCATCACTCGATTACTGAGTGGGAGTGTTGCTGTATTTTATATCAGGAAGAGGAAGATCTGGTGACAGCTCATCGGCGGCAAGTGGAGCAGACAATAGAGATAGTTAGAGAGGTTATTCCCTACTCGATATTTATTCATCTCTTCCTTTTCGTTCTCTCTGCATGTAGATTTGTTATCATCAAAGCTCTATTGCAGGAGATGAACTTGCTGGTACAAGCCGATCAACTAGGAAATCCTGTGGATGAATACATATCTAAGCTAAGTTGCATTCTTTCGGAAAAGGCCGCGGGGATTCTGCAATTGCAGACGCGGCTGGCCCAATTTCAGAAACGTCTAAATGAACGTGGAGTTTTGGTATCTTCAGGCGTGTAAGCTCGCTGGAATTAGGACAGCTAGTTGTCCTAGTTGGGCAGGTGTTTATTAGTTGCAAGTCGGGTGCATCGCCCGAGGTCGGTATGCGGTTTTGTCTTCTGCTTCTTTGTGGTGCTTTTAGTAACTTAATCGCATCACAACTTGCGAGTTACGCGGAGCTTGATTTGCCTGTTCTGTAAATTATGTGCCTTTGAGTTGCTATGAAAATGAGATATATGGATGAGTATGTGAGTGATTTCTTTGTGGGCATGACAATGTCATTCGAATGGGCTGAAGCTCGTCTCTTTTTGTACGACTGAACTTGCGGATATGGGGAAATGACACTTGCACGACGAGGCTAGTGGAAGTTCAGCTCGAATCGTATTCAGATTACAATTACGGCGTGATAAAGTTTGGTGTCATCTGAAGTGGAAATTGCTAATTTCGAGCTATTAAAGTTGGCCTGTCTCACGTCAAAGCTGGCGGGGCTTACCCAATTTGTAAGTTAGGTGAACCAAAGTGCGTGTACTTCCCGAAATGATGCCTCAATAAGAAGGCCACTTGCATGGATTTGTGGCGGCATATGGACAGATGACGGTTTCAGATAACGAAGTACTAAAATGCTTTAGAAGGAAGCATGGAGGCAACTCCTACTTGTATGAATTTTTTGTTGGGTTGGGAGAGTGTAATTCAGAATATTGTAAGTGAACTCGCCAATCTCCTTTTCAATTCTAGCCACGTGAATAATTTACTAGTCCGAATGATGATTTGCACGTATTTCGTGTGTATGTCACAGGTGGTTTATGGTATTAAGAGGACAAGTTTCTATCAAACTCCCCATAAATAAAGCGAGAGCACTCTCTCGATTCTCGTTGGACTCACCTACCGTACAGGTCGGGGACTCAACCACTCTGAAGGGACTTAATGCTAAAACTTTCACTCGAAGCTGTTCGACGTTCCCTTCAACTTGCGACGACATCCGACACACTAATCCCAAATTTTCCAAATACAAAGATAATCCCATCCCCGAAGGAGCAGATTGTCAAAGTTTCGGGGACGCGAGGCATTCGTGCACATGGGTGATAAGAATAAAAACAGAACACAATCTTCCCTGATTAGATTGGATAATCTTCCCGATTAAGGAACCCAAGAATCTTCGAGTTTCATGTATCTTTCAAATCCTATTTTCCCCTTCACAAATTCGGATCCCTTTGTTTTCCATCAGCACTTGACCTTTCCTTTGTTCTTTTATGAGCATCCACATTCATCAATTTTGAAAGACACCACCCATCTCTGTCCCATCACGGTTGCCCTCGCCAAAGGGGTGCTTGGGATCAAGATCAGAAGTAAACTCTCTCTCTCTCTCTCTCTCTCTCTCTCTCTCTCTAATTGAAGTCGGTTAACCTTTGACAATGACTGTGACTGTTCAACTTTGCGAGACTGACCAATCGGAGTAGGCGAGCAGGCTGATTAACAAGAGATGATTGGTTAGACCATCCATATCTAAATAAAACTTTGGAGATTTTGCCTGGGAGTTGTTCATCAAACTCTAGACCCAGATAGAATTTCCAATAATTTAATTAGCTAATTCAACCAATCAAAAGGCCAAGATCCACTGCCTCCCAAATTTTCTAGATTGGTGAGAAAGAGACAAGAACAGAGGGTCAGGATCTAATGCCAGATCCTGCACGAGCCATCTCATTGGCTGCCCCAACCATACCAGATTTAATTTGAGATTCAAATCTCACTATCTTGTTGAAGTTGCCAATAGGAGCACCGCCTTCTCTCCAGGGCGCATGATGAGGACACTTGCACTGCTGGGCTCGTCAGCAAGAAATGAATGAGGGGCTAATAGGGTCGGGACACGTGTCGCGAGGAAATACTTGAACTTTTGTGATGAGAGTGCAAGACCCTTTTTGGCTCTTTTCTTCTTTTCTAGCACGGCAGAAGTTGTGTGTGGACCTTTTGGATGATGCGCGCGATGGCATCAGCAGCATTGCACTGTTGAACTTAATTAGAAAAATGCAAGTGGACCTTTTCGATTGCCCAATAGACTGACGACAGTATGAACGCGGAGAGAAGTCGTTTGAGGGCGGGGCCGAGGGCCTGACTTGACTTTGCAATTGGGAAGAAGAGAAAAAAAAAATCGACAAGTAATTCGATTTTTTTTTATAGCGTTGAACCGATAATATATTACAGACTTATACGTAAATTATTCAATTTATATAACTTACGAAAATGTAAAGAAAAATTATCAGACATATGATTTTATCATTGTAGTAGTTCTTTCTCCTCATTCTAGTTAAAATGGTCGATTTTGAACTTCCTAAGTGAGTTCCAATGTCAATATACTATCTATTCCAAAATATGACCGTTGAAATATTCAGACAAACCAAGTGACCCTTCGTCCTTATATTCTATGCTTCCTTTTTCGCACATTCACATCTTTCCGAGCTAAATCAAGCATGTCAATTTCGAGCACGATAGCTCATGCATGAATATTCTGTCAAAATATTAGGAAAATTTCAAATAAGGATCCAAAGTGAACTTTGTGTCATATAAGGACCAAAAGTAGATCAATTGTTTCAAATAATGATCTGAAGTAAATTTTATGTCAAATAAAGACCTGAAGTAATCAAGTTAATCTCTATTGAGGATCTTAGCTCGCCAGAAAACATTTTTCGGCAATTAAAATATGGCCAATTTTGTCAGAAATTTGTGATTGGGAAAAAAGGGAAAATTCTATATTAATTAAGTTTAGTTTATTTATTTAAATGTTTACGTTTTCTTCTTTCTTCTCCCCTGTTGCTTCTCACCTTGCTCAATTGGCGGAGAATTTGGGTCTCCGCAAACAAAGAAAGAAGCGTTTGGTTTTCTTCTTGTTTTTGAATTTGTGTCTCAACCGGCGGAGAATTTGGGTCTTTGACTTTGCGGAGGATGGGTACAAGGAATGGGGAGACTGTAGAAAACCTAGGTTTTTTTTTTTTTGTTTATGTTTTAGGATTTGTTAATTTTCTCTATATTTTTTTAGACAAAATTGCTCAAACTCCGGTCGTCGTAAATGTGAATATTTGGCTGACCAGCAAGCTCGGGTTCTTATTTATAATTAATTCAATCACTTTGGGTCCTTATTTGGGCCAATATGTCCACTTTGGGTCTTTATTCGATATAAAGTTCATTTTGAGTCTTTATTTAAGAAAATTAGTCAACTTCGAGTCCTTATTTGGAATTTTCCCCAAAATATTTAAAAAATAGACCACACCTTCATCTCAGAATCTCTCATGGTATCATTACTAAAGATCCAGAGTTCGACTCTTTTCAAATCCTATTTTCCTTCCTAATTGAATTTCCATGTTTAGTATTAAGCAAAAAATACTAGACTAATGTTAAGAAGAGTATTGGAATATTTAAATAATAAATTACATATTCATCTAACGACTTATACTTTTAAAATAGTTGATTGTAATTCCACAAAATCTCACATATCCGGTATGCCTTGCCCTTTTGCTAGTGTGGGTCTTTACACTAAGGATTTATGAATTGTTGTGCACCTACACCAAATCTAATAATATGAGGGAAGAAATAAAATAAGAAAAGGGCTATGGCACGATCAATAACTAATGGAAATGGACTACCACGTGGCGTCTGGGCGCGTCGACACGTCGGTATGGACCGCGAAAGCAAATCTGGTTTTACATGTCAACCCAAATCTTTTGGCCACTGTTCGGCCCGCTCTTTTGCGTTATCTGATTGGTTCCTACTTGCGTCTCTCCTTCCAAAAATATAATCTAAATCTTCATGTACTTTTTCACCCATACCCCCAACCCCACGCTCTTCACAGGCGCGTGCCCCATACGCGTCCCCCATTTTTATATGCCCTTCCACCCTTATTTTCTCAAATAAAATGAATTTTCGTCTTGTTTTTTTTTTTTTTCTTTTTTAGTTTGTTTTAACGTGTGTCAAAACATGCAATCATCAATGAGCTTGATTGTTAAAATGCTTTTAAATTTGCTTTAAAAAACAATTGACCTGTGGATCTAGAGTTTAAATTGGCATAAACAAATCGGTTAATTCACGACCACTTATAAAGGATTCTTCAAAAAGTTCAGTAAAAGCAATGCTTTAGAGAAATAAAATGGGTTCGGTGTTATAGATACACAAAAAAAAAAGGTAATAAAAAAAGGGAGATGGCAAGCGATTCTTTCTTAAATCACTTAGGAGCCGCATGAAATAAAATTCTCGTGCATAGTTCTCATTGGGTGAAACAAATGAGGAATCCTCTTTTTTCGGCTCCAGCCCTCCCCGCTCCAATCGTTGCATTTCTTCCTGCCACTTCGAAAGCAGCCGCTTCAGCTTTGGGCACTCGAATAATTTTTTATACTCATTTTTGTTTTTTTATCGAATGAATGCCATATTCTCTCGAAAACCCTAGCAACTCTCGAAACGAGCACGAATCATATTCACGCTTCTCGGCCCCCTTCTCTATCCTTCTTCGCCTTTCATTGTCAAATGGAATAATGGGTGTTCAGCATTAACGTAGGACAAACCCATCCATGTGTGCTTTTTGTCAAAACGTTTTCCCAAGAACCAATGTGAATGTGTTAAGTATACCTAAAGGTGTCCTGTAAGAACACTTCAGGAAAAGCTGCTGGAACATTGATGGCCCCCTCCTTTGTCATCATCCCTTTTCCCCCCTAATTTAGAAATTAAGGGTTGCACTTGCAATAAACAAAGCTTAACCTCTAGAAAATATCTTCTCCCCCTCCAAATATTTTAATTACCCCGTGACCCCAAACTTAGCGTAGTGCGAAGCCCCTCGATCCTGGCGACGCGTCAAAAGTCGCATTCTCTCTTTACTCCATATGGCAATGAATGCTCTCATAGGTTGGCTCAAGCAGCCTATCATTGCCCAATGCCGTAGTTTCCCCACAATGCTGTAGTTTCCCTAGCATGTTTTGGTTGGGGGACAAAAGGGACTTTGGGGCAATACATTTCAAGGCATCGGGACGATTCGATATAGAATAGCTTTTCTTAGTATCCGTCCATCACGGTGATAACCCAAGTTACCGATCCGGGCCGGCATGAAACTAACCGAACGGATCGAGTTTCTGGAGAGAAAAATTGACGGCAATGTTGCTCTCATAGGTTTGCTCAAGCAGCCTATCATGGCCCAATGTTGTAGTTTCCCTAACATGATTTGGTGGGGAGAGGGGAAGTGGATTTTGGGGCGATATATTCCGAGGCATCGAGATGATGTGATATGAAATAACTTTTCTCGTATCCATTTATTGTGGTGGTGATTCATATTACCGATTTGGGTTGGCATGAATTGGCACGAAACTAACCGGACTAGACAGAGCAAGCTTTGGGAGAGGAAAAAAGTGATGGCAATGTTGCCTTTACTTGGAGCAGGATTGTTCATGAAAATGGTGAACTATTGGTTATACCGAAGGTTGGGTTTGCCAAATTGGGCTAATGGCTCCTGACATTGGTGGCGTTTGGAGAATGTCTCTTTCCAACATAGGAAACTGCGCGTGGGGAAGCTTTTCTCCGGACGCGAAAATATCTGAGCGTCGGACCGTGACGATGGGCGTTGATGGGAGAGGTGGGTCCCGGGCCACGTGGGTCCCATGCCGCGTCGCGACAAAAATCGGAGCCGTCCAGATCCGAGCCACCGTTATCTCCTCCCCCCTCCCGTTCCTCCTCCCCTCCGCTCCAGCAACCGAGGACGCTGCGTCTCTCTTGCTATCTATAAATACTCCGAGCGGAGCTCCACCGTGAATAAAGAAAAACCCACCTTCCCCTTGATCCGTCGCGGCCGAAACGAACTTGTCTTCCCCTTTCCTTTCCTTTCCTTTCCTTCTTCTTCTTCTGGGTTCTAGTTTCGTGTGTTTTTGCAGCTTCTGATAGATGGAGGGCGGGGACGACGCGGTGGCGCCGTTCGTCGCGAAGACCTACCACATGGTCGACGACCCGGCCACGGATGTGCTGGTCAGGTGGGGCAGGGCCAACAACAGCTTCATCGTGACGGACCCTCTCGAGTTCTCCCTCAGGATCTTGCCTGCCTACTTCAAGCACGGCAACTTCTCGAGCTTCGTCCGCCAGCTCAACACCTATGTAAGCGCTCGACGAGATTGAGTTTTCGGTTCGTATGTCGGTCAGGAATCGATATCGGGTCACGCTTGCGATTACTGATAGGGACTTGCCGGGAGAGCTGTTTGTTGTCAGTGAGTGAAGCGCGTCGCATGGACCGTGGCTCGATTGTTTTATCGTTTTTGGGTCGAATGGTTGACCTAAACATCGATGATGAATCGTGTTATCTTATATCAGCTGTCTCTTGCGGTGTCTCTTGCGATCAAGATGCATGTTTGTGTACATCACCAGTGCGTTGCTTGCAAGAAAATGCTCCCTTGAATTAGAGATGTGTCTGCTGTAAATGAACAGCCGTTCATTCATTAATTAGCCTTTTATGCGATTACGAGATTTATTTTCTTTCTTTTATGCGATGTAGGGTTTCAAGAAGGTCGATCCGGACAAGTGGGAGTTCGCCAACGAGTACTTCCTCAGGGGCCAAACTCATCTCTTGAGCAGCATAGCGAGGAGGAAGCACAACCCCAGGAACGCTGCTCATCCGCAGTCTGGGAACAGTAGTGGAGGAGATGGGGAAGATGAGGACGTGGCCATGGAGATAAGCAGGTTGAGACAAGAGCAAAAGACGCTGGAGCAGGAGCTTCAAGGCATGAGCAAGAGGCTAGAGGCCACGGAGAGGAGGCCCCACCAGATGATGGAGTTCTTGCACAAGGTCGTGGAGGACCCGCAATTAATTCTGAGGATGATGCTCGAGAAAGATAAGACCAGGCAATTGATGTGTGAAAAGAAGAGGAGTTTCTTGAAATCGTCCTCCTCCTCTAACTTATCATCGTCGCCTTCGACCTCGTCGTCCCCGCCGCCATCGGCGTCGCCATCATCGCCTTCTTCCTTCTCTAGGGCACTGGACGCGTCCAATTCCGTCATGAATGAAATGGAGAAGGATGAGAGCAGGACGCATTTACGACCGCCCCCGCAGAAGACCAACATTTTTGTGGCCCCCAACTGGCACGGTGCTAATGCAAGTCTAGGGATGCCGAGGTGGGAGGCCGCGAGCGCGGGTCGAGTTGCTAGCATGGCAAGCGAGCCGGCAATGGCCAATTGGTCGCTTCTGCCGGCTGCCGGAGCTGGCGGCGGCAACAATGGAGTTGGAGCGGCGTTGCCCCTGCAACATGGCTTGAGTGGATTTAGCGGCGGTGGTGATAGTGGTTGGGAGTCGGGGTATTTAGGAGAAGCGGCTGCGCCATTAGTGGAAGCCCCGCCCCCGCCGCCTTATCCATTTTCCTTGTTCTTTCACTAAGTGACCATGAGAAATTTCTTTTCTTGGGAGGTCAATCACATGATTTATCTTATGTATTTATTATTTTTCCAGCCTTTTTTTTATTTTCTTAATAACAAAAAAGGAAAAAAAAAATTTCCAAACTCTCGTGTACTCATAAAAGGACTTATTATGGTTAAAATTGTTAGAGTTGAAAATTCCAAGCTTTCAAGCTAAAATGGCCTTCAACCATATCGTTAGAATAATTAAATATTAAATAACATTTTCATCTAACAACTTAAACTTTTAAAAAATTGCTTGAATGATTCTATCTACCTCGCAAGAGGCTATTTAGCAAACTAATCAAGTTAGAAATATTATAGGTTTAGTCCATTTTGATGAACACGTCGAACTT
Organism: Eucalyptus sideroxylon x Eucalyptus melliodora; assembly: GCA_016097485.1. Classification (NCBI taxonomy): domain Eukaryota; kingdom Viridiplantae; phylum Streptophyta; class Magnoliopsida; order Myrtales; family Myrtaceae; genus Eucalyptus; species Eucalyptus sideroxylon x Eucalyptus melliodora. The sequence goes on along the minus strand of CM027826.1, from coordinate 63,949,040 downwards.
CATTCATCGTAACATAATGCTATGTGGATAGTTTAACATAGTGTGTGCCAAATTTTACTAAAGAAGTGATCTTTCATCTTGAGACATCATCTTGAAGTATATATATTAGATGTCGACTTTAAAAGTATTTATAGTGAGTGTAATGATCTTGAGAGAGAAAACTGAATCAATTGATCATATGGATAGATCTACATTTCTATATGCAAATGTAGATTTATAGTTACTCAATTTAATTAATTCCAAGATAATATTGTTGAAAACATATCTTGAGTTTGAACCCGAAAAGGAAATTTTCATAATTCAAGTAGGTTTCCATAAGAAATGTTTTCATTGTGAAAAGCATCTAAGAGCTAACTTCTTCATGAATTACATTTTGAGAGCCTTAGTGTTGAAGCCAATTAAATCTCATGAGTAAGATTTGTGAACTCCTTCCTGAGATTGAGATATTATTTTGTGAGGAATGGTGGGCTAAATATTGTGTGAGTTATTGGATGTAATTAGGAGTTAGAAACACTAAGGCTACGTTGGTCGTTCGGATTTCTAATTGAGATATGACTTGATATGATAGGATATGAAATCATGATATTTTTTTATATCTTATCAATTGTTTGGTGAATCACAATATTAAAGTCGGATATATTTATATCATATCATGTACATTTTTTTTTTATATAAACGGCATATCATTATAAATGAACCTAAATGTTCATAAACGGAGATAGTGAAAATCTCTCGTAACACTATTCTTTAATTTATTTTTATTTTATTTTTCCTCTTTTTTATATTATTTTATTTATTATTTCTTTTTTCCCCTTTTCATCATTCTTTAATTAAATTTTATCAAATAGTAAATTGTACTAACATACCAAAAATATAAAAATACTTATAAATATATATAAAATATAAGTATTTAATTTATAGATTGAATGTTTATTATAAGATAGGATTATAGTTGAATATATAAATTAAAATAGGATTAATTAAAAAATGATTTTTATTTTTTTATTTTTAAATTCTTAAATTATAATTCAAATAATCATTTTTAATTTTTTAAATTTTTTTTTAAATTATAATTCAAATATTATTTATAATGAAATATAATTTCAATTTTATTAATTTAATAAGTTTTTTATTCGAGAAAAATAACTTTCATAATATGGATATTAGAAATCTTATCCACCTTTATCCCACTTCCCCCATGGGATAATTTTATCTTGTCTATATCCCCCTTATATCCAACTTTATCCTGTCCTGAGCGAGCACCAAACGTTTATCATACCCTATCCTGAATTTTATCCCGATTGCCAAACGCAACCTAAGAGTATTTGAGTGATTTGAGTGTGGTTGTAATCTCCGTTAGTGAAATTCTTTGTTGTTTTCCTCATAAATCTAAGACAACTCAACCAATTCACATAAATTTTGTGTTTAATTTATTTATTTGTTTTGTTTGTTTTATTATTTGATCACTTATTTTGCAACAATTGATATTAGAGCTAAGTTTTGGCTAATTTGAAGCGAATTGAGGGTGACGGGAGAAGGAAAAGTGAGAATTGACTTTAAGGAATTTTTTTTTTTTAAATTTTAAAAGATGTAGATTGAGGATTATCTTTACTAGAGGAATCCACACTTACCACTATTTAGGAAGAATCCTAACTAAATATAGCAAGCTAAATGGGAGTTGTTGGATTGACAAGTGTTGGGTGTTATTTGATTGATGTTGGCTCGTAACATCACATTTTATATCATGAAAGAGAAGGTCATTATGAGACTAAAGAAGGTCATGTTTGACATGTATGAGAAGCCCTCTGTGATTAATAAGGTCTATCTAATGTGGCGTCTGTTTAACTTAAAGATATGTGAATGTGCATCGGTTGTTGATCATATCAACGAATTCAATATGGATATTAGTCAATTGAGTTTAGTTGAAATTGACTATAATGATAAGGTATGTGCTTTAATTTTATTATCCTTATCACCCAGTAGTTTGACTTGTTATTGTTGCTAGTAAATCCTTTCGACAAGTTTAACATTTGATGGGATTTGAGATTTGGTTCCGAGTGAGAATATCCGTATAAGAGAACCTGGTGAACTTGTGCCTACTACTTTAATTACCATTAGCTGAAAAACTAGAAGAGCAAGAGGAATTAGAGTTGAGTCCGCAGATGATATTGCAGCTATAGCTAACTATAATCAAATAGCGTTGATTATGAGTATGTTACTGATGATTTATCATTTGACGGATGGATTATGAATTCTGATTGTTTATTTTTAGTTACGTCAAATAGGAACCGGTTTACTACTTATTAATGTGTCGATAGATGTTAAGTGCAATTAGGGAACAATGTTGAGTGCAACATTGTGGGTGTTGGAAATGTCAAAATTAAAATGTATTATAGTATTGTAAGGATATTGACGGTAATTTTTTAGAATGTGGAATTTTGAAAATTGTTTGGGGTGTTTTGGTGATAATGAGAGAAATAAGCTTCAAGGTAAGATAATGACGAATTTCACTATAGAGACGTCAAATGCATCGATTCAAGAGTCCAAATTATGGCATATGCATTTGAGGCACACTAATGACTACTTGAGAAGACACGAGTGTTGGTGATGAGGCACACGTTTGATGCTATTGTAAGGATCAGATAGTTGAGAGCTTTGATTGAAAATGAGACTATGATCAAGTATATGCTGACTGTCAATAGTATGAAGTTTTGCTTGGAGATGTTAAATGAACTCTACATGAATGAAGGCATAGTGAGATATCATAACTACAGGTTGTAGAGTTGATAGGTAGAACATTACTAGAGATAGCCTACAAAATGCTCTTAGCACTAGTATGGCTAAGAGAATGCATTTGGTATGGTGAGCTACTTGATAAATAGATCCCCATTAACTATGGTTAGATGTTGGACTTCTGAAGAAGTGTGATTAAGTAACGTTACTGATTGTTTTATTCTTAAAATATTGGTTGCTCGTGTTATGTTCGAATGAGTGATAGTAAGCTCAATGAAATGGCAAGAAAATACATGTTCCTAAGCTATGCACAAGGTGAACAAGACTAGGTACCGGTGCTTGGAATTAGATCCACATGTTATTAGGAGAAAAGTTACATTTGACAAATCTCTAGCATTTTAGGGTAGGAGTGGTTGTGGCAGTGTTTAAGTCTAGTGTCTAGTCTATTTTCTAGTTTTGTCTATTTTATTGTTCGATCTTTTGTTTTGCAACAAATATCCCTTTGTTTCACTGTAAAGTCACCATTATTGAAAAACATTTACCTAGTAAATCTTTTTCCTATAAAATGAATTGTTTTGTTGTGTTGTGATTTGTTGAAAATGCAATTTAAGGAAATATTCTATGGTGTTCTTTAACGACCAAACTAGTCAATGAAGTAGTGTTTAAAGCAAAGACAAACACTATTATGGATTTTGGATATTGTAAACCCAAATCAGTCATACTCACGTGTTCGTGGTGAAAGTCAATGAACTAATAGCTTCTAAAAATTTAACTCAGTTATGAATTTGTTTTAGATTTGTAAGGTCAAATTAGAGAAGCAAAAGAAAACAACAAAAGTTATGATCGTTATTTTGAAGATCAGTAACATGATTTTAAAAAAAATGAAATTATGGTCATAACTTTGAAGATTAGTAAAAGTAGTCGTGCCGCATTGGAAGCATGATAGCACAGAGGGAATCCTCACAGAAATGATTTCCCTTTCCTTGGAAGGAAAACTCGCTTTTTGCAACTTTTTAATTCGAGAGTTTCGCTCTAGAAAAAGACTTTCCTCTGACATGTTCATTGGCGTGTGTTTAAACGCATGAAGAGTTCACAAGCATTGCTTCACGTGACACAAACACTTCGACACTCATTTTTTTATTTTTGATCGACAAAAGAAAAGTTACGATAATTGCATATAAAAAATGCAAAAGGTGATGTAACATTCTAGCTGTACCCAATTAGTAAAAGGGCGATAAATTGAGTGAGGACGTGTAAACATAATCGCCCTAACAACGACCTAATTAAAGACCAAATCTTCTTTTCCTCGTAAAAAAATTATTGTAAACGTGGAGAAAAAAGGAAAAGAGAGAATCCCCCTCCCCCATTCCATATTGGGTCAGGCTTAAGGTTAAAATGTGAAAGGGCAGACTGACCAGGTGGGCCCCGCCATGACCCTTTTGGGTAAATCGGGACACGCGTCCGTGCAGTGCACGTGAGTCATGTTGGGAAGGGGACAAAAGCGCGTAGGTCCTCGTAGGGTGGGGGGGACCGATCCTCGGCTCGCGTGACCACGTGCGGCTCTGTTGCGGGGGCACGTGTCTCCATCCGATTCGGTTAGATGGGCGTGACTTAGGTACTTGTCTATGTAGGGCAGGAACGGCCACTGGTGCTGGGGTTTGGCCCTCTGGACGCTTTATGGGTCGAGTCGCGGCAATAATTCATTAGCTGCAATGATTTCTTTTTGGTTTGTTAATTTGGAAAATTTTCACACTTGTCGAACTATGCTAGGGCTAGGCTTATTTTCACGTGGAGAATGAGTCAATTCTTCGATATGACAAATTTTCTTATAATGGGTACGCTGTCAATGTAAAAAAACATATATATACAATCTTCATTGGATGAATCGGAGACGTATATGAATTTGATTACATGTCTTCTCTCTGGATATGAGCATGAGAGACATTCCTCCGATGATGAATCAGTAGATAATTTTTTTGCATTGACGGTGTACCTACTAATTGTTTATTTAAAATGCATCGTGACTTGTGATGATGGTCTATGCAGATGACGTTGTTGTAAGAGATGATGTAGATGGCATTGCTCGGTCAAAGACACGTATGGATCGACAATTTTAAAGCCGAGATGGGGGTTGGTCGCGGTACTTTTTTTGGTGGGGAGGTCATGCGTTCTCGACAGGGGATACGTGTGTAATTGCTGGAATATGCCTTGGATTTGATGGAAGAGATGGGCGTGCTTGGGTCAAGACTAATTGGTACTCCAATGGAACCTTGACACGAAGCTAGCTCCAAATATATGAAAGGTGCTTTAGGAAACACGATCACTTACATCAAGATCATGAACATAATTGTGTCATTGAATATGCACAAGCAAATTTGGCTAGTTCTCTATCGAATAGACAATCTACAACTGGAGGCCAAAAACTTCATCTCTTAGAAGAACTAAATATATCGAGATTGACTATCACTTTATTGGAAAAATCAGTTTCTACGTAAATTACAACAACATTTGTGAACTCGAATGATCGATTTGCTGACTTGTTTGCTGAGTGCCTTCGCAGTCCTCGTGTGAGTTACATTGGTAACAACTTGGGGGACATATAAAATGTATGCTCCAACTTGGGGAAGCCTCTTGAGGAACAAAGTTGATCTCGTAAGTATGGGGGGTTTTGGTGGCATTGTTTGAAAGCACTCATAAAGTCCCTAACCATTCAATCTCATCCCTCTCTTTTGTCTTACATTCATACTTTGATAAATAGCGAGAGCATGGCATAATAATCTCTCAATTAGCTACCCCACCATAGTTTGATCTTATGTGTTTCCAATGCAAATGAAAAGTATAGACTCATGACTTAAATCATGGACTAAGTGCCGTCATGGGAAGAATCAATAGGTCATGGCAATAATTCATTAGCTGCAATGATTTCTGTTTAATTTGTTAATTTCGAAATTTTTGACACTTGTCAAACTATGCTAGGGCTAGGTTTATTTTCAGGTGGATAGTAAGTTAATCCTCGATTCGACAAATTATTTTTTATAGAACATGACTTTTTATTTAGTGAGTATGCTATTGATTTAAAAAATATATATACACATTCTTCATTGGATGGATTGGAGACGTATATAAATTTGGTTAATAACTCATCTCTAGATATAGGCAAGAGAAATATCCCTCTAACGATGGATAAGTAGATAAACTTTCTACGTTGACGGTGTACCTACTAAGTTTATTTAAAAAGCATCGTGACTTGTGATGGTGGCCTGTGCAGATGATGCGGATGGCATTGCTCAATCGAAGACGCGTATGAATTGACAATAGTGAACCGAGGATTGGGGTTGGACATGGTATTTTTCTTGATGGAAGGTTGTGCGTTCTCAATTGAGGATATGTGTGTAAGCTGGAATATGCCTTGGATTTGATGGAAGAGATGGGCATGCTTGGGTGAAGACTAGTTGACACTCCAATGGGACCTTGACATGAAGCTAGCTCCAGATACATGAAAGGTGCTTTAGGAAATAGGATCACTTACATCAAGATCACGGACATAATGGTGTCATTGAATATTCACAGGCAAATTTGACTAGTTCTCTATTGAATAGACGATCTACAATGGGAGATTGAAAACTTTATCTCCTAGAAGAACTAAATATATCAAGATTGACTACCACTTCATTAGGCGAAAATTAGGGGAAAAACGGAAAGAGAAACAGTGGTTTGTGGTATATGACCAAAAAATTGATAACAATTATAGCAATTGACTCTAAATTACTGAATTATGTGGAGAATTAGGTCATCTTCTTCTTTAACTATTGAAAACCGACTTCTTATGAATTTTAAATAGGAGCAACCTATGGCATAAAATTTATTAGTTGAACATACTGATACCTAGAACTTGCCCCAATCCAAGTATTTTCATATTGCGACCTAAGGCATAAAAATTTCAACTTCTGTCCCATAGATATTCCTACTTCTCTATTTACTGTTATAATGGCTCGGCCATGATTGAGTGATTCTGGAGGATCGTCTTGGTCTCTGTTGATCATCCTCTTAAATTTGTCAAACAGAGAAATATTCTTCCCTCGTTTCTGGGTTTATCATCCTAAATATTGTGCTCAACAGTTTAGGTTGGCTTAGGGAATTCCTAGGCCAACTATATATCAAACGAAATTTCCTCTCTCCACAGACTGAGCATAGATGCAACGTTGCACTACGTTAACATCTGCCTCAATATATCCAATCGGTACATGCACCCATAGAGCACGATTTTTTAATGGTGGTGGAATTCCTGTTCCAATTGGATGTTTGTCAAAGGCAGTGATTCATTTTTGGAGAAGGTGAAAGAAGGATGATCTGTTTGGAGAGTCTCAAACTTCTAATGCATCCCCATCGAACCCATCATTATCAATACTCAAGAGTAATTACAGGAGAGGACTTGGTAAAAATGTGTTTATCATTTCCTTCCTTTCCTTTCGTCCTTTAATAACCATCTGACATCTTTCTCTCGATTGCAGTTGAAACCTACAAACGAAAGTCATCAACAGTCATTGTCGGAGAAGATGTAGAAGAGACTCCCTTGGCCAAGCGAAACAGAAGTCAAGGATTGCTCAGCATTGTCAATTCTAAAATCGACCAGGAGTTGAACTCAATTACTGTCGGTACGCCTTCATCACCTGGCCATCTTAGCCCATCAATTTCTGAAGAGCTGAAGCCGAGTGGGAAGAATTATATCAACTCCTTTCGTGTGGATATTCCCACAGTGCCTCTGACTCAGACCTCGAAAACAAAAGAATATAAAGTTTCTGCCGGTCTAACTGATCCAGGATGAAGACAGCCTTAATCTTTCCGAATATCAGCACAAGTGCGAAGAACTTTATACTCTCTTTGAGGATGGCATTGAAGCTTTTAGGTACAACTGCAAGCAAAAACAAATAAAAGTGACAAAAGCCATCGAAGAAAGCTTTGGAGGGCTACAAGTTCAACTTTGTTATGAGGGAGAGATCTTTAAAAGCTTAGCTTGCATGAAGAAAAGAGAGGCTCGAAACATTTATGATGGCTTCATTCACGAGGTCATACGCAATGACATTTTTATTTGCACTGGAAACACAAAAGATCACGTTATTGCATTATTTAGTGAATTTTCTATTTATATGACGGGGTAGCTAATTGAGAGATTGTTATGTCACACTCTCATTATTTATTGAATGCAAGACAAAAAAGAAAAATGAGATTGAATGTTTGGGATTTTCTGAGCACCCCTTCTTTATTTGTAATATTCACTTTATGATTGCTTTCAAACGATGCCACCATAAACCCTTTATTATACTCACAAGATCACTTTGTTCCTCAGGAGGCCCCTCAAGTTGGAGCATCCATGTTATATGTCCCCCAAGTTGTTACCAATGCAACTCACACGAGGACCGCAAAGGGACTCGGCAGACAAGTGGGTGAGTCGATCATTCGAGTTCACAAACGTTGTAGCAATTTACCTAGAAATCTAAGAATATTTTATGGTGCGGTGCATCATGTTGGTTATCTTTTTTCGATAAAAAGTAAGCGAGTCGCCATGAATTGGGGGAATAATCGTCGTTGGGAAACAGGATCGCCTTGATTATGTAAAACTCGATCTTTCCACATCCAATTCTGGTACGGCATAATGAAGCGAAGTCCGAGGCCCAAGAAACAGACAGAAGTCCCAAATTCTAGAAATAGTCTACTTTTTAGGGGTCTCTCTTTTTGGGTGAACGAATTTGATCATAGAAAATATCAGAATTACGCAATGCAAAGGTTCAACTCCACTTCATGTATTGATTGGGGTTGTTAAGTGAAGGATCGATTGAGCATACACTGCTAGTTTATGCAGCGTCTAAACTTCACAATTCGGCTCGATTTTCAATTCCCAATAACTTGTCTTTTCATGAGCTATGTCTTTTTTAAAAGGAAAAATTCCATTCATTTTTCAGAATAATACTTGACAAAAGGTTATCTAACTTAGCAAATCCTAAATAACTGTGAAACAAAGCAAATGCCGTAATATAAATAACAAAGCATAGTTTGCAACTACAAGCACGCTCTCATCCCTCAAGAATAGATTTGACAATGTTAATGTTTCGTAGCTGATCAACAAATTTAATAACAAACACACGTCAAGATCTCCCACTTTATTTGCAATGGCTTGTGGTGCGCATCTAGGTGCAACATCATTATCACAATTCCCATGCTAAGACATTGACATCAATATATTGAAAGGACACCTATCAAATACGTGTAAGGAATTCCCAAAGTTACATCTAGATACAATTTTTTTTTTTTTTTTGGTTGGAGATCTAGTTTGAGAGATTAAAACTCCTAAATTTAAACCTAAATCTAAATTGGGAGACGAAAGTGGCTTAATCTTGGAAAGGTTATGGAACTGCATAAGGAGCATCCTCGATGGTTGTCGACTAGACAAATGGATGAACCGATGACCACGTTCACCCAAGAACAGCTGCAAAAGTTTACTTACACATGCAAACTCCCAAAATAGATCGGAAGAGAAAAGAAAAGACGATCAAAGCAAAGAAAAAGAAAATTAAGTACTAAGTAGGATCTCAGCGCCACTGTGGGATGCCCTCCCTCTAATCACCGAATGCAAACCTCTGTTGGGCCAACATCAAGATGTTCAGTGAGCTCACTATTCAAAAGTCGCAAACATTGGATCGTAAAAATTCATCGAATTAAGGCCCATCATTGTGATTGGCTCACTAATCCTCCTCAAGAGCCCCATTTGCCTTGGGATCGGTTTTATTTTAAAGGAATGAAAGTAGTCTTTTTCTCACACACACACATATACATATATATCAGTTACGGATGATGGGCAATCGATTTGAGCTCAGTTAGGTCGTTCTTCGAGTCAAGACCAACCGAAGTACTTAGAATTTGGAATTTGGAAGCAGTCAATGAACAAATAGCCTTAAGTCGGTCTGGACAAGCTTGGAGAGTTTGCCCGGCCTCGATTTCTATGGGCAAGAAAGAGAAATTTGACTAGAAATTTTCACCCTTATACTAGTGAGCTCCGTTATTTGGGAAAAGAGTATTGACTCATATTTCGAGTGGGCAAATTGTTGTGATCTCAACACGAGCAATGGATTTGATAACAGCGCCAGAATTCAAATTCTTGATTAGTGCTCTAATACCTTATTAGAATATCCCACCTGAAAACTTTAAGTCATCAGGCAAAGAGTAACTACTTATTAAGACACAATATAACCACATATGTATACAACATGAGAATATATAGTTAATAGGAAAGAATCTCAAAATCAAAGGGAACTTCGATGCAAATGTGATGGACCATCCTTCTTTATATCGATAAATTTGCAAGCGTGTTGAGGATGAGAAGGAATTGAATTTGGTAGGTGATTTACGTACAGGCCGTGCTGAATGCGTAAGCATGCGTCTTGGTAGATTTTTTTCTTTTTTTTTGGGCTATATTCTAGGATGCCATTGGACCATTTGTGTAGAATCCAGCTGTTCGTGCAAACTTACTTGAAAACAGATCATACGTCGATCGCAAACTTGCGAGTCGCTCCAGCTGTAAAGAGAGGCGCACAAAGGCAAAAGAACGTTTAGGGTTGTGATTTCTTTCCATAGCACTGACACTGCAGTTGAAGGGTGGAGTATCATACATCTGGTTTCCATTGGAAATTTGAAAACTTGTATAACATTCCATATTTGGAAATGATAGATGCCAATAATATAAGGACGAACGACTCTAAAACGAGAAGCACATATGATAATGAGGAAACATACACATCATTACAACTACTTTGTGAGAGAAGTGATAGTTGCTGTATTTCAGTCCTGTAAGTCAGCAAATTCGAAATAGTTCACCATATATTGTGCCAAACAATCGATGGAAATGACTTACTGCCTGCAAGTGAGATATCAGTTCAGAATCTCACTGGCTAGCAGAGAAAGAATTTCCATCCATCCAATGACATGAACAAATCTTTAACTATTTCAGATTTATCGACTTACAAGACAACCCAGTCATTGTGCTGGAGTGTGTGTAGAAAATATGACTCACAAATAGTGTCACCCCGCCATCTTGGTAAACGATTTGTCCAACCTTGTTCTCCGCCTTTGTCTCAAATCTTTTCAATTCCCTAAGAGAGAGAGAGAGAGAGAGAGAGAGAGAGAGAGGGCTAGAGATTTGAATTATGGTAGAGAGAAGAATTTATAAGGTCTAAAGATGAAAGGTATTTACATCAAAATCAAAAAATGTAACAGACTGAGAATATACACTTACACCTCAAAATTTGTCCATATACCCAGCGCCCTTGCAAATATCTGTTTTTAGTACATTTTCCCCATTTTACCACTCAAAATCTGTTTGTAATTTATCAACCAGAACTTTCACAAATATCTAAAGAAACTTTCATGGACAGATACACTTTATGACTTTAATTTTCTTCCACCTGTGTCTACTGTGACATTAATTTACTCTGCACATATGACAATATCTAAATCCTAACAATAGTCAAAATTCCAGTAAATATCATAATCGGAATCAACAATTATACAACGCATTTTCATTTACCATCAAGAGTTAGCTACTGAAAATGAGGAATTTTTGTTATGGTAAAAATACGATGAATTTGAGTACAACCTCTTCTTAAGATTCATATAAATTACAGCAGAAGGACATCCATTCCAGTAGATCCACTTTAATTCCAAAACAGAGGATTCAATGGAGCCAGCGCCCCCTCCCCACCCCCTGGTGGGGGGCAGGGGACTAACATGATTTTGATGCCAGTTCTGGTCATTCTTAAAACTGCTTTTGTGAATGTTAAGTTCAAATACTATTAAAACAACTCATTTTAGGTGTCTTTTCAAACCAGGAAAATTAAAGATTCCAATAATCTTTATTCTACTTTTTAGTTTCATTGTGCCACTCCAAGAACCCGAGTTTGTATATCAGTCAAGCAAGATGCAAAACGAAAGTACCAAGCATCCTCTAATTTACTGTATTCTGTTAAATGCTAAGATAAAACTCCTACTTTCTGTTCAAGCTTTTTTTTCATTAAAAGTTGTATTAAACAAACGGATTAATATTCATTCGAAAAAAGAGAACTTAAACTGTGAAGCAAAAGAAAGGCAGAGACAACTGTTACCTTATTATTCTCTACCACTTTAAGGCTTCGTCATAGACCCACAACCTGCTATGGCTTCGAGATTTTGTTGTAATCCTCTTGACGAACAATTTCTCTACCAAGATCATCAGTTGATTGCACATAATCTAATGCTTTGTGGCTCATCTTCAACTTCTTTCTAAAGATTGAACATATGACTAAAGGAAGCCATCCTGAAGTGATGGACTTATTTCTAGAATATCTCCCAATGAGTCTTTCAACATAATGATTAGTTCAGGTTGTCAGACCTTCCCATCCAGCGCAACGATCTTGCTGCTAATTGTAATTACAATCTTGCTTGCGGACCTACACTGCTTTTGGAATACTGTGAAACTAGAAAACGTGTGGAAGACTAGCCGGACACCTTGCTGAAAGTTATAAATGAGTTGCATGTCCTGGAAATGGTAGATAATGCCCAATTGGATATACCTAGTGCTTTCAATTTCCTATTGGAGACCTTTATTCACATTGCAGGTGTCATCCCATCAAGCCTACATGATCTCCACCCAAAGCTTCTAATGATCATTATTATCCACATCATCAAGAACCATGAGAACTATTTGTACAAAATTAAACCCATTACCTCAAGAGCTAAGGGAAGTCATCAAGAACAATGAGAACTTTCTTAACAATATTGAAAGTCATAACCTCAAGAGCTAAGGGAAGTCATCAAGAACAATGAGGACTTTTTTGACAAAATTAAATTCATAACCTCAAGTGCTAAAGGAAGTTATCTATCTCATATTCATACTTGAAGTCCGCTTAGTATCATCAATAACAATTTTGCTTCTCGTGGTAATGATAATCCTACTTCCTAATCCAAACCACTTGTGATCTCCAACCAAATCCTTTAATTGATCATTATTATTCACATCATCAAGAAGAATGAGGACTTTCTTACTCTTAAATAAAGTAAGATTAATAATATTATTTTATCCTCATTAGAAACTTGACGATTTAGTTGGTTCCACATTGATCAGCAAGTTCGTTGTTGATGACTTCAGTAAAAACTATCTTGCCAATACCACCCATTCCATAAATTCCAATAAGGGTAGTGCTAGAATTTCGATGAACAACTATCATCACATTCTCTATAGGAGAGTTGATTCTGACCACGTGCTCAGTAAAAACCAGTCTAAAGGCCTTTTTTAAGGTACTCAAAACCTTCATGATAACCAATTTTACCAATTCTCCTTCGTACCTGAAAATAGAATTAGAGGTCAAGTACAAGGCAACAATAATTGCATGGTAAATCTCATTACAGCACATCAACAAACTAACTTTTAAATGGATTGCCCCAGCTATTGAAGTTGTTAATTCCTCACCTCTATATTATATATGTTAGATATTGAAATGCAAATAGTCAATGCATGGAAAGTAAGGAAGGTTCTACTAAAACAGTACCTATTGACATCTTTCTTGGAATCCCATCCTTTTAGGGACCTAATTTCTATGAGCACTTTCTCCCATTGATCCACAACCTTTTCATCAACATGCTTCTCACGCGAGCAAAATCTCTTTGCCAACATCACTAATAGGAGCTCCACATCCTCTGGTTCGACTTTGTAAAGTATAGGCAAGACTAAGTGTCCTCTGCTAATCTTGCACTCCATCATTTCAAGCAATTCTCCAAGACAGCATCTGCTGGAAGCATAGTTCTGAGAGAGAACAGGGATCAAGACGTTACTCTTTTTAACAGCTTGGAGATGATCAGATTCACTCTCCTTGCCTTCGAAGACCAACTAGACACGCCAGAAATGCCAGAAATGCATGTTCTCTCGTTTTTCCGCAAGATGTAGCACAGAGACAAGAAGAATTAGTGCACGATGGCTACAGAACGAGGCAAGGATATTGGACAATACATATCTTCTTTTATCTGACCACACCCTTAATTTCTCCTTAGAATAGACCACTGGGTTTGCTCTGCTCTTAGACAAAAGGGGATGACAGCTTTCCTTTGAGAAGTTGTATATTCTAGTGCATCAGATTGAGTGCAAAGCTTTGTATTAAGTCGTGTGGCATTGTCTGGCACTAAAGTTTTAACTGTAGGACTAGGTTCTACTTCCTTCAAATAAGCTGCAACTGACTAAACTGAATAAATATCTGACTTAATTGCACATGATCTCGTTTTCCTTTTGCTAGGTAATTGCATGATGACTTCAGATGCTTAAAGACTTGACATGGACTCATTCCCATAATAACATTCTTTGCCGTTTGTAGACATGTATGGTGCCACTGCACCACGTTACTGTTGGGCCATTTCAATATAGCTTTAGCACGACAACAACAGCTCACCAGGCGAATGGCGTCCAATTAGCTAATTATATTCCATTCACGACATCATCGCCAAGCAAAAATTGAGATCTGCCTCTTGGACAAATCGAAAATTCACTGAGCAAGTAGGGACGCGCATACCTGTTATCTTGATGAAGATTACACATCAAGTCAGTCGGAGAGAATGGAGAGAGAATCCGAGAAGAGCGGGCCGAGATTGGTACACTCCATCGCAAATGTCGGGCGCATGGAAAAAGGAAGACTTCACCCTTATAAATAGAGGCGCCGGTAAACCCTAGGAGCCGGCTTAAGCGTTGGATGGTTTGTCTGAGAGTGGGCCCCCAACCTTTCTTCACCCTTGGATGTCCTCAATGTGTCCAGTCAAGCTCAACGTACTTCGCGGGGTCGCACTAGGCGTGTGCAAAGGACTCGGAATTTGCCTTGATTGCCCATAATCAGACCGAACCGGTGTGGGAACTAGTCCAATTCTAAGCTTTGGGTACGGAACTATCGACGTGGGTCGGACCAGATCTGTATATATGCACTCTCAGTGTCATACTCTCACGTCTTTTACAAATTTACTCATCGGTTCTAAAAAAAAATACAAAACCCTATTCACCCGTCAATCCTCAACCTCCTCATCTCCCTCTCAGGCCTTCAACTCTCTAGCGGTCACTTCATCTCACTATCTCACTCTTACCCATCGAACACTTGGCTTCTTAGCGAGTTAGTTGAGCTCTCAATCTCACTTCTTGCCTTCTATTGTGATATAATAGTCACATCTCGCTTCCGGCCCTCCTTCGCCATAATGACATGGTGGAACCAATCACCCACCAAGGACCGTCTGCTGATTTTGATAACATTAGCTGAAATAGATGATCGCTCATATTATTTGAAATAATTAGTTAATGAATAATATTTTATTATCGATAATCATTTAAGTCTAAATATTTTTATGGAGGACAAAAAATATTTTTTATTTTATTTTTATTTTTATAAGTGATACAAATAATTAATTTTTATAAAAATATTATTCAAAATATTTATTTTTCATGAAATAAACAAAATCCTGGTAGTTTGATATTCACAACTATGTCGAGATGAAAGTTGAGACTTTTTGACAGGAAAAGAAGTCGCAAATTTATTTGGTCATGAAGACAAGAAATGGTCTACATACTGAAAACTGGGCCTCCTAATTGGGCTCAACAATAAAGGGGTTGACAGGCCCTTTACAAAGCAGTTTCTCGGTAAGTATCGAGGCCTCTAATGGATCATGCCAAAAAATGATCACAACGGCTGTACTTGCCGGAAATTTGGGAGTAATACATCCACCTAAAAACGGTGTCGTTGGAAATTAAGATCCCGCAGTGTACAAGGCCAAGAAGTTCAAGCCCTTTGACAAAGCAAAATGCACAAGGATGAATACCATCCAAGCGTCATGGAAGAATAGGAAGATGAAGGCATCGACAAGGGGCATCGAAAAGCGGATAGCCGAAGCTGATAAGGATAGTTTGAAGTCGGGTTAGGAAGGAATGGAGATTTACGGTACCATTCCCTTACTTCCAAGGTTAGTAAACAAGAAAGATGATTAAAAAATTATAGAAACTTTGTTAATCAGTGACTGGGACAACATAAGAGTGTAGGGATTGAACCTTTCACCCTTTTCGCTTGAAGGCGGGTATGAAGCGAAAAGTGTGATTTCTGTGAAAACATTTTTCCATATACCATAGTCATAAGTATATTTTCGATTGTATTATTTTTCAATCAATAAAGTGACCATAAAACTCTTTGATCAATTTTTTTTTCTCCTTCTGTTGAATATGTGTGGGCACTCAACCTATAAATTTAGATATCTGGCTATTTTTTTAATATGTAACTAGGCAGCTCATCTTAAGTGGGTAATCCCCAAGATCATGAGATATCCCACTAATTTCATGGACTAACTAAAACTCGAGCTCGAGGGGGTGGTTCAAATATGGAATGGAATCCGAATTCGTGCTACACAATTGGTCCACACACACATTAATAAGGTGCTTAACGACACCAGCCCCTCGGAAAGTCGCAATAATCCTCACGTCTCACCATGATCATGATATTACCAGACTCAGGGGAGTTATTCGTGCAAAGTTGTTGAATTCTTGATTAGTCTCCTTTCGAAACTAGTTTTGTATAATTGACCGAGTATATGTTAATTATCTTTTAGCCTCCGTTTGTTTTGCAAGATATGAATGACTTTTAAAAATATTTTTCTAAAAATAATCATTCGTATCACTTTAAAATAATAAATCAATATAAAATATTTCACCAAATGGGATGCGCATGATCTAGTTTTGCTCAAAGTCAGAGCAGTTGGAATGTGAGCAAACTGCTAGTACAAGCTCATTCCAAAATTGCGCGTTACGTCCTCATCATTCTATGCCTGTATTGCCTCCTTCATCGTTTGAGAAAAGAGAACAGGTACGTTATATAACGATGGATAAAAAAATCGGCCTATAGAAGTAAGCGAATTTCTAAGAATTGAAACGAAAAGTATCACATAGGAAAAACCGATGCCACCACGAAAAATCAATCCGCACCAACCAAACCGTGACAATCATAATTCAAGACCCAATAAAATCAAAAGGTATTAAAATCAAAAGTTCCAATACCTTTTGATATTGCGTTGGCACTGTTTATTGCGAATTGGACTTTTGGCTAACACATGTCAATACAATAGCTTTAATTAGCTAGAACTGGCGACCGGATGACTTGATTGGTAAAAGTCTTGAAAATTCAAGGACTGGATTGTAGGATTGTCAGCTCGAATACCATACAAAAGGGGATCAAATTTACGCAGCTTGTCTTTTGTGTTGTAAAAAAAGTACAAATAACCTTTCGATTGAACTAATTTAATTTTAAAATTTTTATATTTGTGTCAATTGAGTTTATTCAACCAATTTTGATAAAAAAAAAACTGACTAAAAGTCAATCATCTTACATGGAATGGTCAGTGTTGAAATAGATAATTTTTTAATTATTCTTAATTTTTTGTTGGGTTAATACTACGAAAGACTCCAAACTAGTATACTTGTTATAAATTCATCTCAAACTGATACACTTATAACAAATTTACATCAAATTACTAAAAAAAAAAAAAAACTCCAAACTGATACACTTGTAACAAATTGAATTCAAATTAATTTTTTGACCATCAAAAACCTTAAACTAGTATATTTGTGATAAATAGACCCTCCATTATATTGTATTAATATCACAAAAAATCACAAACCAATCTTTAACTAGTACACCAATTAATTATCATGTGTAATCCAACTTGTCAATTTAATAGTAAAATTTAAAGTAAACTAACATAGGGTAAATTTGGCATAAATGTACTAATTCGAGATAAATTTATCAAATATGTACTAGTTTGAGTTTTTGGCGATAAAAAAATTTAGTATTTATCACAAATATACCAATTTAGGATTTTTCATGATTTTAACCATTTTTCGTTACTTTTTTTTTTTTTTTTTTTTCTTCTTTTCTTCTTTTCTTTTTTTCAATTTTCCCATATGTTAGCTAGCAACATGGCCAGCCATAGACCAAGGCTAGCGACCCTCGCTAGCCACTGGCGAGGGTGTGGAGACCCATGCCTATATCTAGGTGAGGGCTGCGATGCCCTCAATTGTGGCCAGCGATGGTCATTCGGAGGTTGCCGGCCCATAGTGTGATCCGTGATTTGTTTTATAAAAAACTATCTAACTTACACATCCAATAGGGCACCAAGAGGTCGGTTACAAGCTCAGGATCAGTGTGGTCGACCATCCTACAAACAAGACAAGATTTCTCTCACGTTGGTGTGCGGTGGCAAGGGTGATTCGGCTTAGTCATAACTTAATTGGCAATGCTATTTGAACTTTGGATGCACCTAACGCGCCACGACAACACATCTTGTCTCTTCCGCGCCACCCGCAAACTGCTCGCAGAAGAAAACCGAGGGTGTGGGTTCTCTTGTCCCCATCCATTACCGCTAATCTTGCCGTTGACGCCATCTCGAATCAACAGTTTTCTCAGCCGCGGGAAGAAAAATCCAAGATTCAAACGTGGAAAATGATCATTTGGGTCGACACAATAATAGCTTTTGCTCAGCATTCGTAGCCCTTTCTAGACCGCGGAAACATATAATAAGAAAAGAAAGGTTGATGGCAACCGTACGTCATGTTGGTGTTGAATAAATTAGGCCTTGCTGTATGACATTTACGTCTAAAATTAGTAGTAGCTGGTACGCTTTGGACCCCGACGAGGCAACGATGCGTAAGTTCGGTGATTGGGTTCTGCATATTTAATAGTACGATGTTGGGTACAACTGAAGGTAGACGGAGCCTATGAGAAAACTCGAATTAGGCTTAAAATATTGGCAAGCTGTTCTCATGGAGACCGAAAGAGATTCGAGCTGATCCTTTGTCGTATGAGTAAGATAGTTGAGTCTTTTAAAAGTTATCTTCTAAAGTTTTAGTTGATCCGTTTTGCGTTAGAACGGTTAAATAATACACAACACATTCATTTATCAATTTAAGTTTCTAAAATGGTTGATCGTGACCTCATGGAATTTTCACGTAGTATTGTAGCAAGAGGTTCTGAGTTTTAATCTTTTGATATCCCTTGTTTCATTCTCTTATTATATATTTCATGGGAGCATCAGGATGTTAAATATTAAACAAAGTTTCCTTTGTTGGCTTAAAATTTTAAAACAGTTGACGAAAGTCTCACAAATTATTTTATTTTCTCGGTCTTTGTATAACCTAAATTATCTTTTTCATGATGTACAAATAAGTTAATTTAGAGGCAGTGCTTCCATTACCGGATCTCTTCTGCACTCGAGCGAAAATAGAAGATCTTATGTCTCTTGGCACCAAAAATGGTCATATACTAGGAAATTGGGTAAATCGTGAGTGTCTAATCTCTATACGAATGAAATCCAGCTATGGATTAACTGACCTTTATATGAACTTCAACGAGGGTTTTTGTTCTTCTCGCATCTTAAACGACTCACTCTGAGAATTTCTTCCTTTATCTGTATATTTAGGATTATCCTGTGTTAATGCTAAATAATTTTGTCGGGGAAGGCCTAAGCATAGGAATGAATTTTAAATGAGATGGAAGACAGCAGTTTAAATCATTTGTCAAACCATGCAGTTTCTTGTCTTCACTTGCTGAGGGTTCGGTGGTGCGGGGACGTGCCCTTATTTCTATATTCACTGCGTCTAAATAGACTTTCATTTGTCTTGACTTTGCAATATATATATAGACGTGTGTTTTTTGTCCATTTAGGGCTGGTACAAGAGGGAAGCAAAATGCAATTAGTGCAGCCTCAATTGCTATAGAAAATGCTTCAAGTTCGATTGAACTTTGAGATTCTCCATGACATTTTTTATCAACAATCTCAATTGCTAATACAGGGCCAAGGCACCGACCCACATGGAAGATTCACGTCTCTAAAAGCACCTTCCGGGAAAGTTAAGGTTATCTTGTTGGAGTTGCTCAAAAATCATTTGACAAAATGTGCCAATCTTCTTGTCAAGATTTTAAAGGGTGATGCAGTCACTTGGCTCCAATAGATGGAAATATCTCGTTTAGAAAGTACCTAAAAAGTCTCTTAAAATGCGTAAATCATGTGAAAGTTATTATAAAAGCAAGTGAATTGTCGATCATTTCATTTCAATAGAACGCTAGCTTGGTTCAACATTATTCACTTAAAAAAGGCTGAAAGTATACTTCTCTTTTGACCCAACAGCCATTTACGTATCTATATCATTGCCAATGCCATTCACATATCTCTGTCCTTGCCAATGCCATTCACAATCCTTGAATAAGCAATCGTTGGACAAAATGTGAGCTAAATTTTCGATATTCTTGCAAAATTTTCACTTAAGAGGTGCCTGGTTGTTGTGCGCTGAGAATCATAATGCGTGAAGTCACTGGTTTGACCCCTGGATTGTGAGCTCCTCGAGACCATTTGAGCAATTGTAAAGGAAGGAGTTGTCACCCATCAATGGCAATATTAGTCGAATCCGAGTTACAAACTCCGTGAAAGAACGTAACCTGAATAATGACAATGATGATGGGCAAAAGCCATATGAGAGAAATTTTCTAATTTGGCGAGTTATGGTAAATTAAGAACGGTCACATAAGCATTTCTCGAGAGAAAACAAAACGAAAACAACAAGAATCGTACAAGATGATGATGGGAATATACATTGCAAAACTACGGTGATGATCCCAGCGGATCAATCGGTCAATCCAAGTTAGGACGCTAACTACATATCTCTCTACACACGACAACACCCAACAACGAAAGATACGAAAGAGAAAATGCAGGGGCGGTCGTCGTCTTCCTCACGACTGGCTCGAGAACAGCGCCTCCCAAATCTCGGCGAACACCTGCAGGATCACCCCGTGGTGTTGGTGCGAGTTCAGCGCCAGGAAGCACTCGAGCAGCTTCTGCAGCTCCTCCGCCCCGAACATCTCCTTCTCCAGTATCATCTCCACCATCGACCGCCGGAAGTCCGCCCGCGGGTCGCTCGACCGCTTCACCACCGCGAAGCTGTCCTCGATCTCCCCGCGGCCTCCTCCGCCGGCCAGCGGCAGCACCCCGACTCCGGCCGCACCGCTCCTCCTCCGGCGCCGGCGCCTGCGGCGGGTCTCCGACGAGTCCGGCGAGAGGGAGCGGGAGGAGGAGAGGCGCGTCTCCCTCTCGTCGTCGCTGCTGAACCAGTCATCCTGCGACGTGGTCGACGAGCTGTAGGGGCACTTCTCTTTCTCCCCCTCCTCCGTCGCCGCCGTCGCCTTCTTCTCGGCGTTGGTCTTCTCGGTGGGCACCGGCGGCCAGGGTAGTCTTCTCATAAAGGGAGTGACGGGGGACGAAGGAGGGCACCGGCGGCCGAGGTAGTCGTCGTCCCTGAGGACGGGTGGCGGATACCGCTCGGACGAGGATCGGCGCGGGAGTCGGGGGTCGTTGAGGGACGAGAGAGAAACGACGTGGGAGTCGCCGGAGATGGTCCGGGAGGGACCGGCCGGCGAGGAGGGTCGGGGAAGGGGGACGGAGCGGTGGATGACTTGGTCGATGGTGTGGGAGCTGCAGGAGGCGGCGAAGGAGGGCCGGAAGATGCGCGAGAAGCGCAGCTTCTTCGCTCGCAAATTCATCGTGTAGAGAGAGAGAGAGAGATGGACAATAAGTGAGTTTATAAAGAGAGGAAGACCATGCTTTCAATAACTTAAATTAAGAGATTTATCTTTACCAAAAAAAATTAAGTGATTTATTAAACTCTCTAAACATATAAATAATAAATATAGGTCAGGTGTGCTGAGACCTGTTAAATTATTCGATATATCGAGTGACATTACAGAAAAAAATAAGTCGGGGGTCTCAAAGGAATATGGAAAGAAATCTTGACGAGAAAATTCTGAAATATTGGACAATATTAATTTTCCCAAAAATAAATGAAACCAACAAAAAAGAAGTATATTTTATGCTTGTGAAATTTTTATACTTTAAATAACTACTTAAATTTTGTTAAAAAAATGACTACTTAAATGTAAAACTTAATTTCTTGTAATGTACTCGCGAAAATATTTTTACCAATTATAGATAAAAAAAAGTTTGTCAAATTAGTAGCCGCACATGTATTTTAACCTAATTTAGTGATGTTTTAAAGTATTGTCAAACAATGGGAAAAATTTGAAAGTTGGCTGGCATTTTTGAAAAAGATGAGCTGTACGAAAAGAAAAAAGCAGTGGGGTAAAAGGTTTTATTCACATGAGTCCAATGTACTTAAAATTTATAAATAAATTTCAATTTTGCCTAGTCACGAGATGATTATGAGTTTGATTTTCAAGTTAACTTGGATTCTCATGGTTTATTGATGCTTTAAGTTGTGTAAATTAGGTTGTTCAAGTTTTAATCTTAGCAATTATATATATATAGATATATTTATATATATATATATATATATATATATATATTTTTTTTTTATGCCTAGTAACCCATACAAATGGGGCGGTAAACTGGGACGACGCTAGTGAAGAACCCACTACCTTGACGTCACGCTTAAAATCCTGTGCGTCCTGCGGAATTTAAACTCTTCCGTCTTGGGTAGATTTCATGGGGGCTCTTATCCAGTTAGGCCACTGCAGGGCGATGGTAATTTTAGCAATTATATTCATTTTGTTAAATTAAT
This sequence comes from Eucalyptus sideroxylon x Eucalyptus melliodora, assembly GCA_016097485.1. Lineage (NCBI taxonomy): Eukaryota > Viridiplantae > Streptophyta > Magnoliopsida > Myrtales > Myrtaceae > Eucalyptus > Eucalyptus sideroxylon x Eucalyptus melliodora. Next base: position 63,926,647 of record CM027826.1, on the reverse strand, counting down.
GATTTTTTTTCCTTTCACGACTGCGAGTGTGAAAAATGATTTATGTTAAAGATGCAATTAATAGAAATCCCTCATTTGCTTTGTCTAGTAATGGAAGTGTTTAAATTCTTCTTTATACATTGAATGTTAAGATATTTTATGGGCGCGTTTGTTTGTGTTTCTGTTCAAAAAGTGTTTTAGGGAATAGAAATAGAAAAAAATTATTTATGTTCCGGGGAATAATTTTTTACTAGAAAAACGCGTGTAAAAAAAAGAATAGAAATATGTTTGGTAAATTTATGTTCTTTTTTTGTTTTTTATTAAATTTTTTAATTTAATTTTTCTTTTTTTTTTTCCTTTCTTTCTTCGTCGGTGGTTCGGCCATGAGCTCGATTGGCCAACGCCTTGGCTAGGCGAGCTCTTGGCGAGGCCAAGCTCACCCTCACTAGTCGTCTAGCCGGCGAGGTCGAGCCTCGTCGGTGGTTAGGTGAGCTCGACCTCGCCTTGGCTAGGCGAGCTCAAGGCGAGACTGAGCCTCACTAGTCTCGCCAGGGGTCGGTGACACTCAACCTTGTCGGGGCCTGGGCGACGCTCCCGCGAGTTCTCGGCCCTCGACGACGTCGCTAGCGCCCTCGATTGTCTGGGTCGCCGACCATGGTCGAGACCGCGACCGCCAACGAAAAAAAAAGAAGAAAAAAGAAGAAGAAAAAAAGAGAAGAAAAGAAAGGAGAGAGAAAATTTGTTCTTAAAAATTGTTCCAGAAACAATAAATAAGTTTTTTTTTTTTTTTTCTTGTTTCTATTCCAATTTTGTTTTTAGGAACAAAAAAAAAACAGATTTGAAACAAAAACGTAAACAAACGTGTTTCTGTTCTTTTTTTGTTTTTGGGAACAAAAAAAACAGAAAATCTGTTTCTAGTATCTTTTTTATTTCTTTTTTTTTCATTTGATTTATTGCGTTCTTTTCTTCTCCTTCTTCTTCTTTTTTTTTTTTTTAATTTGTCCGATTTCCTCGTTTAAACTTATGGTGGATGATTCATCCACTAATTTTTCTTTGATACTTCACTTCGTCTGTTTACTTGATAGACCCTTTTTAACTGATAAGTACCATTTTAGTCTTCGTTAGACTTTGGAGTCGCTTCCATTCCCACACACATACGGTAAATACCGTTAATTATCGATGCTTGAATCTATTTGAGTCATGTAAAGAAAAGGGATATGCTTGAATACATTCTATAGCATCAAAATCATACAATATTCACTCATTTATATATTTATTTTTTCCCTACGCGTTTACTTACCACTTAGAAGAAAATGAAGATCCATGGCGTGACCACCCACTTATATTTTTTTGGTTTACCCTAGCCTCTTGTCGTCTTCTTCCTTGTCCCGAATATAAAAAAATGTCGGTAGGAGGAGTCCTTTTTGCGTAAGAGAATCTTAGATCAGAGACATCACTTTCATCCTCAAATGCCGGTTTCCCCATTACAAATTCAAATTGTTTAATGTCTTATTTTGTTGTGGGCTTCTTTGGCTACTTTCTGGTGTATTCTTCTATCTACTTTTAAATTAAAGCTTGAGAAAATGATGCCGTTCCATCATCTTAGATAATTGCGCAAATTAAGAAATCCTCAAAGTCTCAAGGATCACGAGCTCCTATTTTCCTTGTCTTTAATCATCAGGTGGTTTGAAAAGTTGAATCAACCGGTTGGATCTATATTGGCATCCACATCCCGAGTATTTTTTTCGATGTTATGTTGGGAATAGAAGGAAAATATAGGTACCAAAGTTGCGAACGGAATCAAGCACGCCTAGAACACTTATTTATCTAGACCCTCACGTCCATGTACAACTTCTTTTAAGTAAAGGTCAATACGGATTCCGGTTTCATAACCAGTTTGCTTGACTGATCTTGATATGAGACCAACCCACTTCGTTTTATAACGAATATCCATGGGCAAATTAATATGGTCTCGAAACAGACTTGGTTAAGTTATTGCCATATGGCAGCCAAAACTAAGTTCATTAAATCAACGCTCTCCAACGACCAATTTGTCATTAGAATCTTTTAAGTTAGTACTAAGGAAAAGCAGTGTATCAAGCAAATCCTTCATGGTTCAGTCATACATTAATAGCTTGATTTTTCGAATTCAAACTTTGAAGGACGCTCCTAACCAGGATGTGGCAATGGAGTTGATCTTGTTTATTTTAAATGATGAGCCGGATAGATCGGTTGTTTATGTATCATTAGCTTTGATTACTTTCATGGTTTAGTTTAGTTTAAAAGTAAGATAAAAAGTGCTGGAGATTATGTGACAATTTCGAGGGAAATTGATAAATAAATGTTGTCATTTGGATTATGCAAAACGCTGCATTCGAATGGTATATTGTGCTGCTGCTAGTACATATGATGCTGCAGATATCAACGGATTGACTTTGGGCTTTGAGATTTTTTTTTTTTTTTAATTTGCTTGTCATTTTATCTGTATTCCTTATGCCCACCGAATTCTCTCGTCACGTCCTGATGATTCAATTTTTTCTGTTTTTTTTTTTTTTTCATTAACATTCTGATGATTCAATGCTATATCGTTCTTGTAAAAGAGTAGATTGCAAATGCTTGCAATGCGATCCATTCTATTAATTTTTGTTGATTACAAGAATATTTTTCATTTGTTCGTTCGTTCGTCTTTATAATTGATATAAATAATTAATTTTAAGAAATTATATTTTTAAATCGTTTATTTTTTGCAAAATAAATACACCGATGATCCATTCTTTGAATTTGTTGTGATTCTCTTCTTAGTAGGAGTTTTTCTAGGCATATTGAAGTGCATTCCTAACCACCAAAATGACCTATAAATCGCAGTATTTTACACTAAAGCTTAACGTCCGAGAATAGCTCAAAGATGGTAAGAATGAAGCACCACGACATTCCTTAAATTGCCCTTGAAATGACTTTCACTTTTTACTTTTTAATTCTTATAATATTAGAAATTTAGCATCCTCGATACCTTCCACATCAAAGAGTCAATTATTAAAAAGTTCAGCTCATACTTATAGTGCCGAATCCAACGTTTCACATGTAATGTGTTCTGATCCGTCGGCCAAAATGCTTTGTCATCCAGAGGTTGACATTATTTGTTTCTACCTGTCGGTAGGTATTGTGTACGGGAACATTGCCGTGTAAAAAGGTACCGCACAATAGAAAAGCCCTTATGGTTCGTGGGCGTGTCAGGATCGATCCGGTTCAACTAATGCGAGACAGAGAAACTCAACGAGGAGCTGCTAATTTATCAGCAGTCACACCGCACTGTCTTGAGATTTGAAGAGAATCTGAGAAGTCAAGGAAACTTCCAAATATGTGGATTACATGCAGGAAAGCTGCAGTCGAAAATGACTCTCTTATTCAATCACTTTCAACCTCCCCAATGACTTGAAATGGTGATTGGCGTCTTCTCTTACACAGCCGCAGACGACGAGAAGATGCCATTTTTCTCTCTGGACCCAACTCGGGTTTTCTCTGTTTGCTTTGTTTGCGGTCTTTTCTAATTTTTGTATCGATATGCATCAGACTCAATCTCATAATGCTTTTTCTGTAAGGATTTGCTGCTTTGCATATATATATAGAGAGAGAGATCATGCCGCTTTCATGGTGTTCAAGGCAATTTTGCTATAACAGTAGACTGGCTCTGGGGCGATATAGTAAGAACTTTGCAATACCTACGTGGCGAAGGCGATGTATGGAGACTTTCACATAATATGATAATTATTCAATAGCTATTTGCACCAAGCTATCTTATGTCGATTGTGAAAGAGGCTAGTAAGGGTTTGTTTGGTAACACTCTCAAGAACAACTAATGTTCTCGGAAATAAAAAATGAACAGAAATTTGTTTGGTAAATTTTTTGTTTTTAGGAACAAAAATCTTCTTTTTTTTTTATATTGTTCCTAGGAATAAATTTAGAATATAATCAAGAAGTAAAAAAAAAAAAAAAAGTTACTTCTTGTTCTCAAGAACAAGAATCAAGTCTAATTTTTTTCTTTTCTCTTCTCCTATTTCTTTTTTCTTCTTTTTCTTCCTTTTGGCCGGTCGCCGACCTCAGCCATGGCCGGCTAATGGCCGGCGCAACGCTAGGCCTCCTTAGGCAGGGTGAGGCTAACCTCATGCCGCTTGGGTGAGGCCGAGTCTCGCCAATGGCTTGGCGAGGCCGAGCCTCCTGGTGGCCTGGCGAGCCTACAATGAGCTTGGCGGCCCTTGCTTTGGCCTGGCAAGGCTCTGGTGAGCTCATTAAACCTCACCCAATAAGTCATCGGCCACAAATAAGGAGGAAGAAGAAGATAAAGGGAAAAGGCAAAAAGAAAAAAATAAGAGAAAAATAATAAAAGTATTAAAAATTAAAAGAAATAAAAACAAAATTAAGAATCTTACCAAATGTATTTTTATTCTAGGAATAGAAATTTTGTGCAATTACCAAACGCATTCTTTTACTTAGAAATTATTCTCGAGAACAGAATAAGAAAAAATCATTTATGATAAAAAGTGTTCTCGAGAACAAAATTGTTACCAAACATGTTATAAGCAATTTATAAGTATGGAAGAAAATCTCACCATTTAAGTTAGTTTTTGGATGAGAGACATCCAAGACCAATTAATAATGGCAATTAGTGGGCCCAAGTCTGTTCTGGTGATTTGATTAATATCTTAAGGAAGAAATTTGGTGACTAATGTGGTTTCCGGGGTATGGGCGGTGTGGTGTAGAAACATTGGCCCGATGACGGACTTATAGTGCGTTTGATTTAGCATTCTCAAGAGACTTTTGGCCTTCTAAACCCTTTGGAGAAATGCTAGATCGTTTGGTAACTATTTTGAAATCATTTTCAAGTGAAAATCAACATTGAAAATGCTGAAACTCATTTTTCCTTCCAAAACAACCCTCACCCATTCTTCAAATTTCTGATTTTGCCCTTGTTATTATTTTTTTAAATGCTAAAAAATGTTTTATATATATATATATATTTTAAAAGACTAACTGTTTGCTAGCCGGTGAAGGGATACGGCCTATGAAGCACGGACACGCTGTCCATGCTCGCGTATCGTGTCCGACACGTGTCGGACACCTCGACACGCTCGGACACGCTCGGACACGCGGTCAACGCGTGTCGGATTTTCCGACACGCGGTCAACTTTTCTCGACACGCGTGTCGACGCGTGTCCGAAAGATTGATAGAGGGTGGAGGCGAGGGAGCAGAGGCCGCGAGCGCCGGCGAGACGAAGCCACGAACGGACCACCGCGACGGCGAGAGACGGCTAGAGAAGGAGCCGAACAGAGAGAAAGAAGAGAGAAGGCAAACTCCTGCCGGCGAGACGCAGCCACGAACGGACCACCGCGACGGCGAGAGACGGCCAGAGAGAGTGGCGAGGGCCGCCACTATTGCGATGGATCGGCGAAGAGAGGAAGAAGAGAGGAGGGAAGGGGGTCGTGCGACGAGCGGCAAGGAGGAATAGGAAAAGGAGGGCTCGGCTCGCTAGGTTTTTCATAAAGAAACCCAAAAAAATAAGAAGGAGATCTGATGGCGTGAGGGGGAGGAGAAGTGACAGCTTACCTGTCATTGTCAAGTGGTGGGAGGAGGGAAGAAAGTGAAAAAATTTGGGGTGGAGGGAAAAGGACGAAGGAAAGAAGGGGTGGAGTTTGGGGGTTGTTTTTTTAACTGGAAAATTAAATAAATAAAATTAAAAAATAATTTTGAAAAATAAAAGTATTAAATTTTAAATAATGATAAATTTTGATCATGATAGAAAATTATGGATTTATTTAAATAAATTGATTCTAATTTTTATTAATTATTAATATCATCGATAACTTTTGTTAAAATTAAAAAAATGTTCCTCATTAACTATAAATATATCTTTTGAATTTCAAATGAATTGATTTGTTAATATTATTAGTGTAAATTTATTATAGGCTCTTTTTAAATTAATTATTTATTTTATGAATTTGAATCAAATTAATTTAAAATTAAAATATTTATTTAATATACAACGTGTCGCAACGTGTCGGAATTCTCTATTTTTTAGAAATGACGTGTCGACGTATCGTGTCGTGTCGGACACTCGTGTCGTGTCGCGTGTCGGTGCTACATAGGATACAGCCGCCTACGAGCCAGATCTAGTGCCGATGGCCATTGGTCAAGGTCCCTCGAGGTTAGGGGACCCTTAGTGAGGGTTGCACGACCTTGGCGAGGGCTGCTGAAGGTCGCATAACCTCGGGTGACTCAGGCAAAGTGCAACCCAAGCGACCCTCATCTAGGTCCCGCAAGGGTCGTGCGATCGACGATCCTGTGAGAGTTGTGTGATCGATGGCTGCGCCTAGGAAAGCGTCGCTTGAGGTCACGAGACCTAGGTGGTAGTCGCCTGGCTCATGCACTGCCTGGGCTACACAACCCTTGCTGAGGGTCGCCTAAGATTGGGCAACCTCTAGTAGCTCTCACTAGGGTCGCAGAACCCTAGCCAGAGGTCACCCTCAATCGATGGCCATCAACGCTAGATTTGGCTCATCAGTGGCCGTAGCCTTTTGCCGAACCAGCGAAGGGTTTGGTCTTCTTCTTTTTTAATTATATATATTTGATTTTTTTTAGCCTTATTGTCAAAATTTATATTTAAAAAGTTGCATACATTATTTTTTAAATTTTAAAGAAATAAAGATTAAAAAACTAATATTATTTACCTAAAGGGTTTTTCAAATGTGTTTTCTACCAAATAATATTTTTCTCAAAATTATTTTTTAAAGCATAGTTTACCAAATGGTCTTTGCATTTACTTAAAATCTTTTAGGCTAAATTGTTTTCCATTTTCTCGGGCTTTCAAATTGCTTAACCAAACGCAGCCTTAATACCTAACACTGAGTTAATTAAGGGAGATTCAAGTTGAGATATTTGATGCAATAGGATATCTAGGATTAAGGGAAGGAGGAGTAGACCTATTACTAAGCTCTCATGTGAGGATATCTGGATAAAGGGGGAATAGACCTAATACTGAACTCACACATGAGAATACAAGGATTAAGGGAGAGTGGACCTAACACTAAGCCTACACATGAGGGGGAGATGTACTTTGAGTTATGTTAGAATAGCCTTATATTGGAGAATTAAGGGATATGTTCAGCAGAAGTTCTAAAACTTGTCCAGAAAGTGCAATTGAGTCCTAAAACTTACAAAAAGTTCAATCAAGTCCTAAAACTTGTCAAGTTAGTTCAATCGAGTCCTAAAGTTAACACCGTTAGTCTTTTCCGTTAAATATGCTGACATGTCATTTTAAATTATTTTTTATTTTCCATGTGGATTTTTTAAATAATTTTTTATTCATTTTTAAAAAAATAATAAATTTAAAAACTAAAAAATTTAGATTTATTCATTTTATCTTATTTTCACCAAAAATTAAAAAGAAAAGTTATAAAAATTATTTTAAAAAAAATCAGCCCTCGCCCCCGTCGTCGCCGCCGCCGCCGCCACCGCCGCCCATCGTCGGAGGGGCCAAGCGACGGTTGTCGACCCTGGGCGGGGGTGGCTGGCGAGGGTCGGCCCCAAACAAGGGCCGGCGACCGTTGCCCGCCCTGGGCGAGGCTCGCCCAGATCTGGCGAGCCTCGCCGGCCCCGAGCGAGGGCCGACGAGGCCTTGCCGGGCGGGCGACGGTCGCTGGCCCCTCGTGAGGGTCGGCGAGGCCTCGCCCGGGAGAGGGCTAGCCACCCATTCCGGGGCCGGCGACCGTCGCCGGCCCCTTCGGCGATGGGCCGTGGCGGAAGTCCACGGTGCCCTTTTTTTTTTGTACAGTTTTGTTTTTTTAAATAAATTTAGATTTTCCTTTTTTAAATGAATTTAGATTTTCCTTTTTAGTTTTTAATCTAATTTTTTTATAAAGATTTTGAATAAAAAATAATTTAAAAAAGCCATTTGAAAAATAAAAAAATTATTTAAAATATGACATCAGCGCCACGTCAGCAATTTCCGTTAATTTTCTTGACGGTGTTAATTTTAGGACTCAATTGAACCAACTTGACAAGTTTTAGGACTTGATTGAACTTTTTGTAAGTTTTAGGACTCAATTGCACTTTCTGGACAAGTTTTAGGACTTCTACTGAACATATCCCGAGAATTAATGTGGTGTGGAATAGTTAGGGTCTGCATGGTGACTTTTTTATTTCTTTATTTTTTTTCTTTTGTTCTCCGGAATAGAAAAGAACAGAAATTCGTTTGATAATGTTAGTTAATTTTTCAATTCTCCAAAATAGAAAAATAGTTAGAAAATAGATTTGGAATAGAAATAAGAAGTAGAAAAAAGTAACTTCTTGTTTTCAAGAACAATTTCTAAAAATAAGTTATTTTCTTTATTTTCTTGTCTTCTTCTTCCTTGCCACTTGCCGCTTGCCGCCTACCGCCGTTAGCCGCCGCCCGCATGCCGTTGGTTGCCGCCCTTCACCACCCATTGCCAACCGTTTGTTGTGGTCGTCGGTTGATCGCCACCGCCACCTAAAGGAGGAAGAAGAAGAGAGTAAAAAAGAAAAGAAAAAAAAAGGAAAAATCTCCAAAATTTATTAAGAAATTAAAAGAAATTTTATGTCACCAAAAAAACTTGTGAGTTGTACCAAATGCATTCATATTATTTTTTTATTCCGAGAATTACAATTTTTTATAATTACCAAACGCGTTGTTTTATTCAAAAACCATTTCAAGGAGTACAAATAAAAAGAATTATGTCTAAAATGAAATTATTCTCGGGGGCAGAAATGTTACCAAATGCATTCTTAATATATCCAAGTTAGATCATAACTTATTAATTTTAGTTTTGAGTAAAAGTGGGTCTGATTAAATATGTTGACGAGCTCGGACATGGCTTCTCTCTTGACAATCTCTTAGGTGAAGATATTGAACTTTTGTTGCATGCTCTTAATAACTAGTATTAGAGCTGGGTTACAAATAAATCTAAACTCAATAATCACATGAGAGATACGGATTGTTATCACTTCAACCTAGGGATTGATGTGCGAAAGAAAGATTGTTAAGATTATCTGACATTAGTTGTGCAAAAAAAAGGTAAGTCAATTTATTAATTCCAAGGGAAAGTACAGTCAGACTAACTTTTGGGACGAGAGAAACTCCGGACCACTCAACCCCCTTAACCCCGTTTATAATGGCTTTTGTGTTCTAATAACAAAAGAAAATTTTAAAGGCATCTCTTTACTCCCTAGCCTCGAAAGTGAGGATTGAACTCCCCACCTCCAAGTGGGTCTTGCCATCAACATCAATAGTCACACGAAAAAAAGAGCATTAATATTAGGGGTGTTAAAAATACCTGAATTAGCTGACCCGAGCTAAAATTTTTGGGTCTTGTTGGGTCAGGTCTCATTACGGAGGTAATAAGTAAAAGAAAAAAAGAGCATGTTGAGAGTTTGGTTCAACTCAAATATCCGAACCAGGCTTGTTGAAAACATGGAAGAGTCTTCACCATCCTCTCCATCCCCCGTTGACACCACAGTCGACCACCCCTCCTCCCTCCCTCCTCTCGCACAGGCCTTCGCCGCGGAAGGCACATCTTCCTCGTTCACCACCCCGCGCAGCGGCACCGATTGACTTGTGATTTGCTCTCTCCACTAATATAGGCTTTAACTTTCGGAAGACGGTGTCTACTAACTTTAGTGGCCAAGGGCAGGGCAATTCATTCCATGTCAATTGAATGCAGTCTCAGCCCGTCGTATTCATGTCCTCGGAAAGGTTTCCCGAATTTGTGAATACAATGTTGGTAGGCAAAAAAAGTTTGTTCCATCGGATCCTGCCGAAAAGTATGTAAATTGACATACACCAGGACAGAGGGACCACTAATTGGCATGATCATTACTCTAAATTATGCAATCTGAAGGATTGGGTGTCCATTGTGGCCACGACACTTGGCATAATAACAATAGGTGGAATAGAAATGGAATAGAAATTCGGATGAGGAAAAAGTAGATAGGAAATCACTATGGCAATTAAGAAAATTAGAATGACTAATTGAGAGCTGTATACCTAAAGAACATGTCTCAATAAGATCACCCGCTCTGCCTCTAATTAAATATCTTTAATTCCTAAGTGTATCACCTTAAACATACCAATTGAATGATAATGCAAACAACTGTAGCATTTTATTGAATAAATTTCCTTTTTCTTTATACATAGAATATAGTTTACATTTTTTTATTTGAGAAATCAGCTTTTTGAATCCAAGAGACTGTCCTATCTACATGATCTTTCATTAATTTGCATCTTCTCCCACTCTCTCACTACTAGAACAAGTTTGCACCGCTTCTAACGCTGTTAGAACCTACTAGTAATATTCATTCATATTTCTATAAGAACCGAAAATATTCAATTTACGAACTAGCGAAACACAAAGCTCTAGTGTCATTCTCATCATTGATATACGAGAGTTCCAGTCTAATATGCACTTTCTCACGCACTACAACTGTGTCATCTCCTTCGGGCAGGAAGAAGTAGAAGAACAGGCTTCCCAACACCATCACTCCGCAGAGCACGAAGAACATGGCTCCCAGTGTTATCCAGTGGCTGATGCTCAGGAGCGACATCGACACGGCCCTGCTCACCAGCCGGTTCACCGAGATTGCGAGGGCCGAGCCCTGGACCTGCGGACGAAGCGGAAACACATCCGATGAATAGACCCAAGTGATGGGCCCGAGTCCGATCGAGAAGAAGGAGACGTCTGCGAGCACAGCCACGATGCTCACTGCGATGGCCCAGGCTGGCTTGCTCCTCAAGTGCTCAGGAACTTCGAGCCCAGGCCCAGAGCTGCTGGGGAACAGGCCATCCCTACCAAGCCCAATAGCAAGATCAGACACCTCCCGGGCCGGTCCAAGAACAGGGCCGAGACAATCACAAACGCGGCCTTGGAGCAGCCTATGATAACGTTGATCCCGAACAGCTTCTTTTTGTTGTGAATCCTGGCGGGTCGAAACGGTTCGGGGGTGTAATAGATCACGGCGTCGTCCCCGGAGGCCTGCATGAAGAAGTTGATGCCGATGGCAGTGGTGAGGATCCGGCGGAGGCTGGGCGAGGGATGGAGGAATTCCCTCCACACCCCTTGCACTCTCCATCCCTTTGAAGAGGCCAAATTGGCATCATCATAAGCAGCTTGGATGACATCACGGAGTCTTGATTCGGCCTCTACCTCGTCTCCTGAAGTCTTTAACAACACCCTTCTCGCCTCCTCAATCCTGCCTTTCATGACAAGCCAACGAGGCGATTCGGGCTTGAAAAGGACTCCAAGCCGTACGCTGGTCGCCCGAATGCCAGCAATCCCAAGCATTGTCGTCCAGTTGAACCGCTCAGGGAGGCCAGCGAGGGCGTGATTGCAAATGTAGCCAAGCCAGACCCCTGCCACGATGAAGAACTCCGGGAGGGAGGTGAATATCCCCCTCACCGAGGCCGGGGAAATCTTGGCCGTGTGGAGCGGCGCGATCATGAGGGAGTACCTGAAACCAACACCGGCCACAATGCGTACGCCAGGCCCATCAACAGGGCGCCAATCACGAAGGTCGACGCAGCGAGGACGATGGTGTAGTGCCGGAGGCCTCAGGAAATTGCTCCTGGACGTACGTGATCTTGAGGTTCTTTCTGATGAAGAGCACGTACGTCCAGAGGCCCACAGCACCGCTCTATCACCCCGATGTCTGCAAAATCAAAACGATCACCACCACCCCACCTCCGGAATTTCCCAAGATTCTCCGCAGAAACTGCGACAATTCCGACTCTCTTACGCTACCCAAAACGCCAATTCACGACCATTTCTTATACCCGTGGGCGATTCGATCAACAGATCAACGAAAATCGCGCCCCTTTTCAAGCCTATCTCGTGAGAAAACACGACCCCTTACCCATCTCCACATTCCGAATTCGAATGAAACTTCGGCTCGAGAAACAAATCCGCGCAATTCGAGAGAGAGACAGGACGAGCCGATATTCACCGTAGCCCAAGAGGATCGAGTTCGTGGACGCCAGGATGGCACAGCACAGAACGTTCTTGTTCACCTGAGGCCCCTCGTGATCTGAAGCATCGAAAGTCGGCTCTTTTGGGTCGTCCATTTCGGCCAATTTCCTTTGTCACTCCCGCAGTCACGCAGAGAAGAATATGAAGGAAACTGCAAGCGATGCGGAAAAAGGGCAAGAGAGAGAGGGGAGCAGACTCAGAGTGTGAAATGAGTATGCTAGGTGGTTGAAGAGATGCATGCTGAGGGGGAGCCGAGCCGCATTGCATGAAAAGCGAATAAGGAAAGAAATATAGGTTAGGACATAAATGGTGGCAGATGCGTAACATGATCTCCAAGTTTCTGATTTATTCAATATGGTCTTTGAATTTTAGCTCAGTATATATGGTGATTCACAACCTTCTTGTGCACATTCAATTTGTCCCTTGTACGGACCGTTTCTTTGACTAGCTTAAAACGAGCAAGGCACGACCATCTTCACTGCCCTAAGCCGCCCCAAATGTAACTTATTAGGAAAAAGGATAGATCCCGTGAAATTTGAAGAGTGAAATTCAAATTAGTCAATCACGTAAAGGATAAGGACAAATCTTTTTTTTTTTTTTTTGGTAACCAAGGACCCCACCACGGGCCTCCCGTGCCCGGACAGCACAGAAGGGCTAGCCCCTATACCTTGGGGAAGACTTGCCCAACATCCTACCGCCAGAACCTCCACTTAAATCTCTAGCAATTGCGAGTTTCAAATCCTCAACTTCGGTGATAAATGAGAGACTCTCAACCAATACTGTTGCCTACAGGTGGGTAGGATAAGGACAAATCTTTCTCGCCAACAAATTGAAAATATTACGTTACAATCAAAGCGATCTCCGAGCCATGGCCCATAACTCAGTTATCTTTTTCCTTTTTTCCTCCGATAAGGAACACGGTGCTCTGTAACTTCAAAGAGGAGAATTAACTTTCTAGCCTAGCAAAGATGGCATGACATTTCATTTCCTTCTTTTCATCCTATGCGATCTACATCAGGGTAAAGATAATCTTATCTGGAAAAGCAAATTAAAGAAATAATGAATATCTTGAAAAATCTCAAACTAATATATCGTGATTAATATACTCTAAACTAATTTTTTAAGCTATCAAAACCTGGACCATATATACTCTCAATTAACTTCCGTCAAATTTTATCTTAAAATTGCTGAGTTCACGTGAAAATTTATTTCAATTTGGTATTTGTCGAAAGTGTAGTAGTTTGGGATTGATTTATCATTAGTATACAAATTTGAAATTTTTTGTGGTATTAACCCTTAAAGAAATAATATAGAGAAAAGCTGGGAATATGAAAAAGCAACCATCACACGCAAAGAGAGAAAAAAGAAAAAGAAAAATCTGGCTCCAACCCAAAAAAGTTATGAGACGGCTTAGAATATCAAAGCGATCGTCCAAAAAACAATATATATATATATTGAAGTACCTCTCCCAAGCTTAAGCGTGAAAGCACACATGACATTCCCAAGAAAAATAGTTTAGCCGGCGGCCGCGGTGGATTCCGGCGATCGTTTGACTCCCTTCTAAAGAGAAAATAAATAAATAAATAAAGAGAAAGAGGAGAGCGCCGAAACAAACGATTTTCGCAGCTCGCTGGCGGTGGAATTCCATCACAATAGCACAACATCCAAAAGATCGAACCCGAATCTTCCGTGCACAACACAAAGCTCTCGCACTGCGAAAAATTTACACGATGCAGAATCATTGTCGACAACCAGAAAAGACGAGGAAAAACATGCGGCGAGAAAGACATGGAGGGATTGAAATTGTTCTACTCACTTGGCTCCACCGATGCAGCTTCTGCTAGCAATGCTCAGATCTCTTTTCCTACACGTCGTTTTCTTAAAAACTCATTCGCCTTTTAACGTTTTGACTATTTTGTACAGAACTCTATCCTTTTGAAGCTTGCATCTCCCTTCGAAGAAAGTGGTCCTCTCTTGGGAAAAACACGTTGCCAAAAATAACTCTTCTAGGTTTTGAGACCGCTCCTCTAAGTTTCGTATATATTGATGGACGGAATTCATTTATTAAAATTAGAGCCGTCCCGTTTAGGTAATTTTAATTGTTTTTTTCACGCCAATATGACAAATGAAATCAAAAAATAATTGTAACCACCGTCTTTTTTTCGTTTTTCCTGGAGAACATTTGGTTGCAACTTAATCTCAGTAAGATTAACCGATGAAAGATCCCTGAAAACTGACAAAGGACTTTTCTTAACTGAGGAAAAGGAAAAGGTGGGCAATTAATAATAGTTCGACGGAGCTAATGGGGAAGAGATGGACGCGGAGGTTCTCTGATATAAAGAGGGCCCGGTTGTCTGCAAGCTTCATTCGACGAGGATAATGCCAACGACGATGATATAGAAGGAGTGGGTTCGAGTTCATCGGGAATAGGAAAAACGCCAGAAATGGGTCTTGAAGACAGAGGCAACTTTTGCAGTGAGGGAGGAGGCTAAGCTCACCCTCTTATCTTTTTCGGATGATGATGTTGATGCCTTATCAACTCGTCCATGGCCAACCTCCGTGCAATTTATGGAGAAGCCACCGTCCATGGCCATCCCTACGCACCTTTAGATCTATGACAAGCTGCCATCCAAATTTGGAGGTACTATGTGGACGACTTACAAAGTACCGACACTCTCCAAGAGTCTTTGTATCGTGTCCGACACTTCAACACGTGTCCGACACTCTTAGATACTCGATCAACATGTGTTAAAAAATCCCATATTTGCTCAACTTTCTCAACACTCTTCGATGCTCGAGTCCGAATTCTAAGGTACGAGTTTTCGATACTTGATTCTGACATCGAGATCAATTTTTAAAATTCAATAAATGAGATATTAAGATATATGTATACATATATATGTGTGTGTGTGAAAAAATAAAACACAATAATAAAAATAATAAATTGACTCCTTAAGTTTTTTTCTTCTCTTCCAACATATCTAACATAGGAGTCTAGAATATGGATCGTTTGTTTTTTTTTCTAAATTTTATGAATTATTGAAATAGAGTTGAATTTGTCAAATTGAAACAATGAATGATATTAATAAACAGCGGATTAATGTTTTCAGTGTAAATTCATTCTAGGTTCTTTTAATTATTTATTTATGAATTTAATTTAAATTAATTTGAATGATAATTAAAAAATATATATTTAATATACAACATGTCACAACATATCGGAATATTTTATTTTTTGAGAAACGATATATCAATATATCATGTCGTGTCGTGTCGCTTATTGCATGTTAATGTCGGTATTATTTAGTGGACGACTACCGTCACCAATGGACGAGCCACTGTCCATGCTAACCATCACCGTCCACAGAAAACTAGGAATTTCTTCCCTCTTTTCTCACTTTCTTCAAGACCGTCAATCATCTACAAAGAAATTACACGTCATTTTTTATTCGACATCATAACCATGTATCCATTTATAAATGGATGGAAGGAAAACGTGCTTGCCACGTGAGCATGACGTTTTACAATCACCGAATATTTTCTCGTAAGGGAGGGAGGCAATGTACAGGATTTTTACGAGACTTTCATAATGTATGACAAATATTCGGATGCTATCGCACCAAGTACCAAGCGACCAGAGGAGACAGCGGGATGGCCCTAAGCCCTGTTCATCATTGCTTTTGTGTTCTTATAACAAAAGATAAATTTAAAAGCATCTCTTTACTCCCTAGCCCCGAAAGTAGGGATTGAACTCCCCAGCTCCAGGCAGGTCTTGCGATTAACATCAATGGGCGCACGGAAAAAGGAGCATTAATATTAGGGTTGTTAAAAATACCCGAATTGGCCTGCTACAAATCAAAATTTTGAGTCTCTTTGGGTCGGGGGGTCGGGATCTTATTCCGGTTTGGGTAATAAGAAAAAAAAATTGTATATGGCAGTTTGGTTCGGGTCAAATATCCAAACCGACCCAAATCACAATAAACACTAAAAAAAAATCCTGAACACAATACACTGAAGGCTAGTTAAAGACGCGGAAGAGTTATCACCATCTTCTCGCTTCCTCTTTGACGTAAGTGTTGACCACTCCTCTCGCACCGGCCCTTGCCACCGCTGTCGAAGGCACATCTTCCTCCTTCACCGCCCTGTTTACCACCACCCTGGGCAGCAGCACCGGCGACTTGTGAATTGTGCTCTCAATTGATTTCTGGACCTCAAGAACGAGCGAATGGCGAAGGGGGTTTGCCTGTCGACGGCAACGATGGCCTTGGAGTCGTTCAGAGGAGGCTTCTCGAGGGTCACCAAACTCAGATCTAAGGGGGAGTAGAAGTGTCAAAATGGGTTAAAAATGCACTTTGAACCCATTTACAATGAGATGGGTCATATATGAGTTAGTTAAGTTTTAATAAATGTGTTGTTAATGGATTTGGATTTTATGTAAGACAAACTCATTTACAACCCATTTAACTTATAAAGATTATTAGTTCACTCAACCCATTAATGAAATATTTTGCTCTTGAGCAATTTTTATAATTTTAGATTTTTTAATAGTTTTTATTTTTATTTTTTGTTTTTCATTTTCCCCCTACAAATTCCTAGTGTTGTTGGCCACCAAGCGAGGGCTGTGAGGCTCTTGTCGGTCAAGGGCTGCGAAGCTCTCACCTAGTTGCCAATCACATTGGCAAGCTCGAGACTTGCCACATTTGATGAGGCCGAGCTTATCGGCAAGACTCTAGCCTCCCTAATATGGCAAGGCTAAGGCTCGAGCCTCGCCGACATCAAGGTGAGCTCGAGCTTGTCAGATTCGGTGAGGCTCAAGTCATTGAAATGGGCTAGCTCAAGCCTTGCTAGCTTGTGGCAACACTTGAGCTCACCTATTGCCAACCTTGGCAGTCGTGGCAGGCGAATGGGAGAAGAATGAGGAAAAAGAAGAAGAAATAAAAAACATAAAATAATCAAAAATTTTATTTTTAAAAAATAAAAATACTTAGAAAGAGTACGAAAAATCAAATAAAGTTTTATATACTAAGAAAAAAATATTATTTAATTTATTTTCAAGTTTCAACCAAATACCATAAAAAAATTATTATTTTTAGAAATACCACATTTTTATCAAAGCCTCAATTTTTTTAAAAAATAGCCTCAATTTTTAAAATATAAAATTATAAAATTCATCCATTAAATTTGTAATTGTATGGAAGTGTTTTAACTATATATATATTTATAAATCATAAAAATAAGTTCTTCCATATTTGATTAAATAATGCAAATATTTTACAATATGGGTTGGGCCTAATATGTGTTAGATATGAGTTGGGTTAGGTATGGGTCAATAAATTTACATTACTAATGTATGGGCCATAAACGGTTTAATCAGTCAATTTAAATTGGACCACTTATGGCCAACCCAAACCTGACCCGACTTACTTTTCAAACATCACCCGATCAAGTTTGACAAGTCTAGAGGGAGTAGGTGGGGAGTCGGGATGGTGGAGGACTCGGAGTTGCGTGACAATGATTTCTCATGGCGTTTGAATGATGTTGTAGGTAAAGATTGCGATTGATGCTGGTGATGATTTTGACCATAGGAGTTGCTGAGCAATTGCGTATCTTCTCCTTATTCATTGTCGTGCCCGAAAGACGGTTTCTACTGACTTTATATGCAGGCAATGAAAGTTATTCCATCGGATCATGACATTTATGTAAAGTGCTATAACAAGGAAATACGGACCACTAATTGAGCTTCATGATTAATTAATTCTGTCTCACCAGGACTTACTTATCAAACATCACCCGACTCACCCGTTTGACAAGTCTCGAGGGAGTATGGTGGAGGACTCAGAGTTCCGTGACAATAATTTCTCGTGGCGTTTGGATGATGTTGTAGGTGGAGATTGCGATTGATGTTAGTGATGATTATGACCATAGGAGTTGCTGATCGATTGCGTATCTTCGGTTTTTTCATTGTCGCGACTGAAAGACGGTTTCTACTCACTTTAAGCAGGCAATGAAAGTTATTCCATTGAATCATGACGGCATGTATGTAAAGTGCTATAACAAGGAAATAAGGATCACTAATTGAGCTTAATGATTAATTAATTCTGCCTCACCACTCTTAGTTATGCGATCCGAAAAATTTGGGTGTCCTTGGTAGGCACGACACTTGGCGAAACAACAATAGAGAAAATAGAAATTGAATCGGAGTTCGGATGAGGGAAAAGTAACTAAGAAATCGCTATGACGATTAGGGAAATTGGAAGGACTAATTGAGGGCTGTATCACCAAAGAAAATGTTTCAATAAGATCACCTGGAAGAGAAAAACTCTCTTTAACTCTAATTAGATATCTTTAAATCCCTAATTATGTACCTTCAACATACCAAATTGAATGATAATGCAAAAAAATCATAATGTTCTGCGAAATAAATTTCTTTACTTTTTTTTTATATAAATAGAATATAGTTTTCATATATTAATGTGAGAAATCAACTTTATGTATCCAAAAGACTATCCTATTTTCATCTATGATTCACGTTAGCAGTCATATGTTCAAGAGGAAAAATATGTGTTAATATAAAGGGGAAAGGACAAAATTAGCCAATGAACTTTGATCCAATGTGCGATCTGATCCTAAAGCTTAGCCCAATGTGCGATATAGTTCCTGAACTTTTAATTTATTCAATGCAATGCTAAACTTTTAGCACATATTTAAAGACCACATTAAATATATTAAAAGTTCATGGGCCACGGATAACATAATTTTCATTAGTTTGCATTTTCTCCCACCCTGTCACTACAAAACAAGTTCGCACGCTTCTGATGTAATTAAAACCTACTAGTAATATTCATAATGGATAAGAACATATAATTTTAAATTTCCAATGAGAAAAAGATTAATATTCCAAATTCAACTATTTTGAAACTATGTATTTATTGTCATTCTCATCATTAATCTATGAGACCTCCAGTCTCCACACTTAAAACTAGTGCTTTAATTTTAATTACTCTAATTTAAATATCATCATGCAAGCTCATTATCTAAAACAAGGTCACTTTGCTCCCTTCCCAGAGTCCATCCAGAAGAGATACTATGCAATTTCTCATGCACTATAACTGTGTCATCTCCTTTGCCTTAGTGTCATCATCACTTTCCCTCTTGTCCTCAAACAAAGCACCGATCTCTTCTAATGTCCTGCCCTTCGTCTCGGGCAAGAAGAAGTAGAAGAACAGACTCCCCAACACCATCACTCCACAGAGCACGAAGAACATGCCCGCAAATGTTATCCTGTGGCTGATGCTCAAGAACGACATCGACACGGCCCCGCTCATCAGCCGATTCACTGAGATCGCGAGGGCCGTGCCCTGGGCCCGCAGCCGCAGCGGGAACACCTCCGACGAGTAGACCCAAGTGATGGGTCCGAGCCCGATCGAGAAGAAGGAGACATCGGCGCACACCGCCACGATGCTCACCACGATGGCCCAGAGCGGCTTGCTCCCGGAGGAGTGGTCGAGGAACTTTGAGCCCACGCCCAGAGCGGCCAGGGAACAGGCCATCCCCACCGAGCCCAGCAGCAAGAGCGGGCGCCTCCCGAACCGGTCCAAGAACAGGGCCGAGACCATCACGAACGCAGCTTTGGAGCAGCCCATGATCACGTTGATCCCGAACAGCTTCTTTTTGTTGTGAATCCCGGCGGCACGAAACACTTCAGGGGTGTAATAGATCACGGCGTCGTTCCCGGAGGCCTGCATGAAGAAGTTGATCCCGATGGCAGTGATGAGGATCCGGCGGAGGCCGGGCGAGGGACGGAGGAATTCCCTCCACACCCCTTGGCCGGTCCATCCTTTTGAAGCGGCCAAATCGGCATCATCCTGAGCAGCTTGGGTGATCTCCTGGAGTCTTGATTCAGCCTCTCCTTCATCGCTTGAAGTCTTTACCAACACCCTTTTCGCCTCCTCAATCCTGCCTTTCATGACGAGCCACCGAGGCGATTCGGGCATGAAAATGATGCTCGACCCGAGGCCGATCGCCGGAAAGGCAGCCAGCCCAAGCATTATCCTCCAGTTTAACCCCTCGGGGAGGCCAGCGAGGGCGTAATTGCAAATGTACCCGAGCAAGATACCAGCCACGATGAAGAACTCCGGGAGGGAGGTAAGCATCCCCCTCACCGAGGCCGGGGCAATCTCAGCCGTGTAGAGCGGCGCGATCATGAGGGAGTACCCAACCCCAACACCGGCCACCACCCTGCCCGCCATGAGGAACGCATATGACGGCGCGAGGCCCATCAACAGGGCGCCGATCAGGAAGGTCGACGCGGCTAGGACGATAGTATAGCGCCGCCCAATGAGGTCGGAGGTCTTGCCGGAGGCCAGAGAGCCGACCAGCGAGCAGACGTTGAGTATACCCACGAGGAATTGTTCTTGGACGTACGTGATCTTGAGGTTCTCTCTGATGAAGATCACCGCACCGCTCATCACCCCGATATCTGCAAAATCAAACGACATCACCACATCACCCCGGAAATTTCCCATGATTCTCAGTAGAAATTGCAACGATTCGGACTGTATTACTCTACCCAACACGCGAATTCACGACCATTTCCTAAGCCCATGTGTGATTCGATCAACAGATCACCGAAAATCGTGTCCTTTTCAACCCTATCTCGTGAGAAAACATAACCCCTTACCCATCTCCACATTCCTAACTCGAATTAAACTTCGGCGCGATAAACTGCCGCAATCTGAAAAGGAGATGGGACGAGTCGATACTCACCGTAGCCCAAGAGGATCGAGTTCGTGGAGGCCATAACGGCACAGAGCAGAACGTACTTGTTCGCCCGAGGCTCCTTCTTGGGACCCGAAACAGCGAAAGTTGGCGCCTTTGGGTCATCCATTTCAGCCAGTTTCTACACTCTCAGTCCCACAGAGAAGAATGAAGGAAACCGCAAGCGAGAGAGAGAGAGAGAGAGAGAGAGAGAGAGAGAAGTGAGGAGAGAGAGTGAGTTGGGGATATTAGGTGGCTGCAGGGATATATATGTTCAGAGTCGCGAGCCAGATTGCATGAAAGCTGAAATAGGAAAAAAACAAAAAGGCTGTGAGGATAAGGGCACTGAAAATTCTTGCATGCATCGAGCACACATGAACTCACTCCATCTAACTCGTCAAATTCGGCGATTTGCATACGCGAAATCTATCGTCATTCGACGACAGAGATGCGCCGAGCCGACGAGCCCGTCGGGTTCGCTCCTGGCTGGGTCGCCGTAGAAAGCCTACGTGACACGTCTGGGTTGCCCCCCCAGCAATGATTAATCTTTGAAAGATCCTCGCCACCTTACTCCTAAAGGAGCAAACTTTTTTGTCAGATTCCAACACGCGGCAGAAGGGTTGCTCTCAAAAATGACCTCTTTAACACACAGCCAGTCAAATACCAAAGTTGGACCAATCGATCGCTCGCAGATTAAATGCTGCAGCGAGTCTCTTGTAATCTAGTGCAAAAGCGGAGGACAACGTCGGAAATTCGTGCTCGAAAGGACGAGGGCGACCGGGATTTTTACATGGAGGAGTGGAATAAAGCCCCCCTAGGGGGGGGGGGGGGGGCAGGATCGGACTTTTGGGGACGATCCGTCCCTGTTGAGATCGAAAGGGGCTTTGGATTCTACCCTTCTTTTTTCCACACTTTGGATCTTGTCAATGTAAAAAGAACGTCCCAAAGGTATGATGTGGATCGACTTTAGTCAATTATTTGCCCCTGAGTGGATCCCGAAAGTAAACTGGAGGTCCCGGCCCATCGCATCGTGCCAATAGATAAAAAGGGACTGAACGCGTCTTTTGGGGTAGACGAACTAAAGAGTAGGTTGAGCTGTTTTCTCACGGTGCATATAGTAATCATTTGGTTCCTAAAAATAGTTTTTATTTAGAGATAATTTTTTATAATTCCATTTCCTAAACGAATTTCTAAGCATTTGAACATGTTTGACAATTACATAAAATTTATATTTTTAGAAAAAAAAAGAATGATAATACGTTTGGTATGATTCTCCATTTTTTTTGTAATGTAAAATTTCTTTTAATTTTTTATATTTTTCTAAGATTTTTCTTTTTTCCTTCTCTTCTTTTTCCTCCTCAAGTTGAGTCGCCGAGCCTCGACGATGGACAAGAGCCTGTGACCTTGCCGGATCTCGAGCTAGCCTCGCTAGCCCGGCAATCAGCTAAAGGAGGAAGAAGAATAAAAAAAAATGATTTGATTCTAGAATTATTCCCGAGAAGAAAGAAATATATTTTTTTATTTCTTGATTATATTCTAAATCTATTTTCCGATCACTGATCTATTTCCGTGAATAGAAAAATTAGTTGATGTTATCAAACGGATTGTTATTCTTCTTTTGTTCTTGGAAATAAAAGAACAAAAATAGCCATAAAATTGACCTTTTACCAAATAGGACCTTAACAGGCTTGGGTATGATTGTTAGGACGCCAGACGGAGCCAAATCGAGTTGCCAAATTTTCTTTAGACTAAAAGGTGGGCCAAGATTCTACCCTCGAGGTCAAGTGGATGAGAGGACATAGATCATTGGGCAGAGTCGAATCTTTAGAATTGTAGAGTCAAACAAGCTTTAAATTAATATGGGACGATTGAGAACGACGGACATATGGAAAGAACTGTCCCACATACTTACAGGTTGTTCTTACTACTTAGGCCTTTTTTCATATTTCGTTGCATAATTACATTGTCACAAATAATTAATTGAAAATACGGGGCAAATTCGTGTGGCGGGGCAAGGTTAATACCCTACCCCGCCCCGCCCCCTGCCTCGCTTAATATCTTTTGAGGAAAAATTCGCCCCATTCAAGTTTATGCCTCTCGGGGTACAAATCCCTTGTGCCCCATACCGATCCTTAACAAATATTTATGGAATTAATTCTATTAGGATTAATAACACGAAAAAGCGAACTAATTTTTTATACTAAAAATCCAAAAACCGATATATTTGTGATAAATTTATCCTTTATTAATTTTAGTTAAATTAAATAATACAACGAAAAACTATAAACTAATATATATGACAAACGGAAGGTAAAATCTTAAATTGGTATACTTGTTAGTTATAATACATCATCTAACTCAGTATATAATGGAAACTAATTGAGGAATTTATTACAAGTATACCAATTTAATTTATGATCAAAAAATTAATATGAATAAATTTATTATAGGTATATTAATTTTAATTTTTTTATAATATTAACCCGTTCTTTTATGCCAATATGTATTCATTTACAAAATCTTACTTCTAAAGGCAATTGGACAAGTTAAGGACGTCGTGACAAGACAACCCAAATATGCATAATGCATAAGCTACTTTATTCCCATCATTTGCACGTACGGCATAATTAATTTCAGTACAAACCTCACTTGTAATTATGAAGGAGAAGAAGACCCCCTGCCGACGCACATTAGCCAAACGAAGAAAAAGTTAATAAAGCTTAATTTGAGGCAAAATAATATTATAAATGTCATAATTTTCATATTACGTTCCCTTTAATTTCATAATTTTCGTATCATGCTCACTTCGGATCATATTTCGTAATCACTCGAGTCTCATATCAATGATATATATCATATAAGAGCCCTAAGTGGCTTTTTTCATTGAATTTTTGAGTTTGGCAAATCTTTTTTTTTATAGGAAAAATAGAATTTCAATGTGGATAGAGGACAAGACCATGTGACACTTCCAACTAAATCGACTTCATCTGAGAAAAAACTACCAAGTTGACGCACACCGGGGACAACTATCGGCTCCACCACCTCTGGCCACCGCCATAGCAGTTCACACACCTTGTCATCGTTCCCTTGTAGTCGGATCGATCCCTTGTAGTCGGAAGCTCGGCGCCGAGTCGTTAAACCACAGCCTCAAGCATCAATCCCCAAGCCTCGAGCTTTAACCTTTTTATCTTGTGCATCGCGCGCAGACCTCCTGAGCCCGAATCCAGCTTTGCCAACCTTGGTCAACCTTAGATATAGTGTCACCCACGGCCAACGACACCGCCTGCATTGGTCATGAGTCTCGAGGAGAGTGACAATTGACATAAACCGCGGGCTAACCGATGGGCAATGCCCAGGGGCGACGGCCTAAGGATGAGAATTGATCCGGACTTATCAATACATACACATAAACAAAAGATAAATTTAAAAGCATCTCTTTACTCCTTAGCCCCGAAAGTAGGGATTGAACTCCCCAGCTCCGGGCAGGTCTTGCGATTAACATCAATGGGCGCACGGAAAAAGGAGCATTAATATTAGGGTTGTTTAAAATACCCGAATTGGCCTGCTACAAATCAAAATTTTGAGTTTTTTTGGGTCGGGGTCTTATTCCGGCTTGGGTAATAAGAAAAAAAAAATTGTATATGTTGCAGTTTGGTTCGGGTCAAATATCCAAACCGACCCAAATCACAATAAACACTAAAAAAAAAATCCTGAACGCAATACACTGAAGGCTAGTCAAAGACGCGGAAGAGTTTATCACCATCTTCTCGCTCCCTGTTTGACATAAGTGTTGACCACTCCTCACCCTCCCTCCTCTCGCACCGGCCCTTGCCACCGCTGCCGAAGGCACATCTTCCTCCTTCACCGCCCTGTTTACCACCACCCTGGGCAACAGCACTGGCGACTTGTTGAATTGTCCTCTCAATTGATTTCTGGACCTCAAGAACGAGCGAATGGCGAAGGGGGTTTGCCTGTCGACAGCAACGATGGCCTTGGAGTCGTTCGGAGAAGGCTTCTCGAGGGTCACCGAACTCAGATCTAAGGGTGAGTAGAAGTGTCAGGATGGGTAAAAAACGCACTTTGAACCCATTTACAATGAGATGGGTCATATATGAGTTAGTTAAGTTTTAATAAATGTGTTGTTAATGGATTTGGATTTTATGTAAGACAAACTCATTTACAACCCATTTAACTTATAAAGATTATTAGTTCACTCAACCCTTTAATGAAATATTGTGCTCTTGAGCAATTTTTATAATTTTAAAATTTTTAATAGTTTTTATTTTTGTATTTTGTTTTTCTTTTTCCCCCTATGAATTCCAGTGTAGTCGGCCACCAAGCGAGGGCTGCGAGGCTCTTGTTAGTCAAGGGCTGCGAAGCCCTCACCCAGTTGCAGATCACATTGGCAAGCTTGAGGCTTGCCGCATTTGGTGAGGCTGAGCTTATCGGCAAGACTCTAGCCTCCCTGATATGGCAAGGCTGAGGCTCGAGCCTCTCCAACGTCAAGGCAAGCTCGAGCTTGTCAGATTTGGCGAGGCTCAAGTCGTCGAAATGGGCCAGCTCAAGCCTTGCTAGCTTGTGGCAACACTTGAGCTCACCTATTGCCAACCATAGCGGTTGTGGCTGGCGAATCGGAGAAGAATGAGGAAAAAGAAGAAGAAATAAATAAAAATAAAAAAATAAAAAAAAATAATTGAAAATTCTATTTTAAAAATATAAAAATATTTAGAAGGAGGTACGGATAATCAAATAAATTTTTCTATGCTAAGCAAAAAATATTATTTAATTTGTTTTCAAGTTTCAACGAAATACCCAAAAAAAATTATTATTTTTAGGAATACCACATTTTTTATGAAATAAATGGAGCCTCAATTTTTTTAAAAAAATTATAAAATTCATCCATTAAATTTGTAATTGCATGGAAAGTTTTTAACAATATATTTAAAAAAAATCATAAAAAATAAGTTTTTCCATATTTGATTAAATAATGAAAATATTTTACGATATGGGTTGAGCCTGATATGTGTTGGATATGAGTCGAGTTAGGTATGGGTTAATAAATTTACATTACTAATGTATGGGCCATAAACGATTTAATGAGTCAATTTGAGTTGGATCATTTATGATTGACCCAAACCTGACCCAACTTACTTTTCAAACATTACTCGACTCACCAGTTTGACAAGTCTAGAGGGAGTAGGTGGGGAGTTAAGATGGTGGAGGACTCGGAGTTGCGTGACAATTATTTCTCATGGCATTTGGATGATGTTACAGGTGGAGATTGCGATTGATGCTGGTGATGATTTTGACCATAGGAGTTACTAATCAATTGTGTATCTTCTGCTTATTCATTGTCGCGCTTGAAAGATGGTTTCTACTCACTTTAAGCATGCAATGAAAGTCATTCCATCGGTCATGACGACATGTATGTAAAGTGCTATAACAAGGAAATAAGTACCACTAATTGAGCTTAATAATTAGTTAATTCTGTCTCACCAGAACTTACTTTTCAAACATCACCCGACTCACCCGTTTAACAAGTCTAGAAGGAGTAGGTAGGGAGTCAAGATGGTGAAGAACTCGGAGTTGCATGACAATGATTTCTCATGGCGTTTGGATGATGTTGCAAGTGGAGATTGCGATTGATGTTGATGATGATTTTGACCATAGGAGTTGTTGATTGATTGTGTATCTTCTGCTTATTCATTGTCGTGCCCGAAAGACGGTTTCTACTCACTTTAAGCAAGCGATGAAAGTTATTCCATCGGATCATGACGACATGTATGTAAAGTACTATAACAAGGAAATAAGGACCACTAATTGAGCTTAATGATTAATTAATTCTATTTCACCAAGACTTACTTATCAAACATCACCCGACTCACCCGTTTGACAAGTCTAGAGGGAGTAGGTGGGGAGTCACGATGGTGGAGGACTCGGAGTTCCGTGACAATAATTTCTCATGGCATTTAAATGAGGTTGTAGGTGGAGATTGCGATTGATGCTAGTGATGATTATGACCATAGGAGTTGCTGATCGATTGCGTATCTTCTGCTTATTCATTGTCGCGACCGAAAGACGGTTTCTACTCACTTTAAGCAGGCAATGAAAGTTATTCCATTGGATCATGACGACATGTATGTAAAGTGCTATAACAAGGAAATAAGGATCACTAATTGAGCTTAATGATTAATTAATTCTGCCTCACCACTCTTAGTTATGCAATCCGAAGAATTTGGGTGTCCTTGGTAGGCACGACACTTGGCGAAACAACAATAGAGAAAATAGAAATTGAATCGGAGTTCGGATGAGGAAAAAGTAACTAAGAAATCGCTATGCCAACTAGGGAAATTGGAAGGATTAATTGAGGGCTGTATCACCAAAGAAAATGTTTCAATAAGATCACCTGGAAGAGAAAAACTCTCTTTAACTCTAATTAGATATCTTTAAATCCCTAATTATGTACCTTCAACATACCAAATTGAATGATAATGCGAAAAACCATAATGTTCTGCTAAATAAATTTCTTTACTTTTTTTTTTCAATATAAATAGAATATATAAAAGTATAAATAGAATATAGTTTACATATATTAATGTGAGAAATCAATTTTTATAAAGACTATCCTATTTACATTTATGATTCACGTTAGCAGTTGTATGTTCAAGAGGAGAAATATGTGTTAATATAGGAAAGGACAAAAATAGTTAATGAACTTTAATCCAATGTGCGATATGATCTTGAAGCTTAGCCCGATGTGCGATATAGTTTCTGAATTTTTAATTTGTTCAATATAGTGCTAAACTTTTAACACATATTTTAGGACTACATTAAATATATTAAAAGTTCATGTGTCACGGATAACATAATTTTCATTAGTTTGCATTTTCTCCCATGTTGTCACTACAAAACAAGTTCGCACGCTTCTGATGTAATTAAAACCTACTAGTAATATTCATAATGGATAAGAACATATAATTTTCAATTTCCAACGAGAAAAAGATTAATATTCCAAAATCAATTATTGTGAAACTATGTATTTATTGTCATTCTCATCATTAATTTATGAGACCTCCAGCCTCCACACTTAAAACTAGTGCTTTAATTTTCATTACTCTAATTTAAATATCATTATGCAAGCTCATCATCTAAAACAAGGTCACTTTGCTCCCTTCGCAAAGTCCATCTAGAAGAGATACTATGCAATTTCTCATGCACTATAACTGTGTCATCTCCTTTGCCTTAGTGTCATCATCACCTTCCCTCTTGTCCTCAAACAAAGCACCGATCTCTTCTAATGTCCTGCCCTTCGTCTTTTGGGGTAAACCAACTAATAAGTTGATAGAAATGTCCTCTCACGGTGCATTTAGTAATCATTTCGTTTCTAGAAATAATTTTTATTTAGAGATAATTTTTCCTAGTTCGGTTTTCTAAACGAATTTCTAAGCATTCAAACATATTTAGTAACTTTATAAAATTTATACTTTTGAAAAAGAAATAGGAATGTGTTTAGTACGATTCTCAATATTTTTTGTAACGTAAAATTTCTTTTAATTTTTTAAATAATTCTCTAAGATTTCTCTTTTTCTTTTTTTTTTCTTTTTTTCATTCTCTTCTTCTTCTTCCTCAAGTTAGTTGCCAAGCCTCGACGATGGATGAGAGGCTGTGACCTCGGCGGCCTTGAGCTAGCCTCATTAGCGTGTGGCAATTAGCTAAAGGAGGAAGAAGAATAAAAGGAAAAAAAAATGACTTGATTCTATAATTATTCTTGAGAAGAAAAAAAATGATTTTTATTTTTATTTTTTGACTCTGTTCTAAATCTATTTTCTAATCACTGATATATTTTTGGAAATAGAAAAATTACTTGACGTTACTAAATGAATTATTATTCTTCTTTTGTTTTGGGAAACAAAAGAATAAGAATAGCAAAAAATTGACCTTTTACCAAATAGGACCTTAACAAACTTGGGTATGATTTTTAGGATGCTAGATGGGGCAAATCGAGTTTCTGAATTTTCTTTGGCGCAAAAGTTGGGCCAAGATTCTACCCTCGAAGTCAAATGGATGAGAGGACATCTTTAGAATATTAAGACGCGTCTGCCTAGGAAGGACACTACGGAACATAGATCATTGGGCAGAGTCGAATCTTTAGAATTGTAGAGTCAAACAAGGTCCAAATTGATAGGCGACGATTGAGAACGACGGACATATGGAAAGAATTGTCCCACGTACTTACAGGTTGTTCTTAGGCCTTTTTTCATATTTCGTTGCATAATTACATTGTCACAAATAATTAATTGAAAATACGGGACAAATTCGTGTGGCAGGGCAAGGCTAATGCCCCGCCTGGCCCGCCGCGCCCCCTGCCTCGCTTAATACCTTGCAGGGAAAATTCGCCCTATTCAAGTTGATGCCTCACGGGGTACAAATTCCTTGTGCCCCATACCGATCCTTAACAATTATTTATGGAATTAATTCTTTTAGGATTAATAACATGAAAAAACGAACTAATTTTTTTACTACAAAAAACGAACATTGATACAACTGTGATAAATTTGCCCCGAATTAATTTTTTACACTAAAAATCCAAAAATCGATATATTTGTGATAAATTTACCCTCCCTTAATTTTGGTTAAATTAGATAATACAACGAAAAATCATAAACTAGTATATATATGATAAACGGAAGGTAAAATTTTAAATTGGTATACTCGTTAGCTGTAATATGTCATCTAACTCAGTATATAATGGAAATTAACAAAATGTAAATTTATCATAGATATACTAATTTGAGAATTTTTATTATCAAAAAATTAGTATAAGTAAGTTTATTATAGGTATATTAATTTTGAATTTTTTATAATATTAACCCGTTCTTTTATGCCAACATGTATTCATTTACAAAATCTTACTTCTAAAGGCAATTGGACAAGTTAAGGACGCCGTGACAAGACAACCCAAATATGCATAATGCATAAGCTACTTTATTCCCATCATTTGCACGTACGGCATAGTTAATTTCAGTACAAACCTAACTTGTAATTATAAAGGAGACCCCCTGCCAACGCACATTGGCGAGACGAAGGAAAAGTAAGTAAAGCTTAATTTGAGGCAAAATAATACTATAAATATCACTATTTTCATATTACGTTCACTTCAATCTCATAATTTTCGCATAATGCTCACTTCGGACCATATTTTGCAATCACTTGAGTCTCATATCAATGATATATTTCATATAAGAGCCTTAAGTGGCTTTTTTTATTGAATTTTTGAGTTTGGCAAATCTTTTTTTATAGGAAAAATAGATTTTCAATGTGAATAGAGGACAAGACCACGTGACACTTCTAACTAAATCGACTTCATCTGAGGAAAAACTACCGAGTTGACCAACACCGGGGACAACGATTGGCTCAGCCACCTCTGGCCACCGCCATAGTAGCTCACACACCTTGTCATCGTTCCCTTGTGGTCGGAAGCTCGGCGCCGAGTCATTAACCACAGGCTCAAGCATCAATCCCCAAGCCTCGAGCTTTACCCTTTATCTTGTGCATCGCGCGCCGAGCCCAAATTCAACTTTGCCAACTGTTAAATTATGTTTTGAGTTTGAGCGTTTATAAAACGCGATTCGTTGAACTCTTAAAACTGCACAAAAGAGGAAATAATATATATAAGGGCAGCAAATTTTTCTTTTTCATTGCAGAGGAGGCCGAATAAGCCGAAGATGTCGTGGGGCCCAAAATTCAACGGAATCCGAGAGATGTTATCTTTGCAAGCCTGTAGAAGCCGAAGACGCACACACACATATTCCACGTAAAAGCCAAACATTGGTGGGCCCAGGTCAAACTTTGACCATGGGCAACATATAAAGATAAAGTAACGTCCAGGAGGTGTGCGGTGGAAACCTACGTAGAAGAGTTGCTGCCGAAGCCCTACGAAGACAGAACAGAAAGGAGCCGCACGTCCACGCAAGCCACGCGAAGCTTTCCAAAGGAACGCGAAGATTTACGTACGTAGAGCGTTTCGTTTGAGCTTGAATGCGCAGTTGTGCCGTGAATTTATATCTAAGTGAATTATTTATTTATAAACACTTTAAATTTTTGGTTAAATCTAGGTGTAGGAAATATTAAGCGTGTGAGTGATTGTAAATTTTGATTCTCCGATTATAGTGGATTATTTGCTGCCGATTTTCTCCGTGGATGGTATTCGGACCAAACAACGTAAATTTTTTGGTGTCTTTATTATTTCTCGTTTATTTCTTTGGTGATTTCACGTTGACGTAAATTGCAAAATCCTATCATTTCCGCATATTATATCCCAACACCAACCATGGTCAACATTAGATATAGTGTCACCCACGGCCAACGACGCCGCCTGCATTGGTCACGAGTCTCCAGGAGAGTGACAATTGACACAAACCGTGGGCTAACCGATGGGCAATGCCCGGGGGCGACGGCCTAAGGATGAGAATTGATCCGGACTTATCAATACATACACATTGACATATAAGACTTGATCATTATAGCGACAGGTTTTTTTGAACTGTCAAAACATTGCCGTCCTTTCTCACTCAAACCAATCCGCAGAAGATGGATTTCCCTGCTAAATGGACTCCCTTAGTATTACCCTTTGAACATAATAATGGCTGAACCTCACACGAGTTACAAGCCATAAAATCATATAGCCAGGAGCAGCAACACAATTCCTACTCTGAAATATGTTGACCAAAACTGGAAAGAACCAACCAAAAACGAATTTTCTCACTAGCAAGCCTTTGCGCACTTCACAAGGAGAGAGTTGTTCCCAGCAAGAGAGAACTGCAATATACAGGTTCTCTGCCTACCAAGCAAAAGATTGACGATGCTGGTAGCGCTACAGGGCCTAGGATAGAGGTTGGCGGTGACCGAAGATGGAGGATAGAAAAAAAATGAGGGATTAAGGTTAAAATGAATTTGCAAATAATAGTGAAACCACGTCATTTACCTCTTACTTTGTTGACTTTATTTTACCAGCAAATCATGTCGGATCGTTTATTTTAATTAATGGCACATTGGACTTTCCGACCACTCAAATTATTGATGGCGCTAACTTGAACATAATATGAAAGTTTTGGCGTTTGTAATGTCATATTCCCTGTTTAATACGTACATATATTACAAAGCAAACCCCCTAGCATTAAATTCCATTGACATTTTTAGCTGCAAAACAAAGCCCAAGGAACTTCTTACATGAAAAATCATGCTTGATCAATCTCAATTTTACGAGCTTGCAGTGTCTTCATCCTCAAAAAGGACCTGAATCTCTTCCAAGCTCTTGCCTTTGGTCTCGGGCAAGAAGAAATAAAAGAACACGGTCGCCAACCCCATGATTCCTGCAAACACAAAGAACATGCCCCCGAACGTTATCGCCCTCGAAATGCTCAAAAACGACATCGCCACCGCGCCGCTCACCACCCGGTTCACCGCTATGGCCAGGCTCGTGCCCTGGGCCCGCAGCCTTGTCGGGAATATCTCAGATGAGTAGACCCAAGTGATGGGCCCGAGCCCTATCGAAAAGAACGAGACATCCGCGCAGACGGCCACCACGCACAGTGCAATGGCCCACGCCGGCTTGCTCCTGGATCTCTCAATGATCTTCGAGCCCAGGCCCAGGCCCACCAAGGAGACCGCCATTCCAGCCGAGCCCAACATTAAGAGAGGCCTCCTCCCAAAATGGTCCAAGTAAAGAGCCGAAGCAAAGGCAAAGAATGTCTTGGCTAGTCCCATGATGATAGTGACCCCTAATAGCTGTTGCTTATTGCTAATCCCGGCATCCTGGAAGACTTCCGGACTGAAGTACACGACCGCGTCGTTCCCCGACGCCTGCATGAAGAAGTTAAGTCCAATGGCCGCTATGAGAATCCGGCGGACGGGCCTCACAGGCCTCCAGAGGAGCTCCTTCCAAACATTCTGCCCGCGCCTTCGGGCCGAAGCAGGGCCAGTGGAACCATCTACCCCTATGTTGGTCTTCATCTGACCGAGCCTCAATTCAGCTTCTGCTTCATCTTCTGACGTCTTGATCAGCACCCTCTTTGCTTCTTCGAATCTGCCCTCCATGACC
The DNA here is from genome assembly GCA_016097485.1 of Eucalyptus sideroxylon x Eucalyptus melliodora. Lineage (NCBI taxonomy): Eukaryota > Viridiplantae > Streptophyta > Magnoliopsida > Myrtales > Myrtaceae > Eucalyptus > Eucalyptus sideroxylon x Eucalyptus melliodora. The sequence goes on along the minus strand of CM027826.1, from coordinate 63,893,781 downwards.
AGCCACCTTGGTGACTCTGGCATCGTCATCACTCCTGCCCCGATTGCGATCGCTGGCACTCCTGCTAACCCGAGCATGAGCCTCCAACTTATATCAACTGGTAGGCCTGACAAGGCATAGTTGGATACATACCCAAGTAAAATCCCCACATTGATAAAGACTTCAGGCAACGAAGACATGAATCCCCGGGTCATCGCTGGAGAGATCTCAGCAGCGTAGACTGGGGCGATCATGAGGGCATACCCGACACCAATCCCCGCGACCACCCTCCCAGCCATTAGGAACGTGAAGGATGGAGCAAGGCCCATCAGAAGTGCACCAATTAGGAACATGGAGGCTGCAAGGACTATCGTGTATCGCCGGCCGATCCAATCGGAGGTCCAGCCAGAGGCGAGAGATCCAATCAGCGAGACCACATTGAGCGAACCCACCAAGATCTCAATCTGGATTGGTGTGATCATGAGGCTCTCTCTGATGAATAGCACCGCCCCACTCATCACCCCAATATCTGTACACATTTATATACACAAAAATTCAGCATCAAGTTTAACCATGGCTTTGCTTTCCATCAAACAGGTGGAAGACCAATCTAAATACACCAATTAATACTACCATGGACCTTATTTCTCTCTTCTTGGGGCAGGATCAAGACATTATGTACATACAGAAAAGTAGTATAATGGAAAAATTTTGTGCTAAGAACTCACCATAGCCCAGCAAAATAGAGTTGGTGGAGGCCAAGATGGCACCACCCAGAGCATATCTGTTCAGGCGAGGCTTCTGGCGACCACCGCCATCCACCGCCACTCTACGTTCTTGGAGCCGGACTGTTTTCTTGGGGCTTGCGAGATCCTCTTCAGAAAAAAAAGGGTCTGACTCGGGAACAAGAGGATCATACAAGTGTTTGAGTGAGTCCTGCATGAGTGGCGGTTGAAATGAGCGAAGAGTTAAGCTTGGGTTGTTTCTGGGAATACTGCGAGTTTTCAAGAAGAGGGCGTGTGGGGAAGATGATCATAAGAGAGAGAATAGGTCTTAGCTTTTTATCCATTAATTATTTTGTCCTGATCCTCCTTAAGTTTTGTCCATTTGGATTTTGTGTCCAAACTCACGGCGTATCATGACGAAATAGTGTTGCGTGATATAAAGAAATAACAAATGCTTGAGGACTAGGAAATGCAAGGGGTCTAGACAAGTGCGCAAGAAGACAAAACCACAAAAGATTAGGAAAGTGTTTATGTCTTCCCTCGCTCAAGCAGTGTGTAAAAAGAATCATATTTGTATATTTTTTGGAAAAATTAATTCAAGGGGTCAATTGCAGAGGTCTGGCATCTGGAGATTCGAGGAACACCTTACAAGAGATTATGAACGGTGGGTGACATTTGGACAAATGGCCTCTAGTTTCTGAGTTGAAAATCATCAAATGCCTCATAATCTCGAATGTTTCGTATGTTTAGTCTTCTAAAACCACCTGAGCATGGACGTTCCTTTATATGCAGGGGCAAAGGGAACAGTCACAATTACACTTCTATCAGTGAAGATTAATCAACTGCTCAAAGGTTCTCAAGAGCATACAAGAAATGATTCACTACCCGTCAATCACAAAAAAGTACTTAACTTGGCAGTTAGTCTACGTGATAACGACATAGTGCAACAACCCAATTCAAAACAAATAATCTTTAGATTAAAATGCTATGCAGAATGACATGTATACCGCACAAATAATGTGATTAGTTAGTTGCATCACATTGGTTTATGACTGATAGATAAATTACTTTTCCATCAATTATACATAAGAGAAGGTTAATCAAGTTTGAAATATTTTGAATTTTAAATTGACTATAAAGTGAAAGGTAATACATAATCATTAGCTCCACCATATATACATAGCTAGGCATATTTATAAAATGTCATCTTCTTAAATCCACATCATTGCTCGATTTATGGAGATCCAATCGCTTTGCAATTGGAATATGCTCTCTTGTGGGGACACCGTGCACACGGAAGTTGCAAAGTCAAAAGCAAAGTTTTGACCATCAAAAGAGTCTTCGATCTTATTTATATTTCAAAGATGCACGCATCCAGGATGAGAGAAAATAGGTCATTGAAATGGTGAGTAGATATCAATGTACTTTGCTTAGTCTATAAAATGGTAAATAATAGAAGTATGGAAAATTTATATTCCCAACCTTCTAATTCTAAGTGGGTTTTAACTTTTATCTAGTTAATGTTCGCATCTAACATTGCAAGCATATAGCACTTTTTCGCACGAAATACTTTACATCTTTAACATGGTATGATAATTCGATCATATTACTAATTTAATATGTAGTTTTAATTATTTAACATTTGAATTCCGAGAAGTACTTTTTTTATTATTATATCGAGTTGCTTTTTGAAGTTTTTTTTTTTCGGACACGCGAAGCATCCGAGGATCGTTCTAGGGAATAAAATACCTTCTCGAAAGATCAGATATATGGTCCTTGAATCGAGGTGCATCATGCTTCTCACCTAGAAAGAGGTGATCATCCTTCCTTTTTTTGCTTTTTGGAGGAGAAAAGCCACTTTACCTCTGAAAAAGCAAGGTGGGCATGTGGGCAACACACGCCTCTGGAACAGCACCAACTGGTGGATGGTGATAAGCATGGATTGCGATGCGGACCCAACACGACAATAAACTCCACGTTTTGTCGATTTTTTTAAATGTCCTTTCACCTCTCGGAACACCAAGATGGACTAGGCAACCGGCCTGAGTCGCCATCATGGCGACTCCTGCATGCAAATAGGGTTCCTCAGAGCCGTGCAAGGGGCTGTCTAGATGCTTCGTAGAAACTATTATCTTATGATTTCTTGAGGGAGGAATCTTGGCATGTTCACACTTGGGTGGAGTAAAAGAAGGAAGTTTGCCAAAGTTTCAAGATTTGTTTGATGGGAGAGTAGCCATCGACAAAGATTTGTTTCTGTATTCGTGATAGGAAAAATGAAGGCAGAGGGATAAACCCTGGAAGGAAAAAGTTTAGATACAAATCAGATTAAAGCTCTGTTATTAAACGTCAAAGACACTTTCCGCTTCCCCCAAGTACAAATTACAGGAAAGAACAACAAGATGAGACTATTATGGAGTGAGGTTGATAGTTACTTAAAATAAAAACGCAAATTTGGAAGTATTGTATACAGTGACTAGTGTCAATTGGACCGAGTCGGATAAGAAGTGAGAGGATAAGTGAGCAATCCTCACATGATCGGGTGCCACGTGCCAAGTGATAGGCGTAGAGGACCATTAGGCTAAACTAGGTGGAGTTTTGGGAAGATGCAAAGTCATTTCCCCAGAGATCCTTGGCTCAAGATGTATTTGCTTTGACTTTTTGTGTGAATTTTTGCCAAGTGGTCATAAAGTTAAAAAGTAAAATGAAAAACAAAGGGAGCAACTCTCCATTGTTTGAAGGGCTCGGGCGAGGGCTCGTAGGGCCACCGTGAGCCCAGGAGAGGATTCGAAGTTCACACTCCCTAGGCGCAGCAACGCCAAGGTCACACGACCGCAAGTGGTTGCCTCATGCGATGACGCTTGAAAAAAGTCGACCGTTGCACGATCCCAAGAGTCGCCTTGATGCTTGACCGTCGACTTTTGACCATTGGCAAGTCGACCATCATCGACGCTCAAACTTCAGATTTCATCTAACAGTCAAAAGGAGGGTGACATTAGACTTAGAGATGATGAACCAGGCAAAAACCCAGGCACCGCAACCTTTGGGAGAGACCCAAGCGCAGAAAGCTCATCGGAGAAGAATAGTCATGAGCATGGGCAAGTCAAGGATATGAAAATACAAGTTGAGGCAACTTTGGAAGAAAAAAAGTTTATCAACCTTGGAAGCTACCTTCAGAAAATGTTAAAAGCATAAAGCAGTTGAGGATTTATCTTGAACTTTTAGCTTTACCAATGTTGGCATTTCTCCAAAGTGGTACAACAAAAATATTACTCAAACATTCTAGCTTTTTTTTCAAGAGACTTTAGAAGGCTCAAAATCCATTGGGAGGGTAAACCAAATCCCCGGTGAGTCCATGAGTAGTTTCTCACATCAAGGGAAGGTTATTAATGTTGCATGTGAGCAATAAGAATGAGCTCAACGAAGTAGAGAGACTATGATAATAGGGATGAGCATAGTTTCAAGGTAGAATGTGGAACCGGAGAACCAGACCGGTGTGGATATGTTACAAGTTTCAGGATATGCATGGTAAGTTTGAGGTCCTAATAAATGAGGAACTTGTTCCGATAGTAGTTTCTAGATTTCAGGCAGAACTTGGATGGAACCTAAAATCGCTTTCCTCCTATTTACAAGTACATTTTTGCTACTTAAACCTAAATTGATTTGTTGAAATAAAAACAAAGTTATAGACTATCAACAACTGGATATAGCAATCGAGTCCTCAATTAATTGTGGCGCACTTAAAATGGTCTAGAAAATTAAGTAACTTCAATACTTTTTTCGTGTCAAAAAAAAAAAGAAAAACAACAACAACAACAAACAGCTCACCTCTATATGATAGGATGAGCAATTGTCTTTAGCATACTCGATGCCAAATCATAGGTGAGTGCTATTCTATTGTTGGAAGTCATTAGAGGGACAAGACGTACTTGTAGGCAATATGCAAGCTTAGAGGAGCTCTCAATGGCAAAATCGCTCCCAAAAAGTCCTTAAATGAATTGAGGAGGACATACAATGAGAGAGTTACGATGGGAGATGAACATGATCTTGTTACGTGGGAATCCATAATCGATGTGTCATGAGGCACATCAAACAAATAATAGATTGCAACATATCACGACAACATGAACTCGGTATAAGTTATTGTGCCGCAAGGATGCTAATTGACATGAAACCCGAAGGGTTAGGAGACTGGTCAGACCTTGTTTAACAAGCCTCGTTCCAATTCTATCAAAGCCGAAACTCTCCGTGACATCCTAATAAGACTTGCCTTTGACTAGTTACTACCTGGCTATAGCCAGTTATATGGGCCACCGTTCTTGTCCCTTTTCTAGCCCATTTTATCGTAAAACCACCCTAATTTGGGCCTTAAATCACGAAATTGGGCTTGAGCACATCTTCTGGTCGATTTTGCTTAATTCATGTAGTCAATGAACCCAACATTGTCCGAAATGCTCTTTCTTTCTCAGTAGCCCATGTGACTTGATTACCCAAATGGGTCTATGTGACTGACGAAGAACAGATCGCCGCTTTGGTTCGTGGAAATGGAGTCATATCATTCGCAAAGCAATTTGGTTTGGTTAGCCACTTTGTGTTTTAGGATTTGAAACGGCAGGACTTGACCTCAAAGAGCAATAGGGGTAACTAACTACTTCTTAACCTGTGAAACAGTTGCTTAATTTTCGAGCTACTAATTAGCAGGCTTTGAGGATATGCTCATGAGATTACGTATCCGAAAGGTCTAAATCACAAGGCAAGGGAGAGGACCATATGCACATAAGATTTACGGCAAATACCATAAAAGCATAAAAGTCCGTGCAATGGATTAAAAACAACATAGAAAGAAGAGAATGGGTTCAACATCGGGCATTTAGAACCATAAAAGATTGTGTGATCGATTAAAAGTGTACTGTTAGCGACGCTAATCAATAACTCGTGAAATAATACTTATGTAGGTGCAATTGGCATTATTTCTCCACACATCATTGTAAACACAATGCATTTATTATGCGGAAAACTCAATAATAAATGAAAATGCTTTTGGAAATACAGTCAGTTTTTTCCTTTGTTTAGTAATATATGATCAAAAACTAATTTCTGGATCTAGTAGGAAAATGATTTCAACATCATGACTTTATCTCAAATAAAAAAGAAAAAATTCAATTCTTATTATTTATTATTTTCTTTTTTTAAATCAAATTTTTATTTATTTTTTCTCTTTCCTTTTTTTCCCCCGTATTCTATTGCCACTGATTGATGATTGCCACGGACTAGCTTGAGCTCAACAACCTCGACAAAGCCTAAGCTTACTTGGATCTCGCGAGCTACAACCTCACTGAGATTGGGCAAGCTGCAAGCTCAACAGCCTCAGCTGAGCCCAAACTTGCCTAAATCTAGTGAGTCCTAATCTCGCCAAAATCTAATAAGTCCGAGCTTGCCGGCCTAAGCAAAGCCTAAGCTTGCTTGGATTTGGCAAGCCGCGAGCTTGTCATACTCAGCCGCTGAGGCATGTAGCCGGCGGAGGAAGAACGAGAAAGAAGAGAGAAAATAAGAAAAAATAATAATAATTTGGAATTTTAAAAATAATAAATTAATTAAAATTCGAATTTTAAAAAATATATTTTTTTATAAGAATAAATGATTCATTACCCAAGAACCCTAAGACTAAGAAAATGTTTTGAAAAATATTTTCCATTTTTTTCGAAATGAGAAATTATTTTCCTAAATTTAAGTTTTGGTAAAAATAACATTTTCCATTGACTCATTTTTCGAAGCACACCAAGCGCCAAAAAATAAGAAAAATGTTTTCCACGAAACAAATGGAACTTTGCATTTGTTTCAAGGATTTTTCGGCGTTTAGGAAAATATTTATCTAGTCATTGAAAAAGGATTTCTTACCAAAACTTAAATTTAGGAAAACAATTTCCCCTTTAAAAAATCAAAAAAAAAAATTCCAAAATATTTTCAGTCCATGGTTAGTGAAAAGGTTATTCTTATAAAATAATTTTTCTTAAAAAATCGAATTTTTAATAATTTTGAATTATTATTATTTTTTCTTATTTTTTCTTATTTTTCTTTTTCTCTTTTCTTTCTTTGCCTTGTGGCCGTAAACCTGAGCTCCTCCCCGCACCCGTTGGCTTCACTCCAGCCTCTTCCTCTTCGTCGGCGTTCTCTGCTCCTTCATTCTCCTACGGATTCGGCTCCATGCCAGCGACTTCGGCGCCGAAGCTCTTTGGTACGCCGTTGTCGGCCGCATCCGGAGGGTCATTGCCCTTCGGAATGGCTCAGCCCTCCGCGAGCTCTGGTCCGTCGCCGTTCGCGTCGAGTTACCCTTCGCCACTGTTTGCCTTGTCAGGGAGCTCTGCTGCTTCTCTGTATAGTACGCCTGCGCCTGCGCCTCGGATGCTATTGAGGCTCTCCGGCCCATGCCTGTGCTTCGAGCTCGGCTGAGCTTCGGCAGACGGAGTCGACGAACACGAGGTTGTCGAGGACAGCGGCAGTGGCGGTGGACAGGAGGAAGGAGCGATGGGTGAGGTAGAGAGGCGAGTGGGAGAGAAGGAATAAAAGGAAAAAGAAAAAAGGAAAAGAAAAAATAAAATAATCATTTATTTAAAATTTTGATTTTTTTTTGGTCTGGGATAAAGTAATTTCCAATGAGATCCAACCTTTAAAAAACGTTTTCAATCATATATCATCAAATAAAAAAAATTAATCGTATTTTTAGAAAATGTTTTTCAAAAAATTATAATTTTTTATTATTGAGTTTTGCACAATCTTATTTTCCTCTTCTTTTTGCGGGTCATTTCCATATTTCAGATAATTAGGAGGGCGGCACAGTAAATATGGAGGATGTTTGGTCAATTCCTCGCCACCTTATTAAGAAATCATTGGCAGCTTTTATTTGGGAATGAAATATTAAATCCGAACTTCCCATGATCTTAGTACATCTTCCTTTTTTCTTTTTTTTTTGTTACTTTTACAATTAGCCTTCTAAATTAATACGTGTTTTTGGAAAAAAAAAAAAAAAAAAGAAGCTCAAACTCACAACACACTTATCCTAAATTAAAATTTTCTTCTAAAAAAATGACAAGAAAACCAATCAGAGGCAAGGATTTATTAATTTATTTGCCTTTGAGGCAAAGAGGGAGTGTGCGAAATATTTAGAAAAATTATTATGTTTCTGTATCTCTCAAGATTGTGTGAATATCATCTATGATTGTGCGTATCTTCATTGATATATTATCTTATTTAGTCATCTCATAAAGTCCATATAGGCTAATATAATGTTCATTATAATATATGAAATTATATATAAAATTCACCAATTTTCTTTTCCACATGATGTTCAACTTGGTATCAGAGCCTCCTAGTGTACCGAATGCGAGTGAACCTAGTGCACCTAAAAAATTTCCCAATCTCGTTGCTTTATTTTTCTTACCACCCCTAATAAATAAATCTATCCCCACCACTCAACAATGTTCACCCAAGTGCATTATTTCATCATCCTCCTATTCTCGACGTTTCGTGTGTTGTTTCAATAAACCACACCATCACTAGACTCGCCATTCTCAGACTAGCTAGATTTGGATATTTCACCTTCAACATAGTTGCTAGACGTCACCTCCTCTGCCGCGTCTCAATGGTTGGACATTGTTCAGACTTGAGTTAACAACATCTGCAATACACCTTAAGTTTGTGGGGGATGTTAGAGATATTTATAAAAGTTTTGACATTTTTTGTATCTTTTAAGATTGTGTAAATATAATCTTTGATTGTACATTATCTTATTTAGTCATCATAGACTAACGTAACTTACATCATTACATATCGAACAATATAAAAAAATTCATCAATTCTCTTTTCTACTCTACATTTAATTTAGAGTAGCAGTGGATTTTTCGATCGCGAGGTCAACAGCTTCTAGATTGTTGCCATCCCATGAACCCTAATTTTCAACACTCCCCAATCGAGGAGCCGAAAGAATGGATGGGAATAATACAAAAGATGAGAAAAAATCGAGTTAATATATCTATATATATACCTAAAATGGTATATATATATGATAGATTTATCTCAAATTAATTTTTTAATCATAAAAAATCCAAAATTTGTGCACTTTTGACAAATTTACTCTATACTAATTTCTATGCGTTATGACATATTGAATTATATAAAAGAAAAATCATCGATTCTCTTTTCTACTTTATATTCAATTCGGAGTAGTAGTGGATTTTTCGATTGTGAGGTTGACGGCGTCTAGATTGTCGCCACCCAATGAACCCTCATTTTCAACACTCCCTAATTGGGGAGACGAAAGAATGGATGGGAATTACACGAAAAATGAGAGAAAAAAAATTGGGCTAATACCCAAAAAAAAAAAAATCTCAAACTAATACATTTGTGACGCATTTACCCAAAATTAATTTTTTGACCATAAAAATCAAAAACTGGTACGCTTTTAACAAATTTATCCCAAATTGGTGCATTTGTAATAAAATTTACCCTATGCTAATTTCTTTTAAATTTTATTGTCAAGTTACTAAGTTGAATGACATGTAAATGAGTTAACCGATGTACTTGTCTCGAGATTTTACTCTCCATTTATGATAGTTGTATTAGTTTTATGATTTTTTGTAGTATTAATCTAATTTAAAGAAGGGTATATTTGTCATAAATATATTATTTTGGAGTTTTTAGCAATCAAAAAATTAGTTTATGATAAATTTATCACAAGTGTATCAATTTGCAGTAAATTTAGAATAAATTTGTCATGGGTATATCTATTTGAGGTTTTTTGTGATAAAAAATTAATTTATGGTAAAATTATCAAGTGTGTATAACTTGGGGTTTTTTTAATCCAAAAAATTTAATATTATGAGAGTGTAGGACGCGTAAAACCGGATAATGACGCGTGGGCTCCTCGTCGCTTTGTGGATTGCCACCAGCCACCATCGATTGTCACCATTTTTGGACATTAGTAATCTTCCATTCAAAAGTCCCACTTTGCGTTTCGCTTCCATCCTCTCAAATATCAAAATTATTTTTCCTTTTGCTTTTTGGCTTTCTCCGTGGCTACTTTGCTAAAAGGCAAAACATTTACAGTTGGATGGAGCTAATCTGGTTCTCCTTTCTAATTATTATCTTTTTGCTCTTTTTCTTCAGTCAAAACGGCGAACGTCATGCCACTAATTATGAGAGAGAGAGAAAAACAAGACCGAGGCTATGTGCAACGACGGAACGTACTGGCGGATCAAACGATCTAGAGTCACCCTTTTTATTATTATTATTAATTTTCTTTTAAATATAATACTACAAAAAATTCTGAACCGACACACATATAATAAATTTATCCTAACCTAATTTTTCGACCACAAAAAATCTCAACTCAAATTATCTATAACAAATTTACTCCAAATTATGAAAAAAAAAAAATGAGACTAGTTATTAATCACTAGCCTCTCAATCAAAGATGACAAACAAATCCTACAAGATGACAAATTTTCCACATACTCCGGGAACAGCTGGGAATTCAAAGGATAGATACAAAACCCAAAGCGGTGCACTTCTCATAAATTTATTAAAAAGTAATTTTTTTATCACAAAAAATCTAAACCGATATAATTGTGACAAATTTACTCCAAATTAATGTTTTAACCCTAAAAAAATTCCAAACTTGTGCATATGTAACAAATATACCTTCTACCAATCTATTTGGATTTTCCCACTTGCTACTTCCATATAGTTGAGCACTCCACAAATCTCCAAAGCTCATCTGTCGAGTTCAACCACTGGCTTATTTGAGAGTGATTTTGTGATCAACAAGCATCTGTTTTGTACTTTTCTCTCCCGATTTACAATTAAATCTAAATTTAGTGCTCTTCCATCCCGATTTAACTATAGATCTATGATTTACAATGTGTTATCTATGCTCTTCCAACCTATTGGTGTCATTACAAGGTAATGGAGACGTCAAAATGGAGCATGCACCACATTTTGGCAAAGCCACAAGTATAAGAGAGAAAATTTTGACGTGTACTCATCACTGATGATTATGCGACTTTTAGTGATGTGGTTGTGTTTTAACATTATGATAGATCCGTTCCTATGGAATGAGTGAGTCATTATACTAGATGATATCTACTAGGATTGGTTTTGTCTCGAAGTCATGTATATCTCTTTCATGTGAAATAAAAATTTTCCTTCTAGTAAAAAAAAGGTTTTACTTTGATAGAAAAGGAGACACTATCTCAATAAATAAAAGAAATTATAGAAAATAGAAAGCCTGATAAATTAGGGCATGAAAAACTGATTTCCCGGTAAATGCATTTGCTAACAACCGTTAAAAGTATATGGTACGTTGCTTATTTTAATTTATGTTTAATCATTTGGATTTCTGACTAGGATATGACTAGATATGATAGAATATGAAACTAATGATTTTGCTATATCCTATTTACTATTTAATGAATTGCATTCAAATATATTCATGTCATATAATATACATTGTTTGGTATAAATGGCATATTGGTGTAAGTGAATGTAAAGTTCATAAACAAAGATAGTAAAAATCTTTCGACCTACTTTATTTTTATTTTCCTTTTTTTCCCTCTCTTTTTTTAATCTTATTTATTTTCTTTCTCTTTCATCATTCTCTAATATTATTTTATTAAATAGTAAATTGTACTAATATATCTAAATAAAAATACCTAAAATATGTAATAAATATAAATATATATTAATATTTATATATTGAATTTATATTATAATAAAGATCGCAGCTATTACCGATACTAGTAGAACTCACCAATTTACTATCCAAATTTTTGTCACTAGAAGTATGACAAGATTTCTCATAAAATTTAAACACATGTTCCAAGGCAAACTTCAGCTTTCCAAACATCTCATTAAGTTTCGCAGCATCATCATAAATGAGTTTACAACAATGCCTTACATAATCTAGTTTTTTTTCTGGGATTCAACGTTATCGCAATCAACACCAACACATTTATTTTTTCAAAACTCCCACAATATTTGTCAAACTTATCTTTCATTTTCATACCCATAACTCACACTATGATCAAAAACCTTTGTCACTTCTCCCATATAATCATACAAAAAAGCTATCACCATAAAATAATCATTTGAAGTGATATATAATGTCCCGGACATCTTGTTGGTGGCATCATAAAACTTCTTAAAAAAATTGGAAAGAACAATAGTATCTTCTCAATCAACACTACTTGGAGTATTAGAGTTAAGCTCAATTGATAAAGAAAGATTATTTTCTTCCATCATTTCAAAAGCTTTTCTTAGCTTTATGACACTCTCTAACATTAGGTAAGTGGAATTCCATCTAGCGAAAATATCAAGACAAACTAAACCCTTATAAGTAATCATTGTACTTTCAATACAATCTCAAAATATCTTAGCTTTCTAGTGATTCACATGGTATCATCAAATGATACAAGTCTTTGATAATGGGAAAACTCCTCACATACTTAACCACGTTTCATATACGTGCAATGGAATCACGTATCTCGGCCAAGCCATCCTTCGCAATCAAATTTAATATAGGAGTTGTACACCTCATGTGTAAAACTTCACCATCTAAGATCAATAGCCTATCTCTTGATTTTTTTTTCAAATAACCAATAGCCACATCATTCGAACTAGCATTATCCACAGTGATTGTGCACATTTTTTTTCTATTCCCCACTTGTATATGCATTTGTCAACCACTTTTCCAATATCCTTACCCTTGCAACAAGGTATCACCATAAAATTAATAATTCTTTTGTGTAATTTTCAATTTTCATCAATAAAATGTGCAGTAAGACATAGATGGTTCAAATTCTGAATGAAACTCCATGTATCAGTCATGAGTGCGATCCTAAAATTAAGCTTACAAAAAGAGGCCTTCAAACTTCTTTTTTCTCCACAAAATTACAACTCCATGCAATTCCGAGCCACTATAAATCACGACATGGACTTGAAGAGAGGTTGTAATTGATTCACATAATCACAAAATCTAATACGTTCGGCGATCGAAAATGATTGTTTATCAATTATAATCATCCAATTAAGCATTTGCCTACATTTCTCCTAATCAAACTTTCATGTCGTTAAAACTCTATCACTCTTGGTAGTATTAGTATCTCCTCCTTTCATTTGAGGTTCATCTATTATTTGTGATGCAAACAATTTTTGTTTTTTATCTATATTACGAGGATACTTATTACACTTTCTCAAATGTTTCAATATATTTGAAGTACCATTATCAATATAGTATGAATACTTTGCCCCACAATAATTGTAAAACACATCATCTTTCCCATTCGTGTGAGTTGTTCCCTTCCGAAAATGAAGTAAAGCTGCAAATTTTCGCTTACTAGGAGGGGGACATGGACAAGAACCGGATATCTTATTTGTTTTGGCTACCTCTTCAAATTTTTCACTTTTCTGATGTTCTAGTGATGTTGATTCCACTATTGGCGTTATCGCATCATAGGATTCCTTCACTTCCATTAACATGTTAATGGATCACCTGCTCGAATCAAGCAACACGTCATCAACAAAGGTCAACTCATAAAAATTTTATACAACATGGTGCAATTTGTCTAGGAATGAGTTTCTAAAAATGATTTAGGCCATCTCAAACTAAGAGGCTTAAGAGACTTGATGCTTTAGAAGTGCTTCTAAAAAGCATCTCGTAAGTACCTTTTCAAGATGTGATTTTAAGGGGCTTTTGCTCCTTTAAAATGAAGAAGAAAAAAGCTCCAACTGTAGAAAAGAAAAAGGAATGTCAACACAAGTTATCGATTCATATTTTCGAAAAAGAAAATGAGTCTCTTCGATAACAAAATCATTTGAGCAACAAACCAAAATTCCTGTACATGTTTCATAAGTAGAGACCAACTCAACGAAGGCAACAAAATCCATTGAAGGAATTTTATATACCATATGCTTAAGTTCCGAATCTAGAGGTATTTATTTATTTATCTTTTGTGTGCAAAAAGGAGAAAGAAGGAAGAGGGAACACCCATTTATGCTTGTAAGGACTCAAGAGACAAAATAAGCTAAGAAATCTTGACTAGGAATAGCCATAAACTAGCTCTTGGGTCAAAAGAGAAGAATTCTGCCAACTTAGTCCGAAAGAGACGCTCAGAACCATTACCTTCCTAGCATTATACAACATATGCAGTTATGATGTAACTAATGAGATAAGTAAAATGCTTAAGCTTGAAAAACTTGTTATCAATAGAAGTTACTACTTGATCATCTAATCTTCCCAAGGCATTGAAATAGAAGAAACCACTCGGCATAGTTTGAATAACAAATAATTTATTTAAGTGCTCGCAAATTACATTTAGAGAGTAAAGAACTTTTGCAAATAGATCATCACAGTTACAACTGTGAAACAAGTATAGACCAAAGAAATAAAGAAATTTCATCAGATTATTGAGATTCAAAATAAATTCTTTAGAAACCACAAAATTTACTAAATTCCAGCAATCACATTAACCCTAGGCCCCCAACACTAGAAAACTTCTCATGGAGCTAAATCATATTTCACTCATAGTGGAAAACAGATATAAAATGGTACAATAAGGAGCTCAATATATAGTCCAACTTCCTAAAAAACTAAAAAGAAAAAGAACCATTTGCAATAGGGATAAGAAAACACATAAAACTGAGGAAAGAAGAGAGCAAGGGGAGGAGGCCATTTGTGCCGTTCATCACTTTCAGCTTTCGTTGAAGCACATTACTTCAGGGTTCAACACCAAAATAACACACCAAAAGAAGACAGTTTATCCAAATAAGAATTGAATCAGGCAAGATGAACAAATTACGGAGTACCCAAAAGAATCAATGGAAGCAATGTGGAACGAAAGAACAATGAATCCAAACAAGAACCAAGAAAATACGAGATTAACAACAACAAAAAGTGGGGGTACATGGGAAGCAAGACAGAAATTTTTGTTCGAAATCAAACTTTCAAAAACACCACCTTGACACTCGCTACCCACGAAGAAAGTACCATGTAAAAACATATGCAAACTCCCCTTCGATCCAAATTGATGCCGACGACCCGACGCACTCGGAGATCAAGCTTAGCTCATGGAACAAATCGAACGAGTAGCTCGGATTGCGAACTCGAAACAACCCACCTAACCGCCCACCTAGGTTTCGTGTCTCCAACGATCCAGCCTCAAGATCCTCAATCAAAGAAACCAAGAAGAAGAAGAAGAAGAAGTAGAATGAGAGTTTAAGTTTAAGGGAGGAAAAGAGAATCGACTCACCGTTTCACCGAGGCAATTGCTTCCGGACTAGGACTTGAAGAGAGATGAGCAAAGTTGAAGGTTAATCGGAGAGGAAGAGGGAGCTGGAGGAGAGTTCGAACTGAGAGAGACAAAGACAAGATGGAGTCAAAGGAACCGAGATGAGATGGAGATTGGATTTGCTAATTTCAAAAAAGAATTAACATTAAAAATTAATATTATTATAATATAACCTGTCCGATCCAAGTGGACGGGTGGGTGGATCGCCCATGGAACTTAGAACCGAATCGGTACTTACAGGTTCCCATAAATTGGAAATGGGAACCGGACCGGTTTCCTTAATAATCACCAATTTTGGGAGGTTCCAATCCGATTCGGGTGGTGGGCGTTCACGATGGTCGGGT
Source organism: Eucalyptus sideroxylon x Eucalyptus melliodora (assembly GCA_016097485.1). Classification (NCBI taxonomy): domain Eukaryota; kingdom Viridiplantae; phylum Streptophyta; class Magnoliopsida; order Myrtales; family Myrtaceae; genus Eucalyptus; species Eucalyptus sideroxylon x Eucalyptus melliodora. Next base: position 63,878,397 of record CM027826.1, on the reverse strand, counting down.
GAGTCCCAAATCCTTTGCATAACCTAATAATATGTCCATCAAATGATGAATCATTAGTGATTAACAAGACAAAATCAACATTATTCGAATTACCATCAATTACAACCACAACATCATATGCATAATCAACCATGATTCCCTTAGTATTTTCATTCTTCGGCTTAACGCAATTCCTTTTAAGACACCCTCTCTTGCCACAACTTCTAACAAACAGCATCACCAGTCTTAGATTGATTATGTCTATTTATGTTTATACTACTCCTATTGACACAAATACTAATTCTTTCTCTATTTTCATTTACTAACAAGTTCGCCAGATTCTCTTCTACGGATGGCCTCACTTAGAATTAAATCTCGAACCCAATTAAACGTGAAGTTTATTGACCTAGGGGAATTACTAACAGCGATAAAGTAGTATTCCAACTATCAGGCAATGGAGCTAACGGAATCAAAGCAGGTACCTCATCTTCAAAGTTAATCCCAATTGAACTCAATTAACTAATAATCACATTAAATTCATTGATATGATCTGCAACTAACGCACATTCGCTCATATTTAATTAAATAGACGTCACATCAAATAGACTTTGTTGATCGCAAAGGGCTTCTTGTATATATTCGATAGTGCTTTCATCAAATTGGTTGTGATTTTCTCCTTCACAATATTAAACGCAACATTACAAGCCAACGTTAGCCAAGTCTTACTCAATTATCTAGTGATTCCTAGTCAGCTTGCTTCATTAACTCTGGCTTCTCCTCAAATATGGGCAAGGGCAGTTTCATCTGGTAGAAATAATCTTTAATTTGCATCTTCTAGAAACTAAAATCATTCCTATCAAATCTGTCGACTCTCACTTTTCCATTTTTCTTTCGTCATCAATTTGCTTCAACTTAATCAAGTCTTGCTCTGATACCAATTATTGTGAAAACGAGTGATCGAATAATAAAATAAACAAAATTAAAAATTAAATCTTACTCAAGATTTATGTGGTTTGGTTATAATGACCTATATCCATGGGGAGAGTATCGGTAAATGTTATTATAGATCAAATGATACAATGAAAATTATACACTCAAGTCACTTAAATACTCTTAGTGTTTCTCAAGCCCCAATTACACCTAATAACTCACGTAGTGTTTAACCCTCTAATTTATTGCGAAATAATCACTTAATCTCATGAAAAAATTATATGCAAATCTTAACACAAAAATTAATCGGCTTAAACATCAATTCTTCTTGGATGTAATTGCACAAATAAGCTTTGTCGCACAAATGACACAAAGATAGCCCACGCTTCTTAAGCACTCTTTCGCCACTTCAAGACTTCGTATCAACAATGGCGTGTGAGCGCCCCGTCGATCAGATTATATAAACTGCCAAGACAAGCCTACATAGGCCTACTGCAACATGGACACGTAAATCCCATTCAAGATTCCAAATTTGGTCAATGGTCAGCACTTTCCGTTTTAGATTTTCCTTGGACCGACTTACTTGGATTTCCTTTTCTTGCTTTTCTGAACAAAATTCGGACTTCTCCGAGTCAACAACGATCCAAGTCCAAATACGGACTTTCCTAGTTGAGGCACATTCAATTATCCGGAACTAATATAAGCCAAACGTTATCCCTCTCGAAATGCTCAAAAACGACATCGCCACCGTGCTGCTCACCACCTGGTTCACCGCTATGGCCAGGCTCATGCCCCAGGCCTGCAGCCTTGTCGGGAATATCTCGGACGAGTAGACTCAAGTGATGGGCCCGAGCCCTATTGAAAAGAACGGAGACGTCCGCACAGACGGCCTCCACGCACAGCATGATGGCCCACATCGGCTTGGTCCCGGATCGCTTGAGGAACTTTGAGCCCAGGCCCAGGCCCAGGCCCGCCAGGGAGACCGCCATTCCGGCCGAGCCCAGCTTCAAGAGAGGCCTCCTCCCAAAATGGTCCAAGAAAAGAGCCGAAGCAAAGGCAAAGAATGTCTTGGCAAGTCCCATTATGATAGTCACCCCTAAAGGCTGTTGGTTATTGCTAAAGTACACGCGGCGGCATTCCTTAACGCCTGCATGACGAAGTTAAGTCCAATGGCTGCCATGAGAATCCGGCGGATGCGCCTCCGGAGGACCTCCTTCCAAAGCCCTGCCCGAGCCATCAGGCCAAAGCGGGCCCGTGGATCGATCGACCCCTATGTCGGTCTTCATCTGATTTAGCCTCGATTCAGCTTCTACCTCATCTTATTCTTTTGATGTCTTGGTCAGCACCCTCTTCGCTTCTTCGAATCTGCCCTCCATCACCAGCCACCTTGGTGACTCTGGTATCGTCATCACGCCTGCCCTGATCGCAATTGCCGGCACTCTGGCTAACCCAAGCATGAGCCTCCAACTTATATCAACCGGTAGGCCTATAAGGCATAGTTGGATACATACCCAAGTAAAATCCCAACATTGATAAAGACTTCAGGCAACGAAGACAGGAATCCCGGGTCATCGCTGGAGAGATCTCGGCGGTATAGACTGGGGAGATCATGAGGGCGCACCCAACACCGATTCCCGCGACTACTTTCCCAGCCATTAGGAACGTGGAGGCTGCAGGGACTATCATGTATCGCCGGCCAATCCAATCGGAGGTCCGGCCAGAGGCGAGAGATCCAACCAGCGAGACCACATTGGGCGAACCCACCAGGATCTCAACCTGGGTTGGTGTGATCATGAGGCTCTCTCCGATGAATAGCACCACCCCACTCATCATTGTCTCTAAGGGCTTAGGCAAGGCTCGTAGGTTCCAAGGTCATGCTGCGCCTAGGTAGGCGCAGCAACGCCAGGGTCACACGACTCCAAGTGGTTGCCTGATGCGATGACGCTTGACAAAAGTCAGCCATTGCGCGATCCCAGGAGTCGCCTTGACGCTCGACAGTTGACTCTTGACCGTCGACAACGCTCGACCATCATCGACGCTCTACCTTCAGATCTCATCTAACAGTCGCGAGCGAGGGTGACATTGGAGATGATGAACCGAGCAAAAACCCAGGCGTCGCGACCTTTGGCAGAAACCCAAGCACAAAAAGCTCAGAACTTCAACGGTTGGAGAAGAAGAACAATCATGAGCAAGGGCAAGCCAAGAATATGAAAATACTAGTTGAGAGGCAACTTTGGATGAAAAAAAGCGAATCAACCTCGGAATCTGCCTTCCGAAAATGTTGCGAGCCCAAAACAAGTGAGGACTTATCTTGAGCTTTTAACTTTACCGATGTTGGCATTTCTTCAAAGTGGTACAAAAAAATATTACTCAAATGTCCTAACTTTTTTTCAAGAGACTTTAGAGGGCTCAAAATCCATTGGCTATTAGCATGATCGTAGCGGCCTCCGTTCCAAGACCCGTCTCTTTTGAAATGCCACAAGAGGTCAATTGCTACAAGAAGAAAGAGCGTACAAAGGGGTTCACAGTGACCAAGCACTAGCGACTCTTTATCAAAAACACAAGTCTCCGCAAAGTCATAAGACCATGTATGAGGGCTGACGCCTGCTCAGTGCCGGAAGGTCAAGGAATTTGTATGTAATTCTCATGTCGAGGGAAGGTTATTAGTGTTACACGTGAGTAACAAGAATAAGTTGAACAAAGTAGAGAGGCTATAATTGTAGGGATGAGCATGGTTTTATTGTGGAACTTTGAACTAGAGAATTAGATTGGTGTGGGTTTGTTCTAGATTCTAGGATATACAAGATAGGTTTCAAGTTCAAATAAATGGGGAATTAGAGAACTTATTCCAACGGATAAATTCTAGATTTTAAGTAGAACCTAAATAGAACTTGAAACCACTCACCTCCTATTCACAAGTACCCTTTTGCTACTTAAACTTGAATTGATTTGTTGAAGCCAAAGCAAAGCTATGGACTATCAACAACTGGATGTTGCCACCGAGTCCTTGTTTGATTGTGGCACACTTAAAAGGGTATAGAAAATTAGGTAAATTTTAGAGGTGAGTAAGATTCAAGGCAAAATATGGAACTAGAGAATCTTGAGACAGGAACTTGTAGGTTTTGGTTTCCAAGTATGAAGGTAAATTATAGGTTCCAAAAAATAATAAAAATCTAGATAGGTTCCAAGTTCTTAGTTGGATAGATTCCAGCTATGCAAGAGGCCATCTAGATCCTTCATAAAGCTATTATCTTATGATTTATTGAGGGAGGAACCTTGGCTTGTTCACACTTGTGTGGAGAAAAAAAGGAAGTTTGTCAAAGTTTCGAGATCTGTTTAGTGGGAGAGTAGCCATCGACAGAGATTTGTTCCTGTGTTCGGATAGAAAAAAGGGATAGATCTTGGAAGGAACAAGTTTAGGTAAAAATCAGATTTAAGCTCTGTTAATTAACGTCAAAAGACCCTTTCCGCCTCCTCCCCGGTACAAATTACAGGAAATAAAAACAAGACGAGACTATTACGGAACGAGATTAATGGATTTGCAAATAAAAAGCGAATTCGGAATTGTTGCATACAGTAAATAAGCTCAATCAGACCGAGTCAGAAAGGAAGTGTGAAGATAAGAGAGCAATCCCTGCAAACTCGGGCGCCACATGCCACGTGATAGGTCTGAAGGAGCTAAGCCGTGTTTAATTGACTTTCGCAACAGTCATCACTTTTTATCTTCCTTTCAAAATATTTCAAAATACTCCCAAAATAATCTAAAAATAATCTAAAAATAAAAACTTAACCGTCCCCCCAAGTTAATAACATGTTAATAGAGCTGTCAAAAGCGAACTTCCAAAAATGGGGAAAAAAAGTCAAAAAGAACTATAAACTATACTCATTACAACACATTTACTTTAAATTTTAATTATGACATAAAAAATCCTAAAATTTATACTCGTGTAATATATTTACTTCAAATTATTTTTTATAATGCCAAAAATCTTAATATTGTACTTATATGACATATTTAACCTAAATTTGGAAGTAAATATGTCGTAAGGATTTTGTTGTCATGGAAATTTTTGGGGGGTAAATGTGTTGGGGGTGAACGAAAGAAAATTTGAGGTAAATATGACTTAGAGTTTTCAGTGATTTTTGCTCTCTAAAATATTGAATTGTTCGAATATCAAAAATACTTTTCCTTTTGCTTTTGGCTTTTTCTTGGGGCTCTTCGCTGACACGCTGAAACCGCGAAAAACGCGTACAGCTGGAGCCTGGGTTGAGCTAATCTAGAATCAAAATTTTCTTTTATTATTATTATTATCTTTTGCTTTTTTTTATTCAGTCAAAACAGCGAATGTCATGCCTGTAATTATGGTCGGCCGGCCCATTCAACGGACGAGAGCGCGTCGTATGGGTCCCACTTCCCCCGTCTTCCCATTCAAACTTCTGACTCCTCTCTCTCTCTCTCTCTTCAATTATTGCGGTGTCGCCATCTACTTTCTACTGTGACAACAACTCTCTCCATTACCTCCATCCCCACTGATTTGCACATGTTCTCCCAGACCAAATAGGGCTCAGTCAATCGGTAAAATTCTCTCCTTCAGTCCGTCCGTACCCTTATCAAGATCGAATCAAATCACAAATACCCTTTTCAAGGCCTTTGCCGATCTACTTTTTATTTTAAGTGAACGAATGATAAGTTCAGATGGAGGACCGATCCAATCGAAGGAAAAATAAATAAATTTACATAGGCTCTTTTCTTGTGTGCGCGCATGTTCTCTTTTGAAAATTTCTTAGATCCGGGAGAGATTTCCACGATGGTAGATGCCGGGTGCGGGTAGAAAGACTACAATGGACAAGAAAAAAGCCCCAAACCCTAATTTTTTTGCTGGGTCAAACGATCGGTGCTAAGGGGATCGAGAAAAGGGATGCAGAAGCTTGAACGGAGTGATAGGAGCGCCGCCTGTCGTTTCCTGAATGGGCCCGGCTTATACGATATTTTCTGAGCAAAAGTCATGCGCGTCCACAACCAAACGATGAATAGTGGGGGTCTTGGCTATAATAATAGGTTGGTCATGTGCAACTGTCGTGGTACCCACCTACGCCAAAGTCAAGAGATAATTTAGATGTTTCCTGGTCACAACATAAAGAGACCTCTTTTTAATTGAAAAAAATTATTTTCTCCTGAATTGAAAGTCATCTCCTTTTTCACTTTCACTTTCTCTTAATTTTGGTCTTCCTTTTGCGGGTCATTTTGATATTCTTGACAATTAGTAGGGCTGCGCAGTAGATATGGAGGATCTCTGGTCAATTCTGGTTAATTCCTTGCCCACCTTATTTAGGAATCATTGCCAGCTTTATTTGGGAATGAAATGCCAAATCTAGTCTCCCGAGATCTCGGCACACCTACATTGTTCTTCTGGGTTACAAACCGCCTTCCAATTAATTCAGGAAGAAACGAATCTTCAACCGGTACATCTCAAATCATTTTATAAAATAATTTTTATCTCGCAAAATTTTTAGAATTGATAACTCATAACATATTTATCAAAATTAATCTTTGTTAAAAAATCCAATCCAGTAACATTTTCCAATAATACGATTTGTTTTCATTTGTTTGGCAATGTATAATTGAAAATATTTTATGCCGTTTGTATCCCATTAAAAAATAATCACACTTCATCACAAGAAAAAAAAAGAAAAAAATGAAGAAGCAAAAACTCACTGGCCGTCCTTGTGGCCGGTGACGGGTGAAGAGGAAGCAAAAAGAAAAATAAGCAAATTATAATTTTTTTTTAATTTTAAAAATGTTTTCCAAATTTTAATTTTTTTAAAATTAAAAAAAAATGAAATTTATTTTTAAAAAATATATTTTTATAAGAATAATTGTTTGTAAACCAAGCATCAAATCTAAGCTTTAGTAGATTCGGAAAACGTTTTCTGATCCTTTTAAATGTGAAATTATCTTCCTGAATTTAAGCTTTGCTAAGAAAATGTTTTCCGTTGACTAGAAAAACGTTTTTCATTGACTCATTTTCTTAAGTGACCCAAACACCGAAAATATTTTCCTCGAAAATGTATTCCGTGAAACAAACACACCCTTCGTCTCGCTAAAAAACCACCAAATCCATCCTCGGCCGGCATTCTTGTCCAATATCTCGTTATTATGCGTATATATTAATGCACGTGGCAAATGACATACAGATCAGTTCCATTTTTTCTTTCCATGAATCACTGCAGTAGACGAAGCACCGAGCGCAAAAAGTGGCAAAGCCCATCGTGCTCGTGCTTTGCCATTGATGATAACATTGGAAAAGTGGGAATGGCTTGCTTTTCCTTTTGCTTTTGGCATTTTCTGGTGTTCCTTGCCTAAAGGTTGCAGCATACAGCTGGATGGAGATAAGCACGAATCTCTTTTTCCTTTTTTATTGTTATCATTTTAATTTTGCTTTTTTTCTTCAGTCAAAGTAGCGAATATCAATAATCATGCCTCTAACTATTTTTCTTTTGAGGGGGGGAGAGGAGAGAGCGTATAATGATAGCACGAGCACGTGCACTTCTCGAAATTCTCACCTACGCCAAACCAAGACAGCCTGCAGCTATTACACGTTTGCATATTTTCTCTCTTTTTCTTTCTCGTTTATTATTCTATTTATTCTTTCTTTTTAAAACTTTAAAAATATTTATATACTCCCAAGTAATACTCTCTTTATTATTATTATTATTATTATTATTATTATTTCAATACGGCGACCTGCGAAAATGATGCAGATATTTTGTGGTTACAATATAAAGCAGCCCTTCTTTTAATTGGTGAAGAAAAAATATTATTTTCCCTAAATTAAAATTAACTAATATCAGCCAGTCAATTAACCGATGAGCTACTCCAAGGTTGGAAAGTTTCACTTTCGAGGAAGTTGCCTGCCTTCATTGCATAGTTGAAGGAAATAGATCCAAGGCCATTATTGTCTTTTTAATTTTTTTTTTGACCCAAGATCCATCGACTTTCGATTATGCTAATCGCTAACCCAGGTAAATGTGATGCACCTCGGACCAAGCATCAATACTCGTCTTTTAATCGCTTATTATACGTGTTAGAACTGTTTCGGGAAAATAAATAAATGAAGAATTTCAGAGGTCATTATTGTCTTTTAATCGCTTATTATACTAAAATTGTTGAGAAAATGGATAATTCAAGAATTTCATATACTTTTTTCTAAGTGTTTTTAAATGGTTAATGTAGCACAAAATAAAACAATATCCTAAACTACCAATTTCATGTAAAATAGTGTATTTTGTTATTCAAATTCGTGCAAAGCTATGGAAAGTTGGCATCTTTATTATTAACACTTAATATTTAAATATCTTAATATTTTCAATTATTTATGTGCAAGAGATTATTTCTCCTAATGAATTTGGTGCTGCCGTTAACCCTTTTTTGTCAAAAGAAATAACAGATCTAATTCAAGTAATTACAATATACTTTGCATGTCATTTAGCTTTAATGAACGTGACAAGTAAGAGGACTTGCCATATTATAAGGGGAAAATGTCCACATCTTTTTTTTTTTTTTTTTGCCTATAATCCTACTTTAACACTACTTTGGGGTAAAAAGAAATGAAATCCACATGAAAATGTAACCCCTCAGCCCCCTTCCACGTTGGATATCAGTGATTGTCTACATCTTTTTGGACATGTTGTTTCTCGTTTGTTTCCAACTGTTTTCGCCTTTATTTGAAGTAACCGCTAAAGTCAAGATAGAATAAGATTTGCTAAAAAAACATTTGAAAAACTAGAGAACCACTAAATCTTGACTTGCGGCAACCGACCCCAATTAATCAACTTCGTAGGGTGTCGGCTGACATTCACTTGGAGTCTAATCACTCATATCGCGAATTTTAAAGGAAAATGGAGAAATGAGAAATTTAAGTAACGGCAAGTTAAGACTCCATCTATTTTCAGAAAAATATTTTCTAAGAAAGTATTTTCCTCATGTTCCTATATTTAATTCACTTAGAAAAATTAATTAACAAAAAAGATTTTTTTTTTTTCGAAAAACTCTACACTCGATCTCAAGTTGTTGGCAATAGGGTTGGGTCCCTTACATTCGAGCCTAAGTTCATCGAGGTTGGTCTAGGTCCATCTAAGGCGCACTTAGACAATTTTTACAATTAAAAAATTTTAATACTTTTTTTTTTTATTTTCTAATGTTCTTCCGTTTCTTTCTTTTTTCTTATTTTATTTATTTTTTTTTTGTCTTTCCTCCTCCACCTAATGCTAGGCCTCGACACTACAAGCCACCGTTGCTAGTGGGGTTCGAGCTTGCTGGGAGGCCAGCGACCCTCAAGTTGGCCAGGATTGTGTAAGGTTTGACCTTCAAGGCTGGGGTCGATGGAGAAAGAAAGAAGAAAATAAGAAAATAAAATATTGAAAAAATTGAATTTTTATCTAAATGAAGGACGAAAAATATTTTACAGTTTATTTTTGGATCTCATTCAAACAATGAAAAAAATATGATCATTTTCTCAAAAGATGACTTTTCATAAAATATTTTTAAAAAAGTCACATTTTTATTTACACCTACCAAAAACACCTTCCATGCGAATCTACCTTACGTTAGCATTTCGTCTATCATCTCATCTGCGTGTCAATACAGGTGGCAAACCATGGACCGGACGATCTAGAAGGCATGTGACTTTCATTTACACCCCAAAAAATGACCGCCACCCATGAACCCTAATAATCAACACGCCCCATTCGCGCACAGGCCCCGAAAAGAAAAATAACGAAAATTAAAGAAATAAACAAGAAGAACAAGCGGGCCCCATTCACCAATGGAGGAGGAGAGAGGAGGCATCTAGAAAAAAACAAAATAAGAAAAACAATAAATTGGAGAAAATAGTTAGTGGATTTAAACCAATGCAACAGCTGCTGACGTGCTGTGTATTTTTAACTTACATCCAGTTATAATTTGACAAGTGTCCAATGCCCCCGAAATCAAATGAAAACGTGTTCGGACAAGGAAGTGTGTCAGCTGGAGTTGCAGGCACCTCCCCTCGCCGCGGCCACCAGTGGAGTCGTCGGCGGTGCGTCCTGCACGCCTAAGCCGAGCCGCCCCTACTCGCGTTAACGACGGTCGCGGACAAGGGGCGCAACGCCGGCGAAGGTGATGACGGACATGAAGGAGCGACGCGGGCCTGAGGCGGCTGGCTCATGACACCGCATGGCTGACCAGAGGCAAAGAATATGGCTCTTTTTTCAAGATATGTGGCCTGGCAAAGAAGATGGCTTTCGTCCTCAGATCCACCGCGCATCTTGTTTGGCTTAAAAAAATGAAAGGAAAAAAGATGCTGCTGGTCCTTGGCCAGTGACGCTGCTGGTCCATGGCCTGGACGCGGCGTCGGTGACTGGAGGGAGGAGGAGAGCCAAGGAGAGAAAAAATAAAAATTCCAGATCTTTTATATGGTTCGAGGTGGAGACGCGTTCGTTTATGAGCGGGTATGAGTGAAAAAATGCATATCTACCGTCGGGGCTTGAAGTCAAGAAAATGAAGTGGGGCCCACTGCTCAGTTGAGGTGACAGGTGGTCCAGTAACAAATACATATCTCTGACATCGAGCTTAGTGCGGAATAAGGAAGTGGGCCCACTGCTCAGATTCCTGTGTTCCCACGTTACCATTGGTCAGAGCCTTGACCTTTTCCTCCCTCTCTCATTGTTGGGGTTGGGTTCAGCATTGTCCGGATGACAACCACCGCCCTGGAACCTAAAAACTTGAATCGGAAACCATTTGATAGGTTTATGGAACCCAGTCCAATTCTCCGGGGAGTCCATGAAGGCGGTTCCATCGAACTTGACGCATTCAGTGCAATGTTTTCACGTAAGCCCAAATAAAGCAAAAAACGAAGAATTTCCCCATTCTTAATTACAAAATCAATAAAAAAGTCGAGAGTTGACGTCATGAATTGATAGGCAATGAGCTTGACAATTGAGGCTCTGAGTGAGAGATAGAGACGACTTGTATGAGGTGAGGTGAGGTGAGGTGAGAGTGAGACAAGATGGTCTCTCAACATATTATTGCTTCAATTCGAGTGGGTGAGTGGGTAATTCCATACCAAAAATAGAAAATTGGATCGGTACCCACTGATTCAAATAAAATGAAAACGAGAACTGAACCACTTCCATTGCAAACCACCGACTTCGGATGATTTGAGTGGTTCCTGATTTTTTCGTACACCCCTACTCAAGGGGTTTAAGCCAACTGTATCCAGTAGACATTGTAAAGAGAATGGCACCGTTATTATTCATGGGGAACGGTGCATTGTCGACCATAAATTCCTTTCAATAGGAATGGGCAATCGGTTGAATCAATATAGGAAACAAATCTTTATATAAAATTTTTAGTTATCAATGACTATTTTTTCATAAAGAAAATGAAATTTCCTTCTTAACCCTTATAATACTTTGAATAACTACTTAAATGTAAAACTCAATTTTGTTGCAAAGTACTCACAAAAAACAATTTCAACAATTCTAGATACATTAAAAGTCAAATTAGTAACCCACACATGTATTTTAACCTAACTCAATGAGATTTCAAAGAATTATCGAATAATTGAAAATTTTGGAAGTTGGCATGGCGAAAAAAAGGGGTTGTACCAAAAAAAGCATCAAGCTAAAAAAATTTAATCAAACAAACCCAGTATACATAAAATTTTTAAAATAAGTTTAGTTTGAATTAGTCACGAGTTGATCATACTTTCATTTGTAAGTTTATTGAGATCATCATGACTTGAGTATAATTTAATAAAGTTTTAAGTTGTGTAAATTAGGGATTACATTTTTTATTTTATTAATTGTATTCATTTTTTTCAGTGTGAAAAATATTTAAATCGTAAACGTATTGTAAATAGAAATATAAGATGTTTGAACAGTAAATTTAATATTTAACGTAATCAGCACGAGTTTTCTCAAGAGACTCGTTTCCCCGAGAAAATTGTGGGTCCCACCAAGCTTGCTGCCCGTTTGCTGCTCAATATAATCGGCCCTAAGTTTTCTCACGGAAAGCGGATTTCGTGAGACAACCGTAGACTGTGGGTCCCACCAAGCTTTAATGTTCAGGGTGGTGCAAGGGGAAGAAGACGAAGAATCCCAAGAGGTGATCTCCTTACATAGAATTGTTGGCGTTGGTGGACCCATCAACATAAGAAATTACTTTATTATGGGAAGCTTGGCCAAAAACAGGGTCGCCAACACACTTTTTGGGGATGAAATTACTTTATTATGAGAAGCTTGGTATAAATGCGCGTATGGTAACGTTTACGTTAAAAAATTATTAGAAAATAGAAATAGAAATAGAAAAAAAAATATTTTTGTTAGGAGAATAATTTTTTATCGAAAAAATACGTTTGATAAATTTGTTAAAGTGAATAAAAAATGAATAAAAACGCGTTTGGTAAATTTATATCTTTTTTTTCTTTTAATTTTTTAATATTTTTATTTTATTTTCCTTTTTTCCTTTTTTTTTTTTTTTTTTTTTCTTTCGTACGGTAGCCTCGTCCAGCCACGGCGAGGCTCGCCGGGAGCGGCGACGCTCCGCGAGTCGAGGCCTCGGACCCTCGACGGCGTCGCCATGGCCGGGCCGGCCGACTACCAAAGAAAAAGAAGAAGAAAATAAAAAGAGAAAAAAAGTGTTTCTTCAAAAATGTTTTTGGAGCAAGAAATTTTTTTTTTGTTTCTCATTTATGTTTTTTTTTTGTATTTCGGTAACAAAAAATCTGATTTTAAATAAAAACGTAAACATTTTTTTTTTTTGTTCCTAAGAAAAAAACAAAATTTTTACTTTACCAAAATTTTTTTTTTCTATTCGGAAACATGCAGCCCAAACTGGGTCGCCAACACAGTGTTTTTTATGGCGACCCGGAAAGGGTCGCCATCACACTTTCTGGGGATGAAATTAATTCCTGAGGAGGAAGGCTGTTTTTTTCCGAGTTTACCTCCCAGTGAGGAACGCTGTTTCTTTTCCCAGTTCCAGTTTCCCATCAGCCTTTTCTTCTTCACCTCTTCCACCTCTTCTTCTATTCGGAAACATGCAGCCCAAACTGGGTCGCCAACACACTGTTTTTTATGGCGACCCTTTCGGGTCGCCATCACACTTTCTGGGGATGAAATTAATTCCTGAGGAGGAAGGCTGTTTTTTTCCGAGTTTCCCTCCCAGTGAGGAACGCTGTTTTTTTCCCAGTTCCAGTTTCCCATCAGCCTTATCTTCTTCACCTCTTCCACCTCTTCTTCTATTCGGAAACATGCAGCCCAAACTGGGTCGCCAACACACTGTTTTTTATGGCGACCCGAAACATGCAGCCCAAACTGGGTCGCCAACACACTGTTTTTATGGCGACCCTTTCGGGTCGCCATCACACTTTCTGGGGATGAAATTAATTCCTGAGGAGGACTCTTCTTCTATTCGGAAACATGCAGCCCAAACTGGGTCGCCATCACACTTTCTGGGGATGAAATTAATTCCTGAGGAGGAAGGCTGTTTTTTTCCGAGTTTCCCTCCCAGTGAGGAACGCTGTTTTTTTTTTCCCAGTTCCAGTTTCCCATCAGCCTTTTCTTCTTCACCTCTTCCACCTCTTCTTCTATTCGGAAACATGCAGCCCAAACTGGGTCGCCAACACACTGTTTTTTATGGCGACCCGAAACATGCAGCCCAAACTGGGTCGCCAACACACTGTTTTTTATGGCGACCCTTTCGGGTCGCCATCATACTTTCTGGGGATGAAATTAATTCCTGAGGAGGACTCTTCTTCTATTCGGAAACATGCAGCCCAAACTGGGTCGCCATCACACTTTCTGGGGATGAAATTAATTCCTGAGGAGGAAGGCTGTTTTTTTCGAGTTTCCCTCCCAGTGAGGAACGCTGTTTTTTTTTCCCAGTTCCAGTTTCCCATCAGCCTTTTCTTCTTCACCTCTTCCACCTCTTCTTCTATTCGGAAACATGCAGCCCAAACTGGGTCACCAACACACTGTTTTTTATGGCGACCCTTTCGGGTCGCCATCACACTTTCTGGGGATGAAATTAATTCCTGAGGAGGAAGGCTGTTTTTTTCCGAGTTTCCCTCCCAGTGAGGAACGCTGTTTTTTTCCCAGTTCCAGTTTCCCATCAGCCTTATCTTCTTCACCTCTTCCACCTCTTCTTCCATTCGGAAACATGCAGCCCAAACTGGGTCGCCAACACACTGTTTTTTATGGCGACCCGAAACATGCAGCCCAAACTGGGTCGCCAACACACTGTTTTTTATGGCGACCCTTTCGGGTCGCCATCACACTTTCTGGGGATGAAATTAATTCCTGAGGAGGAAGGCTGTTTTTTTCCGAGTTCCCTCCCAGTGAGGAACGCTGTTTTTTTTCCCAGTTTCCCATCAGCCTTTTCTTCTTCGCCTCTTCCACCTCTTCTTCTACCTCTTCTTGGAAGAGGTGATTTGTTGATATTCAATGTGAAGGAAAGAAGAGATCTCTTCTTCTCAAGAAAGGAAATTCGGATTCCTTGAGAGAACTTGCGGTGGCTGGTCACCCTCTCATTTTCCATTTCCAGTATAAAAGAAAAAGAATGAAGGGTTCTCTCTCTCAAGGTTCTTGTATGTGATCGGCAAGGGGAGAGCCTCGGGTTACGCGTGCCTCTCACCATCTCTTTCCAAGCGCCGCGCACCGCCCGGCATCAATACTTTAGTCAATGGGCACTTCATCCTAAGCCATTCTTTCGGCAACGGCAAGGCTTTTTTTTAGAGGTTCCCAGCGGCGGCTTCTCAGAGGCAAAGCTTCTCGGAGAAGAAGGGGGTTATGGGCCCGTAAACGGCGGAGTCCTTACCACTGGGGAAGAAGAGGTCGTAGCAGGGAAGCGACTGAAGGTGGGGAGCGGACAGCGAGAGCGTGAGTTCCTGACTGGGTTTGAATAACGAAGCCGAGTTCATCATCAGTATGACGTGTCTTTGGTTTGGATACTTCACGCACGAGTTGGTGCCTAACCACACCTTGGAGTTCCACATACATGGTGAGCATGTTGGCCCCCCCCCTCTTCCTTTGGCAACCCCTTTGTCGGAAGCCACTTTTTGGGGTTCTAATGTTTGGTGTTTAGTTGGAAACCAGCGGTTTGGAAAAGATTTTCCGAAAAAATAATAGCTTTAAAAGTTTAAATAAATGGAATTTTTTTCATTCATTTTCTTATGGAAATAGTTAGGCATAGATTTCTTCAGGCGACGAAAACATTTCGGAAGAATTTTTTCAAATCACCCATTTTTCGTTACCCGGGATTTTTATTTTTATATCTTTAAAGAGAGCTTGAGGCAGATACTATAGGGCACTTAGCCCAACACAGGTTAGCATATTCTAAGTTCTGGAAATGCTCTTGCTGCTATGCCAGATCCAGCTATGGCGCTAAGGTTGTGCGACGCCGCCACCGGTGACAGGGGACGAGAACAGCGCCGACATTGATGACAGCGGCGCCAAGCGGCAGTGGCTGGGTGTTGGTCCTTGCATGGCGAGAGAGATTGGGAATTGCGAAACTTAAAATTTCCTTTGATGTGTCTGCTTAGATATCCTGTGTGGTTAACGAGTTGAAGTGGTTGCGGCCTTTGAATATACGGTACCCTTAGTTATGATCTACTTAGCGAAAGTAAATTAGAGACGATGATTTACCTCTGAATGGGAAGGATCTAAATAACAAACCATATTGTTTATGTCCACTATTATTTTATTATCTGGGTCTATGTAGTACGTATATAGAGGTCTCCCAAAATGAAAGATGTAGACGGCCTCATCTTTGCACGACCAGCTCCCATCACAGTCCTCCGGATCGTAAGTTGGGGGGCATGGGGTTTGCTGCTTGGTTGACGTGACACACTGAACACGGGTTAATTTATAGGTGGATATGATTAAAAGATACATATTTGACGTTGAGATTGTTAATCAGCGGACGAGTGAAAATGCATATCAAGTCACGAGATTTCTGTATTCGCATGTTGCCCTCGTCCCATTGGTCAGAGCCTTCACCTTTTTCCTCCCTCTCTTTTTTTCAGGAGCTGTTTTTCTTTCGTTCTCGGGACCCGAAGGACTAGCGCATGCTTATGAGGATTGTAAGTTTAGAATTTACTTTTGCCTTTTCGTCTTTTATTGAATCAATAGTTGATTACAGCTATGTGTGAATCCTAGAGCTTTCTCTTCTATTATACATGAGAATCGTTCCTTGTGCAGCCAAATTTGTAACCGGCTGGCTTCATTTTCCTGTACCCAGCCTAGTATGTTAGGAGAAGGGCATTGCGGGAATCAGGCCTGGGGCTGTTTCCGAGTTTGGTTACAAGGCCCCTAGAGGTTTATCATTACCCCATTTTATGTTTGGGGTTGACTCCGATAAACGGGATAGTTTAAGGACTTGTCCAGGTCCAAGGTCATCCTAATATCAAGGGAGCTAATTTACTTGTGGATTCGAATTCAAGTCCAAGGTAGAAACAAACATATTTGATATATTTAGAAAGAGTCTGCGTTGATGTTTCGGACCTCAATTGGTAACTCTGAGAGCGATTGTCACATTCATGCATTTGAAAGTATGATAACTATACCATTTTTTTTAAAACAAATCTTCATGCTTCGACTTGAGATATTTGACGTATCGCAGATTCGAGCCTTGTATCTTCAGGAGCTCAAAGCACATAGCGATCGGGACCGTGGCTGCAGTTTCACTGCTTCTTGCTGCGTCCGTTCAAGAGAAAGTGTCGCCAGACACTGACCGCAAATTGTATCTCAACTTGATCTTCACAGCCACTATCATCACTGGAATCTTCCGGTCAGTCTTAGGGTTCCTAAGGTATATGCAGGAGCGATCGCACAAAGTTTCTCCTTTGATTCATTAATTAGCAAAGAAGCTAATCTCCTCTTTTCTCTATTAAATCTATATGAGCAGATTGGGGTTTGTTGTGGACTTCTTGACGCACTCGACAATCTTCGGCATCATGAGTTGGGCCGCAATTATAATACGCCCGCAGCAGTTGAAGGGCCTCTTTAGACTGACTGGCTTCGCCACCAAAACGGACGCGATATCTGTCCTGCATGCGGTGTTGAAGAACCGAGACGAGGTGCGTGACAACTCAGTTATCAAATTATCTTATTATAGGATGAGATCATATGCGTAAATATTAGTTATGGACCAATCGAAGCAAGGTATACATGCGCCGAATGACAAAGGGAGACTAGAACGAACCCTTCTAAGATCACACCTGTCTAAACATTGGTCGCTTTTTACTGTCAATATAGAGAGGCTAAGGAAAGACCCAAAGGAAAAAGTCGTGTGGTATTGGAGGCGTAAAAAGTAATAATCTTGTGCAGTGGACGATGGGTCGCCCACAGGACTTTTGTCAATGGAATTAGTATTTTATTGACGGAGAAAATTTGTCTTGTTCGCACTTCTTTTTAGCTATTCGAGGAAAGCTCTAGGAAGTCTGCTAGGCTTTCGGTGATTTGTTTAATGAGAGAGTAGCGATGGAAAAAAAATATGTTTCTGTAAATGCGAGAAAGTAGGGGGGTTAAAGAGTTAATCTAGGGAGGAAAAAATTTAGGTATAAATCGAATAGTTATAGGATGAGATGATATGCGTAAATATTAGTTATGGACCGATCGAAGCAAGGTATACATTCGCCGAATGACAAAGGGAGACTAGAATGAACCCTTCTAAAATCACATCTGTCTAAACATCGGTCGCTTTTTACTGTCAATACAGAGAGGCTAAGGAAAGACCCAAAGGAAAACGTCGTGTGGAACCTAATTGGAGGCGTAAAAGTAATTAATTTTGTGCAGTGGACAGTGGGTGCGCCCGTGGATGGCGTCACCCACTTGCAACTGGACTTTTGTGCAATGGAACGAAGAAAATGTCTTGTTCACACTTCTTTTTAGCTATTCGAGGAAAGCTCTAGGAAGTCTGCTAAGCTTTCGGTGATTTGTTTAATGAGAGAGTAGCCATGGAAAAAGATTTGTTTTTGTACGTGCGAGAAAGTAGGGGGGTAAAGAGAATCTTGGGAGGAAAAAATTTAGGTATAAATGAAGTTTAAGCTCTGTAATTAGACGTCAAAGACTCTTGCCTCCTCCTCCCAAATAAGGCCAGTAAAGAATGCGATGGATGGATGGATAGGGAGTTGAGGTCGATGAATATGCATGGTGGTCAATTAAAAATTCCAAAAAAATTGAACCAACGATTATGATGGATAAAAGGATTTGCACAGAGTTTTTAAGGACTCTTGAAGTGTTGAATATAGTAATTAACGTGGATTTGACTTAGTCGGAAAGGAAGTGAGAGAATAAGCTAGCTTGGAAGAGCACCCAAAATTAGCGCACTGATGCAATATTGCAGGTGGTGTTCGGTTGTCTGTTGTTGCCGAAGGATGAGAAAGAGAACTTTTGTTGATTGTTGACCAACGGAAAGCATGGGAGAAAAAGATGCATAAAGAAATAAGTGCAGCTATCACTCCCCCAAAGAATGCCTCAAGAAATAAATCGAGGGAGTGTTTACGAAAAGTTGCAATGAGAGATGGACATGGTCTTGCTACGTGGGAATCCATGTTTTGGTTGATGTGTTTGTAGGACGTCAGTCAATGAGGGGTTGCAACATTTCACGACGACATAAACTCAATATTGTGTCAATGAGGATGCTAATTGACATGGAAAAGAAGGAACAGAAAGAGAGTGGTCTAATTAGGATTAATCAGTTTTAAGGTGGGTAGATTCCAAACTAAAAACTTAAAACCTATCCTGTTCATGTCGGTTTCTGATTTTTGGAACTGAGAACTGAACTAGTCAACCCCAGTCTCAATCTGGAAATGAACTGGCCGGTTTTATTCTGGGACCGTGTTTTATGCACGGTCTGAAGAGGCAAGGTTAAGGAGCCCCCCTGGGGCGACAAAAAAAAAACAAAAATATCTTTCTTCTCAAGAAGTGCTGCGAGGACATTAGATAAATACTATATAGTTGTTTTATGACATTATGCTTTGCATGTTACTTAGCTTTTAATAAGTATAAAGCAAGTTGGAGGACTTGCGAGATTTTAAGGGGGGAAGTGTTCCCATCTTTGTCGAATCTTGATGTGATGAGAACCCAAATCAATTAAAATTTCATACGGTATCATACGCTGATCTTTACGTAACTTTATAATGGGGAAAATTCTGAATTTAAGAGGATCAAATTTCACTGAGTCACCAAAGTCTCCATGTCACGAGGGAAAGGGCCCGATCACACGAGGCAAAGTACGCGAGATTTGACCCAAACGCCAATTATTCCCTCTCTGCTTTAACAGTTACTGGTCTGCCCACTTTTTAAATCCTTCTCCATTTCCTCTCTTGCGGTCATTCTCTATCTCTCTCTCATTCTCTGAGTTCTTGCATTTCATTCCGATCCTTTCGTTGAATGTCAACCCCACTTCCAGGCTTCTGGTCATCTCCGATGGCAGCCATCAACATCCCAACGCTGCTGCTGGCCACCACCACCCTGGCATCTCCTATGCCACCAGCTTCTTCTGGTTCCCCTTCGGCCAATTCTCCTTCATCTTGGTCCACCATAACGGTGGTGGCAGCGGTTGTGGTGCTGGCGGCAGTGGTGCTGGCGCTGAAATACTGTCTAAATAAGAACAGGAGGATGCAGTTGCAGCTTCGCTTTGCATCCCTTATTATTCGTCTCGGTTCCCGCATGTGCCATTTTACTCTTGAACAAGTGCAGGCGTTCACCAGCCACTTCTCAGAGGACAGGTTACTTGGACGAGGCGGTTATGGGTGCGTGTACCGCGGAGTCCTTCCCAACGGGGAAGAGGTAGCAGTGAAGCGACTGGACGTGGAGAGCAGACAGGGAGAGAGTGAGTTTCTGAATGAGGTTGAAAAAATAAGCCAAGTTCATCACAGGCATATCGTGTCTTTGGTTGGATACTGCGCGGAGGGGTCCGAGCGCATCCTCGTGTATGAATTTGTGCCTAACGGGTCCTTGGAGTCACACTTACGTGGTTAGTTTGGATTTTCAGTACCAATTAATGCTGCGAGCTTTTATGTCGCCCACTCTTTCTTTATCAGTCTTAATTCGGCGTCCGATTTAGCATTTGGGGTTATATGAAAAAAAGAAAGGGAACACTGATCAGAGAACTTGGAGCCCTTTGCGTTTAATGGAAAGGATTCTGACGGAAAGTGATCGTTGCAGGAGGTGGACAGTCGACCCTAGCTTGGGAGGCCAGAATGAGAGTTGCTGTTGGCTCTGCCAAAGGATTGGCATATCTTCACGAGGATTGTAAGTTTCAGATGTAGTTTTGCCTTTCATCTTTATTGGATTAATAGTTGATTAAAACTGTGAATCCTAGAGCTTTACTATTGTATACATGAGAAATATTCGTTGTGCAGGCCATCCTACGATCATACATCGCGACATCAAGGCAGCCAATATACTTGTGAACTTCAATTTCGAGGCGAAGGTAAAAACAAACTTATTTGATAAATTTAAGAATGGAAAATTGATAGTTCCGACCTCAATTACTTAACTCTCAGAGCAAGTAGATTGCTGAATACTGAATGCTTGTTTCTATCAGATTGCGGATTTCGGACTTGCAAAATCGGCTTCTGAATCGATTCAGGGTGAATCTAGGCCAATGGGCACCTTTGGGTAAGATTTGCTGCGTTCGTATTTTGATTCGGAGGACAGGGATGTGAGCTGGTTATTAATTGGTCTTTAGATGTTTCCAAATGATTGTAGAATGAGCCATCGCTCGCTAGTTCTTTTTTATTTGTCAGTCCTACTCTATTCCTACTCTACACTCACTCTCAGACTTTTGCCCTGCCTCTTGCAGGGTGTGGGAGTCGAAACCCACTCCTGAAACTTATGTGTCCTCACCCCATCCCCCTCTGAGAAGGTGGGGATTTGAACCCCTCACTTCCCCCTTCCATGTTGGAAGGGTGGCCACGGGGGCGAATCCTAGTGGTTATCGCTCGCTAGTTCACCTCGTGCTTTATTTGTTGAATCACAGTTTTCTAGGTACTTTGATGGTTTTTCCTTTTTTTGGGAGGTATTTTTATGGCTTGACTAGTTCAATTATGTTTTGAGCACAGTTTATGTTCTTCCCTGTAGGTATGTTGCTCCAGAATACGCCTTAGGTGGGGAACTGACCCCAAATTTAGATACTTTCTCTTTTGGGGTCGTGCTCTTGGAATTGATTACTGGTCGCAGACCTGTGGGTTCAACACATAATTCTTTGAATGATAATCTGGTTTATTCGGTAAGTCACGCAATTCTCACGTTCGCAATCATAGCCCAAGCTACTTTACTATGGGATTCCGCAATATTGAAATAGAATTATCATCATAATTTACAGACGAGGCCTCGCCTTACACAAGCTCTGAGAGATGGAAATTTCGACTACCTTGTTGATCCCGGGCTGCAGAACAATTATAACCCCAGTGAGATGGCTCGAATGGTGGCCAGCGCTGCTGCTTCCGTGCGTGAATCGGCAGGGTGTCGACCAAAAATGAGTAAAGTAATAGAAATTAAAAAATCGATTTTTAACACGTCCTTAAGATCGTTAGGTTATCTGGAAATAGGAACTCTGACGATCAGCTTTCGAAAAATTATGTAGATTGCCCGAGTCCTCGAAGGGCATCAATCTGCTGCTGACCTTGATGATGGGACCGGAGCCGGGCCGAGTAACCTTGACCTTGAGGACGGCAACAGCAATTACAGGGAACCTACAGGTGGATATGGCTTGCCGTGGCCATCTGGCTCGAGTAGCGAGGGTCCTAGCTACCAAACAGCCCGAGATCTGGAGATGGGGAGGATGTAAACATGTCGTGGCATTGAATAGTTTCTAAACCTGCTTGCTTTTCACATTTCACCACGGATGGCAAGATAGGCGAAGTAATTCATGGTCGAACACATAGATAAGTTGTATGGTTTGGTAGCGTCACTTTATTAAGTTAGTATTTTCCAGCACTGACGTCATCGAAATTGAAGTTGTGTGCTGAACTGTCGTGTGCTGAACTCAGATGTAGATGTTCGTTCATTTGGTGTAAGATAGGCAAAGTAATTCATGGTCGAACACATAGATAAGTTGTATGGTTTGGTAGCGTCACTTTATTAAAATTGTTAGTATTTTCCAGCACTGTAATCGACGTTGTGTGCTTAACTGTCGTGTGCTGAACTCAGATGTAGATGTTCGTTCATTTGGTGTAATAGCAAACAAAATTTAAGTCCAAGCCGGCCCCATTCACCACCGAAAGAGGCAAAAAAAAGCATCGAAAAATATAAATAACAAATTAACGTGAACACGCTTGTTAGGGCCTAATGATTTGTTTAATGGGAGGGAACAGCCGCCATCGACCAAGATCTCTTCTATTCGATGGTGGAGTGTAATAATAGCAAATAACGCCAATCGGAGCGAGTAGGAAAGGAAACGAGAGGATGAGCGAGCGATATTGGCAAACTCGAGTGCCACGTGCCGTGCGAGGGGTGCAGAGGACCTAGTGGGTTCGCACGTGAATTCTCGTAACGTAGCAAGAGGGCTAATGAGTGTCGCACGCGGGCAACGACAAGGGGCAGAATGACGTAGAAAGGCAACGGTAGGACTAGCAGCCGAATCCAGCGTGTACTCGATGCCAAGTCGCAGGTGAGAGGTGTCAGTCGTCAGGTTGTCCGAAACGGTTGCAGGGCGAGTAGGCGTCCGTACGCAACGTGCACAAAAGTCCGTAAACGATTGGATGAGGAGGGAGTACTTACAACGAGAGAGTTATGACGCTATGTGGAAATCCATGTTTGATGTTGCGTTGCGAATGACACATAGGTGGTGACATTTCACTATGACATGAACTCAATAAGAATTATCATGCCGTAAGAATGCTAATTGACGTGCGATCTGCTACAAAACAAAATAGAAGGGAAACGGTCCGTCCGTCCTAACATTTCATTTCCGAATTATTTTTGGCTTCCGGTTTCATCCCTTCTTAGCCCTTGGAATTGCAAAACCACAAACACTTGGCTTATATCGCAAAATAGCAATGATGAGCTCGAGCGCATCCTTTGTCCGATTTTGCTTGCTTTGTGTTGTTAATGAAACCCAACATTGGTCCCAATGTTCTTTTCTGCTCAATAATCCATGCGATTATCGTCAACTCTAAAGGTAGACTGTGGCAACCCTTTGTGAAGAGGCTCGAATTTTGAGCGGAAGCAATCGAGTAGCTGCTTTGAGTTTTCAAATTTGAGCTTAGAAGTGAAATGACAGCTTAATTTCGAGCTATTAATTCCTGTGGCCTTTGAGTATGTGTACATAGGATTACCAATTCAAAAGGCACGAATCATAAAGGTGAAAGGGAGCACATACACATAAGATTCTGACAAACACTATAAGCAATTTTGACATGCCAGCCATCTCTATCTCTCACACAAAAAAAGAAGAAGAAAAAGAGCAATCAATCTCAGAAGATAAGAAACGTAAAAGTTCACAACGCATATCACAAGAGGATTGATTCATAAAAAAAACATCGACATGTGACAGTGTTTATGCATGTATATTGGCTCTGCTTTTCCTCGTATCACCACAACACAATGCACTGAATGCACAAAGTGAGCAAAACCCAGCGTCCTTCACATAGTTGAAGCAGTCTTCCCGAGATGCTTAGAAATAGACTAGACGACATTTTCGTCTTCCAATCATTTATCACGGTAGAACCGCCCGTAAAATCTATAACTGAAGAATTTCACTAGCTTTTTTCCTTTAAAAGTAAACAGCGTTTCTTTTTTCTCCTTCTGTTTTTTTTTTCCCGATCAAAGCCTTCTTCCTTGCAAAGCACATCTGGAAATGTCATGTTCAACTGTTTTGTAAAAGCACGACCAAAAAAAAAAAAGCTGTTTTGTAAAAGGGAAAAAAAGGTTCTTACCAAAAAAAAAAAGGGTAGGTAAAGGGTAACTTTTGTCGATTATAATTTATAATACAGAATTCTTAACATCTTGTAATTGGGATATGATATGATAGTATAATATTTTTAAGGATAATGCCAATTAAATATTATAATGCTTTTGAAGTATTGCTATCTAAAAAACTATTCCATAACAATATGGACATACAATTGTTTTTTTTTTTTTTTTTTTTTTTTTTTTTTGTGCTGATTAAGATTACAATTGTTCTTAAAGTGTTCGTGGAAGGTGAAGTGATTTTATTTTTTTGATATGTATTTTTTAGGATATGCTCACTAGGAGTCCTAAAATTTGCAAAAAATGTAATCAAATCCTAAAACTTATCAAATAGGTTCAATTAAATTTTTCCGTTAACTCCGTCTAATTTGGCTAATAAAAAATGCTAACATGATTTTGTTTAAAAAATTTCTCTTCCTAGATGGCTAAAACGACGTAGTTTTGGCCCAAAATCTAAATTTTTTTTTATATAATTTTTACTTAAATTAAATTTAAAAGAAGCTAAATTTATTTATGAAAAAAAGGAACAACAAGCGGTGAGGGTGCGTGCTTGACACCGCCGCCCCACCACCATTGAGAAGGGTTGGTGACAGTGGGGAATGGTTGTTGGGCCCTACCAGGGGTTGGTGACCCTTATCAACCGCAAGCGAGGGCATTAATGGTGCCCAACCCTCACCAGTGGCGGTTGGCCCTTGCCCAGTTCCGGCCAAGGGTTGCGCCCAAATTTTGGCGAGGGCCAGTAGGGCCTTGCCTACAATCAATGAGGGTTGCAACCCTCGTTGTAATTGTTGTTGTTGTTGTTCTTTTATTTTATTTATTTTTGGTTGTTTTTAATTTAATCTAAGTAAAAATTATATTAAAAATAAAATTTGGGTCAAAATTATGTTGTTTTAGCCACGTTATTGCCAGATAGGAGAGAGTTGAACAAAGCCACATCGATATTTTCTTTTAGCCAAATTGGACGGAGTTAACGAAGGGGCTCGATTACAATTTTATAACAAATTTTAGGACTTTCAATACACATATCCTTATTCTTTTGAAGTGTTATTAAATGGTTAACGTATTGGGAAAAATAAATAACTAAATAAATAAAAATGCCAAACTACAAAGGTAATGTGAAACAGTGTGTTTTGATACCAAGATATAGGAAAACACGCTAAACATGATAGTTAACTTGAGACGGGCTATTAGCCCATGCTTAGATATCTCTAAAACATATCTTAGGTAACCAAATACGCAAGCATAGAGCAGAACATACTTGTTCGCCCGAGGCTTCTAGTTATCAGAAGCAGCGAAAGTTAGCGCTTTTGGGTCATCCATTTCAGCGAATTTCTTTTGTCACTCTCACGATCACACAGAAGAATGAAGGAAACTGCAAGTGATGCAGAGAGAGAGAGAGAGAGAGAGAGAGAAATGGGGATGTTATGTGGTTGCATATATATGTTGAGAGGGAGCCGAGCCAGATTGCATGAAAAGGAAGAAGTCCGGATAATTTTGTCCCCGAACTTGAATTAATTGAATTATATCATTGAATATTTTTATATAATTTATGAACTAAATTGAGCATGTACAAAAAATTCAGGGATCATATTAAATAAATTAAAAGTTCAGAAATCACATTACATATTAAATAAAGCTCAAAGATCACATTAAATAAATTACAAGTTTAAGAAGCAAATTGTAAATTGTGACCATTTTTGTTATTATTCCCAAAAAAAACACACAAAAGGCTGTGAGTTAAAAGGAGAGAGAGACTTGACCCAAAAAAAAAAAAAGGGGAGAGAGGGAGAGAGAGAGAGAGAGAGAGAGAGAGAGAGAGAGAGTGTGAAAAGCTTTAGACTTAAAATTCTCGCCCGCACTGAGCGCGTGCGAACCTGCTTCATCCAACTCGTCAAATGACACGGCTTTTCATACGAGATGTAACATCATTCCACGACTGAGATGCACTAAGCTTACACGTTTGTTGGAATCGCTCTCCGTTGGGCCACCGGAAAAAGCTACTCTCTTTGAACGGTGGAAGAAGGGTTTCTGTCAAGGACGATCTCTTTAATACACAGCCAGTCATACCAAGCCGTGTGGGCCAATCGATCCCACTGAGATGGAATGCTGCAACGAGTCTCTTTTGACCTAGTGCAAAAGCGGGAAACAACGTCGAAAATTCGTGCTCGAAACCACGAGGGCGACCAGGAAGCGGGGAATCCGGCTTTGGGGACGATCCGTCCCTGTCGAGATCAAATGGGGCTTTGGCTTCTTCCCTTCTTTTTCCCTCTCTTCGGATCTTGTCAATGGAAAAAGAGTGTCCCAATGGTATAATATGGATCAACTTTAGTCAAGCATTATCCCCTGAGTGGATCTTGAAGTGACTGAATCGTGGTCCCCGTCCATGGCATAGTGCCAAGGGAAAAAGGGACTCAAACGCGTCTATTGGGAACTAAATAGGCTTACCCGCCCTCTTAATGAGTAAAAGTATGGTTTTTAGGACACTGGACTGACCCAAATTGAGTTGCCAAATTTTCTTGAGGTGGAAAAGTTGGGCTAAGATCCTAACTTCAAGAATAAATGCACAAGGAAATCTGGAGAATATTGTAACATAAGATAACAAAGGAAAATTAAAAATCAATTAGAATTAAGGAGAGATATAAAGAATTAGGTAATTTATTTCTAGCATTTAAGACATGCCTTTTTAAGAAACATGCTACTATATATACATCGTAGGGTAGAGTCAAATCTTTTGAATTACAGAGTCAAACAAGCTCCAAATTGATATGGGACATATGACGAAGATAGAAATATCGAAAAGAATTGTCCCACATTACTTATAATTGTTCTCAAGTCATGTTCATACACAGCCGCGGCAGATTTGTGTGGTCCCAGCAGGGAAAATTTGCCCGTTCACCTTACCTCTTCATTAGTGTCGCCAATGTGCTCTCCATTCTGATGAAGAAAGCAGTCCAGGAAGGCACCCTTACTGGGATAAAGTTGAACAACCACTGCCCTACCTTATCGCATCTACTCTTTGCCGATGACTCCATCTTCTTCCTGCACGGAACAATTGTTGAATGTCAGAACTTGGCTGGCCTCTTAAATCAATACTGTCTCGCCTCTGGCCAGGTAATAAACCTCAACAAATCAGGCATATATTTCAGTAAAGGATGTCCTACAGCTCTAAGGAGAAACATGGCATCAACACTTCGAGTGCCAGAAATTACAAAAACAGGAAAGTATTTGGGCATACCTTCAGATTGGGGGCAATCCAAGAAAGACGTGTTCGCATGGATCCTAGCTCGGGTCAACTCCAAACTGGATAGCTGGAAGGAAAAACTGTTGTCAAAAGCAGGGAAGGAAGTACTTCTGAAAGCAGTAATTCAAGCGATCCCACAATATGCCATGTGAATCTTCAAAATTCCAATGTCGATATGTAAAGCAATCGAGAAAAAAGTTGCAGCGTTTTGGTGGAAAAGCAATGAACAAAAGGCTGGTATTCATTGGAGGAAGTGGGACTTGCTAAAAACCAGAAAGAGTGAAGGGGGCATGGGTTTCAAGGACCTACAAACTTTCAATATGGCAATGCTAGCAAAACAGATGTGGCGAATAATCACTAATCCAAATCTACTGGTAACTCAATTATTGAAAGGCCTTTATTACTCACAGGGAGATTTTTGGCATGCTGGCAGAGGCTCACGGCCCTCGTGGGGATGGCAGAGCCTCATCAAAGCAAGGGATTCAGTCGCTCCTCAGGTGATGAACCGGATTGGCAATGGAAAAAAAACATCCATCAGAACAGAGAGGTGGTTGAAAAGCGGCATAATAGGAGGAGCAGCATCAGACCATGAACCAAACAAAGTATCGGATATAATTAACCAAGACACAGGAACATGGAATGAGCCTCTTATACATTCAATGTTTGAAGACACAACGGTACGTGAAATCCTAGCCACACCCATTGGCTTACCTGATGAAGAGGATCAACTGGTATGGATGCACACAAAATCAGGTACTTATTCAGTAAAAAGCGGTTATTTCACATTCCGAAATGTCTCAGTCACATCACAGAACACACAAGCAACAGCATCTTACACAGCCAATCCCGATATCTGGAAATTTATCTGGCAATCCACAACCCCACCCAAAGTAAAAATTTTCCTCTGGAACGCATGCAACAACGCCCTTGCAACTATGGAAAATCTACACCACCGAAGGATTGTACCTTCCCCGATCTGCCCCCTGTGCAAACGGGAAGTTGAAACACTTGAACACATGCTCCTCCTCTGCTCATGGACAGCCAAGGTTTGGAAGTCCGCCCCTCTGCATCTACGAATATCCAGACTTGGACTCACCCGCTTGGAAGAGTGGATCTGCAGCATCAAATGAAACCCAGTCACCTCGGGTAATTTCAAATACCCAGATCTCAAGAAACAATAGCCAGAGCAGAGGCGTTCGTAGAGAGCTTCACAGAACTAAACAAAAAATCGACAAGCAAGAACAAATCTGAAGCCTTATCTGAAGCGTGGTGTCCACCTCCTCCGGGATCGATACGAATCAACCTTGACGCATCTTTTGAACCAGATCCGGACAGAAACGACGCACTCAGCGAAGAAAGAGAAACTTCCCGGTACAGAGCAGCCATCGCCGGTGTTTGCAGAGATCACAGGGGGTTCCTCGTCGATGGATTCGCCAAGACAGTCGAGGCCTCTTCGCCTCTTCACGCGGAAGCGATCGCGATGGAAGAAACCCTAAAATTCGTACGAAGCCGTGGATTTCTCTCTCCTCAAGTACACTCTGACTGTTTGCCTTTGGTGCACGCGTTGAAGACTTCAACTGAACTGAGTTGGGAACTGGAACCACTTCTGAACCGGGCCCGAGCACACCTTAATCATCTACCGGGCCTATCCTTGGCCCACTGCAACAGGAGCACGAACCGATCCGCGGATTGGATAGCGAAGGCATGCCGAACAAGTAGCCTACCCCAGCACTGGATATCTAATCCCCCCGCCTTATTTGATCTTCTTTGCACTGACGCTATGAGTGTAATTTTCCCTTGCATTAAATAGTAAATCAAGCGAGGATGTTTGCTGATCAAAAAAAAAAAAATAAGTTAATGCCTCACGGGGCACAGATTCTACAAAATCTTACTTCTAAAGGCAATCAGACAAGATGAGAACACCGCAACATAATAAACCATTCCTGCATAATGCCTAAGCGACTTCATTCCCATCACTTACACGTACGCCATAATTAATTTCAGTACAAACCATCATTTACACGTACGCCATAATTAATTTCAGTACAAACTTGATTTATAAAGGAGAAGAAGATCATTTCCCTCTGCTAACAGGCACATTGGATTGAATGATCGCCGGTGATATATTCCGTCAAAAAGTCTTGGATTGAATTTTTGAGTTCAACGAATCCTTTTATAAAAGAAAAATCGAATTCCAACGTGGACAAAGGACAGGGCCATGTGGCGCTTCTAACTAAACCGACTTCATCTGAGGAAAAATTGCCGAGTCGACCAAACGGGGAACAACGATCTGCCCCAGCAGCTCGCGCCGTACTCGCTCCCTCGTTGTCGCAAGCTCGACACCAAGTCACTAAGCTCAGTCTTAAGTATCAGTCCCCAAGCCATCGAGCTTTACCCTCTATCTTTCGCATCGCACACCAACATCCTAAGCCTAGAATCTGCTTCGCTAACCATAGCAACCTTAGTTATAGTGTTTGCCCACGGGGGGCACGCCATATGTGTCAGTCGCGAGCCTTAAGGAGAGACAATGACACAAATCGCGGGTTAGTCAAAGGGCAACGCCTGGGGGCGATGGGCGGAAGCTGAGAGTTGATCCGACTTATCAAATCCATACACAAAGAGAGACACATAAGACTTAATCATTACAACGACAGATTCATTTAAACTACCGAATTAGTACCATCATTTTTCACTCAACCAATCCACATAAAGATGGATTTCACTGCCAAAAGGATTACCCTTAGTATTACCCTTTGAACACAATAACGGCTGAACCTCACAGAAGTTACAAGTCGTTAAATTATATAGCCAGGAACAATAACACAATTCCTACTCTAAAATTTGTTGGCCCAAACTGGAAAGACCAACCAAAACCGAAGTTTCTCACTGGCAAGCCATTGTGCATTTCACAAAGAGAGAAACTGGCTCCCAACACGAGAAAACCGCGACCCTCAGGTTCTTTGCCTACCAAGCAAAAGATTGGCAATGATGACAGCACTATGGGCCCTAAGATAAAAGGGCAAATGTCGACAGTAAATTTTTAGGCATTACGTTAAATAAACACATATAACTTTAAGCTTTTTTAGCTACAAGAAGAAGAGTAAATGTTGCCTGGTGAAATGGAAAAAGACATACCAATTGAGGATGGAAGCGATCCTAAAGTTGATGCGCTTGTTTGCACAAACTCATCAAACCTTCAAGAAAATGACATTGGAAATTCATGGAGCACGGGCTTATTTGACTAATATGAACACAACACAAATGGTAATGCAAATAACTTGTTCCGTGTCATCACAGAAGTGCAAATGATGGTGGTGAAGAAGAGTGTTGATCTCAATTATCCATGCTCTACTTGTGAAGAAGACATTTTTTCTTAGCGGAGTCGCTAAATTGTCGCGACCTGGCATTGTCTCTAAAAGAAAATGGTATTAAAATATCCATATGGTAAAGCCCCTAGAGCTTATTCAATTTTGATGCCAATTTTCATCAATTTCACGTTTTTTTATGCTAAACTAGAATTAATACTAAAATATAGTAAAAGTACTCAAAATGTAATTACTAAATTTTTTCCTTTCTAAATTTTTTCGTTATGAAAAATGGGGACCGGATTGGGTCAGGAGGCCTGGTCTAGATGTGGGTCTTGCCTAGACATTGTGTCAATTGCATAAAGACAAGCATTAGGTTACGTTGAGCTTGTTTCTTTTTTTGTTCACGGAAACAAAAAAGTTTTTTTTTTTAATTTTTTTAATTTGTTTTAAATCTATTCTCTATCCATTGATCTACTTCGGAGGATAGGAGAATAAATGACGTACATAAACAGATCTCTATTCCGAGGAAGAAAGAATAGAAAAATGGAGAAATTGAAATGTTACCAAACAGTCCCTAGGTGTCTATGTCTTCCTTTACTCAAGCAGGTGTGTAAAAAGAATCAAATTTGTATATCTCTTTCATTGGATAATTCTAAGGGTACAATTGTAGAGGACTGACTATTGGAGATTCGAGGAACACCTTACAAGAAATTATGAATCCATACCTTTTGGCATGAAAAAATTTGTTTTGACTCAAAGCGATTGGTGCAGGGTGGATGTCATTTGTACGAGTGATGTCTAGTTATTGAGCTGAAAATCATTAAATGCCCTGGAATCTCGAACGTTTCATATGTTTAGTCCTCTAATACCAGCAGAGGATGGACGCTCCTTATATGCAGGGGGTGAGAGAATTGTCACGATCACCCCTCCGTCAATAAAGATCAATTAAATGCTCAAAGGGTCTTAAGAGGAGAAAATTATCAAAATAGTACTAAATCTATTATAATTTTTTCAATTCAGTTCTAAATATTTTTTTTTGTCAATTTAGTTTTAAACTTTTTGCATTTGTGTCAATTCAGTTTATTTGGCCAAATTTAACCAATAGGCATTGACGTGGTAATTTTTTCATTTTTTTTCTTAATCATTTTTTTTCCTTTCTTTCTTCCTCTAGCCAACGAAGTCGACTAGTGAGGCTCGCCCTTGCACAAAGCACTAGCAAAGGTGAGCCTTGGCTCGCTGGCGAGGCGTCACCCTTGCCATCATTGGGCAAGGGTGACGCCTTGCCAACGGACCTCACCCAAATCTAGTGAGGTCATGCCTCATTGTCGTTGGCAAGGTCGTTGTTGGGCGAGCTCGACCTCACCCAACCTTGCCCTACGATGGCGAGTGCGAGCCTCACCGTGGCTAGGCGGGATCAAGCTCACCAAGCCATGGCGAGGCCAACCCTTGCCCAATGACGGCGAGGGCAATGCCTCACTAGTGATGGCCGAGGCTCACCTTCACCAATGGCTAGCGAGGGTGAGCCTCACAAGTGGTCGGTGAGGTTGACTTTGCTGGCCCTAACCTCTAGCTAGTCGTCGAACCAACTAGAGGAAGAATGAAAGGAAAAAAAAAAAGAAGAAGAGGAAAATAATAATTAAAAATTGTTACATTAGCATTTGCTAAACGACCAGTGCCAACCAACATCCACGTTGGCATTAGTTAGCTAAATTTGTCATGATAGGCTAAATTGACATAAATACAAAAATTTTAGGGCTAAATTAACCAAAAAAAAAAATGTTTAGCATTGAATTGGATAAATTGCAATATTTTTAGGATTCTTTTGGTAATTTTCCTGTTTTAAGATTATACTGAAAACAATTCACCACCCATCAATCATGCCTACGACTTTGTGCAACAACCCATTTCAAAGCTAGTGATATTTAAATTTAGACACTATGCCCGAATATGTGATTGGTTAGTTACTCCATGTTAGTTTATGACCAACATGTAAATCACTTTTCCACACGAAATACCTTACATCTTTAGTAACATATAAACACAAGCAATAAAAGTGACATCAAATTTTCTCATAACTATTCTAAGTTAATTTTATTTATAGCGTAAAAAGAAATTAATATGGTGTAACAATTTAATCATATTACTAATTCAATTTGTAGCTCTAATAATTTAATATTGGAATTTCAAGGAGTGCTCGTTTATTAATACTGATTGCTTATTCAAAGTATTTTTTTTTTTTTGTCACGCGACGCATCACGGGGAGCGTTCTAGGGAGTAAAATGCCTTCTCCAAAGATCAGATGGATGAGATGGTCCTTGAATCAAGGTGCATCATTCTTCTCACCTAGAAATAGGTGATAATCCTCGTTTCCGAAAAAGCCACTTCGCCTCTCAAAAAGCAAGGTAGGTAGGCTTGTCGGCAACGCACGCCTCTGGAACAGCACGGACTGATGAAGATCGGGATAGATTGCGATGTGGACCCCACACAAAAAGTCACTCGAACATGGCACTAAATTCCACATCCTTTTCGATTTTTTAAATGGTCTTTTACCTCTCGAAAGGCCAAGACGGACAAGGCAACGGATGGCGACGCCTGCATGCAAAAGGGGTTCCCTAGAGCTGTGCAAGAAGCCACCTGGATGCTTCATAGAGCTATCATCTTATGCCCAGGGTCGCCCACCCCCGAAGAGGGCCATGACTTGTGACCCTTCTCCAGATCTGGGCCAGCAGGCCCTCGTCCAAGGCCAGCGAGAGTTGCCTAGGTTGGGGAAGGCCTGGGCAACCTCCGCCAGCCCTTCCCCACAACTGTGGCAACGGCCAATAGTGAGGCTTGGCCATGTCTGTGGGTGAGTTTGTGTTTTTCGTTGTTAGTTTCTTTTTTTTTTTTAAGAAAATTTTTTAGCTTTTTATTTTTTAATCTAATTATATATGTATTTTTTAAATTTTTTGGTACTTTTTTCTAACGTGGTGCTTGGTGCAAGAAAGTAATAAAATAAGGCACGTCAACATTTTCCAGCTTAATTGAGGAATCAATGAAAAAACTTGATTGAACTAATTTAATAAGTTTTAAGATTTAATTCCATGTTTGTGATATGTTTTAGGATTTTTAATGAATTTATCCCTGAAGTGAAAGAGGGAAGCTTATCAAAGTTTCAAGGTTTGTTTGATGGGAGAGTAGCCATCGACAAAGATTTATTTCTGTCCTCGGGATAGAAAAAAATTGGGGGCAAAGGGATAGCTCTTGGAAGGAAAAAGTTTAGGTATAAATCAAATTTAAACTTTGTTATTAAATGACAAAAGACTTTTTCCGCCTCCTCCCAATTACAAATTATTAGAAAGAATAACTAGAGGAGACTATTGTGGAGTGAATTTGGTAGATAGTTTCATATAATGATTAAAAGCAAATTTGGAAGTGTTGTATGCGGCAAATAGCGTAGATTGGATGGAGTTGAATAGGACGTGAGAGGAAAAGCGAGGGTGCCACCTACCAAATGATAGGTGTAAAGAACCACTAGACGCGTTTGGTTAAGCTTTTGGGAAATTGCAAAAACATCTTCACAAATATTCAAGGTGTATAGATTTTGGACCTTTTGTGTGATTTTTTGTAAAGAAGCTTTAAAGTTTTAAAAAAAGGTCGAAAATCCGAGGGCTTAGGCAAGGGTTTGTAGGGCCACTGTGAGCCCAGGAGAGGATTTCAAGGCCGTGCGACCCAAGCACGGCAACACTAGGGTCCCGTGACCCCAAGGGTTGCCTCATGTGGCGACGCTTGACAAAAGGTGACCATAACGCAATCCCAAGAGTTGCCTCGACGCTCGACCTTCAATTCTTGACCATCGACAATGCTCGATCATCATTGACGCTCGACCGTCGGATCTCGTCGGACGGTCGCAAGCAAGGGCGATGTTGGGGAAGATGAGCCGAGCAAAGACCCAGGAGCGCGGAAAACCCAGAACTTCAATGGTCGGGGAAGATGAATAGTCGTGAGCTAGGATAAGACTGAAATATAAAAATATTAGTGGATGTAATTTTGGAAGAAAAAAGAGTTCGTTAACCCTAGAAGCTGCCTTCCTAAAATATTCAGCTTCCTAAAATATTGACCAAGGTCAAGGCAGGTGGGGACTCATCTTGGACCTTTAGCGTTGCCAATGTTGACATTTCCCCAAAGTGGTCCAAAAAAAAAAAAAAAAAGTTAACCAAACATCCTAACTTTTCACGAAGGACTTTAGAGGACTCAAAATACATTAGAAAAGCTTGACCAAATGCACCCCTAGTGGGTTGGCATGTAATTTCTCATACTAAGGGAAGGTTATTAGTGTTGCACGTTGTTGACACCTAAATTTTTGCCCAAAAATATTTCATGTTAAATTCTTGCATATAGATTATTTAGGCATTTAATATAGTGTTTTAAATGGAAGATGTTTTTACTTTAAAAAAAATTGAAAATAAAAAAAGATTAAAAAAAAAAGAAAAGAAAAAAAGTTGGGGCCAATGATCTAAATGTGACTAGCCAAGCCCAAGAGGTCAAATTGGAATTCAAATGGCAAGTTGGGGCGAAATGCAATTTCCAAAAGTTGAGAGACCAATTCGCAAATTTTGCAAAATTTGCGCCTCGAGCCCGTAAATCATCATCTTGGTCACCAATTAAGTTGAAATTGAATTTGGGCCAACTCGAATCAATCAAATCGAGCCAAAAAAGACCAAATTTGCCTTGAATTGGGTATTTTCGGATAAGAAAATGGCTAAGTTTGAGGGACTTTCTTGCAAAATTAGGTGGGCACAATTGCAAAATCCGGTTGAGATCTTAAACTACTATACATTTACTTGCTAATTGATAAAAAAAAAAACCGCAGCCAAATTAATGGATTAAAGCACTCAAACTAGTTACCAAAACCCGGTCACAATTAGTGTCTTAATTCGGAGCTACTAAGTAGGCATATTGGCGGCCCCACCATATCCTCCTCACCTGCCCAACCAGCTTGATCTCTGCACGTGATGGAAGACCATCATTGGTACCGCAAGTGGACAAACATTGGTCAGAGATAAGCTGCTGCAGGCATGGGAAAATTGCACCAAATCCGGACACTCAAAAGCTGCGAAATTTGAAAATTTTGGCTAAGTCAGAAAGTGGGTGAGCTGGGTCAGTTGACAGGCTTGGCAGGTGGACAAAAGCCGACCAAGAGATTGATGAATTCGGTGGATAAGATCTATGAAGCATGCTCTTTTGAGGCATGAGAGAGAGGAGACGAGAAGGAGAGGGGAGAGCTCGGAATCGTTCCCCAAAGACACCTTCAGAAGCAACTCTAGAAAGCAAAAAACCCAGAAAATCCAGACTGACCTTGAGAGAGAAAAGTGAGATTTTCACAACCCTGCGGCCAAAATTAGCCAAAACCTTCAACTAGAGAGCGAAACTTTACTCAAAGATCTTTCCATCCATAGGTCGCACGTCCCAAATGAAGATCGGGAATGCCTCCCAAAGCTCCCCGAAAGTACACCCTCCTGCCGGGCCAAGAAACACTGGAAATTTTTCTAAGTGTTGAGCCCGGTTGGTCACAAGTGAAAGAAAGCCAGTGTTTTTGAGAAATTTGAGAGACAAATGAGGAAAATATTGAATTTTTCCCCCAAACTAGAATAAATATAGTTTGGTTTGGTGTCAATTTTTCCAACAAAAGATGTCTTGAAGTCTAATTTTAGAGGTCAACGAAAACCTTTGTTGTCAGTTCTTTTTTTCTGCATATCTCATTTCCAGTTGAAGAAGCCAACTTCCACAGGCCCCCGAGGATAATTTATCGGTTTCATCGGCCAAGAACCACTTGCAAAAGAAACTAGGAAGCAAGGTGAGTATCCTAGATGTATTTTTGTTCGAGTTTGAACATGTTTTAATAGTGAAAAATCAAGAGGAAAACTAGTCCAAGAAACTGATTTTGAGGCTGTTTTGATGTGTGCTTTTTGGAGAGGTTGTTTTGATGTGTTCGGTTGGTCATTCTCTATGATGTTTGTTGCATTTGAAAGCTCATGTTACCTACTTTCACTCGGATCAAGTAATGTTTCCCTTAGATCTCGTATGTGATGGGTGTTGGGGCTTGAATATGAGCATGTAACCTGTTTGCTTGACTTGGGTTCAAACCCATATTTGCAAAATCAGCTCAAACCCGCATATTTGAGACCGATTTCAACTTAGTTCTTTTGTGTTTTAAGTTATGATTTCTGTATAATCTTACTCCTTGCATGTGGTAGTATAATCTTGATACTTTAGTTCCACATGAGATTGCTTATGGGTTGAGATTGAAGGCCACAAACATGGCCCAAGGAAGCTGGTTTGGGGTGATTTGATGCACACCAAGTGTTCAACGAAATGCGCAAACCAAGTTTCGATCTTAAAACGGTCGATTTGAGCCCGGTTATTGTGATATTCATGTGATGTGTTGTTCAATGTTAGCATATATCGGTTTAAGAAATTATTATTTTTATTTAAATAAAAAATAAAAAACCCAAAAATCCAAAAATTTCAAAAAAAAATTAAAGTAAAAGTGACAGATGTATCAAATTAAGGCAAAAATGGCATCTATGAAATTTTCCTATTTTAAAAATGTCATTTTCCTAATTTAATGCTATTTTGGTATTTTATGATCATTTTTGTATATAATCCATTTTGCATAGATTAAAATTATCTAGAGTAATTTCATGTATCTAGAGTAATTTCATGTATCTAGAGTAATTTCATGCATATTTAAATTTCCATTTCGGTCATGGGGGTCTTGTCCCGGGGTGTGATAACAATGCCATGTAATATTATTTGCCCGACTTATATCGGGTTTACATTTTCTGCGTTTATTTTCAAGTCATTTAAATTTTTTGGATGTTTACTTACGCGCCGCTTTTCATTAATTTGAGTGTAAATTTCTCTTCTAAGGTATGTTAGGATTAGTCTAAAAATTAAAAAAAAAATATAAAAACATTTGCATGGACACTTAGCGGTTTTATAAGAATTATAATTGGCAATCAAGATTTTGTGGCCATTTAGATAAACAATCTTCCATGTTAGCGGTACTGCAAGGGCGCTAAAAGAAAAATTGACGTAAACAAGTCCTCGTTTCTAGAAATCTCTGGTTGCGTATGAATCGAGACAACACTCCCATGTCTTGATTGGTTTTTAGCCGACCCTAATAGGCTAGTGGTGACTTCTAGAATTACATAGGTTGTTAAGAACTAAAAAACGAATTCAACATCGCGCGAGGTATGGGCTTGGGAGAGCCCGCGACTAATCTAGGGCTATTGGTCCACCTCTTTAGGCAAATATCCCTAAACCTTCTTTTTTTTCCTCCGGACGGAAAAAAAGAGGTCGTGACACACGTGAGCAGTAACTATAAGCAAAACAAAGTAGAGTGGCTTTGATGAGACGAGCAGCCGTCTCTAGCATGCTCAATGCCAAATCACAAGTGAGTGATGTTTTGTTGTTGGAAGTAATTGGATGACGAGACGTATTCATAGGCAATACGCGACCTTAGGGCTCCCAATGGTAAAATCGCTCCCTAGAAGTCCTTAAATGAATCAAGAAAGTATATACAAGAGAGAGTTACAATGGGAGACAACATGGTCTTTGCTAAGTGGGGAATTCATGGTTAACAAAATCCACAATTGACATGCCATGAGACACATCAATCAATAATAGATCACAACATATCATGATGACACAAACTCAATATAAGTTATCGTGTCGTAAGGATGTTAATCGGCACGAAACCTGCTAGACAAAGGGTTAGGAGATTGGGCAGACCTTCTTTAACGGACCTCTATCCAATACTATCAAAGCAGAAACTCTCCATGACATCCTAACAACACATGTCTTGGATTCATTACTACCTGTCTTCCAATGACATGACTCCCATTTCCACGAGTCAGGGCCCGATCTTTTCTTCGCCAGTAACGTATGCCAATTTTTTTCCAATAAGTAGGCCAATGGGCCACCGTTTCTGTCTCCTTTTCTAGCCACAATATCCCAAAAACCACCCTAATTTGGGCCTTTAATAGCAAAAAATAAAATTGGGCTTCAGCACATGTGCTGGTCAGAACGAATTGCTCTTTTTGCTCAATAGCCCATGTGTCATGACAACCCAAATTGGCCTGCGTAACTGGCGAAGAACAGATCGGGCCTTTGGCTTGTGGAAATGGGAGTCATATCATGATTTCGTAAAGCAATTTGGGTAGCTGCTTTGATTTTAGGATTTCAGCTCAAAGAGCAACAGGGTTTACTAATAATTACTTCTTCATCAGTGAAACAGTAGCTTAATTTCCGGGCTATTGATCGGCCGGCTTTGAGTATATGTTCATAAAATTACAAATTCAAACAGTTTGAATCATAAGGCGAAGAGGAAGACCACACGCACATAAGATTTCGGCACCCACTGTGAAAGTGACATCGACACATTCTCTCCTGCACGTATGTTATACAAAGAAGAGGATTGATTCAACATCAAGAAATAAGAAACGTATGGCTTAAAAGCATATTGTTAGCGATGCTGATCGAAAACTTGCGACAAAAGATATCTATGTATGTGTGATCGGCTTTGTTTTCACGTGCGTCATTGTAAAACAAACATGAGGCACTAAGCACCCGAAAAGGTGAAACACCTTGTGAGAAAAAACCTTAATCTTAAAGTGATTTTTGAAAAGAGTTTAGGGGATGGCTTAGTGTCCGCTTGTGCATGTTAACAAGACGGTCAAAGGCTTACTTCAAAAATGTTGAATTGCTAATGTCATTTTGATTAAATATATCAAAGAGTTTAGGGGGATTGTTTTGGTCTAGTGATAAATCTCCAATGATCTCCTATGTTGTTCATGTGCGAGCATTGTCGTGCAAATGCCCACGGTCAGAATAAGAGACGAACATTAAAGCGGCATGAATAACATTCACCAACGATCAACATTTCCTTGTGCTATGCATGTGCCATGCATGCCGTGCGCGTGCGAGACAACTTGTAGCTAAGGATTAAGGGGAACTTATTATCTGTAATTTTTTACTTACTCACTGCTAGGGAGTTTTTGGTACGAGGTCAATCTGCGGGAGTAGCTTCTCCGAGTTGGTCCGCCCCCACATCTTCTCGATCTCGGCCTTAGTGGCCTCCCCTCCTAAAAATTACCGATCTCGCCTCCTGCGATGCGATCTTCCGATTTGGTCTCGCCGATCGACGCTCGGCACTGCCATGAGTTCCTCTCTGTCCTTTGGTCTACTGACTGCTTCAACCCTAGTTTGAATATCGCCGTTGGAAATTAAGGAGTTGAGGCAGTCGTAGCCTCGTAGGGCTACTTCTTTTTTTCGGTGATTTGATTTGGCGTTAGTCTCCGCATTTGTTGGTGGCATAAAATGTAACCAAGTCATACGATAGTTGTTCGAAAATAAATTTCGTCCACAAAAGAAAATATGCTTAATAAATATAGAATGTTCTTTATGATGAAATTTTATCATTTTTTTGTTTCTGCTGAAATTGTAATGCTTGCATTTACTACACCCGAGAGACGAATCTACACCCACGTCGATGGTCAAAAGCTCTTTTCAAGATACTTAGTTGTTAATGTCATCTGATTAAATATATCGAAATTATTTTTCCTTTTGCTTTTGGCTTTTTCGGGCTCTTTGCTAAAATGTTATGTATATCTCGTTTGTGACTAATGAATACTTTCTCTTAAAACTTATCGTTGGATTGAGCTACTCTAGAATCTCCTTATTATTATTATTATTATTATTATTATTATTATTATGCTTGTCACGAATGAAAATATATTGATAGGCCTTTTTTTTTTTTTTTTGTCGAATTAGTAGGCCATTCTTGTCACTGTCAGAAAGTGTTGCACATTTGCTTAAGGAGGAAACAGGCAAGAGATCCACCCTAGGATGAGAGATCTTGTGCTATCCTCCATATTTCTTCTCTATCAAGAAGACAAATACAGACAGAGAATTAGGGGGCAAGGTAGACTCTACATTAGAGCTTGCTTCGGCTATGGCTATCATTGGGTAGATTTGTATAATAACCACACGTGTTTGGTGTGAGTGAGCGTGAGTGACAACCCCGGTTGGATTGAGCTACACTAGGATCTACTTTTTATTATTATTATTATTATTATTATTATTATTATTATTATTATTATTATTATTATTTTGCTTGTCATGAATGAAAATATATTGATAGGCCTTTTTTTGGTCGAATTAGTAGGCCATTCTTGTCACCATCAGAAAGTGTCGCACCTTTAATTAGGAGAGACAGAGCGCGAGTACAATGGCCATATGCGCTACTCGAGGAATCCACCTTCGCCAAAGTCACAGTGATCGCTCGCATCTTTTTTAATCGTTTGAATATTTTCTCTGTTTTTTCTTTTCTCATTTCTCAATTCCATTTATTCACTCTTTCTTTAAACATTAAAATATGTATATTTTTCCAATATTGGTAATACTCTCTTTATTATTGGGATTAATACCTCAAAAAATTCTAATTAGCATTTATGTGACAAAGTCACTTAAAATAATTTTTTGATCATAAAAAACCTCAAACAAATATATTTGTGATAAATCTACCAAAAACCCAAAGCGGGTATATTTATGATAAATTTATCCCCC
The DNA here is from genome assembly GCA_016097485.1 of Eucalyptus sideroxylon x Eucalyptus melliodora. Lineage (NCBI taxonomy): Eukaryota > Viridiplantae > Streptophyta > Magnoliopsida > Myrtales > Myrtaceae > Eucalyptus > Eucalyptus sideroxylon x Eucalyptus melliodora. The sequence goes on along the minus strand of CM027826.1, from coordinate 63,837,372 downwards.
ATTAATTTTCATTAAATTAAATTAATATCAAGAAAAATAATAAAATGGTATGCCTATGACCCACGTATTATCCAACTAGGTAATTTAACGGTAAAATTTAATATAACCTAGTGGAGGGTAAATTTATCAAAAATATACCGGTTTAGGATTTTGGTGGTAAAAAATTTAGTTGGAGGCAAATATTTAATAATGCTCATTGATGGAACCTTGATGGAGAGCAATTGTGTCATAATGTATAAATTTAAGATTTTTTATGTTGCAGAAAAAAGTTAAGGGTAAATGTATCATGATGAGTATAATTTAAAGTTTTTGATGGCTTTCGCCTTTTCAATATGGGGACATGCAAAAATAATGCAAATGTTTCTTTCTTCCAGAATAAAAAGAACCCTTTTTAAATCATTTTCCCCTAAATTTTAATTAATTAATTTCGGCCATTAAAATTGACCAATGAACCATTCCATGGCGAGAACCTTGGCTTCCAGAAAAGTTGCCCCTCCTTTGCTGATTGCTAAATGTGCCCCACGCTCGGACCCAGGTCTATAGTTGAAGCACTCTTCTCAAGATGCTTGAAAATGGACTAGAGGACATTCTTGTCTTTTAATAATTTGCCATGGTAAAACTGCCGGGACAATACAAATCATTAAAGAATCTCAATAGCCTTTTTTTGGGTTTTGTAAAAAAAAAAAACAAGGTTTTTCTTTTACTCCTTGTTGGCCGGATTCATTCTTATTTAGAGGAAGCACCCCAAAGAACTTGGGCCCATATGACTTCAAAATGGGTTTTCTCACTATTTTTTATGTGATAGTCACAAATAATTTTAGTTGAGATGCGGTAACACGAAAGAAAAAGAAAATAGAAAATCTGGGTTGTAATATCTAATTTACATCAAACTGGTGTTGAATGTGAATTTGTGATCCGATTAAATTGAAATGTTGTCTAGAGTTCGTGGCACATTTTTCTTGAATCTAAACGGTTTGATTGTCAATTGAAGTTCCCTACATTAAGTTTTTCATGGGTTGAACAAAATTTATGTTTTTGATGAGATTTATCGTTGATCTTTTATGAAATTCATGCGTATTGCCAAGAATAATGTTCTTGAAGTTTTTGTTGCTTACTTACCTCTAGTATTTATTAGAGAAGAACTATGTTCATCTAGTTTTGTTGATAGTGAAAAATTTTGAGTGGACTCGATCCCATGATTCCTCACACAGATGAGGTTTTTTACGTAAAAAAATCGCATTGTGTTTGTGTGTTTGATATTTGTTTTGTTGTACTATATCTTTCCTATTAGATTTGCACAAGAAAAGAGATGATTTTGTTCCATTGTGCTAATCCGGTATTCTTCAGGTTGTTATTATTCTCCCAACACTTCTCTTGTTTATTGTGATCATAGCCCTTCCTCCTTGCCAAAGCACGTATGCAAATGTCATGTTTGACTACTTTATGAATTTGTCAATTACAAATTTGTGACGTAGGCTCCTAAACATCTTGTAAATGAGAATAAGACATGACTGTATGATACTTCCTTCAAACAACCATTTTTAATGTGTCCATGAAAAGTAAAGTAACATTTTAACTTTGATTTGAAAATATTTATACATTTGTTGTAGTGTTTGAAATTCTTCACGAACAACTATGAGTTAACATGGGAGTGGACTCCAAACGAGTTATTAACCGATTACTTGTTTTTTTTTTTTTTTTTTTGGGTCAAAACAAAGATGCCATTCATATATCAAAATGATACTTGAGAGGTACATAGAAGGCTTAGCAAACAAATTCTAAATAATTGCAAAACAAAATAAGACCTAAAAAACAAATATCAAAGTATAATCTGCAATTAGAAACACACTCTCATTCCTAAAGGAGAGATTTGATATCGTATTAGATTCAGTCATGAGCACATGCCAAGATCTTTCATTCCATTTACAACGGCTTATGGTGCTTGTCTAGATTCAACATCATTATCCCAAAGACACAAACATCAAAATTTTGAAAGAAAACATATAAAATACCTATAAGAAGCTCTCGGATCTTTATCTAGATGTAATTCAAGAGAGTATAGCTCCCGAAACTTGACCTAACGCGGCTCATTCCTAAAGAAGAGATCTGACGTCGTATTAGATTCATTGATGAGTACACGTCAAGATCTTCCATTCCATTTGCAACGGCTTATGGTGCTTGTCTAGATTCAGCATCATTATTACCATCATCGTGCAAAGACACCAACATTGAGATGTTGAAAGAAAACATATCAAATAACTATAAGAAGCTTTTGAATCCTTATCTAGATTTAGTTCAAGAGAGTAAAAATCCAAAAACTTGACTGCACAATAATATAAATTTTGTTATATCCTTAATTTTATCTTAACTACTAAACGTATACAAATTACTTGTTGACACGTGAATTTTTACTGAATAATCAAATACACATTTAAAAAAAATTAACAAGTATAGAATAGACAATAGAAAAAAGAAAACAATAAAAACAATAATGATCAATGAAAGATCCATCTATGGAGTGAGGCCACATTCGTTCCATTCGTTGCTCCGCCATCTTGATTCAGCGGATACGCACTCGGCCCTGGGTTGAAGTTCTTCTATGGAGTCATCCTCTTCTCAGCAAGCACAACCTCCATAGACGCAGCTCTCTTCGCTTTGCCGCTGCCACAGTCTCAAGCTCAATAGCAGGAAATCGTACTCGCTCTCGTGGCGCCACCAAAACCGATAGGATCTTGATCAACCATGTCGAAATTCACTCATCCGGACATGTTTAACAACGGAATCATCACCATACATGGCTTCAAAGGAGAATCACTTGCATATGAGAAAACGTCTGAATTTCTTTCTGATCAAGACCACAGCTTGAATGACAAACCGTCCAGCTTCGAGGTGTCCAAGCGATTGATCTTCCTCGCAGTTCAGTCCATGTTCCTGGGGCGTCCCCTGTGCCCTGCAAGAAAATGGATTCGAACGAACAGCAATGGAATGGTTACCCCAAACAGCAGAAAGAGAAGACGACCTATACGAGCTGGATGGTGACTGGCCGGCACGATGGGCAGACTTACTGGACCAAAAGAAACGATCAATCTCGTTCGCGGCAAAAGACTCTGCAATGATCCAGTAAGACAGCAGCAAAAACAGAGGATGGATCAGGATGCAGAATCTAGAATGAATCTAAAATCTAACGCTAGAGTTCAGTCAGGAAGGAACAACCTGGTTTTGCGCTATGGCAATGCGTGGCGACGGGACAAAGAACAATAATTACTCGGCAACGCTCCGGCGAAGTCTCGGTAGATTTGGCGCGACGATCCAGTGACGGTGTCCGTGAGGCAACCGCCCTAACTTGGGCCTGAAATAGCAAAAAGTGAAATTGGGCCTGAGCACATCTTCTGGCCGATTTTGCATAATTCATGTTGTCAAATGAACCCAACAGTAACATGGTCCGAATTGTTCCTTTTTTTGCACAGTAGTAGCCCACATGACTTGATTACCCAAGTTGGTCGATGCGACCGGCAAAGGAACAGATCGGGGCTTTGGCTCGTGGAAATGGAGTCACATCATTAGAAGACAGCACAAGTACGTTTGGATTTCGAAAAGCAATTTGGGTAGCCCCTTTGAGTTTTAGGATTCGAAAATAGTAGGATCGGAGCTCAGAGAGCAATAGAAGCTTAATTTTTGAGCTACCAATAGGCAGACTTCAAGTGCATGTACAAAGATTACAAATTAAAAAGGTCTGAATCATAAAGCGAAGATGAGGATTACACGCACATAAGATTTCAGCAAACACTATAAAAGCAATATCAACATGTGTTTCTCGAACGATATAAGAAAAATTATCCAAAAAATCCTAAACTTATTGCACTTTGCCAATTCAGTCATACACCTTTCAATTTTGCCAATTTAGTCATATATCTTTTTACTTCTTGCCAACTTAGTCCTTCGATCAATTTTGACTGGAACTTGTTGAAGTAAAACTTTTTTAATAATATTTTGAATTTTTTTTATGGTTTTTTATTTTTCTTTTTTTTTCATCTCGAGATCCGCCCGCAAACCTTTGCCGGCCATGGGTGAGGGTATCGCGCCCCTTGCCAACTCTAGGCCAAGGCCGTGAGGGCCCCACACACATGGGGCCGGCAAGGGTGTCATTGCCCTCGCTATTTCTGGTTGAGGGCTCATGCACAGCTAGCCCTTGCATGTGGCAGGTAAGGGCGTTGGCCCTTGCCTATGGTTGATGAGGATTGATTATTAACCCTTGCCGATCAGATCCGAAAACCCCCAAAAAAAAAGAAAAAAAATTCAAAATACTTTTAAATTATTATTTTAAAAAAGTGTCACATTAGCAATTTCTTAACAAAATTAGCCTGATGGACTAAATTAGCAATGAATGAAAAAGTTATGACTGAATTGATAAAAGTGTAATAAATTTAGTACTTTTTAGATAATTTTGTCAAATGATATACAAAGGAGGGGGTTGGTTCAATATCGGGAAATAAGAAACGTAAAAAGTCCACGTGATGCCTTAAAAGCATAGAGTTGATGACGCTAATCAATAACTTGATTGGGATGTGGACCAGCACACTCCGCCTCCGAAATAGCGGGGAAGGCGGGCATGTGGGCAGCACACGCCTCCGGAACAGCACCGACTGGTTTGATGGTGATCAGCATTGGATTGCGATGCGGACCGAACATAAAAAGTCACTCATAACACGACACTAAACTCCCCCTTTTGTCGATTTATCAGATGTTCTTTCACCTCTCGGAACACCAAGCTAGACAAGGCAATGGGCATGAGTTGCCATGGATGGCGACACCTGCATGCAAAAGGGTTCCTCAGAGCTGTGCAAGGGGCCATCCAGATGCTTCGTAGTGCTATTATTTTATGATTTCTTGAGGGAGAAATCTTGGCATGTCCACACTTGTGTGAAATAAAGAAGAAAGTTTGTCAAAGTTTCAAGTTCCAAGTTCTATTTCACGGGAGAGTAGCCATCGACAAAGATTTGTTTATGTATTTGTTGGAATTCATGTCGGTGGAAGACGACTTATCTTATTCCAATGCGCAAATAGCAAATAGCTCCGGAACGAACGTTGAATTGCGAATAAATCATGAACAACACTTCATCACATTAGTCTGGATGCAATCACAAGGAAAACACCCGATTTCCACGGTGTAAATGCCGATTGTTCTTACAAAACTAAAATGGAATTCATTTTTCTTCTTTGATGGAAATGGAGAGAGAATTTGATGGTATGTTTTCCAACCGATCCAACGGTTGTATTCGGGAGGCTTTTGTACGTCTCCTTCATACCCCTCCATTAGTGTCTTTCCATCGTAACGAAATAGTGCGTTCCGTTCGCACCCCATCATGAACGTACCAACTAAAGTACAACATCTCCCACTCGGACATGATGGGCCTGATAGCGCTCTATCAAGAATATAAGGCATTCAACATCCATCAATTTTACAAAACAATTCATACTGGCAAATAAGCCGTGCGACCAGTGAGTACACTTGTGCTTGGGAGCTCAAATTATGCACATGTTAGGGATGACATAATGGCTACAACCCTAAAAAGAAATAAGCAATTGATGTCTCACAGTGCCCCAAACATATTTTGTTACATCAGTCCAAGTTTACCTATCCCTTAAAAGCTATACTTGACTATCCTAAAAAACACCATGTATTTACAATTACATCCGCAACCACATAGGGCGATATAATTGGTCGACCAGTAAATACATGTGATAGATGTAAAACAATAATAGTCTTCCTTCGCACTCATATCTCTCTCAATTTCAGAATAATTGCTTTCCTAAACACGTCCCATAGGCCATATCCATTCATGACCGCCCATAACATGCTAAAGTAGCAACATTGATCTTTCACTTCGAGAACATAGTCAGAAGTAACATATGGCACAAAATTGAGGTAAAATACAAATTACCTTAATGGCTCACACAATGAGTAAATAGGGATAATTTTACTCATCTTCCCTTATTGGTCGTACAATGCACATGTAGTACGAATTACATGCTATAGTGGATTACTCTTTCTATAAGAGTGTATGTAATTTATCAAATACATCCACCATACAGATGTTAGCCAAAACATAGTCACGTGCTTCTCACGTACTTATGTTTAGCCCGAGTGCTATATCAGCTCACTTTCTATAGCGCCCAATTAAGTACTCGCATTCGGCATTTTTCATACATACATGATTGTGGGAATATCATGTTCGGTCTTGTTATAAACCAATCATAGATCTCATCTTGACTCCAATCAAGGCGACATATTTTATGTACCAGACCTGCTCTTCAGCATTTATTTGTACATAACGTCTCATCTCAACGTGCTATCTAAAGCACTTGAGGCGATTGCTCGTGTGAGCGAGCCAATCATTACCTGCTAACATACTTTTCAATAATACATGTGTGTTTGTATTGATAAAATATCAAATCACTAATAAATAAACAAGTACAATACATCTGTCCACAAATACATAAACCAATAATCCTCTACAATAACAGATATCACATTCTACGCAATCTTAGTGACATCCTTTGGGTCAAGAATATGTTTCTAGAAATAGCCTATCAGCAACCATTCTATTGGTTGAAATGTATTGCAGGATCACTTCTTTCTACGCTATAATATCTCTGATGAAATTATTCTTTATGTCAATGTACTTTGTCCTTCCATGATACTTGGGATCTTTCACATAGGCAATGGCTGCTTGACTATCGCAATAAACTGTCACCGGTTTTGGAACTTTAGTGACAGTGGCTAAATTTTCCAATAAACGTTTTAGCCATATTGCTTCTTGCACTGCGGCAGAACATGCAATAAATTCTGCCTCCATCGTAGACAAGGCCGTGCATGTCTGTTTCTTGCTATTCCAAGAAATCGCACCTCCATTGAGCAAGAACACATATCCAGAAGTCGATTTACGCTTATCTAGGTCTCCACCCCAATCGGCATCTGAATAGCCTAATAGGCGTAAATCATTCCCTTAGTAATAAAGTCGATAGTCCATGGTACCCTTCAAGTATTTTAGGATTCTCTTGATTGCTTTCCAGTGTGCTTGACCATGATTTGATTGATATCGGCTCACCAATCCCACGGCATAACATATGTTGGGTCGAGCACACATCATAGCATACATCAAACTTCTGACTACACTAGAGTAAAGAACAGTTTCCATCACATTGATTTCTTCTAGAGTCTTGGGACACATATCAGTACTTAGGCCTTCATCTTGTATGACAGGGGTATCAATGGGATTACAATGATGCATATTGAAATGCTCAAGAATCTTCATAATATAAGACTCTTGTGATAAAGTAAGGAGTTTCCTTGATCGATCTATTTCGATCTTAACTCCTAATATATAAGCAGCTTCTCCCATGTCCTTCATCTCAAAATTGGAGGACAACCATTCTTTTATGGTGATAACCAAAACCTTGTCATTTCCAGCCAACAAAATATCATCCACATAAAGTGATAAAATCACAAATTTATCTTTGGACCGCTTGACATATACACAGTGGTCTTCTTCGATCATCGTGAAACCAAAAGTTATTATTGCTCGATGAAAACGAAGATACCACTGTCTAGATGTTTGCTTAAGGCCATATATTGAACGATGAAACTTGCAAACTTTATACTCTTGACCTTTAGCTATGAAATCTATTGGTTGTTTCATATAAATTTCCTCATCTAATTCTCCATTGAGAAATGCCGTCTTTACATCCATTTGATGTAATTCAAGGTCCAAATGTACAACAATGGCTATAATAAGGCGTATTAAGGCAAACCTTACAACTGGTGAAAAAATTTCCTCATAGTCTATACCCTCCTGTTGAGTATAACATTTTGCCACAAGACGAGCCTTATACTTTTCAATGGATCCATCAGCCATTCGCTTAATCTTAAAGACACATTTGTTTCCAATGACCTTACGATTAGGTGGTAGATCAACTAAGTCCCAAACATGGTTTGCCCTCATTGACTACATCTCATCTTTCAAAGCTTTTCTCCATTCTTCCTTATCAGATGATGAGAGAGCCTCTTGAATAGTCTTAAGCTCGGCATCGTCTTTTTGAGCAATCATAAATGCTTCCCCTTCAATCTCAAAACGACGACAGTGAATACTTTTACGATTACTTTTACGCAATTGAATTTCTTTTGAATTCAATTCATCCGGCGATGCAACACTCCCACTTGGTCTTGTGTATTGAGGTAAATCTTCATTTCCCTCTACAATATCAGTAGGTGTATTATCAGGATCTTCCATCTCATATAATTGGAAGTCCTTATCAATCTCACCTCTACTAGGAAAATCGTTCTCCAAGAACATGATATCTCGTGACTCCATTTCAGTCACACTTCCATCAACTTGTTCACCTATGAACATGTACCCTTTGGAGTGCTCAGAATATCTTATAAAGATACATTTCTTTCCTCTATGGCCTAATTTGCTACGTTTATGGGAAAAATCATAAACATAAGCTGCACATCCCCATGGATGTAGACTACTCAAGTCTAGTTTCCTACCAGTCCATAATTCATAAGGGGTGGAAGTGACTGATTTTGATAGCATACGGTTAAGTATATAGGCAGCAGTCAATGACGCATCTTCCTAATAGGAGATAGGTAAATTTGTTTGCGCCATCATAAACCTAACCATTTTCAATAGGGTTATATTCCTTCTCTCAGCTACCCCATTTTGTTGTGGAGTACCAGGAATAGTCAATTGTCGTACAATTCCCTTTTCATCACAAAGAGTCTTGAATTGCTCCGATAGATACTCACGTCCACGATCGGTTCTCAATGCCTCTATTGTTTTATTCAACTGATTCTTTACCATCACTATATATCGTCTAAAGCAGTCTAATGCTTTTGACTTATGAGAGATTAAAAAGATATAATCGAAACGTGTGAAGTTATCTATGAAAGTGATGAAATATGAGGCTCCATGCCTCGCGTCACATTCAAAGGACCACAAATATCAAAATGTATGAGATGCAATGGAAATTCAGCTCTAGTCCATTTACCGAATGGTTTTCTAGTTGTTTTTCCCGCAGATAATGTTCACATACGGATAGATTAATATTAGTAAGTGACCCTAAAAGGCCTTCTCTAGCTAATCTTTGCATTCTTTGCAATTCAATGTGGCCTAATCTAACATGCCAAGTACTTGCATCAATCTCAACGTTATTAGAAAACGCAATTAAAGAAAAACAACCATCAACATTAACATTGTACTGATCATAGTCAATGTCTAACACCATAAAATCATTCGATACATGACCTGAACCATAATAAACTGTTCCATACAAAATGTCAACATAATTACCATGAAAATTCAATACATAGCCTAAGTTAAGAAGAACAACTACAGAGATCAAGTTTCGTCGAATATCTGGAGCATAAAGGACATCATGTAGGAATAGGTTTCGACCACCACGTAAAATTAATTTACATGTACCGATACCCTTCACTTCAACTCTCGAGTTATTTCCAACATATATCCATCTTCTTCCAGGCGGTATCCAACGATACTCCACAAATGCTTCTCGGTCTCTAGCTACATGGTATGTTGCTCCTTAGTCTACAGTCCACATTGGATGAGATTCAGCAAGCATTACAGTACTAGAAATAAAAGCATTACTTAAAGTAATGAAGTAATAGGGTACATTTTTCGGCTCAGTGCATTCACGAGCAAAATGACCCATCTTGCCACAATTGTGGCACTCCATCTTGACCTTGTCCTTCTTCCCATCACACTTCTTACGTTGGAAGGTTTTAGCCATCTTGGGTGCTTAATCAGTCATCTTCCCTTTGTTGTTGAACTGAAGATTCCTCTTGCGCTTGAAACCTGAAGCTTTGCGCGAACTCAATTCAGCAACATAAGCATGGGTAGAGGATCTCGCAGCCTATAGGCGTTAATCCTCTAATTCTAAATGACGCGCAATATCATCAAAAGTGACAATATTCTCATTATGCGTCATATTGATCTTCATATGCTCCCAATTGTTAGGAAGAGACCTTATAATAGTCTGAACTTGCTGTTCATCAGTAAGGGAGTGACCTGCCGATTTTAGCTCATGGATCATGTTTGACATCTCCCGAAGATGCTGCCTCACCGTTATATTTGAGCGCTTTCGGAATATGTCAAACTTGATGTTGAGTTTCCTCAGCTTAATGGCAAATGTACCCCCAAACTTATCTTTTAAGACAACTCACATAACTTGAGTTTTATCATAACTTTCAAACTCACACATGAGATCATCTTGCATACAGCTCAGCAACGTGATGTGAGCAATGCTATTTTTTTTTTTTTCCAAGCTTGATAAGGTTCAGATCTCTCCCGTGTTGAGCTGAAGTTCCATGCTCAGTTCATCCATGATATGGTTGAGAGTTTCCAAAACCTCTTACTCCTCAAGGATGTACTAAACCTTTTGGTGCCAAATTGAAGTCAGCAACAATGGTCTTGGATGCTGAAACCATAATCAATTACTATAACAAATTGACATAATAAACGCATAATCAATGCTAGCACACTTTATAGAGTAACACACATATTTAATTTGCAGAAAGACAAACTAAATTAATGATAATTCAACAAAAGACATAAAAGCAAAAGTTCACTATGTTCCCAATCAACTTCTATATACAATTGTTATATTATCATTAATTAATTTAATTTGCGCAAATTTTAAGTTCTAGGTAAAAACTCTTTCAAATTCTATCAACTTACGAACTCCCACTAGGAAAAATAATTACATGATCTTATGTAATTTCTACATTTTTCCTTAACACAAAAACATAGCATGATAATAACCAACGTGTAAACAACAATCATGCTTCAACTATAATAAAAAAATGCAATTCAACATGTAATGGATTTTCTACCATTGTTCTAATTTTCTAGCGATCAGAAAATTGCAAATATATTAAAATATATACATCATATCATTGAACCAAGCTCTACACAGCATATATAATACCATTTGCACACAAGCTAGCTACTATATTTCTTAAATCACAAGAAAATACAAGCTACAAATGAATAAACTGTATTAAATCCAAAAAAATACGCGTACATAGGGTTTCCTACGCATTTTTATACATTTATAAAATTCAAAAGTATAAAATAATTATACCACTGTGTAGACAACATTCATACGAACCAAACGCCGCTGACCATGCTCCAATCGGAGCTGCCACGCACGCGCCCCCACGCGCCACACCGAGTGCGCGGTGCGTGTGGCGCACGCGCTAGCAAGCCAAACGGGCTCTTGGCCGATCCGACCATTGACCGGTCAACGATCGGGTCGGGTCGGATCTCGGGTCGAGTCAGGTCGCTGGTCGGTGACCAGCTGGACAACTGCCGCCGGCGATGACGTCATCGATTATGTCATCCCAGCAGTTACCGATCATTTGATGACGTCATCAGTGACGTCATTGAGCATCGCGTCGCTCTGCGCGACGCGTGCATGACGCACACACGTCGGTTCGCCAACCAGCGTGTGTTGCGCACGCACTGGCATCCCCAGCGCGTCAGACGCATGAAGCCCATGCGCAGCGACTTCTAACCGCACATGTGGGCGCGTCCGGTGTCCTCTGGTCGCGCTCGAACCATCGTCGGACTCGTCTTGACAAGTACTTTCATCCTGTATATTCAAAAGTTGATTTTGACCAAAAAATAATTCGAAAAACGGCCAAAACCTCAAGATGCACGCGACCCCGTATCCGTTCTTTGCTTCGGTTCGAATTCGAGTTTTCATATTGCAATTCCAACCAATAAACATAAAAAACAATGTAGAATACAATCTCTTGATATCAATCTCAATTGGTAAATAAGAAAACTCGATGAAAAATAAGGCGAAATCACGACCAGGCTCGATACCAGTGTTAGAATTCATGTCGAGGAAGATGACTTACCTGATTTCAATACGCAAATAGCCTCGGAACAAACATTGAATTGCGAATAAATCATGAACAACACTTCCTCACGTTAGTCTGGATGCAATCACAAGGAAAACACCCGATTTCCACGGTGTAAATGCCGATTGTTCTTGCAAAACTGAAATGGAATTCATTTTTCTTCTTTGATGGAAATGGAGAGAAAATTTGATGCGTATGTTTTCCAACCGATCCAACGGTTGTGTTTGGGAGGCTTTTATACGTCTCCCTTCGTACCCCTCCATTAGTGTCTTTCCATCGTAACGCATCAAAACGAAACGGTATGTTCCGTTTGCACCCCATCATGGACGTACCAACTAAAGTACAACAGTATTTGTGACAGAAAAATATGCCGACAAAGGAAAAAGTTTAGGTATAAATCATATTTAAGCTTTATTATTAAACGTCAAAGACTCTTTCCGCCTCCTCCCAAGTACAAATCACGGGAAAGAACAATAAGATCATATTATTATGGAATGAGATTGATGGATAATTATGTAAAAGAAAAACATAAAATTGGAGTGTTTTATATAGTAAATAGGTTGATTGGACCAAGTCGGAGGAAGTGAGAGGAGAAGCAAGCAATCCTCACAAGATCAAGTGTCATGTGCTAAGTGGCAAGTGTAGAGGACCACTAGATTGTGTCTAGTTGAGTTACGGGGAAATGCAAAGTCATTTCTCCAAGATTCTTTAGCTCAAGGTGTATTTATTTGACTTTTTGTGTGATTTTTTGTAAAATAGTTTTAAAATAAAAAACTAAAACTGAAAAAGAATGGGAGCTACTGCTTATTGTCTCCAAGGGCTTAGGCGAAGGCTTGTAGGGCCATTGTGAGCCCAGGAGAGGGTTCCAAGGTCTCACGACCTAGGCAAAGCGACACCGAGGTCACCTCCGCAGAAACACTTAGACAAAAGTTCCGCAGAAACACTTAGACAAAAGTCGACCATTGTGCGATCCCGAGTCACCTTGATTCTCTATTATCAATTCTTGACCATCGACAATGCTTGACCATCATTGGCGCTCGACCTCCAAGCCGTGTCTAACAGTTAGGCAAGGGTGACGTTGAAGAAGATGAACTGGGCAAAGACCCAGGCATCACAACCTTTGGCGAAGACCCAAGTGCAAAAAACAAGAACTTCAACGCTCGGAGAAGAACATCATGAGCGAGGCCAGCATTGGAATATGAAGAAACTAGTGGGGGCAATTTTGTAAGAAAAAAAAGTAACTCAGATGTTGCCTCTAAAAGTGTTGAAAGTCCAAGGTAGATGGGGACTTATCTTGAGCTTTTAGCTTTGTCGATGTCAGCATTTGCTCAAAATGGTCCAAAGGAAATTAACCAATTGTCCTAACCTTTTTATTTCAAAAGACTTCATAGGGTCCAAAGTTTATTAGAAAAGCTTAACCAAACGCACATTTGATAGGTTCACGTGTAATTTCTCATACTGAGAGAAGGTTATTAGTGTTGCAAGTGAACAATCATAATAAATAGAATAAATAGAGAGGCTATGATAGGACAAGCAGCCATCTCTAGCATACTTAATGCCAAATTGTAAATGAGTAGTGCTCTGCTGTTGAAAGCGGTTGGAGGGACAAGACATAATTTGTAAGCAACATGCAAGCTTAGAAGAGCTCTCAATGGCAAAATCGCTCCCCAAAATCCTTAAATGAATTTGGGGAGCATTTTCGATGAGAGGGTTATGATGGGAGATGAACATGGCCTTGCTATGTGGGAATTCATGACTAATGAAATTCATGGTCAACTTATCGTCGGACACATCAATCAATAATAGATCCCAATAGGATGCTAATCGAAATGAGACTCACTAGAATAGGGTTTAGGAAATTGTGGAGACCTTGTTTAACAACCCCATTTGATAACGTTTCTAGTCAGCAATCTTATCTTTTGAATCTAATTTAAGATATTGTTGATATTGTTTCCGTATTTTCTCTGCTTGCCTTAAGCATCCTCAATCATCCCTAATCTAGGGCTCTTGTAATATCTTTATATATAGTTTTGTACTAAAGAGATCACAAGACAATATACAAAAACTACAATTTCTTATGGTATCGAGCTACATTTGGCGTAATCCGCCTTACAATCCTCAAATCTCCTTCTCCTCTCATTCTTCATCTATGGCATCTCCCTCACTCGTTATCTCAAACATATCCAACTTGATACCCATTAAACGAACAGCTTGAACTATCTTCTTTGGCGTTCTCTTTTCGAACCAATTCTCAAAGGTCACAACCTCATGTCTTACATTGAAGGAACCTCCCAAGCGCCTGCTTCAACTGACGAAAATTACAAGACATGGATCGAAAAAGATCAAATGCTACTCTCCTGGATCAACGCTACTCAGTCTGAATCTGCACTTCCATATGTAGTTGGCGCTACATCTGCAAAAGCTGCGTGGGATGTCCTCGCTCATCGCTATGCCTCTCTCACTCCTGCTCACGTAATGTCTCTGAAAAGACAATTACATCACCTCAAGAAGGGCAACCTCACCTTGCAAGAATATCTCTAATAATTCAAAACTTTAGCTGATAAACTCGCAATTTGCGGATCTCCAGTAAGTGATGATGATCTCCTAATTTGCATTCTCAATGGATTGCCTACTACTTACCGCTCCTTTGCATCCTTTATTTGTGTTCGTGCTCATCAAACTTTCATCACTATTGAAGATTTACACAATCTCCTACTCTCTAAAGAACTGAGCATCATTGATGATTCATTATCTAAAACTACTACTGCCTTTGTTGCAAATCGACAACCTCAAACTCTTTCTCCTGGACAGCACTAATTCACACCTCGTCTCAATAAGGGTGGCACTGGTTATAGAGGACATAACAGGGGTCATTCCAATCAAGCCGGACTTCTCCCTACTCCATCATTTTCTACCTCAAGGTCGTCAATTGAACACTAGTCGGCTGATCTGTCAGATCTGCAACAAACATGGCCATAGTGCCATTGACAGCTATCATCGCATGAACTATGCATACCATGGTCGCAATCCTCCTAAAAAACTTGCTGCCATGGCTATTGCACCACCTACTGAAGATGGCACTTGGTATACTGATACCGGCACCAGCCATCATATTACAGCAAATTTGAGTAATCTCTCCATCTTCGCTCCCTATAGTGGTTTTGTTGGAAATGGCCAAGGTTTGTCTATTACTCATGTTGGTTCCACTTCTCTCTCACATCCTACTTCCTTCATGAATTTAACTAATATACTTCGTTGTCCTCTAGCATCTACCAATTTAATTTTAGTTAGTCATTTTGTAAAGACGATAATTGCTATTTTCTATTTGATGATTCTCGATTTTTTGTGAAGGACAAGTTAACGGAGCAAATTCTGCACCACGATTGGACTAAGAATGGGCTTTATCCTATGTGGTTCCCCAAACCTTGCTTCAAACCTCAAGTTTCATTTTCTTCCCGCATCAACTCCTCCACCTGGCATCATTGTCTTGGCCACCCTTCTACAGCTATTCAACATCTTATTTTTAAATAGCTTCAAATATCAAATAAGCGTGACAACTCTCTGTGTTCTGCATGTCAGTTAGGTTAAAGTTGCAAGTTACCCTTTTCGTTGTCTCACACGTGCACTCAATTTCCACTTGAACTGATTCATTGTAATGTATGGAGACCAGCCCCAGTGTCTTTTATTTCAAAATTCTCTTATTATGTACCGTTTGTTGATGACTTCTCCCGTTACAGCTAGATATTTCCTATGCGCCATAAATATGATTTTTACGAAATTTTTATGGCTTTCAAATCGCAAGTTGAAAATCAATTTAACCATCGAATTAAATTCTTCCACTCCGATGCTAGTGGCGAATTCACTAGTGATGCACTTGAATCTTATTTTCATACACATGACATTCGTCATCAATTTTCCTGCCCACATACACCTGAACAAAATGGTGTCGTTGAGCAAAAACATCGTCACGTGGTTGAAACCGATCTCACCCTTTTAGCTCAAACTGGTATGTCTTCTCGCTTTTGGTTTGAAGCCTTCAATACAGCTGTATATCTCATCAACCATATGCCTATTATTTCTCAAATTTCTCCATATCAACGGTTGTTTCAACAAGTTCCTGATTATTTTCATTTACGAGCCTTTGGATGCCTTTGTTATCCTTGGCTCCATCCCTATTGTTCTAACAAATTGGAGTTCCGCTCTTCTTCGTGTTGTTTTCTAGGCTATAATACCTCTCATAAAGGGTATCGCTGCTATGACATGCAAAGTCACCGAGTTTACATATCTCATCATGTCAAATTTGATGAATCTGTTTGCCCATTTATCACAAACTCTAATTTTCCAAATTCTCCTACCACTTTACCCTCACTTGGTCATATCTCCATCGGCTACCATCAACCTTTGCCCCCACGGATACCGCATGGGTTGAGCCCACCATTAGCCCCGCCAGCGGTGTTGCCTCTGCTTCGTTAACTATAGATGAACAACAATCCCCTCATTTATCTTCCTCTATACCACCTACCACCCCCTCCCCCACCACCTCCCATTCGCACTCATCTCATGATCACACATTCTCAACATGGTATTTTCAAACCAAAAACCCTTACTTCTCGTTATCCTATTGCTTTATCTTTTTTTTTTCTTCCATTGGAGCCAACGTGCTACACTCAAGCTTCCAAATCACCTGAATGGCGAAAAGCTATGAATGAGGAATTTAATTCCTTACAAGAACAACACACTTGGTCTCTTGTGCCATTTAATCCAACCATGAACGTCGTCGGCTACAAATGAGTTTATCAAATAAAACAAAACCCAGACAGCACCATTAGTCACTACAAAGCTCGCCTCGTAGCGAAAGGATTTCACCAACAACCCGGCAATGAATTTGTGGACACTTTTTGTCCTGTTGTAAAGCATATTACTATTCGGGTCATTCTCACGTTGGCAGTTACTTATGGATGGGCGATTCAACAACTTGATGTTGAATGTACATTTTTACACGGTGATCTCTAAGAAACTGTATATATGGCTCAACCACCAGGCTATGTTGATCTTGCTGCTCCTCATTCTGTTTGCTTAATGCACAAATCCATCTATGGTCTACGGTAAGCACCTTGCGCTTGGTTTGAAAAATTCACAGCTCGGCTAGAAGACATTGGTTTTTCAACCACTATCTCGGATCCATCCCTCTTCATTTACAGTCATGGCTCTACTATTATCTATCTCTTATCTTATGTTGACGACATTATTTTAATAGGAAATGATTCCAAAGCTATGTCTGCTATCGTTAAGGAACTTCGTCACTCATTCAAGATGAAGGACTTAGGCCCCTTGACTTATTTCTTGGGCATTCAGCTTGTTCGACGAAACCCCCATCATATCTTCATTCATCAGGCAAAGTATATTCATGACCTCTTATCTTGTACCAATATGCTGGACTGCAAGCCTGTTTCTAGCCCTGCTACCTTGAATAAACTCGGTCATTCAAGCAATGACCCTGTCTCAGATCCTACAATATATAGGAGTGTTGTTGGAGCACTTCAATATGTTACTCTTAGTTGTCCTGACGTTAGCTATGATCTTAATCAAGCTTGTCAATTTCTCAAAGCACCCGAAGAACACCATTGGCGTGCTGTAAAGCGTATCCTTCGCTATTTAAAAGGCACAATCTCTTATGCCATGAAGATTCAACCTGATTCTATTTCTTTACATGCCTATTGTGGCACTGACTAGGCTGGCAATCCCGATGATCGTCTAATAGTGGGTATTGTTTATTTCTCGAAGCCAACCCTATTTCCTGGAGTGCAAAGAAGCAACCTACTGTTGTACATTCTTCTACAGAGGCCGAATATCGTTGTCTTGCTCAAACAGCTGCTGAAATTCAATGGCTCCTATCTCTTCTCCGAGAATTACGAATCTCACTCCCACCCGCTCCTGTATTGTGGTGCGACAATAACTCTGCCATTGCTTTAACTCATAATCTAGTTTTTCATAGTCACACTAAACACATTGAAATAGATTATCATTATGTTCGTGAATTGGTGGGTCGCCAGTTACTTGACATCCATTACATCAACACCAGTGATCAAATCGCAGACATTTTCACCAAAGGACTGTCATCAGCACAGGTTCGTCTTTTATGGTCCAAGCTTCACATTGTTGACAATGCTTCGCTTGCGGGAGGGTGATAACGTTTCTAGTCAGCAATCTTATCTTTTGTATCTAATTTAAGATATTGTTGATATTGTTCCCATATTTTCTCTGTTTGCCTTAAGCATCCTCAATCATCCCTAATTTAGGGCTCTTGTAATATCTTTATATATAGTTTGTACAAGAGAGATCACAATACAATATACAAAAACTACGATTTCTTCACCATTCCAATACTTTCAAAGCCAAAACTCTCGTGACACCCTAATAAGACATTGTTTTTTTGTCCTTTTTGCAGCCCATAACATTGCAAAAAAGCATCCTAATTTGAATGAGTAGAAATTGGCGGTTGAGGTTAGGAAGATGGTAACGATGAAGTTTCTAGAGAAGAGAATCCACATGGAATTGTGAAAGTAGATGATTATTATAGTTGTGATGAGGAGTTGCCCATGATATTAGATGGACCTAATGGAATTGATGTAGCAATGGACACCCCCTGAAGTTGTGGTGGCTTAATAGAGGAATAACCAATGCAGACAGGGGTATTTGGCGATGATAAGGATAATTGACTGGATTGTGGATTAACAAATGGGAACAAGTCTTTACCCAAAAAAGAAAACAAACAAACAAACAAATGGGAACAAGTGCTCGTGGACAATCACATGTCAAGAGACATATAGTTAGTCAGTGTTACGATATAGACAATGATAGCCACAGTGATGAGGAGATAACCAATGAAGATGCATTGCATTGTTCTATTATCAAATTTATGGGGAGTGTGAGGTTGCAGCCAATGGTCGCAAGCACATCCAAAAACAAGCAACTATAAATAATTGAGTTTTTAGCCAACCAATCTCTCATAAGAAGACAATCCACTCAACACTGTTGTAGGCATGTGATTAATCAAAAAGACTGCAGTGAAGAAAGCATCAATCCAATAAAAATGACGAATGGAGGCTCTAGTAAGCAATGTGATGCTAGTTTCCACAATGTAATGGTGTTTGTGCTCAACCCAACCATTTTGTTCATGCATGTGTGGGCAACATGAGACGTTGTAGGATGCCATGAAGACAGAGATAAGGATCAAAGTTCTTACGCTCACCACCTCCATCATTTTGAAAGGCCTTGATCTTACAATTGAAATATTTTTCCACTTGGGATATAAATTGCACAAAAGTAGAAAAAGCATCAGATTTCACGGTAAGTGGAAAAAGCCATGTGCATCCACTATAAGCATCAATGAATATGATGTAATAACAAAATCTATTCACTAAAGTAATGGGACATGGTCTCTATTAGATCAAAATAAAGTATTTCCAAAGGAGTATTATAATTGTTGATGATCTAGTAAAGGGAAGAGCACGCGGCTTGCCCAAGTGACATGACTCATAGAAACTAGATGATGAAGAAATAGATTTTGGCAAACATGCTTTGAAATAATTGAAGAAGTAATGCGGGCAATTAGATGACCCAAGTGCTCATGCTAAATAGAAGTAGAAACTCATTCACTAATGAAGCAGGATGGAGCTGATAATGATTTATCTGAGTGCAAAGGGACCTTATTGGTGGCATGTGCATTATTAAGATAATATAGATTATTTTTATTTTGGCTTTTGAGTAGGAGGATCCTCAAGGATCGATCTTTAACACAACAGAAAGTAGGATGGAATTCAAATGACATATCATTGTCTTTGATAAATTGAGAAACATATAATAGATTCTTCTTGACAAATGGAACATAATGAATAGTCCATAGTTTAAATGAACTAATAGGAGAATGTAAGATGGAAGAACTAATATGATATTTGCACACTTGACCCATTTGCAATGTGGATTTGATCGGTGCTAGAATAGTCGGTCTGAATGTTCAAATTAGCCATGTCGATCATAAGATGATGAGTGGCACTAAAGTTTGGGTACTAGACGAGTCACCAATTGAAGAAGCATATATTGCAAATGGAGAGCCGGTATTAGCTTTATAGCTAGAATTAATCACTGGTAGCATTGGAGAGCCAAATGATTCGAGAATAAGAGTAAGCTCCTTCTTTAAAATTGCAAGCATGACTTCGCCCGCATCCTCATCCTCGACCATTGGAGGAAGTATTTAGAGCATTAAATGATTTGACTACGACATTCACAAATGGAGAAGACTCTATTGGAGATTCAGTAGTGCGACTTTAAAGAATAACTTCCTAATTGTAAAGAAGGCCGAGGAAGTCATTAAGAGGTAATGGATTAAGACGAGATGTGATTAAGGTAACAGATGCATCATACTCCGAACTTAGGCTACCAAGGATGCTGAGAACTAATTGGAAATCGAAGATGTGATAAGCAGCTGCAGAAAGTTGATCCGCAATGTTCTTGGCTTTTTTAACAAAGGCTTCCATGAAAAAAGAACCATTTTTAAGAGATCGAAGCTAATACCCTAATTGATTATGTGAGCTTGAGATTGAGGGGCATAAAGTTTCTCAAGCGAAGTCCAAACATCATGAGCAATCTCAAGACCGACAATGTGTGAGAAAATTGATTTGGTAAGAGTGGAGAGGATGCAATAGAGGATGAGCTGATCTTGATAATGCCATGTACTAAGATTCGGGTTGTCGGCCGAGTGTTATCAACAACAATGATAGTAGGCATCGAACAAGGATATGAGCCATCTACAAACCGAAGACACCGATGAAGATGAAATAAAGAAAAAATTGTGATTGCCACAGAATGTAATTGTTGCAATCTAACTTGATTTGGAGAACACGGGATATATTGCCGAGAGCAAAAGTTGGTTGGGAAGGGACCAACAAGGATGGAGAGTTAGCAACATTGGTGGAGGTAATGGTGTTGGAGGATGTGGAAGAAGACATTGTCATGGAGAAGAGAAGTAAGATGAAAAAATAATAACAATTGTGAAGCTTTGATACCATGAAAGAGTTTGAATTTGAGTTTGATTGCACATTTATATGTGTAGAGATTTGTATTATATTTATAATATGTACATGAATAGGAAAATCACAATTGAAAAGATTTTACAAAAGATAAAAATCTACAATATTAGCATAGATTGTGGAAGATTTTACTCTATCAATGGAATTGGCATAAATTGTGGAAGATTGCTCTATCATGGGAGATTTGTTCCATCTCCTTTGAGAGGCAAAAACTCCCAAACCTTGAAATTCACCTAAGGATTAAGAAATCTTCCCATTAAGTTCATTCCACCTTCGAGATAAAAGCATTTGCAAAGAACTATAGTATCGATATAAGCAAAAACAACTCCACTAAAAGAGTCATTCCTCGAGGTTTGATGAGGTTAGGACAATTGCAAGGTACCGATTTGGTGCCAATGTGGAAATGCATGTTGCTAACGGAGCTTTGTGCACAAATAAGAATCGAGCAAACTGTTTATCTGAAATTAGAGCAACTATGGATATATAGATAGGTAATTGTTTTAAAAGTGAATTGGATCATTCTATTGAGTTATAAATTTGATTGTCGAAACAATCTCTTTTTCCTTTTCTTTCCAAAAAGAAAAATTAGATGGAATAATTTTTTTTAATATAATTTTTTTTAATTACAGGAAAATTAGTCAAAAAAAAAGGAAAAATTGACCAAAAAGTCTTGAACCTATTGTATTTTTGTCAATTGAGTTCATTCAACTAATTTTGGCTGAAAATCGCTGACATGGGCACTAGCCGTGCTACATAATATGGTTGACACCGATGGGGACAACTTTAAATAATATTTAATATTTTTTTGAACTTTTTATTAATTTTTCTTATCTTCTCCTTTCCTTCTTTCCTTCTCTGATTTTTTTCCTTTTCTCTTTTTTTTTCCCTTTCTTTTTTCGTTTCTCCTTACATTAGCCACCACCGAGCCTCGTCAATGGCCGGTAGAGGTTGCTAGCCTCGGGCGACATGACGGCCCATGCTTATCTTGGTGAGGGCTGCTCGTGCCTCGATCTTGCCAAATTGGCGAGAGATAGACTCAATTAATAAAATATAAAACGGTTTATGATTCAATTGACAAAGTTAAAAGGTTTACGATTAAATTAGTAAAGCTACAATAAGTTTATGATTTTTTAGATAATTTTCCCATGAGAATTCTAAATGAGGACTCAATTGGCAAAATTCTAAATCTATAAAGCCCAACAAAGGGAGAAAGGAAAAAAGAAAGAAGAAAAAGAAAAGAAGGAAAAGTGAAAATAAACATTAAAACATTAATAAAAATTGTTCACATTAGCATTGGTTCGCCACGTAAAACAGTTGACGTTCATGTTAATAATTTCTTACCAAAAGAAGCTGAATGGATTCAATTGGCAAAAACTAAAAAAGATTTATGACTCAATTAATAAAATTAAAAGGTTTCGGACTAAATTAACAAAAATGTAATATGTTTATAACTTTTAGAACAATTTTCCTGAATTCTCGAGGGTTAACCGAATTTAAATGAATCACACGATGTCATGCAAAATAATTGTTTAGGAAAAACTGGGCCGATTGAAAACTATTGATCCTCAACTAGACGTTATCTCCAACCTTGTATTTCCCTCACTTCTATTCGGAAGGGTTGCAACAATACTTATACATACATACATACATAAATACATACATACATACATATATATATATATATATATATATATATATATGCCCAAGCATATCTCTAATGATCGTGTCTTTCTCAAATTAGTACTTAAATATCTTAAAAATTTTCAATTACACCCTTGGTCATATGCAAGAGAATTAAGTGAGATATTTCTCCAAATGAATTCGGTGCTGTATACCACCGTCGACCTTTTCTTTTTTGTCAAAATAATTTAACGCATCTAATTCAAAGAAATTAGCCACCGTAACTTGGGCCTTAAATAGCAAAAAGTAAAATTGGGCTTGAGCACATCTTCTGGCCGATTTTGCTTAATCGGTGCTGTTAATGAAACTAACAACAACATTGTCCGAGTTGTTCTTTTTTGCTCAGTAGCTCATGTGACTTGATTACCCAAATTGGTCGATGTGACTGACGAAGAGCACATCGGGGCTTTGGCTCGTGGAAGTGGAGCCATATCATTGCAAGATAGCACACGCATCTTTGGATTTCATAAAGGGGAAAATGTCACGAACAGTTCCTAAATTTATATTTAATGTGCAATCTCGTCTCTAAACTTTTAATTTATTCAATTTGGTCCTTAAATTATCGATAAATGTCTAATCCAGTCCCGATTATTTGAAAGTTGACCAATTTCGTCCTTCCGATAATTAAAATTAACGGAATTTGGCATTTTAGTCTTTTTACTTTTTAATATTTTTTCTTTTATTTCTTCTTCTTCTCTCTTCCCTCCGTCGGCCATGGCAAAGCCGGCGAGAGGGAAGCCGCCGTTGACGAGGGTCGCCCTCACCGGCGTCAGGTGAGGGCTGTCCTCACCTAACGCAGCGAGGGCGACCCTTGTCGGTGTCGGGCGAGGGCACCTCGCCCGACTCCGAGGGTCTGGTGAGAGCCACCCCTGTCGGCGTCGGGCGAGGGTGGCATTAGGCCAGGGGTGCCCTAGCCCGACCCAACGGGTGACACCGGCGAGGGCGGCCCTAGCCGGCCTAGGGTCGCCCTACAGAGAGGGAAGAGAGAAGAAGAAAATAAAGAAAAAATAAAAACAATCATCACTTAACGGTTTAAATGGAATGACTAAATTGAACATTTGTTAATAGTTTATGGATCAAATTGAGCAAATCAAAAGTTAAGAGATGAAATTGAATACTAAATAAAATTTTAGGAATCATTTGTGACATTTTCCTTTTGTAAAGTGATTTGGTTAGCCGCTTTGAGTATTAGGATTCGAAATGGTAGGACTTGAGCTCAAAGAGCAAACGGGGGTAGCTACTTTCTGCCATGGGAAACAGTAGCTTAATTTCAAGCTACTGATTGGCGGGCTTTGATCTCATGCGCGTGAGATTACAAATGCAAAACGTCTAAATCAGAAGACAAAAAGGAACACATGCACTATGGATTCACGCATTCTCTCTTGCCTGAACGAGATGAAAAGGAGGACCGGTCCACGTCGGGAAATAGCGAACGTCAAAGTTCACGCATGGAGATTAAGACCACATCGTTAGAGAAACTGATTAAAAAATAAAGTATTTACCAAGCGTAAGCGCCTATGCATGTACGAGATCAGCTCCATTTTATTTTAATTTATTTTTTCCTAATGAATCACTGCAATACACGATGCACCGAACGCAAAAAGTGGAGCCCATCGTGCTTGCCAGTGATAACGTTAAAAAAGGGGGAATGGCTTAGTGTCCGTTAGTACATGTTAATAGAACGGTCAATAGCAAACTTTAAAATATTAAATAGTTCGCCAATATCAAAATTATTTTTCCTTTTGCTTTTGGCATTTTCTGGGGTTCTTTGCTAAAGGGCTGAAGCATACAGCTGGATGGAGATTAAGCACGAATCTCTATTTCCTTTTTTTATTATTATCATTTTAATTTTACCTTTTTTCTTCAGTCAAAGTAACGAATACGAATGCCTCTAATTATGTGAGAGAGAGAGAGTATAATAATAGCACGGCCATGTGAACTTCTCGAGATCCCCACCTACGCAAAAGTAGGACAGCCTGCAGCTATTACACGTTTGAATATTTTCTCTCTTTTTCTTTTCTCGTTTCTTATACTATTTATTCTTTATTTTTTAAACTTTAAAAATATTTATAATTCTCCCAACATAGGTAATACTCTCTTTACTATTATTATTATTTCGATACGGCGACCTACGAAAATAATGCAGATGTTTCTTGGTTACAATATAAAGCAGCCCTTCCTTTAATTGGTGAAGAAAAAATATTATTTTCTCCTAAATTTAAATTAACTAATATCAGCCGGTCAATTAACCGATGAACTACTCCAAGGCCGAAAAGTTTGACTTCCGGGGAAGTTACCTGCCTTCGTGGATCGTTGAATGTGCCTTCACCAGGCAACGTTGAAGCAATCTTCTCAAGTAGCGTGGAAATAGTATCGAGGCCATTCTTGTCTTTTAATCGCTTATATATACTAGAATTGTCGGGAAAATAAATAATTGAAGAATTTCAGATACTTTTTTTTAAGTGTTTTTAAATAGTTAACATAGCACAAAATAAAATAATATTCCAAACCGTAAATTTCATGTAAAGTAGTGTATTCCATAATCCAAATTCGCGCAAAACATGAAAACGGGTCAATTATTATTAATACCCAAATATATCATAAAAATATACTCTTTTTTTAGGTAATCAAATATCCAAGCATATCTGTAAAGATCGCATTTTTCTCAATATAATATTTAAATATCTCAAAAATTTTAATTGTTTGTGTGGAAGAGATTATTTCTCTTGATGAATTCGGCGCTGTCTTTGACCCTTTTTTGTCAAAAGAAATAACACATCTAATTCAAGTAATTATAGTATACTTTGCATGTCATTTAGCTTAATAAAACGTGACAAGTTGGAGGACTTGCCATATTATCAAGGGAAAGTGTCCACATCTTTCTGGACATGTCGTTTCTCATTTGTTTCCAGCTTTTTCGGCTTTTACTTGGAGTAACCACTGTAGTCAAAAATAAGATTGGCTAAAAATAATAATAATAAAAAATTAGAGAACCACCTAATCTTGACTTGCGGCAAACGAGACCAATTAATTAAACTCGTAGGGTATCGGCTGATATTCACTTAACTTGCAGTCTAACCACTCATTTTTTTTTTTTTTAATAATGGGAGAATCGAGCATTTAAAAGAAAATTGAAGAAATTAGAAGTTTAAGTAACAGCAAGTCAAGGCTTCATTTATTCTCGAAAAATATTTTTTGAGAAAGCATCTTTTTTATGTTCCTACATTTAATGAAAAATATTTTCTTAATCAACAAAAAAAGTTTTTTTTTTCAAAAAACTCTACACTATTTCTTGAACCGTTGGAAATAGGGTTAGATCCCCTGCATTCGAGCCTAAGTCCATCAAGGCTAGTCTAGGTCCATTTAAGGTGCACCCACACAATTTTTACAATTAAAATTTTTTAATACTTTATATTTTTTATCATTCTTCCGTTTCTTTATTTATTCTTCTTTTCTTTCTTTTTTCTTTTTCGTCTGCCTAATGCTAGGCCTCAACACAAGTCACGAGAGAGGGTTGGCGAGCCAACTTCGAGTCGCCAGAGGCGAGCGAGGCTCAAGTGTTGCGCTTGAGCTGGTTGGGAGGCCAGTGACATTCGACCTTGCCAAGATCATGTGAAGTTTGACCATGCCAGTCATTGGCAATCGTCAGGGCTTGGGGCAAGTGGAGAAAAAAAAAATGAAAAGAAGAATATAAAATATTATAAAAAAATTCGAATTTTTCCCTTAACGAAGCTTCGAGTGAAGCTTCAATTACATCAATCGCGTGCCTAAAGGGTTGGCGCGATTGAAGATCATCCCCATCATTAGTGATCAAAAGAGAGACTCGAATCGCCAATTTGGGAAGAAAATTAGCAAAGAGTCTCTCACCAACCGAAGGCGCGTCGAGTTGGAAAGAAAGAAAGGGATTGTCCAATTGCGGCACCCAAACAAAAGTCATGTCCACTTTCACTTTCTTTTTACATTTTTATGGGTCACTTTAATATTCTTGATAATTAGGAGGATTGAGAAATAAATATGGACGATCTCTGGTCAATTCGTTTGTTAACTTCTTAGGAATCATTGCAAGCTTTATTTGGGAGTGAATGTCATACGTGATCTCTTCACAATCTACCACATCAGCCCTTTTCCGGTACTTCTACAATTGGCCTGCCAATTAATTCAAGGAAAAGACAAACACTGAACCGGTTCCTTGCGAAACATTTGACCTAAACTAGTTTTCTTCTCCCGAAAATTTTCGAACTGTAGCCTATCATTTACACTAGTTCCTTCTTTGTAAATCTCCGTGAATTTATCAAGAATAATCTTCTTCTTTTTTGTGACTTTGAAACCCCGAAAGTCGATAGAGGCGAGAAAGAACTGAAACCGACGCAAACCGACCACCACACTCACATTAGTAGTTAAGTCACCTTGCAATGCAATTAGAATTCGAACCCTCCCCTTCGTGAGGGGAGAGGGCCCAAAGCCAGTAACGCTACCCAGGTGGGTGGTTATCAAGACTAATCTTCGTCGTGTAAAAAAAAAAATGAAAAATAAAAAATACTCAAGCTATCACCTCCCGTGCGAATCTACCTTGCATTAGCATGTCGTCTGCATGTCAATACACGTGGCAACCGATGGACCGGACGATCTAGGAGGCACGTGACTTTCATATACACCCCGAAAAGTGACCGCCACCCACGAACCCCAATAATCAACACGCCCCACTCGCGCACATGCCCCAAAAAGAAAACTAACGAAAATTAAAGAAACAAAAAAGAGGAACAAGCGGGCCCCACTCACCAATCGAGGAGGAGAGAGGAGGCAACTAGAAAAATACAAAATAAGAAAAATAATAAATCGGAGAAAATAGCTAGTGGATTTAAACCAATGCAGCAGCTGCTGACGTGCCTATATCTTTAACTCACATCCAGTTAAATTATTTATTTTTTTTGGACAAGCATCCAGTTAAAATTTGAAAAGTGTCCAATGACGGGGAATTAAATGAAAACGTGTTCGGCCATGGAAAGTGCGTTTGGCCGGAGCTGCAGGCACCTCCCCTCGCCGCGGCCACCAGTGGCGTCGTCTGCGGTGGGTCCTGCGCGCCTAAGCCGAGCCGCCCCTACTCGCGTCGACGACGGTCGTGGACGAGGGGCGCAACGCCGGCCATGAAGGAGCGACGCGGGCCTGAGGCGGTTGGCTCAAGACACCGTCCATGGCCATTCAAAGGCAAAGAATATGGCTCTTTTTTCAAGATCTGTGGCCTGGCAAAGGAGATGGCTTTCGTCCTCAGATCCACTGTGCATCTTCCTTGTTTGGCTAAAAAAAAAAAGGGTGCCTTTTTTCCAAGCAGATTAAACTCAACACCTCGTCCTTGGCCGGTGACGCTACTGGTCCATGGCCGGGACGCGGCGTCGGTGACCGGAGGGAGGAGGAGGGGAGCTAAGGAGAGAGGACAAAAAAATAAAAATTCCAAGATATTTTATATGGTTCAATCAAGGTGGAGACGCGATCGCTTATAGAGCGGGTATGAGTAAAAAAATGCATATCTAGCGTCGGAGCTGGAAGTCGAGAAAATGAGTGGGGCCCACTGCTCAGTGGAGGTGACAGGTGGTCCAGTAACAAATACATATCTCTGACATCGATAGTGGGGCTGAGTGCGGAGTAAAGAAGTGGGCCCACTGCTCAGATTCCTGTGCTCCCACGTTTGACCAATGACCTTTTCCTCCCTCTCTCCTTCTCGGGAGGTTTGGGGCAACTATTTCCAGCGGACGTTGCAATGATAACGGCACCGTTATTATTCACGGGGAGTAGCGGTACCCGTCGACCGTAAATTCCTTTCAATGGGACTGGGCAACCGGTTGAAACAATATGGGAAACAAATCTTTATAGAAAATTCTCAATTATCAACGACTACTTTTTTCATAAAGAAAATGAAAGTTCCTTCTTAACCCTTTAAATACTTTGAATAACTACTCACATGTAAAACTCAATTATGTTGCAGAGTACTCATGAAAAACAATTTCACCAATTCTAGATATATTAAAAGTCAAATTAGCAACCTCTGACCAAAAAAAAAAAAAAAAAAAAAAATTAGCAACCACCCATCATTGCAGCGTGGATGATAGGGCTGCTGGACTCCACGCAGGAGGTTCCAGTTTGAAGCCCCTACGAAACAGGGAGGTTGAAGTCTTGCGTGATGTCTTGCCGGGGTGCGTGGGTGGTGGTTTCTTGCGTGCCTCTCCGGGGTTCTTACTTCCCGATCACGGCCGTGCGGTGAGTTACTAGGTCACCAAAAAAAAGAAGAAGTCAAATTAGCAACTCACCCATGTATTTTAACCTAACTTAATGAGATTTCAAAGAATTACCGAATTAACTTAAAGATCAAACAAACCCAATACACTTAAAAGTCTTAAAATAAAATTCACTTTGAGTTAGTCGCGAGATGATCAAATTTTCATTTGTGAGTTAATTTGGATCATCATGACTTGAGCAAAATTTATTAAAGTTTCAAGTTGTGTAAATTAGGGATTCAACTCTTTATTTTAGCAATTGTATTCATTTTGTTTGGTGTGAAAAATATTTAAATCATAAAGGTGATGTTAATAGAAATCTAAGATGTTCGAATCATGCGTTTCATATTCGAGTTATTTTCAAAAAAGTCAAAAGTATCATTATTTTCTCAAATAAAAACTCGAAGTGGACCTTATTTCAAATAAAAACATGAAGTAGCATTAATTATTTCAAATAATTGCCTAAAATGGCTCTAGTTATTTCAAATAAGGACTTGACCTTGTCTCGATGCCACCCAGCAGAATTTTCTAACCAGATCAAAAGTGTTTTCATTTAAATTTTCTTTTCTTATTTTTTCTTTTCCAATGACAACTAGCCAGCGGTCGCTAGCAAAGGCCGACGAGGGCTCAATGACCTCACCGAACGCTAGGAAGGGCTAACAAGGATTTGCAAGCACTTGTTGACCGCTAGCAAGGGCTTGCAAGCTCTTGTTGGACCTCGCCTACGATCGACCTTGCGAATGGCTACAAGTGGCGATCTCCCGGGGGAGGGTCACCTTGACCAAGCAAGGCTGTCCCTTACCTATGGCTTGTGCGAGTATCCTCATCAAATCGGGTGAGGGCAACCCTCACACAACGCTTTGTGGGCATTGTTGGTGGCTGGCTGACCACTAACAAAGAGGAAGAAGTAGAATCGGGAAAAAAGGGAAATAAAAAAGAGAAAATGATAAATGATGAAAATAACTTTAAATGCTAGAAAGTTAAGCATTTATCTAAAAAAATATAGCTATTTTAAATTCTTACTTGAAATAGACATAACTACTTCACATATTTAATTGAAATAATATTTATTTTAGATATTTATTTGAGAAAGTAATGATATTTCAAGTTTTTATTTAAAATAATATATATTTCGAATATTTATTTAAGAAAATAAAAGTATTACAGGTGCTTTTTGAAATTTTCTCCTAATATTTTTAATGTAATCACCGAAAGTTTCTCACGGGAGCCGAATTCCTTGAGAAAACTGTGGGTCCCACCAAGGTCACTGCCCGCTGCTTAATAGAATCAGCACGAGTTTTCTCACGGAAACCGGATTCCGTGAGACAACCGTAAACTGTGGGTCCCACCAAGCTTTGATATTCAACGTAAAGCAAACAGTTCTCTTCTCGTAGTGGGTGACCTGCCAACTTATTAATGTTAGCGAGCAGAGATAAATATTCAATGTAAAGGAAACAGTTCCTTACGTGTAGTGTCAGACACACCATTGGCGGTGTCCTTATGTGCAGTGTCAGACTAGGAATGGTGTGCTGACAATGAACTTCTGACAAGGAAACAGTTCATTGTCAGACAAAACCATTGGCGGTGTCCTTTTGTGTAGTTCTTTTTTTGAACAGGAGTCCTTTTGTGTAGTGTCAGACTAGCAATGGTGTGTCTGACATTGTAAAGGAAACAGTTCCCGAATGATATTTTAATCTCTACGGTGTCCTATTTGACAGTAATGAAATCTCTACAATGGCGTGCCTGACACTACACATAAGGACACCGCAGAAATTAAAATATCATTCGGCGTCGCTGATCTTTCCTCTTCCAACGAGAGCACTCTTCTTCGCCTCTTCCATCCGGAAGAAGACTTCCAGCCTTTCTTGGAAGAGGTGATCTGTTAATATACGATGTAAAGGAGAGAAGGGATCTCTTCTCCTTCCACCATTCATAAGAAGAGATATCTTCTTCTCAAGAAGGGAATTCGGATTACGTGAGTAAACTTGCGGTGGCTGAGGTTCCATTTCCAGTATAAAAGAAAAGGAGAGAAGGGTTCTCTCTCTCTCAAGGTTCCTGTATGTGATCGTCGAAGGGAGAGCTTCGGGATGTGCGTGCCTCGCACCGTCTCTGTCCAAGCTACGCGCACTGGCCGGCATCAATACTTTTAGTCAATGGGCACTTCGTCCTAAACCGCGGAGTCCTTACCAGCGGGGAAGAAGAGGTAGTAGCAGTGAAGCGACTGAAGGTGGGGGCGCGAACAGGGAGAGAGTGAGTTCCTGACTGGGTTTGAAATAACGAAGCCGAGTTCATCAAGTTCATCACCAGTGTGCCGTGTCTTTGGTTAGGATACCTCACAACAGGGTCCTCGCGCATCCTCGAGCACGGGTTGGCGCCTAACAACACCTTGGAGTTCCACATAAATGGTGAGCATGCTGGCCCTCCTCTGCCTTTGCCAACCCCTTTGCTAAATTCTTTCTCTGCCTCCGTTCGGCGACCACTTTGCCGGAAGCCTCTTTTTGGGTTCTAATGTTTAATGTTTAGTTGGGGACGAGTGATCTGGGAAACAATTTTTTGAAAAAATAATGGCTTTAAAAATTTAAATAAATAAATGGAATTTTTTTTCGTGCTCTTTTTACGGAATTGGTTCGGCATAGATTTCTATAGGTGATGAAAACATGTCGGAAGAATTTTTTCAAATTACCCATTTTTCATTACCTGTGATTTTTATTTTTGTATTTTTAAAGGGAGCTTAAGGCAAATACGATAAGGCACTTGGCCCAACACAGGTTAGCATTTTCTAAGTTGTGGAAATGCTCTCGCCGCTGTACCAGATCCAGCTACGGTGCTAAGGTTGTGCGACCCGACCACCGGTGACAGAGGACGAGAACAGCGCCAACATTGATGACAGTGGCGATGAGCGGCAGTGGCTGGGTGTTGGAATTTGCACGGCTAGAGAGATTGGGGATTGTGAAACTTAGAATTTCCTTTGATGTGTCTGCTTAGATATAGTGTGTGGTTAACGAGTTAAAGTGGTTGTGGCCTTTGAATATACGGTGCTCCTAGTTATGATCTACTCAGAGAAAGTAAATTAAAGATGCCGATTTATCTCTGAGTGGGAAGGGTCTAGATAACAAACCATATTGTTTATGTCCACTATTTTTATTTATTTATTTCAATACGTATATGTAGAACGTATATATAGGCCTACCGAAATTTAAGATCTAGACGGCCTTATCTTTGCACGATCAGCTCCCATCACAGTCCTCCGGATTCTAAATCCGTGATAATTAAATATGTGGGGGTGGTGCTGCTGCGCGGTTGAGTTGATATAGT
The DNA here is from genome assembly GCA_016097485.1 of Eucalyptus sideroxylon x Eucalyptus melliodora. Lineage (NCBI taxonomy): Eukaryota > Viridiplantae > Streptophyta > Magnoliopsida > Myrtales > Myrtaceae > Eucalyptus > Eucalyptus sideroxylon x Eucalyptus melliodora. The sequence goes on along the minus strand of CM027826.1, from coordinate 63,805,072 downwards.
GAACACGGATTAATTTAGAGGTGGACATGAGTAAAAAATACATATGTGACTTCGATATTAATCGACGAACATTTTATCCTGAAGTCGAGATAGTGAAGTTACGGTTGTGCTCAATAGAGGTAACACGGTGGACGAGTGAAAATACATGTGGAGTCACGAGATTCCTGTATACGCATATTACCCTAGTCCCATTGGTCAGAGCCTTCACCTCTTTCCTCTCTCTCTCCTTCTCGGGAGCTTTCTTTCGTTCTCGGGAGCCGAAGGGCTAGCACGTGCTCATGAGGATTGTTAGTTTTAGACTTACTTTTGCCTTTCGCCTTTTATTGAATCAGTAGTTGATTAATATTGTGTGAGTTCTAGAGCTCTCCACTTGTATTATACATGGGAAACGGTCCCTGTGCAGGTCATCCTATGATCATACATCGCCATATCAAGGGAGCTAACTTACTTGTGGACTTAGAATTTGAGTAAGGTAAAGACAAACTTAATTGACATACTTAGAAAGAGTCCACGTTGATGTTTCAGACCTCAATTGGTTAACTCTGATAGCGATTATCACATTCACACATTTGAAAGTATAATAACTATGCCATTTTTTCAAACAAATCTGCATGCTTCAACTTGAGATATTTGACTTATCACAGATTCGACCCTTGTATCTTCGGGAGCTCAAAGCACATAGCGTTCGGGACTGGCTGCAGCTTCACTGCTTCTTGCTGCGTCCGTTCAAGAGAAAGCGTCGCCAGATACTGACCACAAATGGTATCTCAACTTGATCTTCACAGCATCAGTCTTGGGATTCCTAAGGTATATAGAGGAGTGACCGCACAAATTTTCTCCTTTGATTCATTAATTAGCACAGAAGCTAATCTCATTTTTCTCAATTTAAATCTATATGAGCAGACTGGGGCTTGTTGACGACTTCTTGACGCACGCGACAATCGTCGGCATCATGAGTGGGGCTGTGATTATAATATGCCCGCAGCAGTTGAAGGACCTCTTTGGACTGACTGGCTTCGCCACCGAAACGGATGCGATATCGGTCTTGCATGCCGTGTTGAAGAACCGAGAAGAGGTGCGTGACAACTGTTATTAAATTATCTTATTTTAGGATGAGTTCATATCCGTAACTATTAGTTATGGACCGAACGAAAAAAGGGATACATGCGCCGAATGATAAAGGGAGATTAGAACGAACCCTCCTAAGATCACACCTGTCTAAACATCGGTCGCTTCTTGTTGTCAATATAGAAAGGCTAAGGAAAGACCCAAAGGAAAACGTCCTGTGGAACCAAAATAAAGACATAAATCTTGGCTTTTGCTTTGAAAGCGAAAGTTGTAATATGCACTAATTTTTATGGTTAATTGGAGGCATAAAAGAAAATATGGGTTTGTTTTCTTTTCTTTTTCCTTGGAATTTGCTGATTTTAATTTGATTGTTGGACTTTTGTGCAATGGACAATGAGTCCCCGTGGTTGGTGTCGCCCACATGCAACTGGACTTTTGTGCAATGGAATTGGTATTTTATGAATTCTTGACGGAGAAAATTTGGCTTGTTCACACTGGCTTTTGGCGATTCGAGGAAAGCTCTAGGAAGTCTGCCAGGGTTTCGGTGATTTGTTTAATGAGAGAGTCGCATGGAAAAAAGATTTGTTTTCGTAAATGCGAGAAAGCAACAAGTTAATCTTGGGAGGAAAATTTTTAGGTAAAAATCAAATTTAAGCTCTGTTATTAGACGTCGAAGACTTTTGCTGCCTCCTCCCAAATTCGGAATACGGGTAAAAGGGGGGAAAGAAAAGAGGCCAGTAAGGAATGAGATAGGTGGATAGATGAGGAGTTGAGGTCGATAGATATACATCATGGCCAATTAAAAATTCTAAAATTATTAAATCAACGAATATGATGGATAGAAGGACTTGCACTGAGTTTTAATGGCATTTAAAGTGTTGAATATGGTAATTAAGGTTGATTGGACTAAGTCGGAAAAGGAAGTGAGAGAATAAGCGAGCAGTCCTAACAAGCTCCTGTGCCATTTGCCATGTGATAGGCGAGAGGACCTAATGGGATTCACACGCGAAATCTTGTACTAAAGGAGGGTTATTAGTGTCGCCCACGAGCAATCACAACGAGCGGAGTGGAGTAGAGAGGCTATGATTATAAGAGCAGCCTAATTTAGCGTACTCGATGCGAAATCGCAGGCGAATGGTGTTGGGTTGTTTGTAGTAGTTGAAGGATGAGTGTCTGTTGGTGATATGCAAAGCTTGGAGCTCTCGATGGCAAAATGGCTCCCCCAAAAATGCCTAAAGGAATAAATCGAGGGAACATTTACAATGAGAAAGTTGTAATAGAGACGGACATGATCTTGCTAGGTGGGAATCCGTGTTTGGTTGATGTGTTTGTAGGACATTAGTCAATGAGGGGTTGCAATATTCCACGACGTCATAAACTCAATATTGTGTCAATGAGGATGCTAATTGACATGGAAATGGGTAATTAGCATTAAGAAAAGGAAAGAAGGAAAGGAGAGCGGTCCAATTAGGATTAATCGGTTTTAGGGTAAATAGATTCCAAACTAATAACCTAAAACCTATTCTGTACATGTCGATTTCTGGTTTTTGGAATCAAGAACCGAATTAATTGACCCTGGACTTAATCTGGAAATTAACTGGCCAGTTTTATTCCGGTTTTAGGGTCGACTCAGGTACGTTTGAGTTGTTTTTTATGCACGGCCCATAGAGGTGAGGTTAAGGAGCTTTTTTTTCTTCCCCCCTCAAAATGTGCGGAGTCTTCGCTTCCTGAGTATAAAGAACGAGATAATATATAGGATTAGGCTCTAAACATTAGAGTTCGCTTAGAGGCATATCATCGACTTATTATGGCCTATTTGTCGAGCTTACAAAGTAGGCACACTTTCAGATATTTTCCATATTTTTGGAAAAACGAAAAGGTAACCAAATGCGTGAAGCGTATCTTTAAAGCTCGCATCTTTGTCAAATAAATACTTAAATGTCCGAGGCTTGTCAATTAAAGAATCATGTTCATGCGAGAGGATCAAGTAAAGATTATTTCTCGCAACGAGTTAGGTGCTGTATAGCATGATTTTACCCTTTGCATGTTATTTAGCTTATATAAAATAGATGCAGGTTGGAGGACTTGCGATTTTTTTTTAAGGGAAAGTGTCGGACGTCTTTAGTTTATTTAGGTTGACAGCTAAACTTCAAGATTGAATGATAAAAAAAAGTTAGAGAACCACCTAATCTTTGACCTGATGCATAAGAATCCAAATTAATTAAATTCTCACTGGATATTATATGCTGATCTTTACTTAAATTCGATGGTCTTGGAGTCAAATTTCACCGGGATGTATTTATTTCTCGGAAAATGAATGATTTAAAAAATAAAATCTAGTTAAAAGATTGTATTGCTTAAAAAAAAAATTGAAAGAAAAGTACATTCATCGTCTACAAAAATGTCTGAAATGTAAATTATTATTGATAATGAAAAATATTCTTAATTAATTAATTATTTTAAGTAATATAAATGTTAATTATTTTGCAAACCGGATGGAGCTAAAATCGTTGGATTTGTATCGATGGACATCGCTCCCAAGCCTTACGAAGAGAATCCTATATTCACACATTATCGACTATAAAACCTGTGTCTAGACACGCATTGTCGTCCCACTGGTCAAAGCCTTTACTGCCTCTCCCCGTCTCAGTCACTAAGATTCTCCATTCATTTTTGTCAAAAGTTATGTCGACCCCACTTCCGGGCTCCTCACCATATCCGCCGGCAGCGACCAACACCCCTGCGCCACCGCTGGCCACCACCACCCCGGCATTTCCTCCACTGCTAGCTTCTTCCGGGTCCCCTCTGCCCCCTTTGGCCACATTTCCTTTGTCTCGGTCTGCAATATCAGCAGAGGTGGTGGTGGTGGTGGTGGTGGTGGGGATGGTTGTTGTAGTGGTGGTGAGCTTGCTGTTTATGCATTGCAAGAAAAAGGGATGGCGGCTTTGCTCTGCTGCATCCTCTAGCAATGATCTCGGTTGCAGTGTGCCACGTTTTGCTTTTGGCGATGTAGAGAACTTAACTGATCACTTCTCAGAGGCAAATCTACTCGGAGAAGGAGGTTTTGGGCCCGTGTACCGCGGAATCCTTCCCCACACCGGCAAAGAAGTAGCTGTGAAGCGACTGAGGGTGGGGGGCGGACAGGGAGAGCGTGAGTTTCTGACTGAGGTTAAAATATTAAGCCGAGTTCATCACAATCATGTTGTGCCTTTGGTTGGATACTGCAAAACCCCGTCCGAGCGCATCCTGGTGTATGAGTTGGTGCCTAACAAGACCTTAGCGTTCCACTTACATGGTGAGTTTGGATTTTCAGTACCAATTTATGCCGCGAGCTTATATGTTGCCCCCCTCTTTCTTTCTTTATCGTCTTATATTCAGTATCCGATTTAGCATTTGGGATTAGGGTAGTTTTCAGATGTGGAATCTAGAACCTACCTTGTTAGATCGGTTCTTAGTTTTGCATACCCAGAACCTTACTCTGTTTGTCATGGAATCGACCTGTTTGGTCCGCTTCCAAGTCTATCCAAAAATTAGTGTTTATTTTTTTGCTTCAATTAAAAAAAAAAAAAAAAAAAAACTGAGACAACTCGCAAATATAACAAAATAGTGCGAGCAACAAAACAAGCATCAGTACATGAGAAACGTACAAATTAAGAAGTAGGGAAATCAAGCTCACTCAAGAATAATAGATCATCTTCTTCCGACTTGAAAAAATAAGTCCTAACAGGATCAGTGTGTGGGTGGGTTATATACCTAGAACCTGAAATCTATCAGCACAGTACTGGTTCAAAACATTTGGAATTGGGAGCCGGATATGTTTTCACGGGCAGTCCGGCCCGGGTCTAGGATAAGAATCAGACTAGTGGCCCAGCCCTATTTGGGGTTATGTGAAGAAAGAAATTGGAAAAACTAATAAGAGAACTTGGCACTTCGTGTGTTCAATGGAAAGGATTTTGATGGAAAGTGATCGTTGCAGGACAGGGACGACCGACCCTAGATTGGCCAACTCGAGTTAAAATTGCCTTGGGTTCTGCCAAAGGACTAGAATATCTTCATGAGGATTGTAAGCTTCAGATGTACTTTTACGCCTTTCATCTTTGATTGAATCAATAGTTGCTTGAAACTGTGAATCCTAGAGCTTTGTTCTTGTATACATGGGAAACATTCCTTGTGCAGGTCATCCTAAGATCATACATCGCGATATCAAGGCAACTAACATACTTTTGGACCGTGAATTTGAGGCAAAGGTAAAGTCAAACTGGTTGGATAAATTTAAGAGTCGGCATTGATATTTCCGACTTCAATTGGTTTAACTCTCGGAGCAAGTAGATTGCACCCCCTCTGAATTCTGAATGCTTTTCCTCTCTCAGATTGCGGATTTTGGACTTGCAAAATTTACTTCTGATGCAAATAGTCATGTGTCTACCAATGTGAAGGGCACCATTGGGTAAGATTTGTCCATTAATATTTTGATTCAGAGGACTGAAATATGAGTTTGTTATTAATCTGTCTTAGATGTTTCCAAGTGTTTGTAAAATGAGCCATTGCTCGCTAGTTCCTTGTGCTTCATTTGTTAAAGCACAGCCCTTTAGGTACTTCTTTAGCTTGACTAGTCCAAATATGTCACTGTTCAAATATGTTGAGGCACGGTTTATGTTCTGCCTTGGAGGTATCTTGATCCAGAATACATCTCGAGTGGGAACCCAACGGAAAAATCAGACGTTTTCTCTTTCGGGGTTGTGCTCTTGGAGTTGATTACTGGTCGTAGGGCTGTGGATATGGATGTTAGTCTGGTTAATTTGGTAAGTCGTGCAATTCTCGCGTTCTCAATTATAAGCCCAAGCTACTTATTACACCCTCATTTTTTTCTTGGGTCCTGGAGGGAATTCGAATTTATAGGTGGTTTTTTAATCATCCAAGTGCAATATTGAGATAGTCATTGTTATGGTCATTACAGGTGAGGCCTCAGCTCACACAAGCTCTGAAAGATGGAAACTTCGATTCTCTTGTTGATCATAGGCTGCAGAACAATTATGACGACAATGAGATGGCTCGTATGGTGGCATGCGCTGCTGCTTGCGTGCATCAGTCAGCAAGGCGCCGACCAAAGATGAGTGAGGTAATATTTTAGTACCTGGAGCTTAATCTTTCATGCGCTTGCTACATTCATGACTAACGGCGGTTCTTTTTGTTCACCGACTCATGTCTACTTCATTTGAGATCCGTTAGGTTATCCGGAAATAGGAATTCTGACAATCGGATTTTGAAAAAATTGAGCAGATCGTTCGAGCTCTTGAAGGAAATCTACCTCTTTCTGACCTTAATGATGGGATCAGGCCCGGGCTGAGTGTCCACCACCATTGCCGTGGAAGCTCGGATATCGGCGCCAGTGAAGACCTCGGAAACTCCCAAAGGATGCCATTAGCTACCCAAGAATACGGCAGTAGCCATTACAGCGAACCTACGTCAGGCTCGAGCCGCCAAACAAACCTGAATCTGGAGATGGGAGGGATGAAGAGAGACAGTCGAGGTTTCGGTGGAGGTTCTTGAATCTCCTTGTTTTCACACTTCACCGTGGATGGCAAGACAGGCATGTGATTTTCAAGCATTGACGTCGAGAATTAGGTTATTTGGGATTTAAATTTATTTTGGAGTGGATGGACAGATGCTACTATTGTTTGCGTTGAAGTGATTCATGTTGGAACACAGATTAGTTTTAAAGTTTGGTAGCGTCGGGTTTTGAAGCTTTAAGTATTTTCGCATGCTAACCTTGTCGAAATTGTATTCTATCAATGCGCCGACGTCTTTGGTCGTATGTTTATTTTAGATGTTGACGTTCGTTTATTTTGTGATGGCGACTGCACGTGAAGGATCCTTCGAAACCAAGAGTAAACATCAAGAGCGTTTAACGAAATATTTCTTTTTGGAATTTAGTTTAGTAGAAGGGCGATTATATTCTTTGATGATTAGGAGGGCCGGGACAGAAAATATGATGGATCTCTGGTCAATTCGTTGCTAACCTTATTAGGAATCATTGCGAGCTTTATTTGGTAATGAAATTGCCAAATCTGCCTTTTCTGGTTCCTTTAGAATAAGCCTCCCAATTAAATTAAGACATGTGATGGACGAGAAATCTTCACCAATCGATAGAATCCTCGACACCGGCATGATACTGCCATGTAGTGGAGTTGATATTTGTGGATCTGTAACTTCTTATGGATACCCATTACTAGATCATAGGAGACAGTGGATATAGTTTAACTTCTTGGGCCGCAGATGGTATTATTAAGTCATTCGTTCCTTCAAATTCAATAATTGATCGTGAGTTAAAAACGCTAGCATCGCATTCTTTTGAACCCCCTACGACCCAAGATCTGGAGATGGGAAGGATGTATAAGGACAGTCCAGGTTTCAGCGGAGGCTCTTGAACCTCCTTGTTTTTACACTTCACCGTGGATATTTTCAAGCATTGACGTCGAGAATTTGGTTATTTAGGATTTGAGTTTATTTTGGAGTATTTTCGCACCCCGACCTTGTCGAAATCGTAGTCGATCAATGCGCTGACTTCTTTGGTTGTATGCTGAACTTAGACGTTGATGTTCGTTCATTTTGTGATGGCGACTGCTTGTGAAGGTTTCTTCGAAGTCAAGAATAAACACCAAGAGCGTTTGACAAAATATTTTCTTTTGAAGTTTAGTTAAATTGAAGGGTGATAATATTCTCTGATGATTAGGAGGGTGTGGACGGTACATATGAAGGATCTCTGGTCAATCCGTTGCCAACCTTGTTAACAATCATTGCAAGCGTTATTTGGTAATGAAATTGCCAAATCTGTCTCTTTCTGGTACTTTTAGAATTTCCCCCCTATTAAATTAGATAGGGTCATGAAGGCATGTGAAATTCGTTCTCTCTTTGGACATTCAGATGGGGGAATTCTTTCTCATCGTAATAGTATTTTGAGAAGAACGTAAGTTTCACCCTCACTCGAGATAATCAATATACAGAAAAGGTGGGTCTAAGGTAATATGCAAGAGATCCAGGCGCTTAACCTCACCCTCCACCATCTGTTGCAGCATGGAAAAGCTTATGAACCACTTCTGATCAAATCCGACTGCCTTGTCCTGGTTGCAGCTGTGCACAATCCCACATCGACGCCATGGGAGGCTCGGGCGCTGTTTGCAGAAACCACCGCAATGCTCCCTGTTTCCCTAACCTTCACATTCAACATTGCAAGCGAGAAGCGAATTTTGTTGCTGATTGGGCCGCAAAGGCCCATGGTAGTGGCACTTTACTCCCAAACTGGGCTGTTTCCCCTCCTCAAAACTCTTTTGGATCTTGTATACTCTGAAGCCCTAGCCACAGGCTGCTTTGTTTCTATAACTTGAATGAAATTATCTATTTACGACCAAAAAATAAAAAAGGTAATATGCAAGAAGATATAAAGCATATTTGAATTAAGGACCCGGAAATACTTTCGCTTCGCTCGACATGAACGATGGTTGCTCCAAGGAGTCCACCCGAAAATGTTATACGAACCATGTAATTTCTTTTACCTCACATTTACTTTACAATCTCATTGGGTCCTTCAATGTGCCTCTTCTTTGTGGCCTTATTTCTGTTGAACAGTGAATAATGTGAAATTTGGGTCGGACAATGGCAAATTCCTTGGAATCTCTGAGGCAAAGCGAGTGATGGTAGAATTTAATGGCAATGTTATTATCAATTGGTGATGGACTTAATCGATGAGAACCAAATTTGGTAAAACTGGGAAACATCAATGAACAATTTAATCGACAACTTGAAGGGAATTAACAACTCATTAGTGGAGTTATCATTAGTCGTATATTATCGACGAGAAACCTTTACCAATCGACATGATACTTGACACCAGCATGGAATCGTCATGTAGTGGAGTAGATATTTGTGTATTTGGAACTTCTTATAAATAACCATTACTAGATGATGAGAGACAGTGGATATAATGTAACTTTTTGAGCCGCGGATAGTATAAGTAAGTAATTTGTTCATTCAAATTCAACAATCACTCGTGAGTTACATACGCTCACATTGCATTCTTTTAAAACCCCTTACAATCAATTGAAGAGGTCCACGTTCTCTTCAATTTGCTTTGTTGCTAATTTGAAATCTTCTTCTTCTTCTTCTTCTTCTTCTTCTTCTTCTTCTTCTTCTTGTTATTATTATTATTATTATTATTATTATTATTATTATTATTATTATTATTATTATTATTATTATTATTATTATTATTATTATTATTATTATTATTATTATTATTATTATTATTATTATTATTATTATTATTATTATTATTATTATTATTATTATTATTATTATTATTATTATTATTATTATTATTATTATTATTATTATTATTATTATTATTATTATTATTATTATTATTATTATTATTATTATTATTATTATTATTATTATTATTATTATTATTATTTTTTTTTCTCTCTTTATTCAACCAAAACAGCAAATGTCATGGATGAAAAAAATTAGTGAATAGGCGTGCTTTGCTTGATAGAAAGAGAAATAGAAATTACGAAAATATCTTTCTTTTGTATTGCTTCATACACAATTACACTATTCAATTTATGTAATAAGTGCTTATGTAAGTCCTAAAATTTATCACGAAAATGCAATTGAATCCTAAAACTTGTAAAATATACAATTAAGTTCTAAAACTTGTCAAATTGTTTCAATCGAGTCCTAAAGTTAACATCGTCGATTTTTTTAACGGAAAATGCTAACGTGGCATTTAAAATTAATTTTTATTTTCCATGTGAATTTTTACATTTTTATTTAAATTAGATTTAAAAATTAAAAAAAGAAAAGTGAAAATTTATTCAAAAAAGAAAACAATTGTGAAAATTTATTCAAAAAAGAAAACAATTCAAAAAAAAAAAGGCAGCTTTGTTGGAGGGGCCGGCGACGTCATCATTTTTTTAATTTTCACTTTTTTTTAAATTTCTTAATTTATTTTTAAAAAATTGAATAAAAAATAATTCTAAAAAGTCACGTGGAAAATGAAAAATTATTTAAAATTCCACGTTCGCGCCACGTCAGCATTTTCCATTGAAAGTTGATCGGCGTTAACTTTAGGATTTGATTGAAACAATTTGACAAGTTTTATGATTTAATTGCAGTTTTGCAAGTTTTAGGACTCAATTGCATTTTTATGACAAGTTTTAGGACTTCGTAACACTTATCCCTTAATTTATAGTGTAAGAAACAAAAGAATAACTAGAAAATATTATACATGAATAACTATTTTCCTATTTGCCAAACTAATCAACGATTGACTGAATAAATCATAAAAAGAATAACGTGGCAGAATCAAGATCTTCAAAATATATCTCCAACACTCCCCCTCAAGCTAGGGGCTTATATATATCGAGGACACTTAGCTTGCTCAATAGGTACTCATGTTTTCTCTAGCATAGTGGTTTAGTGAAGATGTCTACAAGTTATTCCACTTTTCCGATTCCTTTTGTTATGAGGGCTGGACCTGAGTAGGTCATTAACAGACTAAAAGGAAAGAAACAAGTGGAAGAATTGCCCTAGGGTGGGAGACCCTACAATGTCACCCATGTATTTCCTCTCTATTGGGAAGATAAAGATTGATAGGGTATTAGGGGGCCTCACGGTGGTGAAAGTAGACACCACGTCAAGACTATGGTTCTAGATATCACTAGGTAAGCAGGTATAGTAGCCTCCCGCGCCTAGAGTGAGTGAGAATGGGTGAAAGGCCCACTGCAGTACCAGCATGTCTAACAGCATTGTTACTAAACCAACAGGTTGGTGATGTACCCCCGGTTTAGTAACAGTGCCATTAGGCACGGTTACTAAATCTTGATTTTATCAACATTGAAGTGACAATCAACTTCTATGTGTCTTGTTCTCTCATGGAAAACTAGATTTGCCACTAATTTAAGTGCTCACTTGGTCCACTAACTCACACTCCAAGGTCCAAGAGTAGTTCTTGTGTCCAGACTATTTTGCAGGTAACTTTTGCCATGGCCCGATGCTCTGATTCGGTAGATGACAGTGATACAGTTGACTACCTTTTCGTCTTCCATGAAATTAATGACTTCCCCAGCTTTATACAAAAACCAATGATGGATCTCTTGATCATTGGGCAAGTAGCATAATTTATGTCATAAAAGGTTGTCATCTTCATATTACAGTCACGCGATAGGAATATACTAAGGCATGGACATCCCTTCAAATACTTCACAACCTTCAATGCCGCATTCGTATGTGACTGCTTTGGCATGTGCATAAATTGGTTGAGTATTTGTACCGCATAGCATATGTCAGGTCTTGTCATAGTAAGATATATCAACTTCCTGATAAGTTGGTGATATTTTGACGGATCTTTGAGCAATGAGTCCTTGATGAATTGAGATCATACTTGTGCATTGTCAATATGACATTCTGCTCAATTGGAATGATTGCTGGCTTACAACCTGATATCACTGCTTTAGAAATAATCTCCAAGATGAATTTCCTCTAATTGTAGTAGATTCCTTTATTGGATCGAGCAATTTTGATGTCGAGAAAATATTTTGGTGATCACAGATCCTTGATGCGAAAGGTGGAGTGCAAATATTCCTTGAACTTCGCAATATCAAAGTCATTATTTCTCATGACAAGTATAACATTAACATATATCAATTAATAAATTGATGAATCCCCTGCAATCCATGTATACAAAGCATAATTGTGCTTAGAATGCTGAAAACCTACATTGGTTAGTGCAGCAGTAAACTTAGCATGTCATTGTCTAGATGCCTATTTCATTCTATACAAATATTTGCAAAGACAACATACTTGAGACCCTCCCTGCCAGCGTAATCCTTGAAAAATGTTCATGTAGATTCCTTCATCCAGATCACCATGAAAAAAGGCATTATGTATATCCATCTGATGAAGGTTCCAATTCCGTATGGCTCCAATGGTCAAGAAGGAACGTACAGTGACTTCTTTAGCTACTGGAGAGAACGTCTCATGATAGTCAAAACCTTCCTTTTGAGTGAATCCCTTAGCTACTAATCAATCTTTGTAGGATTCAATAGAACCGTTTGCCTTGAATTTGATCTTTTATACCCATTTGTAGCTAATCAGTTTCCGATGTGGGGGTAGAGGGACAATATCCCAGGTGTTGTTCTCAATTAGAGCAGTAAGTTCGGATTCCATCACCTGTCGCCATTTAGAATCTCGTGCTGCCTCAGCAAATGATGATGGTTCATGTTCTTCGATATGCAACTTATACAATATATATGTTCGGCAATAACTGATTATAGGATACATATGAGGAAATAGGATATTGTAGACTTGAAGAACTTGTGGCATAACATATATAGTCTTTGGTCCATGAAGGTGGATGAGTGTGCCGTCCGAACGTCGAGGCTACTCAATTATGTGTGACGGAACTACTGATGATTTAGGAGCAACTGGTGGTGTGGTTGTTGTTGAAGGAGACTAAGAAATGCTTTCAAATAAAGCTAGAGATTTTATTTCTGGAAGTGTAGATTCTATCGATACCGACACAAATGGTCTTGGTGCAACAAGAAATCTCGGTGCCGTGGATAAATCTTCATCAAATAGAACTTGCCTTTCCTTCCCTGATAGTGAGGAGGGTTGTGATGAAGACATCATTTCTTCAAATGGGAACACATCTTCGTGGAATACAACATTCCTACTAATGAAGAAATTCCTTATAGAAATCTCCATATCTCAATATCATTTATGAAGAGGAGGATATCCCATGAAAACACACTGAGTGGCCCGAGGGCCCATTTTATCCCGAGGACCCACATTCGTTGCATAATATAAACAACCAAATACTCTAATGTGATTATTATCTGGCTATTTGTTGGCAAGCATCTTAAAAGGGGTTCTATCATTAAGAATCTGAGTTGACATGAGGCTACTGTGATCACACAATCTCCCAAAGAATCTTCAGGAATAGAGGCTTGTTATTTTAGTGCACAAGCTACTTCTAATAGATGTCTATGTTTACGTTCAACAACTCCATTTTATTGTGGAGTGTAAGTGCAAGAACTTTCATGAAGTATCCCGTGAAATCGCAATAAAGTGTTGCGATCAAAAGTGAAGAATCCACGCCCATTATCTGTACGGCTTTGTTGCATAGATATACCAAACTAATTCCTAATTATGGAAAGGAAATTTGACAAATTAGTAAATATTTGGCCTTTTGATTGCAGGAGACATAGCCAGGTGGCATGAGTTTAATCATTAGTGATTGTGAGGGAGAAATGAGATTCGTCACGATGAGGGGTATGATAAGGGCCCGGATATCCATGTGAAGCAATGAAAAAGGATTTGTTGCTCGAGACGTACTAGTTGGAAAAGATGCTCGGGACTATTTAGCATTACAATAAATGTTGATGAAAAAGGACATTTTTATTTTTACTAATGGCATTACAATAAATGTTCTTATTCAATAATTCTAAATCTTTTGAGCAATTGATCCAGAAATATAGTCCTTGTGCCACGCTACCCAAGCTCATCACTTTGCTAGTCGAATGTTCTTGAAAGAGACAATTTTCTAAATCAAATATGGCACTGCAAGAATTATCCTCACATACTCTTGAGACAAAGAGAAGGTTGAACTCAAAGTTTGGAATGTACATGACATTTTTTTTAGGATAAAATTTTGATCAAGATGTACGATACCGATTTTGGTAACATCTATGATGTTCCCATTAAGAAGGTGTACCATGATTGGAGATTTTAGCATTTTATATATGTGAGAAAACAGATTTTTATCGCATATTATGTGATCACTAGCACCAAATCGATTATCCATGCATCAATTGAAAAACGAACTCTTGTTGTAAAGGAAGGTACTTGAGAATCCCACACCTTTATTGTTGGTCTTGAGTTGACCCAAAATCTGTATAATATTCTAAAATTGTTCTTGGGTGATTGTTTGATTGGGTGCCCCATCTATCTTTTGTGTAGAAACCTGATAAACTGTGAATGCCCTCTCCTTTTTGTCCTTATCATTTGTTTTTCCATATAGTTTCCAACACCTTTCAACAGTATGGTGCGAATGTTTGCAATTCACAATATTTATTTTTAAATTTGGAATTTTGCCCACTAATCTTTCCTATTGACATGGCATTTCGAGGTCTATATGATCCCTTATAAGGCAGAGCTGACGTGGCACAATCCTATCCATCCGATTCTATCGAAGTGGTGGGCATTCATGGACCGTCCGATCCAGCGTGTCAATCTCCTCCATTCATTCCAGCACTTAGATCCTAATCATCAAATCTGGCCCTTATATCCCAACCACCCATTCTAGATCGATGATCGTAGTTGTTTGTTCTTGAAGACCTAGGGTTCCTTCGCTTCTCTTCAACACCGTAGCCATGACCCCAACTTTTCCTCTTTCCAAACCTATAGAGGCTCCATCAGAGGTCATCTTGCTGGAGGGAAATACGGCAAAGCTCATGGCTTCACCCATTTGAGCATGTTCGGCAACGGTCAGCCCATGGTTCTCCTCCTAGATAGCCAATCGGTAGGTGTGGCCAAGCAGCAGTGGAGGGTCCATCGCAAGGATTTGTGACTAGAACGCCGAGAATGATTTGTTGAGAATTAATAAGAACCTCATTGTCTTTTCTCATTCTTTGATTTCGCGATATCGTTTGAGGGTATCCTCGAGCCCCTCAAGTCACTCTTTGGTTGCTACAAGCTCATTCCATATAAGCAATAATGTATATCGTTTGGTTCTAATTATTCTCTCTTCATTAAACATTAAATAATGTATATTTTGTCAATATAAGCAATATGTATATTTCAACACGGCCACATGCAAAAATGATGCAGATGTTTCCTGGTTACAACATAAAGTGACCCTTTTTTTAATTGGTGAAAAAAATATTGTTTTTTCCTAAATTTGAATTAACTAATATAGGCCGGTCAATTAACCGTTTGACTTCCAAGGATTGATAGGCGAATGCGCCTTCACATAGTTGAAGCAGTCTTCCCAAGATGCTTAGAAATAGACTAGACGGCATTTTCGTCTTCCAATCATTTATCATGGTAGAACCGCGTGGAAAATCTATAATTGAAGAATTTCACTAGCTTTTTTCCTTTAAAAGTAAACAGCGTTTCTTTTTTTCTCCTTCTGTTTTTTCTTTCGATCAAAGCCTTCTTCCTTGCGATGCACATCTGGAAATGTCATGTTCAACTGCTTTGTAAAAGGGAAAGAAAAGGCAGGTAAAGGATAACTTTTGTCGATTATAAATTTATAATACAGGATTCTTAATATCTTGTAATTGGGATATGATATGATAGTATAATATTTTTTAGGAAAATGCCAATTAAATATTATAATGCTTTTGAAGTATTGCTATCAAAAAGACTCTATTCCATAACAATATGGACATACTTCGAAATGTTAAGATTACAATTGTTGTTAAAGTGTTCGTGGAAGGTGAAGTGATTTTATTTTTTTGATTTGAAAATTTTGATATGTATTTTTTAGGATATGCTCACTGGGAGTCCTAAAATCTGCAAAAAATATTATTAAATCTTAAAACTTATCAAATAGGTTCAACGGAATTTTTCTGTTAACTCCGTCTAATTTGGCTAATAAAAAATGCTAACACGATTTTGTTTTAAATTTTCTCTCTCCTAGATGGCTAAAACGACATAGTTTTGGCCCAAAATCTAATTTTTAATATAATTTTTACTTAAATTAAATTTAAAATATGCAAAAAAAAAAAAACCATCAGCGAGGGTGCGCCCTTGATGTTGTCACCTCACCACCACCAGGATGGGCCAATGACAGTGGGGGAATGGTTGTTTGGCCTCACTAGGAGCTGGTGACCCTCATCGATCGTAGGCGAGGGCACTTGTGGCGCTCGACCCGGCTAGTGATGGTTGGCTCTTGCCTAGTTTTGGCCAAGGGTTGTGCCCAAATTTGGGCGAGGGCCAGTAGGGCCTTGCCTATAGTCGATGAGCGTTGCAACCCTCACTGTGGTTGTTGTTGTTGTTCTTTTATTTTTTATTTTTAGGTTGTTTTTAATTTAATCTAAGTAAAAATTATATTAAAAATCAAATTCGGGTCAAAATTATGTCGTTTTAGCCACATTATTGCCATATAGGAGAGAGAAAATATTGAATAAAGCCACATTAGTATTTTCTTTTAGCCAAGCGGACAGAGTTAACGGAGGGACTCGATTACAATTTTATAATTAATTTTAAGAATTAATTGTATTTTTTGTAAGTTTTTGAACTCAATTGCACTTTCATAACAAATTTTAGGACCTTTAATGCACATATCCTTATTCTTTTGAAGTGCTTTTAAATGGTTAACGTACTGGGCAAAATAAATAACTAAATAAATAAAAATGTCAAACTGCAAAGGTAATGTGAAATAGTGTGTTTTGATATGAAGATATAGGAAAACACGCTAAACATGATGGTTAAATCGAGACGGGCTATTAATCCATGCTTAAATATCTCTAAAACATATCTTAGGTAACCAAATACGCAAGTGTCACAGCCCAAAGGAAGGACGATCCAAGAGAGTTCTAAATGACAGCAGTGACCCATCCTTTAGAATGGGCGACCCTCAACCGTTGTCCCTAAGTCCTAGGGTTTTCTTGAGTGTTCTACAATACTCCTAGGGCGGATGATACGATAAATATGCAATTATATTATAAATGCGGGTAGATGATAGTTTGGGTACAATCTCCACCGTTAGATTGAGGAGAGATTTATGAATACGGTTTATTCTTTACTTGTATATATAGGGGTCTCCTCTCTCTTTTGAGCTTTACTCTGTTAAAGATCCTTGTGAGTTGAGTGTTAGAAAGACTGCTTGGGAGAAATCTTAAGGCCGCATAGGTTAAGAAACACTAGATTGATCAGCCCGTGACACAAGCATAGAGCAGAACATACTTGTTCGCCCAAGGCTTATGGTGATTAGAAGTAGCGAAAGTTAGCGCTTTTGGGTCATCCATTTTAGCGAATTTCTTTTGTTACTCTCACGATCACACAGAGAAGAATGAAGGAAACTACAAGTGATGTAGAGCACGAGAGAGAGAGAGAGAGTGAAATGGGGATGTTATGTGGTTGCATATATATGTTGAGAGGGAACTGAGTCAAATTGCATGAAAAGGAAGAAGTCTGGATAATTTTGTTCCTAAACTTGAATTAACTGAATGATGTCATTGAATATTTTCATATAGTTTATGGACTAAATTGAGCATGTACCAAAAGAAAAACTTTAAGGATCACATTGAACAAATTAAAAGTTTAGAAATCACATTACATATTAGATAAAGTTCGAGGCCGCATTAAATAAATGAAAAGTTTAAGGAACGCATTATAAATTGTGACCTTTTTGGTTATTATTCCTAAGGGATAAGTGCTACAAAAGTTTTAAAATTTGTCACGAAAATGCAATTGAGCCATAAAACTTGCAAAAAGTGCAATTAAGTCTTAAAACCTATCAAATTGTTTCAATCAAGTCATAAAGTTAACACGTCGACTTTTTAACGGAAAATGCGACGTGGCATATAAAACTAATTTTTATTTTCCATGTGTTATTTTTATTTTTTTATTTAAATTAGATTTAAAAATTAGAAAAGAAAAGTTAAAATTTATTTAAAAAACAAAACAGTTCAAAGAAAAAGAAAAAAAATGGCAGCCACCACCTGTCGCCGCCCGGGCGGGGGTGGCCAACCCTTGCCGGCCCTAGGCAAGGGCCGACGACCCTTGTCAAGCTTAGGTGAGGGTGCCCAGATCCGGGCACGCCCGACCCTCGCGGGGGCAGGCGGCCATCACCCGACTTGGGCGAGTCGTCGTCGGCCCTTGCGGGGGCCGGGGGACACCGCCGCCGGCCCCCGACGAGGGCCGATGTGCTCAGATCTAGGCACCCTCGCCCAAGCTTGGTGAGGGCCGGCGACGTCGTCGGCCCCTCCGGCAATGGCGGTGGCGGCGGCGAGGGAGAAGCTGCCTTTTTAAAAAAAAATAATAATAACAATTTTTAAAAATAAATTCTAAGTTTTCTTTTTTAGTTCTTAATCTAATTTTATTTTTTTAAATAATTAAAAATAATTAAAAAAAGCCACGTGGAAAATGAAAAATTATTTAAAATTTCACATCCCGCTACGCGTATTTTCCGTTAAAAAAGTCGACGGCGTTAATTTTAGGATTCGATTGAAACAATTTGATAAATTTTAGGACTTGATTGCACTTTTTACAAGTTTTAGGATTAAATTGCATTTTCGTGATAAGTTTTAGGACTTCAAAGACTTATCCCTATTCCTAAAAATACACACAAAAGGCCGTGAGTTAGAGAGAGAGAGTGAAAAGCTTTAGACTTAAAATTCTTGCCCTGCACTGAGCGCGTGTGGACCTTTTTCATCTAACTCGTCAAATTACGCGGCTTTTCATACCAGATGTACATCATTCCATGATTGAATGCACCAAACTTACATGTTTGTTGGAATCGCTCTCCGTTGGGCCACCGGAAAAAGCTACTCTCTTTAAACGGTGGAAGAAGGGTTTCTGTCAAAGATGATCTCTTTAATGCACACCAGTCATACCAAGCCGCGTGGGCCAGTCAATCCCACTGAGATGGAATGCTGAAACGAGTCTCTTGTGACCTAGTGCAAAAGCGGGAAACAACGTCGAAAATTCGTGCTCGAAACCACGAGGGTGACCAGGAAGCGGGAGTCCGGCTTTGGGGAGGACCCGTCTCTGTCGAGATCAAATGGGGCTTTGGCTTCTTCCCTTCTTCTTTTTCCCTCTCTTCGGATCTTGTCGATGGAAAAAGAGTGTCCCAATGGTATAATGAGGATCAACTTTAGTCAAGTATCATTGATCATCCCTAAGTGGATCTTGAAGTGACTGAATCGTGGTCCCCGTCCATGGCATAGTGCCAAGGAAAAAGGGACTCGAACGCGTCTATTGATAACTAAATAGGTTGCCCGCCCTCTTAATGAGTCAAAGTATGATTTTTAGGACACTGGACCTACCCAAATTGAGTTGCCAAATTTTCTTGAGGTGGAAAAGCTGGGCCAAGATCCTAACTTCAAGAAGAAATGCATAAGGAAATCTGGAGAATATTGTAACGTAATATAACAAAGGAAAATTAAAATCAATAAGAATTACGGAGAGATATAAAGAATTAGGTAATTTATTTCTAGCATTTAAGACATGCCTTTTTAAGAAACATGTTACTATATATACATCATAGGATAGAGTCAAATCTTTTGAATTACAGAGTCAAACAAGCTCCAAATTGATACGGGCCATATGAGAAAGATGGAAATATCGAAAAGAATTGTCCCACATTACTTGTAATTGTTCTCAAGTCATGTTCATACACAGCCGCGGCAGATTTGTGTGGTCCCAGCAGGGAAAATTTGCCCATTCAAGTTAATGACTCACGGGGCACAGATTCTACAAAATCTTACTTCTAAAGGCAATTAGACAAGTTAAGAACACCGCAACATAACAATCCATTCGTGCAAAATGCCTAAGCGACTTCATTCCCATCACTTACACGTACGCCATAATTAATTTCAGTACAAACCATCATTTACACGTACGCCATAATTAATTTCAGTACAAACTTCACTTATAAAGGAGAAGATCATTTCCCTCTGCTAACAGGCACACTGGGTGCCACGTTAGTGAAAGAACGATCGCCGGTGATATATTCCGTCAAAAAAGCCTTGGGATTGAATTTTTGAGTTCAACGAATCTTTTTATAAAAGAAAAATCGAAGTCCAACGTGGGCAAAGGACAGGGCTATGTGGCGCTTCTAACTAAACCGACTTCATCTGAGGAAAAATTGCCGAGTCGACCAAGCGGGGAACAACGATCTGCCCCAGCAGCTCGCGCGTACTCGCTCCCTCGTTGTCGCAAGCTCGACACCAAGTCACTAAGCGCAGTCTTAAGTATCAGTCCCCAATCCATCGAGCTTTACCCTCTATCTTTTGCATCGCACGCCAACATCCTAAGCCTAGATTCTGCTTCTTTAAACATGGCAACCTTAGTTATAGTGTTTGCCCACGGGGGGCCATGCCATATGTGTCGGTCGCAAGCCTCAAGAAGAGAGACAATGACACAAATCGCCGGTTAGTCAAAGGGCAACACCTGTGGGTGATGGGCGGAGGCTGAGAGTTGATCCGACTTATCAATCCATACACAAAGAGAGACACATAAGACCCGATTGTTGTGACGACAGGTTCATTTAAACTACCACATTAGTGCCATCCTTTTTCACTCAACAATGGATTTCACTGCCAAAAGGATTACCCTTAGTATTACCCTTTGAGCACTAATGGCTGAACCTCACAGAAGTTACAAGTCATTAAATTATATAGCCAGGAACAATAACACAATTCCGACTCTAAAATTTGTTGGCCCAAACTGGAAAGACCAACCAAAACCGAAGTTTCTCACTGGCAAGCCTTTGTGCATTTCCCAAAGAGAGAAACTGGCTCCCAACACGAGAAAACCGCGACCCTCAGGTTCTTTGCCTACCAAGCAAAAGAATGACAATGATGACAGCACTATGGGCCCTAAGATAAAAGGGCAAATGTCGACAGTAAATTTTTAGGCATTACATTAAATAAACATAAATAACTTTAAGCTTTTTTAGCTACAAGAAGAAGAGCAAATGTTGCCTGGTGGAAATGGAAAAAGACATACCAATTGAGGATGGAAGCGATCCTAAAGTTGATGCGCTTGTTTGCACAAACTCATCAAACCTTCAAGAAAATGACATTGGAAATTCATGGAGCACAGTCTTATTCAACTAATATGAACACAACACAAATGGTAATGCAAATAACTTGTTTAGAGTCATCATAGAATGCAAATGATGCTGGTGAAGAAGAGTGTTGATCTCAATTATCCATGCTCTACTTGTGAAGAAGACAATTTTTTTAGCGGAGTCGCTAAATTGTCACGACCTGGCATTGTTCTAAAAGAAAATGGTATTAAAATATCCATATGGTAAAACCCCTAGAGCTTATTCAATTTTGATGCCAATTTTCATCAATTTCATGTTTTTATGCTAAACTAGAATTAATACTAAAATATAGTAAAACTACTCAAAATCTAATTACTAAATCTTTCCTATCTAAATTTTTTTAATTCTGAAAAATGGAGACCCGGTCTGGATGTGGGTCTAACCTGGACCTTGTGACAATTGCATGAAGACAAGCATTAGGTTATGTTGAGCTTCTTTCTTTTTTTGTTTTCGGGAAAAAAAAAAGTATTTTTTTTTTTACTTTCTGTTTCTATTCTAAATCTATTCTCTAGCCATTAATCTACTTCGGAGGATAGGAGAATAACTTACGTATATAAACAAATCTTTGTTCCGAGGAAGAAAAGAATAGAAAAATGGAGAAATTGAAATGTTACTAAATAGACCCTAAGTCTCTATGTCTTCATTTGCTCAAGCAGTGTGTAAAAAGAATCAAATTTGTATAAATCTTTCATTGGATAATCCAAGGGTACAATCGTAGAGGACTGACTACTGGAGATTCGAGGAACACCTTATAAGATATTATGAATCCATACCTTTTGGCATGTAAAAATTTATTTTGACTCGAAGCGATTGGTGCAAGGTGGGTGGCATTTGTACGAGTGATGTCTAGTTATTGAGCTGGAAATCAATAAATGCCCTGGAATCTCGAACGTTTCATATGTTTAGTCCTCTAAAACCAACAGAGGATGGACGCTCCTTATATGCAGGGCGTGAGAGAATTGTCACGATCACCCCTCCGTCAATAAAAATTAATCAAATGCTCAAAGGATTTTAAGAGGAGAAAATTATCAAAATAGTATTAAATCTATTATAATTTTTTCAATTCAATTCTAAATATTTTTTTGTCAATTTAGTTTTAAATTTTTTGCATTTGTATCAATTCGGTTATTTGGCCAAATTTAACCAATAGACATTGACATGGTAATTTTTTTTTTTTTTTAATATTTTTTTCCTGTCTTTATTCCTCTAGCCAACGAAGTCGACTAGTGAGGCTCGCCCTTGCCAGCACTAGCAAAGGTGAGCCTCGGCTCCCTTGGCAAGGCGTCACCCCCATCGTTGGGCAAGGGTGACACCTTGCCAACGGACCTCACCCAAATCTAGTGAGGTCATGCCTCACTGTCGTTGGGCAAGGTCGTTGTTGGGCGAGCTCAACCTCACCCAACCTTGCCCTACGATGGCAAGTGCGAGCCTCACCATGGATACCGAAGGAAAATTTTATATTATTATCAAATGCATATTTTCACTCAAAAATATGTTCGAATAATAGAAATAAAAAATCTATCTTTGGATTTAAAATTAATTTCTGAAACATAATGATTATCATTCATGCCTTTGTTAAGTGCCTAGAGCTAGTCATGTAAGCCACCTTCTTTATCCTTTTTCTAGACCAAAGCATCGTGAAAACCAACCTAATGGGGCCCGAGCACATCTTCTGACCGACTGTTCTCAATTCCTGTTGTCATTGAACCCAACAAGGTCCGAATATTCTTTGGGCCCCAGTAGCCGACGTGACTTGATTACCCAAATTGTTCTACGTGACTGATGAAAAACGAATCGGGGCTTTGGCCCATGAAAATGGAGTCATATCATTGGAAGACGACACAAGTACGTCCGGATTTCAGAAAAGCAACTGTGGTAGCCTGCTGCGAGTTTTAGGATTTGAAATGGCAAAATTTGAGCTCAAAGAGCAGTGGGGGTAGCTACTTCTTGATATGCTAAACGTTGGCTTAATCTCGAGCGATTTGATCAGTAGCCTTTTGAGTAAAGTGCACACGAGATCACAGATTCAGAATGTCTGAATCATAGGGCGAAGAGGATCACACGCGCATAAGATTTTGGCCAAACCCTATAAAATCGACACATCCTCTATCTAGATAGAAGGATGAGAGTCTGGCCAACATACAGAAAGTTCTCACATTAATTAAAGGACAAAAACCTCCGAATTATGCCCACTGTAATACATTTACTCTAACACAAAAAATATCAAATGTGTACCTGCATGACATGTTCACTCTTCCATCAAAGTTTTATCTGTGAGCTTTGTTAAAAATCTACCTACTTGGACATTGGAAAGCAAACAATATTGACATGATACTCAAATAACTTAGTAATATAAAGATTGATGTTATTTTTGTTGAAAATTTTTTTATGTAACAAAAAAAATTATGATAAATATATCACAGTTGGTATAATTTGTGATTTTTGATGTTACAGATAAAGTTTACAATAAATGTATTACGATGAGTAAAGTTTGAGAATTTTAGTGACTTTTTCCCATAGTTTAAAGCATGCCATCGGAGAGACCGATCCATTATAAAGTATTTGCTCGTGAAAGTATTTCGTGCAAGTACGATTGGCTATGTTTCTTTGCGTGCTCCCAGCAACACAATGCACAAAACGCGCAAAATGGCAAAACCCCTTGATGAAAAGCATTTTAGGGGAATGGCTTTATTTTTGTTAAATTGTAAATGTAAATGAACATGTCAATTTGCTTGTCGAACAAATAAAATGATGAGAAATGATATCGTCCCATAGAGATTAATGATTAACAAACTAGTTAAATATTGAAAAATGGACTTATCCTAAAATATATATGATAAATCAAAATAGAATTGAGAATGTATTAAAATTGACAATCTTAGAAGCAAAATTTCAAAACTAAATGTAGTTAATTAATCAAATAAATATGTTAAAATCCGTTTTTACTATAACTATTAGATATGAATTTCAAATCATTAGATATACAATAACAATATCAAACGTGTGATAGCAAAATTTCCTAATCTATCTATTATCCTATCTCCAGCTATATCAAACCTATCCAGTTTATTAATCCATAATATATCTATATGAATTCAAATAAATATAAGTGTATTAAAATATGTTAATATTCCTAGTTTACAATGGATATTTTGGACCACCTTATCATTAAAAGCCAAGCAAATAATATGATATACCTCTATCCACATTTAATTCATAGTTATATATTATAATGAGTAATTGCATATTATCGCTTTTCGATCTTAAACATACACGTCAGATTATTCAAATGGTGATTACTCGCTTAAAAGCATTAAGTACGGTAATATATAACTCACGTAAATGAAATTACTTGCAGAACATAAAAGCATGAAATTCATATCATTATAATTAGCCCACATTGTAGCTCTAACAAAATAAAATTAGAATATAATAGAAGAAAAAGCAAAAGTTTGAATTAAACCCAACGCCTTTAATCAAATAACAAAACAATTTGTCACTACTTTTTGATTTTTTTTTCAAAATATTTGAAAAACTCTAAGAACAATGAAAAAAAAATCTAAAAGTAAAACCTAGCCGTCCCCCAAGCTCTCAAAATAGGATAATATCCAAGACTCTTAACATAAGGAAATTACTCATCTTTTTACGTAAAATTGGGAAATAAATCATAGAATTCCCGATTTGCATACACCTTCTAAGGCTTTTGTGGGTGACATCTTTTTTTCCTTCTTTTTGTTATTTTTTCTTATTTTCTCCACGTGTCCTTATGATACAAGAGTAAGTAGAGAGAAGTCCAAATATTTTAGGAATTAAAAATAACATTATTTGTTGCATAAAATAGACAAAATAACTTCAACTCAGTATTCGTTGGCAACATGTGGAACTTCCAAAATAGGAAAAAAGTCACAGAAAAAAGCTCTAAATTATGCCAATCACAATATATTTACGTTAAATGTTAATTGTGAGACAAAAAATCCCAAAACTTATACTTGTATGTCATATTTACCTTAGATTATTTAACTTAAATTTTGAGATAAATATGTCAAAGGGATATAAATTTAAATTTTTTCATGTCAGATTTTTTGATGTAAATGTGTCAGGACAAACGAAAAATAATTGAAGTAAATATGACTTAGAGTTTTCAGTGATTTTTGCTCCCAAAAATATTGAATTGTTCGAATATCAAAATTACTTTTCCTTTTGCTTTTGGCTTTTTTTCCTGGGGCCCTTCGCCGAGACGCTGAAACAGTGAAAAACGCGTGCAGCTGGGGCCTGGGTTGAGCTAATCTAGAATCAAAATTTTATTTTATTTATTATTTTTATTATCATTATCTATTGCTTTTTTTTATTCAGTCAAAACAGCGAATGTCACGCCATTGAAACAGTGAAAAACTCGTTTTGCCGGGGGATGGGTCGAGCAAATCTAGAATCAAAATTTTCTCCATGGTTAATTCTTTTGGTATGTCTATAATAAATTTATTTCAAATTAATTTTTTAATAATAAAAAAACCTCATATATTCATAATAAATTTATCACGACTTATCATAAAAAATTATAAACTGATATATTTGTAATAAATTTACTAAAAGCTAATTTATTCAACTATAAAAAATCCAAAATTAATACATTTGTGATAAATATACCATCTGTTAAATTAAATTAATATCACAAAAAATCATAAAAATTGTATAACTGTAAGAAATACATAATAAAATCTAGACTGATTAAAGTATCATTCAATTTAGTAATTTG
Organism: Eucalyptus sideroxylon x Eucalyptus melliodora; assembly: GCA_016097485.1. NCBI lineage: Eukaryota > Viridiplantae > Streptophyta > Magnoliopsida > Myrtales > Myrtaceae > Eucalyptus > Eucalyptus sideroxylon x Eucalyptus melliodora. Next base: position 63,779,411 of record CM027826.1, on the reverse strand, counting down.
ACTTTAAAATTTAAAAGAAACTAACAAATGGCAAATGTCATAATTATATTAGTTTGTGGTAAATTTATCTTACATATACCAGTTTTGAATTTTTTATGGTTAAAAAATTAATTTTGAGTAAATTTATCACATAGTTTAGAATTTTTTGGGGTATTAATTATTTTCTTTTATCATTTATTATTGTAGTTATCTTTTGCTTTTTTCATTCAGTCAAAACATAAAAACGCGTAGAGCTGGGGCCTGGGTTGAGCTAATCTGGAATCAAAAATTTCTTTTATTATTTATTATTATTATTATTATTATTATTATTATTATTATTATATTTTGCTTTTTTTTTTTTATTCAGTCACAACAGCGAATGTCATGCCGCTGAAACGGTGAAAAACGCGTACAGCGGGAGCATGGGTTGAGCTAATATAGAAACAAAGGCCCTGCATGTTTTTGTTTCTGAAAAGTGTTTATAAACACTTTTTCCAATTTTTTGTTCCAAGGAAAAAAAGAAACAGTGCGTTTGTTCTTTTTTTATTTTTTTTCCGAAAAAAAAAAAAGAACATAAACTAAAAAACAACAAAAAATTATTTCTCGTTAGAAACAATTTTTTGTTTTTGTTTCTTCTTCTCTCTCTCCTCTTCTCTTCCTCTTTTCTTCTTCTTTCTCTTTGGCCGGTCGCCGGCCTCGGCCATGGCCGGCCGTTGAGGGTCGGCGACCTCGCCGGAGCGTCGCCGGCCCCTGGTGAGGCGAGGCGTCGCCGGCGCGGTCGAGCTCGAGCCTCGCCTTGGCTGGGCGAGCTCGGGCTCAGCCAGATCCGGCAAGGCTCGAGCTCGCCCGCGCCGAGCCTCGCCTTGGCCGGGCGAGCTCGGGCTCGCCCAGATCCGGCGAGGCCGAGCCTCGCCCAACGACGGTGAGGCTCGGCCTCGCCAGGGGCCGGCGAGCCTCGCCGTGGCTGGGCGAGGCTGCCGGCGACCGGCCGAAAGAAAAAAAGTAAAAAATAAAGGAAAATATGAAAAATGAAAATAAAAATATAAAAAAAGAACAAAAATTTACCAAACGTGTTTTGTTTATTTTTTATTTTCTAACAAATTTACCAAACGTATATTTTTGTTCAAAAAGTGTTCCCGGAACAGAAACACTTTTTTTTGTTTCTGTTCCCTGGAACAAAAAAAGAACTTACCAAACGCAGCCAAAATTTTCTTTTATTGCTATTACTGTTATTATTATCTTTTGCTTTTTTTATTCGATCAAAACACCGAAAGTCATGCCTCTAATTATGGTCGGCCGGTCCATTTAACGGACGAGAGCGCGTCGTATGGGTCCCACTTCCCACTTCCCACTTCCCCCGTCTCCTTATTCCAACTTTGAACTTCCGTCTCCTACTCTCTCTTCAATTATTGCTATGTCACCATCTACTTTCTACTGTGACAACAACTCTCTCCATTACCTTACCTCCATCCCCACTGATTTGGACATGTTTCTCCCTGACCAAATAGGGCTCAGTCAATCGGTAAAATTCTCTCCTTCAATCCCGTCCGTACCCTTCTTAATCCATCAATCAATCAAGATCGAATCAAATCACAAAACCCCTTTTTAAGGCCTTGCCGATCTGCCTTTTATTTTAAGTGAACGAACGATAAGTTCAGACGGAGGACCGATCCAATCGAAGGAAAAAAAAAAATTACATAGGCTCTTTTCTGGTGTGTGCGCGTGTTCCTTTTTGAAAATTGCTTAGATCCGAGAGCGGTTTCGACGATGGTAGATGCCGGGTGCGGGTAGAAAGACTACAGTGGACAAGAAAAAAGCTCCAAACCCTAATTTTTTTGCTGGGTCAAACGATCGGTGCTAAGGGGATCGAGAAAGGGGATGCAGAAGCTTGAATGGAGTGATAGGAGCGCCGCGTGTCGTTTCCTGAATGGGCCGGCTTATTCAATATTTTCTGAGCGAAAGTCATGCGCGGCCACAACGCCAAACCAAATACGATTAATAGTGGGGTCTTGGCTATAATAATAGGTTGGTCATGTGCAACTGTCGTGGTACCCACCTACGCCAAAGTCAGAGAGCCTGCAGCTCTTTCACACTTTGAATATTTTCTCTCTTTTTACTTTCTCATTTCTTATTCAATTTATTCTCTCTCTTTTAAATATGTATATTCTGCCAACGTATGTAATACTCTCTTTATTATTATTATTAGTTGGATAGCGCGACGTGCAGAGAAAATTTAGTTGTTTCCTGGTGACAACATAAAGAGGCCTCTTTTCAGAATTGAAATTAAATCGGCCTGAATTGAAAGTCATCTCCTCTTTCACTTTCACTTTCTCTTAATTTTGGTCTTCCTTCTGCAGGTCATTTTGATATTCTTGACAATTAGTAGTGCTGCGCAGGATCTCTGGTCAATTCTGGTTAATTCCTTGCCCACCTTATTTAGGAATCATTGCCAGCTTTATTTGGGAATGAAATGTCAAATCTAATCTCTCAAGATCTCGGCACACCTGCATTTTTCTTCTGGGTACGTTTACAAACCGCCTTCCAATTAATTCAGGAAGAAACGAATCTTCAACTGGTACATCTCGAATCATTTGTTATAAAATAATTTTTATCTCATAAATTTTTTTAAATTGATAACTCATAACATATTTATCAAAAATTAATCTTCATCTCGCTAAAAAACCCAAATCAGTACCTTCTATCCAAATCCATCCTCGGCCGCATTCTTGTCCAATGTCTCGTTATTATGCATATATGTTAATGCACGTGGCAAATGACAGACAGATCAGCTCCATTTTTTTTTCCATGAATCACTGTAATAGACGAAGCACCGAGCGCAAAAAGTGGCAAAGCCCATCGTGCTCGTGCTTTGCCATTGATAACATTGGAAAAGTGGGAATGGCTTGCTTTTCCTTTTGCTTTTGGCATTTTCTGGTGTTCCTTGCTGAAAGGCTGAAGCATACAGCTGGATGGAGATAAGCACGAACCTCTTTTTCCTTTTTTATTATTATTATCATCATTTTAATTTTGCTTTTTTTCTTCAGTCGAAGTACGAATATCATGCCTCTATTTTTGTTGGGGGGAGGGGGGAGAGCGGGGTTGGAGGAGAGAGCGTATAATGATAGGACGACCACGTGCACTTCTCGAAATTCTCACCTATGCCAAACTAAGCCAGCCTGCAGCTATTACACGTTTGAATATTTTCTCTCTTTTTCTTTCTCGTTTCTTTTGCTATTTATTCTTTCTTTTTTAAACTTTAAAAATATTTATATCCTCCAAGTAATATTATTATTATTATTATTATTATTATTATTATTATTTCAATACGGCGACCTGCGAAAATGATGCAGATATTCTGTGGTTACAAAATATTATTTTCCCCTAAATTAAAATTAACTAATATCAGCCGGTCAATTAACCGATGAGCTACTCCAAGGCCGAAAAGTTTGACTTCCGAGGAAGTTGCCTGCCTTCATTGATCGTTGAATGTGCCCTCACTAGGCATAGTTGAAGGAAATAGACCCGAGGCCATTCTTGTCTTTTAATCGCTTATTATACTAGAATTGTCGGGAAAATGGATAATTGAAGAATTTCGGATACTTTTTTCTAAGTGTTTTTAAATGGTTAATGTAGCACAAAATAAAACAATACCCCAAACTGCCAATTTCATGCAAAACACTGTATTTTGTTATCCAAATTTCGTGCAAAGCATGAAAGTTGGCTCGATTATTATTAACACTTAAATCTATCAAAAAAATATCTTCGATTTTTTTAGGTAAACAAATATCCAAACATATATATAAATCGAATCTTTCTCATATTAATATTTAAATATCTTAATATTTTCAATTATTTATGTGCAAGAGATTATTTCTCCTAATGAATTTGGTGCTGTCGTTACCCTTTTTTGTCAAAAGAAATAACAGATCTAATTCAAGTAATTATAGTATACTTTGCATGTCATTTAGCTTTAATGAAATGTGACAAGTTGGAGGACTTGCCATATTATAAGGGGAAAATGTCCACATCTTTTTGGACATGTTGTTTCTCGTTTGTTTCCAGCTGTTTTCGCCTTTACTTGGAGTAACCGCTAAAGTCAAGATAGAATAAGATTTGGCTAAAAAACATTTGAAAAATTAGAGAACCACCTAATGTTGACTTGCGGCAACCGAGCCCAATTAATCAGCTTCGTAGGGAATCGGCTGACATTCACTTGCAGTCTAACCACTCATATCGTGTATTTAAAAGAAAATTGAAGAAATGAGAAATTTAAGTAACGACAAGTCAAGGCTCCATTTATTTTCAGAAAAATATTTTCTAAGAAAGTATTTTCCTCATGTTCCTATATTTAATTCGCTTAGAAAAATTAATTAACAAAAAAGATTTTTTTTTGAAAAACTCTACACTCGATCTCGAGTCATTGGCAATAGGGTCGGGTCCCTTACATTCGAGCCTAAGTTCAATGAGGCTGGTCTAGGTCCATTTAAAGCACACTCGGACAATTTTTACAATTAAAATATTTTAATACTTTATGTTGGTGAGGTTCAAGTATCTTTGCCCTTTCCTTATTTTATGTTTTTCATTTGATTTATTATTTTTCTTTTAAATTTAAACGGCTTTCCGAGTGGGATACCAGCTCTCTCTCTGTCTCTCTCTCTTTTGAGTAAGTGGATTCCGGCCTCTCGTTTCCTTGCTTTTAAACCCATTATCACATTTTCGACCAAAAAACCATTATCATATACTTTGACAAAAAACAATAATCATCACATACGACAAATAATTATCACTTCAAGCCAAAAAAAATAAAAACATAATCACTTCCCGACAAACGAAAGTCACATCACTGTTTTTGACAAGAAGCAAAAACCCTTCACTTTCGACAAAAGTAGAGATATCACGAGATTCCTGTAGACGCACGTTACACTCGTCCCATTGGTCAGTCGTAGGAAATATTAGGTGCGTAAGTAATAGTTATACAAATCCATTCAACAGCGAATACGTCCACGCGTCACTTCTGGCCATCCGTCAGAAACTCTTCCATTCTTGCATCCCCTCTCTCTTTAATTAATGTTCGTTCTTTTTTTTTTCTTTCTGACGAGGGCGCGGACTCCTCCACTCAAATACACTGTCAACTTAGGGGCGCGTTTGGTAACGATTCTGTTAGGAGCTGATTAAGCAGAATTGATTCTTTTTGATTGTTTGGAACGATTCTAAAGATTTTAAGCCATTTAGTAACTGTCCAAAATTTCGATTCGGAATAGAATTGCGTTTGCATCGTATTTATTAATTTTGTTCCAAATCAATTTCTTTTAATTTTTAAATAATTTTTTTTACTTTTTTCCTTTATTTTCTTTTCATTTTTTAATTTTTAATTTTTTTCTTTTCATTTTCCTTTTTTTTCTTTTCATTTTTTCATTTTTTTCTTTTCTTTTTCTTTTTTTCCTTTTTTCTTTTCTTTTTCTCACCTTCTTCTTCTTCTTCTTCTGGCCGGCCGCCGGACCGGCGACCGGCCAGACGAGGGCCGGCGACCTCACCAGAGCGTCGCCGGCCCTCGGCGAGGCCGGCCCTCGTCGGCCGAGCCTCGCCGGCAGCCCTCGCGGCCGACGGGCGAGGCTCGCCTAGCCCCGCCGAGGCTCGGCCGAGCCAGATCTGGCGAGGCCGAGCCCCGCCGGTGGCCAGGCCGACCTCGTCGGGGTTGGGCGAGGCCTGCCAGGCCACCGGCGGGGCTGGGCGAGCCTCGCCGGTGGCCAGGCGAGCCTCGCCTGGCCACCGGTGGGGCTGGGCGTCGCGAGGCTCGCCCAGCCCCTGCCCAGTCCCGGCGAGGCTCGGCCTCGCCAGATCTGGCGAGGCCGAGCCTCGCCGGTGGCCAGGCGGGCCTCGCCCGGCCCCGGCGAGGCCTCGCCCAGCCCCGGCGAGGCCCGCCTGGCCACCGGCGAGGCTCGGCCTCGCCAGATCTGGGGAGGCCGAGCCTCGCCGGTGGCTGGGCAAGCCTCCGGCGAGCTCGCCGGTGGCTGGGCTTGCCTCCGGCGAGCTCGCCGGACCGGCGGCCGGCGGCGGCGGACGGCGGCGGCGGTGGACGGCGGTGGCGGATGGCGGACGGTGGCGGGCGGCGGTGGACGGCGGTCGTGAGATGGCCGAAGGGAAGAAGAAAATTTTGATTCTCAAATTGATTCTCGGAACAAGAATCAACTATTTTTTGATTCTTGATTCTGTTCCCAATCTGTTCCCGGGAACAAATTTGTTCCCGGGAACAAAAATTTTACCAAACGCGATTCTAGGCCGAAACTGATTCCGGGAACAAAGAATCAGAATTTGGCACTGTTTGGATGGTTACCAAACAGGCCCTTAATCTCGCAAATCACCTTCCAGCACCACCTCGCTGCCGTCTCAATCCTCCGCCGTCGAGCTCAAGCTCGGCCAGCGAACTTGAGCCTCGAATTTTGGATCTAAGCCTGAGCGAGCCCTAGATTTGTTATCTAGGGCTTAGCTCGACCTCGAATTTGTTGATTGGAGGTCGACCAGGGTCGGCGCAGTCAACGGACGAGGCCGAGGAAGAGGCGGCGACATGCTATGTTGACACGGTGGACGCAAAGGGCACAAAAGGAGTTGGACAGGAGACGGCAGCAACTGAGGTCGAAGAAGAACCGGAGAAGATCAAGGCGACCAACGGGATCTTGAAAGCGAGAGAGCTTTTTGAGAATCATAAAGAGAGTGGGCTTTGTTCTCTTTTATCAGAAAACGAAGAGTGGACCTGAGTATGTCCTTATCACCTTTAATTCAGGAAAATAATAGGCAGCTGATCCGGTCGAAGAGAGATGAGAGAGGGTGTCCTATAATTGAAGAGAGAAAGGGAATGCAAGGATTTTTGACAGACAGACCCAAAAGTGACACGTGTTAATCATTAAATAAATTTGTGCAAAACTGACTGTATAGACCTACTACTTTTCAAAATGACACTTTTTCGATGCCCAAGGTCTCTTGGCATCATGAAACACTGAGATATCTTTTTAGATTATACACTCAGAACCATCATGACACTCCTCTCTTCAGAGCAAGAAAATATTTAGTGAATTTAAACCGCCTCCTGTTCAAAAAAACAAAAATTTAAACCGCCACGTCAGTACCTGATGTGGCACACATTTTTTCTTTGCATCCATTCAAAAATTTACATGTGTCCTGAATTGAATTAATTTAAATTGTTGTGAGAAAGTTATATATAATATCTATTACATTTTTATATCTATGATATATATTTATATATCTATATAGTATATGAGAGGGAGCCAAGCCAGATTACATGAAAAGCCAAAATAGGAAGAAATCGAGATAATTTTGTCTCTAAACTTGAATTAAAGGAATGATATCATTGAATATTTTCATTTAATTTATGAATTAAATTGAATATTATCAAAAATTTAGAAATTATATTTAATAAATTAAAATTTTAAAAATTAAATTATACATCGAATAAAATTCAAGGATTACATTCAATAAATTAAAAGTTTATGAATTGTCTTGCAAATATGAAATTATTTTTGTCATTATCTAAAAAAAAAAAAAAAAGACCGTGAGGATAAGAGAGAGAGAGAAAAGCTTTGGACTGAAAATTCTTGCCTGACTTAGCGCGTGCCGAAAAATTACACGGCTTTTCATACGAGACTGAAATGCACCGAGCTTACGTGTTTGTCGGAATCGCTTTCCGTTGGGCCACCGCATAAAGCTAAACTCTTTAATCGGTGGAAGAAGGGTTTCTGTCAAAGATGATCTCCTTAATACACAGCCAGTCATACCAAGCCGTGTGGGCCGATCAGTTCCACTGAGATGGAATGCTGCAACTAGTCTCTTGTGACCTAGTGCAAAAGCGGGAAACATCGTCGGAAATTCGTGCCCGAAACCACGAGGGCGACCAGGAAGCGGGGAATCCGGCTTTGGGGACGATCCGTCCCTGTCGAGATCAAACGGGGCTTTGGCTTCTTCCCTTCGTCTTTTTCCTCTCTTCGGATCTTGTCAATGGAAAACGAGTGTCCCGAAGGTATGATCTGGATAAACTTTAATCAAGTTTTGTCCCGAGTGGATCTTGAAGCGACTGATCGTGATCCTAATCCATGGTATCGTGTCAAAAAAAAAAGGGACTCGAACGCGTGTATTGGATCAACTTTAATAGAGTATCGTCCCCTTAGTGGATCTTGAAGTGACTGAATCGTGATACTACTTAGGGGCGTGCCCCACCTGGAATCGGACCGGAACGGAACAGGCGGTTCTTAAGGAAACTGGTCCGATTCCCGGTTTCAATTTATGGGAACCCATGGGTACCGATCCGGTTCTTGTTCCATGGGATCTCTTTGCCCGCTCGTGACCGGACGGAACCTTTTAATATTTAAAAAAAAATTACTAAAAAAACCTTAAATCTCATCTCACTCCCTTCGTCTTCAGCTCCTAATCCTATCACCATTTCGTTGCGTTTACTTCTCCTGCCGTCCGCATCTCCACGTACGTAAATTTGGTTTTTCTTTCTTTTTACTTACGTAATCGTTCTATGTTGAAAACCAAAATTATTTCACGTCAAGATCGATTCCATGGATCCACCGGAACCGGATGAACCGTCGGTCCGGTTCCCGGCAAATCCATGCAACAAACTGGTGGATCCCGATTTCAATTTTTTGGAATCGGTTTTTAGCGGGCGGTTCCCGGTTCTAGGTCCCGGAACCATGCACACCCCTAATACTACTCCATGGCATCATGCCAAGAAAAAAAAGGGACTTGAACGTGTCTAACGTGAACTGTAGAATATACTAACATGATATTAAAAAAAAAAAAATTACAATCAATCAAGATTACGATCGGAGAGATGTACATAATTAGGTAATATATTTCTAACATTTAAGACATGCCTTCTTAAGAAATATGCTACTATATATATATTCTAAAGATTTGACTCTACCCTATTATCTATATCTATACAGATATAGATAATAGGGTAGAGTCAAATCTTTAGAATTATAGAGTCAAACAACCTCCAAATTGATACGAGACAATTGAGAAAGATGGAAATATGGAACTGTTCATTTACAAAGAGGGACAGATAAGACTCAATCATTACAATGACAAGTTCATTTAAACTATCAAAACAGTGCCATCCTTTCTCACTCAACCGATCCACATAAGATGGATTTCACCGCTAAATGATTACCTTTAGTATTACCCTCTGAACACAATAATGGCAGAACCTTGCACGAGTTACAAGTCATTGAATTATATAGCCAGGAGGAATAACCCACTTCCTTCTCTAAAATTTGTTGGCCAAAACTGGAAAGAACAAACCAAAACCGAATTTTCTCACTGGCAAGCCTTTGTGCATTTCATAAAGAGAGAAACTAGTTCCCAACGCGAGAAAATTGCTACCCTCAGGTTCTTTGCCTACCAAGCAAAAGATTGACGATGATGGCAGCACTACGGGGCCTAAGATAGAGGTCGGCGGCAACTGAAGATGGAGGAGAGAGAGAGAATGAGGAATTGAGATTTGAAAACAAAACAAATTTGCAAACAATTGCGAAACAGCTTTGTTTGTCTCTTATTTTGCTGACTTCACATTATCGGAGAGTCATGTTTGACCGTTTATTTTAAATTAATGCTACCTAAAAATTTTTCGGTCACTCAAATCGTTGATAGCATTGAGATGAACATCGGAATATATTCCATTCACATTTTTAACTGCAAAACCAAGCCCAAGAAACTTCCTACATGAAAAGCTATGCTTGATCAATCTTAATTTTATGAGCTTGCAAGGTCTTCATTCTCAATGATAAGTATAAAGCAGAAAATAAAGTTGGTGCGCTTATTTGCACAAATTCATCAAAATTTCGAGCAAATGACATTGGAAATCCATGGAGCATGGGCTTATTTAATATGAAAACAAGATATATGGTAATGCAAAAGAATTGTTTAGAGCCATCTAATTTTCTATTAAAACAGAATTGCAAATGATGGTAGTGAAGAAGAGTGTTGATCTCAGTCATGTCCACGCTCTACTTGTGAAGAGGATATTTTCTTTCAGCGGAGTCGCCAAACTGTTATGACCTAGTATTGTCTCTAAAAGAAAATGACTTTTGAAAATCTATATAGTAAAACCCTAAGAACTTATTTAATTTTGATTCTAATTTTCATCAAAAGATTTTCACATTTTTTTAATGCTAAACTAATCCTAAACTAAAATTAACACTAAAATATAGTAAAACTACTCAAAATCTAATAACAATTTTCTCTAAAAAAATTTTTTTTTAATTTTTTTGGAAAATGAGGACTCGGATTAAGTCAGGATACCCGATCCGGATGTGGGTCTTACCCGGACCTTGTATCGATTGTATAAAGATGAGCATGAGTTATGCTAAGCTTATTTCTCTAGAATGACCTCTTTTCGATTTTTGTTCTCAGAATAGAATGGCCACTGATTTATTATAGGGAATAGAAAAATTAACCGATACACATAGATAGATTTTTATTCTTTTTTTCTGTTCAGGAGAAGAAAATAATAGAAAAATAAGGAAATTGAAATGTTACCAAAAGATCCCAAGGGTCTATGTCCTCCCTCGCTCAAGTAATGTGTAAATAGAATCGATTTTGCATATCTCTTTCATTGGATAATTCAATGTACAATCGTAGAGGTTTAGCTACTAGAGATTCAAGGAACACCCGATAAATTATGAATTGGTTGAATCAATACCTTTGGCATGTAAAAATTTGATTCGACTCAAAGGTGGTTGGTAAAGGGTGGGTGGCATTTGAACAAATGACCTATAGTTATGAGTTGGAAATCATCATATGCCCCGGAATCTCGAACGTTTCTTATATTCAATCCTCTAAACCACCAGAGGATGGAAACTCCTTATATGCAGGGGATCGATGAAGATTTATCAAATGCTCAAAGGATTTTAAGAGTATATAAGAAACGATTCACCACCCATCAATCACGAAAAGGAATTTCATCAATGACGTAATGCAACAACCCAATTCAAAGCAAGTGGTCTTTAAATTTAGATGCGATGCAAAATGACAAGCGTACCTTGCGAACGATGTGATTAGTCAATTGCTCCACGTCAGCTCACTCACGAATGACATGTAAATCACTTTTCCATCAATCATACATAAGAGAAGATCAATCAAGATAGAAATATTTTGGATGTTATATTGACTATAAAGTGGTTGGAAATACATAATCATTAGCTCCACCATATATACAATCATGGAGGACCGGTCCAATCGAAGGAAAAACCAAACAGAGAAATTTACGTAGGCTCTTTTCTTGTGTGTGCGCGTGTTCCCTCTTGATAATTGCTTAGATCCGGGAGCGATTTCCACGATGGTAGTTGCCGGTTGCGGGTTGCGGTAGAAAGACTAAAATGGACAAGAAAAAAGCTCCAAACCCTAATTTTTTCGCCGGTTCAAACTATCGGTGCTAAGGAGATCGAGAAAGGGCATGCAGAAGCTTGAATGGAGTGATAGGAGCGCCGCGTGTCGTTTCCTGAATGGGCCGGCTTATTCGATATTTTCTGAGCAAAAATCACGCGCGGCCACAACGCCAAACCAAATACGATTAATAGGTTGGCCATGTGCGCCAAAGTCAGAGAGCCTGCAGCTCTTTTACACGTTTGAATATCTAGTTTTTTACTTTTCATTTCTCATTCAATTTATTTTTTCTCAGTCACGTCTATGGTAACATATAAACACGTAAAAGTCGCATCAAATTTTCTGGTCATTCTTCTAAGTTAATATTATATATAGTGTAAAAAGAAATTAATATGGTGTAACCATTTAATCATATAACTAATTCAATATGTAGATCTAATAATTTAATATTTAAATTTCAAGAAGTGCTTTTAAAAAAAAATATTGATTTACTTTTTCAAAGTGTTTTTTTTTTTCACGCGATGCATCACGGGGAACGTTCTGGGGAATAAAATACCTTCTCCAAAGATCAGATGGATGGCATGGTCCTCGAATCAAGGTGCATCATTCTTCTCACCTAGAAAAAGGTGATAATCCTCGTTTTAGAAAAAGCCACTTCGCCTTTCAAAAGGCAAGGTTTTTGGGCAAAATGCCTCTTTTACCAACTCGGAAGACCAAGATGGACAAGGCAACGGATCGAACATGACACCGAACACCTTTTGATTTTTCCAAATGGGGACCAAGATGGACAGAGCTGTGCAAGAGGCCATCTGGATGCTTCATTAGAGCTATCATCTTTATGCCCAGGGTTGCCCACCCCCGAAGAGGGCCTGTTACCCTCCCCAGACCTGGGCCAGCAGGCCCTCGTCCAAGGCCAGCGAGGGTCGCCTGGCTTTGGGAAGGTCTAAGCAACCTCCACCGATCCTTCCCGGTGATTGTGGCGGCGGCCCACAGTGAGACTAGATCATATGTGTAGGTGAGTTTGTGTTTTTTGCTGTTTTTATTAGATTTTTAGCCTTTTATTTTTCATCTAATTTTGTTTGTATTTTTTTTTTAATACTTTTTTTTGAAGTGGTACTTGGTGGGTACCATGTCATTGCCACATGTTTTAAAAAATAATAAAATAAGGCACATCAGTATTTTCTATTAAATAAATTAAATGGAATTAATTGAAAACTCGATTGAATCAAATTTGAAAAGTTTTATGATTTAATTTTTTTTTTGCAAGTTTTAAAACTCAATTCCATTTTCGTAATAAGTTTTAGGATTTTTAATGAATTTATCCTTGAAGTAAAAAAGGAAGTTTGTCAAAGTTTCATGATTTGTTTGATGGGAGAGTAGCCACTGAAAAAAATTATTTCTATATTCGGGATAGAAAAAATTGGGGGCAAAGGGATAACTCTTGGAAGGAAAAAGTTTAGGTATGAATCAAATTTAAACTCTGTTATTAAACGTCAAAGACTTTTTTTCGCCTCCTCCCAATTACAAATTATAGGAAAGAACATACTATTATGGATTGAGATTGATAGATAGTTTCATATAATGATTAAAAGCAAATTTGGAAGTGTTGTATGTGTAATGCCGTAGATTGACGGAGTCATTTGGAAGTGAGAGGAAAAGCAAGCAATCCTCATGGGATGGGGTGCCGCGTGATAGGCATAAAGAACCAATACATGCGTTTGGTTGAGCTTTAGGGAAATTGCAAAATCATCTCCCCAAAAATCTTTGACTCAAGGTGTATTGATTTTTGACTTTTGTGTGATTTTTTGCAAAGTAGCTTTAGAGTTAAAAAAAAAAAAAGTAGGAAAAATCCAAGGGCTTAGACAGGGCTTGTAGGGCCACCATGAGCCTAGGAGAGGATTTCAAGGCCGCACAACCCAAGCACGGCGACACCAGGGTCCCATGAGCCCAAGGGTTGCCTTGCGTGGTGACGCTTGACAAAAGGTGACCATCATGCGATCCCAAAAATTGCCTCGACGCTCGACGTTCGATTCGTGACCATTGAGAACGCTCGACCATCATTGACGCTTGACTGTCGGATCTCGTCTAATAGTCGCAAGCAAGGGCAACGTTGGAGAAGATGAGCCAAGCAAAGACCCAAGCGTTGCAACCTTTGGCGAAGACCCAAGTGCAGAAAAGCCAGAACTTCAATGGTCGGGGAAGATGATTGGTAGTGAGCAAGGGTAAGACTGGAATATGAAAATATTAGTGAATGTAATTTTGGAAGAAAAAAGTTCATTAACCTTAGAAACTATCCTCCTAAAATGTTAAAAGCTCAAGACAGGTGGGGACTCATCTTGAGCTTTAATCATTGCCATTGTTGACATTTTCCCAAAGTGATCAAAAGAAAGTTAACCAAACGTCCTAATTTTTTCACAAAGGACATTAAAAGACTCAAAATCCATTAGAAAAGCTTGACCAAATGCATCCCTATTGGTTCGCATGTAATTTCTCATACCAAAAGAAGGTTAATAGTGTTGTGCGTGAGCAATCAGTATAAGCAAAATGAAGTAAAGAGGCTATGATGGGACAAGTAGCTGTCTCTAGCATGCTCGATGCCAAATTGCAGGTCAGTGGTGTTCTGCTATTAGAAGCAGTTGGACAACGAGACGTATTTGGAGGCAATATGTAAACTGAGGGCTCTCAATGGTGAAACCACTCCTCGAAAGCCCTTAAATGAATGGAGGAAGTATGTACAAGAGAGAGTTACGACGGGAGACGATATGGTCTTGCTACATGGGGAATTCATGGTTAATGAAATCCACAATTAACGTGCTGTGAGGCGCATCAATTGATAATGGACACAACATATCACGATGACACGAACTCGATATAAGTTATTGAGTCGTAAGGATGCTAATCGACACGAAACCGCTAGAAAAAAGATTAGGAGATTGGTCAAACCTTCTTTAACGGGCCTCTATCCAATATTATCAAAGCAGAAACTCTCCCTGACATCCTAACAAGACATGTCTTGGATTAGTTGCTGCCTCTCTTCCAATGATATGACTACCATTTCCACGAGCCAAAGGCCCGATCTTTTCTTCGCCGGTAACGTAGGCCAATTTTCTTCCAATAAGTAGGCCCATGGGCCACCGTTTTTTTTCCTTTTTCTAGCCCACATTATTGCAAAAAACCACCAAATTTGGGCCTTAAATGCAAAAAAAACCTGGCGTGAGCCCATGTGCTGGTCAAAACGAATTGCTCTTTTTGCTCAATAGCCCATGTGTCATGACCACCCAAATTGGCCTGCGTGACTGGCGAAGAACAGATCGGCCTTCGGCTCGTGGAAATGGGAGTCATATCATTGGAGTACAGCACAAGAATGTTTAGATTTCGTGTAGCAATTTGGGTAGCTGCTTTGATTTTAGGATTTGAGTTCAAAGAGCAACAGGGGTTACTAATAATTACTTCCTAATCAGTGAAACAGTAACTTAGTTTCCATGCTATTGATGTTGATTGTTGTTTTGAGTACATGTTCATAAAATTATGAATTCAAAAAGTTTAAATCATTCGAAGAAGAGGACCACAAGCACATAAGATTTCAGCAAACACTATGAAAGCAACATCAACACATACTTTTGCGCAAACGATATACAAAGGAGAGGATTGATTCAACCTCAGGAATTTAAACTCCACATGATGGCTTAAAAGCATATTGTTAGCTCTCTTTATTGAAAACTCATGATAAAAGATATCGTTAGCGCGATGACATGCAAAAATAATGCATACGTTTCCTAGTTACAAAATAAAGGTGCCTTTTGTTTTATTAATGGTGTAAAAAATCATTTTCCCCTAAATTTTAATTAATTAATTTCGGCCTTGCAGCATTGACTAATGAACCATTCCAAGGAGAAGTTCAACTTCTAAAGAAGCTACCTGCCTTCATTTGATTGCTGAATACGCTAGGACCTAGGTATGTCGTTGAAGCAGTCCTCTCAAGGATGCTTGGAAATAAAATAGAGGGCATTCTTGTCTCTCAATAATTAGTGTAGTAGAACTACCCAGAAAATATTTATCATTAAAGAATTTCAATAACCTTTTTTTTTTGTTTTTTTTAAAGGATAAATGGATTTTTGCTTTTTCTCCTTCTCTTGGTTCTTATGATCAAAGCCTTCCTCCTTGCAAAAGCACCTATGCAAATGTCATGTTCAACTGCTTCATTAATTTGTCAATCACAAATCTTAGCATCTTGTAAATGAGACAAAATATGATTGTACGATATTTCCTACGAACTATAAATTTGTAATATGTTTGGAGCTTAGCTACCTAAAAGATTCCTTTTCATAGCAAAAATAGTAAACACAATTTGATATGTAGCATACAAATAAAAATAAAAGATTACAACCTTTTCAACATGCCCACCAAAAGTACAGTAATTTTTTCCTTTGATTGAAATTTTTTTATGCATTTGCTATAGCATTTCAAATTGTTAACGCATGACAGAAAAGGGAACAACTTATCCAAAACCGGTTTATCGTGAAGTAGTGTATTTTGATATGCAGATATAGGGCTACGCGGTAAACATGAGAGTTGATTTGAGATAAGTTATTAACAAATTGCTTGTTGACACTTGAGTCTTGTTAATCACTTATTGACATCTGAATCTTTACTGATAATTGGATATGCATTTAATTTTTTTAATAAATAATATAGAATAGAGTATAAAAAGAACAATAATGATCAATGAAAGATCCACCTATCGTTCCGCTTGGGCTTAGCGCAGTCCAGCCCCATCACCTCAAATTCACAAATACCGCACTCAATTGCTTTGGCTCCGGATTTCAGTTACAGGACTGTAAGTTTCTTTTTATGGAGTCAATCTTCTCCCCAGCAAGCACAACCTCCATAGACGAAGCTCTTTTCGCTTCACCGCCACCAGTCTCAAGCTCGATTGCAGGAATCGATCCACGACTCGCTCTCGTCGCCCCACCAAAACCAGTAGGATCCCCATCAACCGAGTTGAAATTTGCTCATTCTGACATGTTCAATAACGGAATCGTCACCTGCTGTCTCCTTTCTCCTAGAGAAGTTGTATGAAAAGCCGAAGCTGAAGGGGAGAATAACGCTTGTCCTGTCACGAACTGGATAGTGAGTGGCCAGCACGATGGGCAGACTTACTGGACCAAAAGAAACGATCAATCTCGTTCACGGCAATGGACTCGGCGATGATCCAGTAAGACAACACATAAGAAGGCAGCAAAACAGAGCATAGATCAAGAGGCAAAATCTAGAATGAATCTAAAATTTAATACTAGAGTTCAATCAGGAAGAAACAACCTGGTTTGTGCTATGGCAATTCATGGTGACGGTACAAAGAACAACGTTTACTCAGCGACACTCCAGTGAAGTCTCGGTAGATTTGGCACAACGATTCAGTGACGGTGTCCGTGAGGCGACCAGCACGTAGCGGTTCGGGAACAGCGGTGGCTCAGACGAGGATTGAACGAAGGTGGTGAGGAGGAAATGATTAACTTCTTCAAGGGGGTAAGCAAACGCCAGCAGAAGCAGCATGAATGCCACCGTAGCTCTAATGTAATGTGGTTATAGACGAACTGAGAATCCATCATCTTCTCTTGAACTGTATACAATTAGAGAACCAGACCACTAAACCCCTTCAGGGACATCGCCACATAACATGCTCTCTTGCAAAGCAACGCCTTGCAAACTCATCAAACCTTTGAGCTCGAGTGGCAATGAAGCTATTGCTTCTCAAATTCAAAGCTTCTAGTCCCCATGAGATTACTGATACTTGCAGGAGCTGAACTCGAGAGCGTATTACCTTCAAGAGGCAAAATCTCCCAAGCCTCCGAATTCGCCTACGGATTAAGAAACCTTCCAGGTAACTCCATTCCCTTCGAGATCAAGCATTTGCCAAGAACTACAGTTTCGGATCTCAGGCGAAATGGCTTCCACTAGAAGAGTCGTTACTCGAGGTTTGATGAGGTCGGGACAATCATGAGGTACCGATTCGTCGCGATGTGGAACTGCATGTCGCTGATGGAGCTTTGCGTGTAGATAAGCATCGAGCAGATTGTTTTTGTGAAATTAGAGCAATTGTTCCAAAAGTGAACTGGATCGTTCTGTTGAGCTATAAATTGGATTGCCGGAATAATCTATCTTTCCTTTTCTTGCCAAATTAAAAAAAAAAAAAAGACAAAAAAGATGGGAAAATTAGCCGGAAAAATAAGAAAAATTATCCAAAAAGTCTTAAACCTATTGCATTTTTTGTCAATTCAATTCATCTAATTAATTTTAACTAGAAATCATTGACATAAATGTAAACTATGTGGGATGATCAACATTGACATAAACAACTTTAAATAATATTTAAATTGTTTTGAATTTTTTTGAATTTTTTCCTTTTTTTCTTCTATTTCCTTCTTTCCTTCAATTTTTTTTTTTCCCCTTTTTCTTCTTCTTCTTTTTTTTTTTTTTTTAATTTTTTTTTTCTTCCTTTTTTTTCCCTTTCTCCCTACACCAACCGCCACCAAGCCTCGTCAATGGTTGGCGAGCTCATTAACCTTGGGCAAGGGATGGCCCACACTCGCCCAATCTAGGCAAAATTGGTTAGGTGGATTCAATTGACAAAAAATGAAAAAATTTATGATTCAATTGGCGTAATTGAAAGGTTAAGACTAAATTAATAAAAGTACAATAAATTTATGATTGTTTGGACAATTTTCCCATGAGAATTCTAAATGAGGACTCAATTGGCAAAATTCTATATCGACGAGGCCCGACAAAGGGGGAAAGGGAAAAAGGAAAGAAGAAAAAGAGAAAAATAAAAAAAAATTAATAACTAATTAAAAAAGCATTAAAACATTTTTAAAAATTGTTCACATTAGCGCCACTATGCTATGTAAGACGGCCAATGTTCATATCAACGATTTCTTACCAAAATTGGCTAGATATATTCAATTGACAAAAAATAAAAAATAAAAAAGCTTAGGACTCTATAGGTGAAATTGAAAGGTATCAAAGTTAATAGATTTATGAAATTTTATATAATTTTTCCGAATTCTTCTAGGTTAATTAAATTAAAATGAATTAGCCAACAATGCAAGAGATAATGGTTTGGGAGAACCCACGCTGATCGAGTATCATTGGTCCAACTCGACATTTCCGCTAATCCCGTTTTCCCTCGACTCCTATTCGAAAGGGTCGCAACAATACTTATATATATATATATATATATATATATATATATATATATATATATATATATATATATATATATATATATTATATCCTAGTTTTTTTAGATAACCAAATGCCCAATCATATCTCTAAAGATTGTGTCTTTCTCAAACTGTTACTTAAATCTTAAAATATTCAATTAGACCCAGGTCAAATGCAAGAGAACTAAGCAGGATTATTTCTCCTGACAAAGTCGGTGCGGTATATCACTGTTAACCTTTTCTTTTCTTTTTTTGTCAAAAGAATTTAACACATCTAATTCAAAGAAATTAACCACCCTAACTTGGGCCTTAAATAGCAAAAAGTAAAATTGGGATTGAGCACATTTTCTGGCCGATTTTGCCTATTGTTGCTAATGAACCCAACATGGTCCGAATGTCCTTTTTTGCCCGGTAGCCCAGGCGACTCGATCACTCGAATCGGTCAATGCGACTGGCGAAGAACAGATCGGGGCTTTGGCTCGTGGAAATGGAGTCTTATCATTGGAAGACAGCACAAGTATGTTTGGATTTCGTAAAGCAATTTGGGTAGCCGCTTTGAGTTTTAGGATTCGAAATAGTAGGATTTGAGCTCAAAGAGCAATAGGGGTAATCAACTACTTCTTAACCTGTGAAACAGTAGCTTAATTTTCGAGCTACCGATAGGCAAGCTTTGAGTATATGTACATAAGATTATGAATTCAAAAGGTCTAAATCATAAGACGAAGAGAAAGACCACATGCACATGAGATTTCAGCAAACACTATAAAAGTAATATCGACACATTTTCTCTTGCACGAACCAGGAGGGGATTGGTTCAATATCGGGAAATGAGAAACGTGAAAGTCTGCACGATGGCTTAAAAGCATATCGTTAGCGTCCCAAGTCAATAACTTGATTGGGAAAGTGGTTTGATGGCGATCAGCACTGGATTGAGATGCGGACCCAACACAAAAATCCACTCAAACACGACAGCAAACTCCTCATTTTGTTGATTTTTCAAATGTTCTTTCTCCTTTCGAAACACCATCATGGACAAGGCAACGGGCAGGTGAGTCGCCATGCATGGCGACACCTGCATGCGAATAGGGTTCCTCAGAGCTGCGCAAGATGCCGTCTAGATGCTTTATAGAGCTATTATCTTCTGATTACTCGAGGGAGGAATCTTGGCATGTTCACACTTGTGTGGAGTAAAAGAAGGAAGTTTGTCAAAGTTTCAAGATTTGATCGATGGGGAGGTGGCCATCGACAGAGATTTGTCTCTGTATTCGTGATAGGAAAAAAAAATGGGGCAAAGGGATAGATCTTGGAAGGAAGAAGTTCAGGTATTAATCAGATTTAAGCTCTGTTATTAAACGTCAAAGACTCTTTCCGCCTCCTCCCAAGCACAAATTACGGGAAATGAAAAGAAAAAAACAAGACAAGATTATTATGGAATGACATTAATGGATTTGGAAATAAAAAGCGAATTTGGAAGATTGCACATAGTGAACAAGCTCAATTGGACTGAGTCGGAAATGAAGTATGAAGATAAGAGAGCAATCCCTGCAAACTCGGGCGCCTCATGCCATGTGATAGGTCTAAAGGAGCTAAGCTGCGTTTGATTGACCTTCATTTCTTCAAAGATCTTTGGCTTAAGGTGTATTTTCTTTGGTTATTGATTTTTGGTGTAGTTTTTGGCAAATAACTTAAAAAAAGTTTTAAAATAAAATAAAATGAGCTACTGTTCATCATCTACAAGGGCTCAAGCAAGAGCTCGGAGGGCCGCTACAAGCCTAGGAGAGTGCTTTGAGATCATGCAACCTCGGTGGGGTTGTGCCGGGTCACGTCAATGCTTGACCATTGGCAACCGTCAACTCTCAACCATGAGCGATGCGTGACCTCAAGATCTCACCTAATAGTCAAGAGCGAGCTTGATGTCCAAGAAGATGAACTAGGCAAAGACCCAAGCACGGCGACCTTCAGTGGAGACCTAAGCGTAGTAGAACTTCAACAGTCAGACAAGATGAACAGTCACAAGCTAGGGCAAGACTAGAATATACAAATATTAGTGGGGGCAATTTAGAAAGAAAAAAGTTCATTAACCTTAAAAGCTGCCTTCTGAAGGTGCCCAAAGGCGGCAGGTGGGGATTTTCCTTAGACTTTTAGCTTGCTTGCATTTCCCCAAAATGGTCCCAAAAAAAAAAAAAAAAAGTTCACTGATATTCCTAATTTTTTCTCAAGGGACTCTGAGGAATAAGAAAGATAAACCAAATGCATTCTTTGGTGGGTTCACATGTGATTTCTCGTGCCAAGGGAAGGTTATTACTTTTGTACATGAGAAATAAGAATAAGTAGAATACAGACCAAAAAAAAAAAAAAGAACAAGTAGAATAAAGTTGAGAGGGTATGATGGGACAAGCCGCCGTATTCAGCATACTCGATGCCATATCTCAAGTCGATGCTCTAGAGGACAGGATGGTAATTGGAGTTGGAGGCAATACGCAAGCTTAGAGCTCTCAATGGCAACAAAGTCACTCCCAAAAGTCCCTAGATGAATCGAGGAAGGATGTATAACAACAGGGTTATAATGGGCAACAAACTTGATCTTGCTATGCGGGAACCCATGATGAATGAAAATACTTGATTGATTCATGGAGACATCAATCCATAATAGATTGTGAAGTATCATGATGACATGAATCGACACAAGTTATTGTGTCATAAGAATACTAAGTGACTTGAAAGCCTAATAGAAAAAAGGGTTAGGTACAAGTCACTTTCTCATATTATCAAGCTTAAACTCTTCGTGACAAGTTTAAGATTATATAGAATGCGCATGATAACAATATTATTTCCGACCAAAATTATTTTTTGATATCAATAACAAGTTTGGAAAAAAAAATTTCTAGGACAATTTTTTAATCCAAAAATAAATTTGGAACAGAAATAATAAGTAAAAAATTTTCACTTCTTTATTTTTGTAATAGAAATGATAAAGACTACCTCTTTCATTGTTCGCCCCCACTACTAGTCAACCGCCAACTTGCCACCACCGCTCGAGAAGGAGAAATTTTGTGTTGTTACAAACGAATTTCTACTCTATGAACATAAATTTTATATCGTTATTAAACGTATATTTTTGCTTAGAAACACGTTCAGAAAATTAAAATACTGACAAAAAATTACTTTCTGAAATATAATAGTTATCATTTGTGCTCTTATTAAGTGGCTATAGCTAGTTATGTAAGCCACCTTTTTTGTCCTTTCTCTAGCCCAAAGCATCGTGAAACCAACTTAATTTGGGCCTTAAATCGCAAAAGGTGAAATTAGGCTTAGGCACATCTTCTGGCCGATTTTGCTCAATTCGTGTTGTCATTGAACCCAACAAGGTCCGAATGTTCTTTTTTCCTCAGTAGCCCATGTGACTTGATTACCCAAATTGGTCTACGTGACTGACGAAAAACGAATCGGGGCTTTGGCCCATGGAAATGGAGTCTTATCATTGGAAGACCACACAAATACGTTCGGATTTCAGAAAGCAATTGTGGTAGCCCGCTTTGAGTTTTAGGATTTCAAATGGCAGGATTTGAGCTCAAAGAGCAATGGAGGTAGCTACTTCTTGATATGCGAAACGGGAGCTTAATCTCGAGCGATTTGATCAGTGGCCTTTAAGTAAAGTGTACACGAGATCACAGATTCAGGAGGTCTGAATCATAGGGCGAAGAGGATCACATGCGCATAAGATTTTGGCCAAACCCTATAAAATCGACACATCCTCTGTCTAGATAGAAGGATGAGAGTCTGGCTTACGTCTGACAACGAGAACACAAAAAGTTCTCACATTAGTTAAAGGCAAATTCCTCAAAAAAATTCCAAATTATACCCACTATAACACATTTACTCTAACACAATAAATCTCAAATGTGTTCTTGTGTGACACATTCACCCATCCGTCAAAGTTCCATCAATTATCTTTGTTAAAAATATGCCTACTTGGACATCAGAAAGCGAACAGTATTGACGTGATGCTCAAATAATTTAGTGATATAAAATTTATGTTATTTTTGTTGAAAAATATTTTCTTCTATTAATATATATATATATATATATTTATATTTATATATTTATATTTATATGATAAATGTGTCTCGGTTGACATAATTTGTGACTTTTGATGTTACAAATAAAATTTAGAATAAATGTATTATAATGGGTAAAGTTTGAGAATTTTAGTGACTTTTTCCCTTAGTTTAAAGCATGCCGTCGGAGAGACCGATCCATGAGAAAGTATTTACCTATGAAAGTATTTTATGCGAGCACAATTGGCTATGTTTCCTTGCATGCTCCCAACAACACAATGCACAAAACGCACGAAAATGGCAAAACCCCTTGATGAAAAGCATTTTAGTGAATGGCTTTATTTTTGTTAAATTCTAAATGCAAATGAACATATCAATTCACTTGTCATAACAAATAATATAATGATGAGAAATGATATCATCTCATAGAGATTGATGATTAATAAACCAGTTAAATATTAAAAATGGACTTATCCTAAAATTTACCTAGTATATCAAAATAGAATTGAGAATATATTAAAATTAACAATCTTATAAGCAAAATTCCGGAACATTAAATATGCGATAGCAAAACTTCCTTATTTATTTATTATCCTATCTCTAAATATATCAAACCTACCCAATTTATTAATCCATAATATCTCTATATGAATTTAATTAAACATAAGTGCACTAAAATATGTTAATATTCCAAGTTTATAATAAATATTTTGGATTACCTTATCATCGAAAGCCACATGAATAATATGGTATACCTCTATCCATATTTAATTTGTGGTTATATATTATAATGAGTAATCACACATGATCGCTTTTTAGTCTTGAACACACATATTATATCATTTAAATGGCGGTTACTCACTTAAAAGTATTAAGCACAGTAATATATAATTCACAAAAATGAAATTACTTATAAAGCATAAAAGCCTAAAATTCATATCATTATAATGAAACTACATCGTAACCCGAACAAAAGAAAATTAGAACATGATAAAAGAAAATATGAAAATATGAAATAGACCCAACATCTTGAATCAAATAATAAGTATTTTGTCATTGCTTTTCGTTTTTTTTTTTCAAATTACTTGAAAAACTCTAAGAACAATGAAAAAAAAATCTAAAAGTAAAACCTAGCCGTCCCCCCTAGGCTCTCAAAATAGGATAATATCCAAAACTCCTAACGTAAGGAAATTGCTCTTTTTTTTTTTTTTTTTTTGCATAAAATTGGGGAATAAATAAAAGAATTCCCAATTTACATCCACCTTCTAAGGCTTTTGTGGGCGGCGTCTTTTTTTTTTCCTTTTTTTAATTATTTTCTCTATGTCTCATTATGATGCATGAGTAAATAGAGGGAAATCCAAATGTTTTCTCATAAAAAAATACATTATTTATTGCCTAAAATAGGTAAAATAACTATAACTTAGTATAGGTTAGCAACATGCTAATAGAGCTATCAAAAGCGAACTTCCAAAATAGAAGAAAAAAAAAGTTTAAAAAAAAATCTAAACTATACCAATTACAACACATTTACCTTAAATTTTAACTATGAGATAAAAAATCTCAAAATTTATATTCATACGACATATTTATCTTAGATTTTTTTTTTTTGAAGCTAAAAACTTCAACCATATACTTATGTGACATATTTAATCTCAAAGTTTATAGTTTTTTATGTCATAGAATTTTTTGATATAAATGTATCAGGTGCAAATGAAAAAAAATAGAGGCAAATATGACTTAGAGTTTTCAGTGATTTTTGCTCTCTAAAATATTGAATTGTTCCAATATCAAAATTATTTTTCCTTTTGCTTCTGGCTTTTTTCCTGGGGGCCTTCGCTGAGACGCAGAAACAGTGAAAAACGCGCACAGCTGGGGCCTGGGTTGAGCTAAAATCAAAATTTTCTGTTATTATTATTATCATCATCTTTTGCTTTTTTTTTATTCTGTCAAAACAGCGAAAGTCATGCCTCTAATTATGGTCGGCCCGTCCATTTAACGGACGAAAGCTCGTCGTAGGGGTCCCACTTCCCCTGTCTCCCAATTCAAACTTCTGTATCCTCCTCTCTCTCTCTCTCTTCAATGATTGCGGTGTCGCCTTATACTTTCTACTGTGACAAGACAACAACTCTCTCCATTACCTCCATCCCCACAGGGCTCACTCAATCGGTAAAAATCTCTCCTTCGGTTCGTCCGTACCCTTATTAATTCATCAATCGATCAAGGTCGAATCAAATCACAAATACCCGTTTTAAGGCCTTACCGATCTGCCTTTTATTTCAAGTGAACGAACGATAAGTTCAGACGAAAAAAATAAAATTACATAGGCTCTTTTCTTGTGTGCGCGCGTGTTCCCTTTTGAAAATTGCTTAGATTCGGGAGTGATTTCCACGATGGTAGTTGCCGGGTGCAAGTAGAAAGACTAAAATGGACAAGAAAAAAGCTCCAAACCCTAATTTTTTTGCTGGATCAAACGATCGGTGCTAAGGGGATCGAGAAAGGGGATGCAGAAGCTTGAATGGAGTGATAGGAGCGCCGCGTGTCGTTTCCTGAACGGAGCGGCTGCGTGGCCACAACGACAAACCAAATACGATTAATAGTGGGGTCTTGGCTATAATAATAGGTTGGTCATGTGCAACTGTCGTGGTACCCACCTACGCCAAAGTCAGAGAGCCTGCAGCTCTTTTACACGTTTGAATATTTTCTCTCTTTTTACTTTCTCATTTCTTATTCAATTTATTCTTTCTCTTTTAAATATGTATATTCTGCCAACATATGTAATACTTTCTTTTTTATTATTATTATTATTATTATTATTAATTCGATACCGCGACGTTTAATTTAAAAAAAAAAATTATTTTCTCCATAATTGAAATTAAATTGGCCTGAATTGAAAGTCATCTCCTTTTTCACTTTCACTTTCTCTTAATTTTGGTCTTCCTTTTGCGGGTCATTTTGATATTCTTGACAATTAGTAGGGCTGCGCAGGATCTCTGGTCAATTATGGTTAATTCCTTGCCCACCTTATTTAGGAATCATTGCCAGCTTTATTTGGGAATGAAATGTCAAATCTAGTCTCTCAAGATCTCAGCACACCTGCATTTTTCTTCTGGGTACCTTTACAAACCGCCTTCCAATCAATTCAGGAACAAACGAATCTTCAACTGGTACATCTTGAATCATTTGTTATAAAATAATTTTTATCTCGTAAATATTTTTAAATTGCTAACATATTTATCAAAAACTAATCTTCATCTCGCTAAAAAACCCAAATCAGTACGTTCTATCCAAATCCATCCTCGGCCGGCATTCTTGTCCAATATCTCGTTATTATGCATATATGTTAAATGACAGACAGATCAGCTCCATTTTTTTTCCATGAATCACAGCAATAGACGAAGCACCGAGAGCAAAAAGTGGCAAAAGCCCATCGTGCTCGTGCTTGCCATTGATAACATTGGAAAAGTGGGAATGGCTTGCTTTCCATTTGCTTTTGGCATTTTCTGGTGTTCCTTGCCGAAAGGCTGAAGCATACAGCTGAATGGAGATAAGCACGAATCTCTTTTTCCTTTTATATTGTTATCATTTTAATTTTGCTTTTTTTCTTCAGTCAAAGTGGCGAATATCATGCCTCCAACTATTGAGAGGCATGAAAGGCTGAAGCATACAGCTGGATGGAGATAAGCACGAGTGTCTTTTTCCTTTTTAAGTCAAAGTAGCGAATATGGTGGTGTTTGTTTGTGTTCTTTATTTCTATTTATGAGCACAATTTATATTTTTTTATTTCAAGGAATAAAAAAAATAGAAATGTGTTTATTTGGATTTTTGTTCCAAATCTATTTTTTTTGTTCATTTTAATAAATTTGAACACTTCCGAGAAATAATTTTTCTCTCTCCTATTTTTTTTCTTCTTCATTTTTCTTTGTCCGATCGCGCTATTTCGCCATGGTCGAAACTAGCCGTCGAGGGCCGGCGAGTCTCGTCATGGCCGGGTGAGGTCTAAGCCCGCTCGTCGGCCGATCGTCGACCATGGCCGAGGCCACCTGACTGGCCAAAAGGAAGAAAAAAGAAAAAATAAAAAAGGAAAAGTAAAAAAGGAAAAATAAAATAAAAATATTAAAAAATTAAAAGAAACAAAAAAATTATACAAGTTTACCAAACGTGTTTCTGTTCTTTTTCTATTTCTAGAACAAATTTACCAAACGCATTCTTCTTCTCGTTCAAAAATTGTTCCCTATAACAAAAATAATTTTTTTTTTCTATTTCTGTTCCTTTAACAATTTTTAACAAAAACGTTACCAAACGCACCCTATCACGCCTGTAATTATTATTATTATTATTATTTTGGGTGGAGGAGAGAGTGTATAATGATAGCACGACCACGTGCACTTCTCCAAGTGCTCACCTACGCCAAACTACAGCCCGCAGCTATTACATGTTTGAATATTTTCTCTCTTTTTCTTTCTCGTTTCTTATTCTATTTATTCTTTCTTTTTTAAACTTTAAAAATATTTATATCCTCCCAAGTAATACTCCTATTATTATTATTATTATTATTATTATTATTATTATTATTATTATTATTATTATTATTATTATTGTTGTTGTTGTTGGTGTTGTTGTTGTTGGAATTGAAGTCGGTGGAAGACGACTAACCTCTTTCGATGCGCAGTCAACAATTTATCCCGGAACGATCATTGAATTGCGGATGAATCACGAACAAAAATACTTCACGTTGGTCTGAATGCAATCACGAGGAAAGCACCCGATTTCCACAGCGTAAATGCCGATTGTTCTTGTAAATGAGAAATGGAACGCCTTCTTTCTTTTTGATGGAAAGGGGACAAGAAATGGAGAGGAATTTCTGAGCATACGTTCTTCCAACCGTGCCAACGGTTGTCTACAAAAGACTTTTATACAATTCCCTTCATACCCTTTCAAAAGGGTGTCTTTCCATCATAGCATATCAAGACGAAACGGTGCGTTCCAATCGCACCCCATCATGGACATAATAATAAAATACTACATCTCCCACTTGGACATGATGGGCTTGATAGCACTCTATCAAGAATATAAGGCATTCAACATTCATCAACTTTACAAAACAATTCATACTGGCAAGTAAGCGTGTGACCAAGTGCGTACACCCGCACTTAGGAGCTCAAATTATACACCGTTAGGGATGATATAATGGCTACAACCCCGAAAAGAAATAATCATCGATGTCTCACAAGTACACCATACATATTTTGTTACATTAATCCGAGTATACCTATCCCTTAAAAGTTATACTTGACTATTTCTAAAACATTATATATTTACAATTATATCCGCAACAGATAAGGCGATATAATTGGTCAATCAGTAAATACATGTGATAAATGTAAAACGACAATAATCTTCATTCGCACTCATGTCTCTCTCCATTTCAAAACAACTGCTTTCCTAAACACGTCTCATAAAGTCATATCCATTCATGACCGCCGGTAACACACTAAAGTAGCGACATTGATATTTTACTTTGAGAACATAGTCAGAAGTAACATAGAGCACAAAATGAAGTAAATTATAAATTACCTCAGAGGTTAACACGATGAGTAAATATGGATAATTTTACTCGCCTTCCCTTATTGGTCGAAAAATACACATGTAGTATAAATTACATGCTATAGTGGATTTCTTTTTCTATAAGAGCATATGACATTTATTAAATATATCAATTATACGGATCTTAGCCTAAATATAGTCACGTGCTTATCACATACTCATGTTTAGCTCAAGTGCTATATCAGCTCGCTTTCTATAGTGCCCAATTAAATACTCGCATTTGACATCTTTCAAGCATATATGATTGTAGGACCATCATATTTGATATTATTATAAACAAATCACAGCCCTCATATTGACTCTAATCAAGGTTACATATTATTTTATGTACTAAACTTGCTCTTCAACATTTATTTATGTATAATGTCTCATCTCAACGTGCTAACTATAACACTTGAGGTGATTGCTCGTGTGAGTTAGCAAACTCATTACCTGCTGACATACTTTTCAATAATATATGTGTATGTGCTAGTCTCATAATGTATTTGTATTTATTGATAAACATCAAGTCACTAATAAACAAACAAGTATAATACATATGTCCACATATACATAAATCAATGATCCTTTACAATAACACATATCACATTTTATGCAATTCTAGTGACATCCTGTGGGTCAAGAATATGTCTCTAGGAACAACCTTTGTAAATGGATGAACAATCATTCTATTGGTTGAAATGTATTGTAAGATCATTTTTTTTTGCGCTATAATATCTCTGATGAAGTTGTTTTTTTTATGTTAACGTGCTTCGTCCTTCCATGATACTTGGGATCCTTCACATAGGCAATGGCCACTTGACTATCGCAATAAACTATCACCGGTCTTGGAACCTCAGTGACAGTGGCTAAATTTTTCAAGAAACGTTTTAGCCATACTACTTCTTACACTACGGTAGAACATGCAATAAATTCTGCCTCCATAGTAGACAAAGCGTGCATGTCTGTTTCTTACTATTCCAAGAAATTGTACCTCCATTGAGCAAGAACGCATATCCATAAGTCAATTTACACTCATCCAAGTCTCCACCACAATCAGCATCAGAATACCTTAATAGGCGTAAATCATTCCTTTGGTAACAAAGTCAATAGTTCATGGTGCCTTTCAAGTATCTTAGGATCTTTTTCACTACTTTCCAGTGTGCTTGATCGTAATTTGATTAATATCGACTCACCAATCTTACGGCATAACATATGTCGGGTCGAGTACACATCATAGCATACATCAAATTTCTAACCGCACTAGCGTAAGGAACAGTTTCCATTACTTTAATTTCTTATGGAATCTTAGGACACATTTCAATACTTAAGCCTTCACCTTGCATAATAGGGGTATCAATGGGATTACAGTGCTGCATATTAAAATGTTCAAGAATTTTTATAATATAAGACTCTTATGATAAAGTAAGGAGTTTCCTTGATTAATCTCTTTCGATCTTAACTCCTAATATATAAACAGCTTCTCCCATATCATTCATTCAAATTGGAGGACAACTATTCTTTTATGGTGATAACAAAAACTTTATCATTTCCAGTCAATAAAATATCGTCCACATAAAGTGATAAAATCATAAATTTATTTTTGGACCGCTTGACATATACACAGTGATCTTTTTTTATCATCGTAAAACCAAAAGTTGTTATAGCTCGATAAAAACGAAGATACCACTGTCTAGATGATTGCTTAAGGCCATATATTGAGTGATGAAGTTTGCAAACTTTATGCTACTGACCTTTAGTTATGAAACATATTGGTTGTTTCATTTAGATTTCATCATCTAGTTCTTCATTGAGAAATGTTGTCTTTACATCTATTTGATATAATTCAAGATTTAAATGTGCAACGATAGTTAGGATAAGGCATATTGAGGCAAACCTTACAATTGGTAAAAATGTTTCATTATAGTCTATATCCTCTTATTAAATATAACCTTTCACCACAAGACGAATCTTATGCTTTTCAATGGATCCATCTGCCCTTCGCTTAATCTTGAAAACCCATTTGTTTCCAATGGTCTTACGATTGGGTGGTAGATCAACCAAGTCCCAGACATGATTTGCCATCATTGACTTCATTTCATCTTCCAAAACTTTTCTCAATTCTTCCTTATCAAAGGATGAGAGAGTTTCTTGAACAATTTTAGGCTCGGCATTGTCTTTATGAGCAATCATAAATGCTTCATCTTCAATCTCAAAATGACAACGGGGAATACTTTTACGATTACTTTTACGCAATTGAATTTCTCTTGATTTTAATTCGCCAGGCGATACAACACTTCCATTAGTTTTTGCATGTTGAAGTAAATCTTCATTTCCCTCTATAACATTAATAGGTGTGTTATTAGAATCTTCCATCTCATATAATTGGAAGTCCTTATCATTCTCACCCATACTAGGAAAATCGTTATCCAAAAACGTGACATCTCGTAACTTCATTTTGGTCACACTTCCATCAGTTTATTCACCTATGAACACGTATCATTTGGAGTATTCAAAATATCTTATAAAGATACATTTCTTCCATCTATGACCTAATTTGCCATATTTATGGGAAGAATCATGAACATAAGCTGCACATTCCCATAGATGTAGAATACTTAAGTCTGATTTCCTACTAATCCACAATTCATAAGGGGTGGAAGTGACTGATTTTGAGGGCACTCGGTTAAATACATAAGCAGCAGTCAATAATGCATCTCCCCAATAGGAGATAGGTAAATTTGCTTACGCCATCATAGACCTAACCATTTTCAATAGGGTTCTATTCCTTCTCTCAGCTACCCCATTTTATTGTGGAGTACCAAGAATAGTCAATTGTCGTACAATCCCATTTTCATCACAAAGAGCCTTGAATTGCTCCGATAGATACTCACATCTGCGATCGGTTCTCAATGCCTTTATTATTTTGTTCAACTGATTCTCTACCATCATTATATATCGTCTAAAGCAGTCTAATGCTTTTGACTTATGAGAGATCAGAAAAACATAACCGAAACGCATGAAGTCATCTATGAAAGTTGTGAAATATGAGGCTCCATGCCTCGCCTTCATGTTCAAAGAACCATAAATGTCAGAATGTATGAGTTGTAATGAAAATTCGACTCTAGTCCCTTTACTGAATGGTTTTCTAGTTGTTTTTCCCACTAGACAATGTTCATATACGGGTAGATCAACATTAGTGAGTGACCTTAAAAGGCATTCTCTAGCTAATATTTGCATTCTTTACAACCCAATGTGACCTAATCTAGCATGCCAAGTACTTGCATCAATCTCAACATTACTAGAAGATGCAATTAAAGAAAAACAACCATTGACATCAATATTGTACTGATCATAGTTAATGTTTTAACACCATAACACCATTTGATACATAACTTGAACCATAATAAACTGTTCAATATAAAATGTCAACACAATCACTATAAAAATTCAATACATAACCTAGGCTAAGAAAAACAACTACGGAGACCAAGTTTTGTCGAATATCTGAAACATAGAGAACATCATGCAGGAATAGGCTTCGACCACCACGTAAAATTAATTTACATATGCCGATACCCTTCACTTCAACTTTTGAGTTATTTTCAACATATGTCTATCTTATTCTAGGTTGTATCCGATGATACTCCACAAATGTTTCTCGGTTTCTAGCTACGTGGTCTGTTGCTCTTGAGTCTACAGTCCACATTGGATGAGATTCAGCAAGTATTACAGTGCTAGAAACAAAAGCATTACTAAAAGTAATGGAGTAATATGATACCTCTTTCGGCTCAGTGCATTCACGAGTAAAGTGACTTATCTTGCCACAATTGTAGCACTTTATCTTGGTCTTGTCCTTCTTCCGACCACGCTTCTTGCGTTGGAAGGTCTTAGCCCTTTTAGAAGCCTAATCAATCTTCTTTCCTTTGTTGTTGAATTAAGAATTCCTTTTGCGCTTGAAACCCAAAATTTTGTGCAAAATCGATTCAGCAACATAAGCATGGGTAGAGGATCTCGCAACCTTTAAGCGCTCATCCTTTAATTCCAAATGACGCGCTATATCATCAAAAGTGATAATATTCTCATTGTACGTCATATTGATTTTCATATGCTCCAAATTATCGGAATAGACCTTATAACAGCCTGAACTTGCTATTCATCGTAAGGGAGTGACCTTGCTGTTCATCGAAAGGAGTAACTGCCAACTTTAGCTCACGAATTATATTTGACATCTCCCGAAAATATTGCTTCATCATTACATTTGGGCGCTTTCGGTATGTGTCAAACTTGATAGTGAGTCTCCTCAACTTAGTGGCAGATGTACCCCCAAACTTATATTTTAAGGCAACCCACATTGTCTGAGCTTTATCATAACTTTCAAACTTACACATGAGATCATCTTGCATACAGCTCAAAGAACATGATGCGAGCAATACTATTATTCTTTTTCCAAGCTTGATAAGCTTTTAGATCTCTCCAGTGTTGAGCTGAAGTTCTATGCTCAAGTTCATCCATGGTGTGATTGAGGGTTTTCAAAACCTCTTGCTCCTTAAGGATGTCTGAACCTTTCGATGCCAAATATCATAATTGTCACCGTACAACTTCTCAGCCTTATTGAGGTTAGCCACAATAGTCTTGGATGCCGAAATCATAATCAATTGCTATAACACATTGACATAATAAACGCAGAATCAATACTAGCACACTTTTCAGAGTAACAAATATATTTAATTTGCAGCAAAAATAAATATAAGTTAATAATAATTCAACAAAAAACACAGAAACGAAAGTTCACTATGTTCCCAATCAGCTCCTATGTACGATTATTATATTATCATTAATTATTTTAATTTGCGCAAATTTTAAGTTATAGGTGAGAACTCCTACTAGAAAAAGTAATTACATGACCTCATGTAATTTTTACATTTTTCCATTAACACAAAAGTATAACATGATGTAAACCAACGTACAAAAAACAATCATACTGTAACTACAATCAAAACCGCAATTCAACATGTAACGAAAAAACAAAGATTTCCTACCATTGTTCGAATTTTCTTGTAACTAGAAAATTACAAGTATATTAAACTATATACAAACTATCATCGAACCAAGCTTTACAGAGCATATATGATACCATTTTCATATAGGCTAGCTACTGCATTTCCTAAAATATAAGAAAATACGAGCTAAAAAATGAATAAACTATGCATTAAACCCCAAAAAATACGCGTACTTAGGGTTTTCTACACATTTTCATACATTTATAAAACTCAAAAATATAAAATAAATACACCACAGTGTAGAACATATCCATACGAACCAAACGCCACCGACCATGCTCCAATCGAAGTCCTCACGCGCCCACATGCGCCGCTTGAGTGCGTGGTGTGTGTGGCGTGTGTGGCGTGTGTGGCGCACATGCCAACGAGCCAAACGGTTCCTAACCGGTCCGACCAATTGATCGGTCAACTGTTGAATTTGGTCAACGGGTCGGGCATCGGGTCGGGTTGCCGACCGGTGACCGGCCGGCCAACCGCCGCCGTGGTGACGTCATTGATGACGTCATCCGGCGGTTACCGACCGTTGGATGATATCATCCGTGACGTCGCACGCATCAATTCGCCGATGCGCGCATTACGCTCACGCGCCGGCATGCCCAGCCGCATCGTGTGTGGATCCCACACGCAACTGCTTATGCCGCGCGTGTGGGCACGTCCGGCGTCCTCCGGTGGTGCTCGACCCATCGTCGGACTCGTCTCGATGAGTACTTTCACCCTATATATTTAAAAATTTATTTTCGCCGAAAAAATATTTCGAAAAATGGCCAAAATCGTACGAGTGTACGCGACCCCGAACTCCGTTCTTCGCTTCAGTTCGTTTTTGACGATTCATATAGCAATTCCGACCAATAAACATCCAAACAGTGTAGATTTCATACTCTTGATCTCGATATCAAATGATAAACAGGAAAATTTGATGAAAAACAAGGCAGAAATCACAACCGAGCTCTGATACCAATGTTGAAATTCAAGTTGGCGGAAGACGACTTACCTCTTTCCAATGCACAGTTAACAATTTACTCGGGAACGATCGTTGAATTGCAGATGAATCACGAACAAAAATACTTCACGTTGGTTTGAATGCAATCACAAGGAAAACATTCGATTTCCAAGACATAAATGCCAATTGTTCTTGTAAATGAACAATGGAATGCCTTCTTTCTTTTTGATGGAAATGGGACAAGAAATGGAGAGGAATTTCTTAGTGTACGTTCTGCCAACCGTGCTAATGGTTGTCTACAAAAGACTTTTCTACAACTCCCTTCATATCTTTTCATCGTAACATATTAAGACGAAACGGTGCGTTCTAATCGCACCCCATCATGGACGTAATAATAAAATACTCTTATTATTATTATTATTATTATTATTATTATTAGATATTTTGTGGTTACAATATAAAGCAGCCCTTCTTTTAATTGGTGAAGAAAAAATATTATTTTCCCCTAAATTAAAATTAACTAATATCAGCCGGTCAATTAACCGACGAGCTACTCCAAGGCCGAAAAGTTTGACTTCCGAGGAAGTTGCCTGCCTTCATTGATCGTTGAATGTGCCTTCACTAGGCATAGTTGAAGGAAATAGACCCGAGGCCATTCTTGTCTTTTAATCGCTTATTATACTAGAATTGTCGGGAAAATGGATAATTGAAGAATTTCAGATACTTTTTTCTAAGTGTTTTTAAATGGTTAATGTAGCACAAAATAAAACAATATCCCAAACGCCAATTTCATGTAAAGTAGTGTATTTTGTTATCCAAATTTCATGCAAAGCATGAAAGTTGGCTCGGTTATTATTAACACTTAAATATATCAAGAAAATATCCTCAATTTTTTTAGGTAAACAAATACCCAACACACACACACACACACACACACACACACACACACACACACACACACACACACACATATATATATATATATATATAAATCGAATCTTTCTCAGATTCATATTTAAATATCTTAATATTTTCAATTATTTATGTGCAAGAGATTATTTCTCCTAATGCATTTGGTACTGTTGTTAACCCTTTTTGTCAAAAGAAATAACAGATGTAATTCAAATAATTATAGTATACTTTGCACGTCATTTAGCTTAATGAAATGTGACAAGTTGGAGGACTTGCCATATTATGAGGGGAAAATGTCCACATCTTTTTCGACATGTTGTTTCTCGTTTGTTTCCAGCCGTTTTCGCCTTTTACTCGGAGTAACCGCTAAAGTCAAGATAGAATAAGATTGGCTAAAAAACATCTGAAAAATTAGAGGACCACCTAATCTTGACTTCCGGCAACCGAGCCCAATTAATCAACTTCGTAGGGTTTTGGCTGACATTCACTTGTAGTCTAACCAGTCATATCGTGTATTTAAAAGAAAATTGACGAAATGAGAAGTTTAAGTAACGACAAGTCAAGCTCCATTTATTTTCAGGAATACATTTTTTAAGAAAGTATTTTCCTCATGTTCCTATATTTAATTCGCTTAGAAAAATTAACGAACAAAAAAGATTTTTTTCCGAAAAACTCTACACTCGTTCTCGAGTTGTTGGCAACTTACATTCGAGCCCGAGTTCATTGAGGCTAGTCTAGATCCATCTAAGGCATACTTTGACAATTTTTACAATTAAAATATTTTAATACCTTTTTATTTTTCTATGTTCTTCATTTTCTTTATTTTTTCTTCTTTTATTTCTTTTTCATCGTCTTTCTACCTCCACCTAATGCTAGGCCTCGACACCGCGAGCCAACGTTGCCAGCGAGGCTCGAGCTTGCTGGGAGGCTAGCGACACTCGAGCTAGCCAAAATTGTGCAAGGTTTGACCTTTGAGGCTAGGGCGACGAAGAAAAAAAGAAGAAAAAAATGAAAATAAGAAAATAAAATATTAAAAAGTTTGAATATTTTATCTAAATGAAGGACGAAAAATATTTTACATTTTATTTTTGGATCTCAGTCAAACAATGAAAAAAACATTATCATTTTCTTAAAAAATGACTTTTTTCATAAATATTTTTAAAAAAGTCGCATTTTTTATTTACAACCCCCAAGAACACCTTCCATGCATGCGAAGCTACCTTACATTAGCATTTCGTGTAATATCTCATCTGCATGTCAATACACGTGGCAAACCATGGATCGGACGATCTAGGAGGCAAGTGACTTTCATTTACACCCAAAAGAATGACCGCCTCCCATGAACACAGTAATCAACACGCCCCATTCGCGCACAGGTTCCGAAAAGAAAAATAACGAAAATTAAAGAAATAAACAAGAAGAACAAGCGGGCCCCATTCACCAATCGAGGAGAAGAGAGGAGGAATCTAGAAAATACAAAATAAGAAAAATAATAAATCGGAGAAAATAGTTAGTGGAATTAAACCAATGCAGCAGCTGCTGACGTGCTGTGTATTTTTAACTTAGGACATGTTTGTTTTGAGAAAATTAATTTTTAGAAAAACGTTTTCCTCATTTTCTAGCGTTTGATTTATTTAGGAAAATGAATCAACGAAAAATATTTTTCTAAATAACGGAAAATATTTTCCTTTCAAAGCTTAAATTCAAGAAAACGATTTCCCTTTTGAAAAAATCAGAAAATGTTTTTCAAAATATTTTAAGGCCATTACTTAATAAAAAATTATTATTAAAAAATTTCTAATTAAAAATTTTGAATTTGTTATTATTATATCTTTTTTTTTTCTCTTTTCTTGTTTTCTCTTTTCTTTCTTTGTCTGTGCACGTAAATCCTAACTTCTTCTCCCCTCTCTCCTTCTCCTTCGCCCCCTCCCTTTCATTTTGACTTGCTCTTGTAACCGAAAATCATGTCAATTTTCCCAAAAAAAAATATGTATGAATTCAGGTTTTCTTTTCATTTTACAAGTTCAAATTTTAGATTTACTAAACTGATCAAGAAAAATCCATTTATTAAGTAATATGGACTCAACAAATTAATTTGGAAGTAAGAAGCACATTATTGTTAATTGTTAGGTCAACTGTCTTTCAATCATTTTTTCAAATGCGATCAAAATATCAAAAAATACTTTAAATCACGTATCACCAAACAAAAAGAAAATCAATCATTTTCTCGGAAAACATTTTCCAAAAACATTATGTTTTTTTGTAAAATAATCACACCTTTACATCCGGTTATAATTTGACAAGTGTCCAATGACCCGGAATTAAATGAAAACGTGTTCGGCCATGGAAGTGTGTTAGCTGGAGTTGCAGGCACCTCCCCTCGCCGCGGCCACCAGTGGAGTCGTCGGCGGTGCGTCCTGCACGCCTAAGCCGAGCCGCCCCTACTCGCGTTAACGACGGTCGCGGACAAGGGGCGCAACGCCGGCGAAGGTGATGACGGCCATGAAGGAGCGACGCGGGCCTAAGGCGGCTGGCTCATGACACCGCATGGCCGACCAAAGGCAAAGAATATGGCTCTTTTTTCAAGATCTGTGGCCTGGCAAACAAGATGGCTTTCGTCCTCAGATCCACTGCGCATCTTGTTTGGCTTCAAAAATGAAAGGAAAAGCGGTGACGCTGCTGGTCCATGGCCTGGACGCGGCGTCGGTGACTGGAGGGAGGAGGAGGAGGACGACGACGACGACGATGACGACGAGAGCCAAGGAGAGAAAAAGGTAAAAATTAAATATATATTTAGTTCTTTTGCTCGAAAATTTTTCTTTAAAAATTAAATATATATTTATATATTATTGTTCCGATTCGAGTGGGTAGTTTCGTACCAAGAATCGAAAACCAAATCGGTACCCACTGGTTCCAATAAATTGGAAATGAGAACTGAACTAGTTCCCTTGGAAACCATCAATTTCGGATGATCCGAGTGATTCCTGGTCTTTTTGCACACCCCTACTAAGGCGGTTTGAGCCAACTATATCCGGTAGACATTGTAAAGAAAAATGGCACCGTTATTAACGATGCCTTGTCGACCATAAATTCCTTTCGATAGGAATGGGCAATGGTTGAGTCAATACAGGAAACAAATCTTAATAGAAAATTTTCAGTTATCAATGACTATTTTTTCATAAAGAAAATGAAATGTCCTTCTTAACCCTTATAATACACCGAATAACTACTTAAATGTAAAACTCAATTTTTCGACCAAAAAAAATGTAAAACTCAATTTTGTTGCAAAGTACTCGCAAAAAACAATTTTAACAATTCTAGATACATTAAAAAGTTAAATTAGTAACACACATGTATTTTAACCTAACTCAATGAGATTTCGAAGAATTGTCGAATAATTAAAAATTCCAGAAGTTGGCATGGCGAAAAAAAGGGGTTGTATAGAAAAAAGCATTGAGGAAAAAAGATTTAATCAAACAAACCAAGTACACATAAAAATTTTAAAATAATTTTTATTTTGAATTAGTCACGAGATGATCATACTTTCATTTGTGATTAATTGAGGTCATCATGACTTGAGTAGAATTTATTAAATTTTTAAATTGTGTAAATTAGAGATTCAACTTTTTATTTTATTAATTACATTCATTTTATCTGATTTGAAAAATATTTAAATTGTAAAAGTATTGTTAATAGAAATCTAAGATATTTGAACGGTACGTTTAATATTCAATGTAATCAGCACAAGTTTTCTCACGGGAGCCGAATTCCTCGAGAGATTTTGGCTTGTTTCCCTGAGAAAATTGTGGGTCTCACTAAGCTTGATGCTCAATATAATCGACACTAAGGCTGCGCATGACAACGCTTCTTGGCTAGGGAAGAGATTTTTTTTTAGAAATAGTTTTTTGTATTTCTATTCTGGGGGACAATTTCTATGTAAAATAAGGTGTTTGGTAATTACACAAAATTTCTACTCAAAAAATAGAAAAATAATAGAAATGCGTTCGGTATGAAACAATTTCTTTTTTGTATTTAGTCGTTTTTTATTCTTGCTCACAAATCACCGATTGCCGACTGTCGGCCACCGCATTGCCATATTTGCCGCTCCTCGTCGCCATTGTACAATCGCCGCTGCACATCCCATTGGTCTCTCGCCGGCGATGGGGCAAAGGGTCGGTGGCATGTGCCTGAGCTGGTGGCGGCGGGCGTCATGAGCAATGGCGATGACGGTGATGGTCGGCCGTCGAGTAATGTGGCCGATAACTAGTGGCTCCGAGCGATTGGAGGTGGCTAAGCAAGAGAGAGGAACAAAAGAAAAATAAAAAAGAAAATTGGCTTATTTCTAGAAATTATTTTAAGGAACAAAAAGTAACCTTTTTTGTTTCTCGTTTCTACTTCAAATTTATTTCCGAACTAACTTTCTATTTCTAACAAAAAAATAATTTGGAGTTACAAATGGATTTTTTTTTTTTCCCGAGAACAAAAGAACAGAAATCCAGAGGAATAGA
Organism: Eucalyptus sideroxylon x Eucalyptus melliodora; assembly: GCA_016097485.1. Classification (NCBI taxonomy): domain Eukaryota; kingdom Viridiplantae; phylum Streptophyta; class Magnoliopsida; order Myrtales; family Myrtaceae; genus Eucalyptus; species Eucalyptus sideroxylon x Eucalyptus melliodora. The sequence continues at coordinate 63,739,745 of CM027826.1, read as the reverse complement.
AACGTTTGCACTCACTACCTAAGTTTTTCACGGAAAGTGGATTCCGTGAGACAACCATAAATTGTGGGTCCCACCAAGCTTTAATATTCAGGGTAGTGCAAAGGGAAGAAGACAGAAGAATCCCAAGAGGTGATCTCTTAATATAGAATGTCGAGGGCGGAGAAGAAGAAAAGGCCGATGGAAGCCTGATAAGAGTTTATTTTATTAAGAGTGCCTTTCATCAAGCGAAAAGGGAGACTCAATTTCATCCTTCATCCTGACCGTAGGGTGAAATGGACTCTTAATAAAATAAAATCTCCCATCGTCAAACGATCAATTTCATCCGACGGATGAAAAGGACTGTTAATTGAAACGGACTCAAATCCTCAGTGAGTGGAACTGTTAATTGAAAAGGACGAGGATGAAAGGGACTTAAATCCTGAGAGTCTGAGGATTAAAGTCCTCGTGCCCTCAAATCCTGAGAGTCTGAGGATTAAAGTCCTCGTGGTTGAGGATTAAAATGAGAGTCTGAGGATTAAAGTCCTCGTGATCTCAAATCCTGAGAGTCTGAGGATTAAAGTCCTCGTGGTTGAGGATTAACATCCTCGTGGTCCCTTTCATCCTCGTCCTTTTCAATTAAGAGTGTCTTTCATCCGTCGGGATGAACGGATGAAATTGAGTCCCTTTCACCCGACGGTCAGGATCTCGGTCTCTTCCACCTCTTCTTCTACCTCTTCTTCGAAGAGAAGAGGTGATCATATTCAATGTAAAGATAAGAAGAGATCTCTTCTTCTCAAGAAAGGAATTCGGATTCTGTGAGAAAACTTGCGGTGGTTGGTCACCCTCTCATTTTTCATTTCCAGTATGAAAGAAAAAGAAAGAAGGGTTCTCTCTCTCTCTCAAGGTTCCTGTATGTGATCGGCAAAGGGAGAACCTCGGGTTGTGCGTGCCTCGCACCGTCTCTTTCCAAGCGCCGCGCACTGCCCGGCATCAATACTTTAGTCAATGGGCACTTCATCCTAAGCCATTCTTTCGGCAACGGCAAGGCTTTTTTAGAGGTTCCCAGCGGCGGCTTCTCAGAGGCAAATCTGCTCGGAGAAGAAGGGGGTTATGGGCGCGTAAACGGCGGAGTCCTTACCAGCGGGGAAGAAGAGGTAGTAGCAGGGAAGCGACTGAAGGTGGGGGAGCGGACAGGGAGAGCGTGAGTTCCTGACTGGGTTTGAATAACGAAGCCGAGTTCATCACCAGTATGCCGTGTCTTTGGTTTGGATACTTCACGCACGAGTTGGTGCCTAACAACACCTTGGAGTTCCACATACATGGTGAGCATGTTGGCCCCCCTCTGCCTTTGGCAACCCCTTTGCCATACTGTTTCTCTGCCTCCGTTCGGCAACCACTTTGCCGGAAGCCACTTTTTGGGGTTCTAATGTTTAGTGTTTAGTTGGAAACCAGCAGTTTGGAAAAGATTTTCCGAAAAAATAATAGCTTTAAAAGTTTAAACAAATGGAATTTGTTTTCATTCATTTTCTTATGGAAATATTAGGCATAGATTTCTTCAGGCGACAAAAACATTTCAGAAGAATTTTTTCAAATCACCCGTTTTTCGTTACCAGGATTTTTATTTTTATATCTTTAAAGAGAGCTTGAGGCAAACAAATACAGGTTATAAGGCACTAAGTTTGAAAAGCTCAATCCAGCTATGGCGCTAAGGTTGTGCGGAGGTGACAGAGGACGAGAACAGCGCCGACATTGATGACAGCGGTGCCAAGCGGCAGTCGCTGGCTGTTGGTTTTTGCATGGCGAGAGAGATAGGGGATTGTGAAACTTGGAATTTCCTTCGTGTGTCTGCTTAGATATCCTGTGTGATTAACGAGTTAAAAGTGATTGTGGCCTTTGAATTTATGGTACCCTTAGTTATGATTTACTAAGAGAAAGTCAATTACAGATACCGATTTACCTCTGAATGGGAAGGATCTAAATTCAATCCATATTCTTTTTATGTCCACTATTTCTTTTTTTTTTTTAAATACTTCTATGTAGAACGCATATAGAGCCCCTGCCAAAATGGAAGATCTAGACGGCCTCATCTTTGCGCGACGATCTCCCATCACAGACCTCCGGATCCTAAGTTGGGGCGGAAGGGGTTTGCTGCTCGATTGAGGTGATACACTGAACACGGGTTAATTTATAGGTGGATTTGATTGAAAGATGCATAGCTGACGTCGAGATTGTTAATCAGCGAACATCTTATATAGGTGGACGAGTGAAAATACGTATGGAGTAACGAGATTCCTGTATTCGCACGTTACCCTTGTCCCATTGGTCAGAGCCTTCACCTTTTTCCTCCCTCTCTTATTTTCAGGAGCTGTTTTTCTTTCGTTCTCAGGACCCGAAGGACTAGCACATGCTTATGAGGATTGTAAGTTTATAATTTACTTTTGCCTTTCGTCCTTTATTGAATCAATAGTTGACTACAACTGTGTAAATCCTAGAGCTTTCCTCTTGTATTATACATGAGAAACGTTCCCAGTGCAGATCATCCTAATATCAAGGGAGCTACTTTACTTATGGACTTCAAATTCGAGTCCAAGGTAAAAACAAACATATTTGATATACTTAAAAAGAGTCTGCGTTGATGTTTCAGACCTCAATTGGTTAACTATGAGAGCGATTATCACATTCATGCATTTGAAAGTATAATTACTATACCAATTTTTTTTTTGGACAAATCTTCATGCTTTGACTTGAGATATTTGACTAATCACAGATTCGAGCCTTGTATCTTCGGGAGCTCAAAGCACATAGTGATCGGAACCGTGGCTGCAGCTTCACTGCTTCTCGCTGCGTCCGTTCAAGAGAAAGTGTCGCCAGACACTGACTGCAAATTGTATCTTAACTCGATCTTTACAGCCACCATCGTCACCGGAATCTTCCGGTCAGTCTTAGGGTTCCTAAAGCATATATAGGAGTGATCGTACAAATTTTCTCCGTTGATTCATTAATTAGCAAAGAAGCTGATCTTTTCTCTATTAAATCCATATGAGCAGAGTGGGGTTTGTTGTGGACTTCTTGACGCGCTCGACAATTGTCGGCATCATGAGCGGGGCTGCGATTATAATATGCCCGCAGCAGTTAAAGGGCCTCTTTGCACTGACTGGCTTCTCCCCAAAACGGACGCGATGTTGATCCTGCAGCCGTGTTGAAGAACCGAGACGAGGTCCGTGACAACTCAGTTTTAAATTATCTTATTATTGCATGAGTTCATATGCGTCATATGCGTATATGTTAGTTATGGACTGAACGAAGAAAGTTATGCAATATAGAAAGGCTAAGGAAAGACCCAAAAGAAAACGTCCTGTGGAATCTAAAATAAAGACATAAATCTTGGCTTTTGCTTTGAAAGTGAAAGTTGTTATATGCACTCATTTTTAGGGTCATTGGAGGCGTGAAAGAAATTATGGGTTTGTTTTCTTTTCTCTTTCCTTGGAATATGCTGATTTAAATTTGATTATTGGACTTTGTGCAATGGACAATGAGTCCCTGTGGATGGTGTCGCCCTCATGCAACTGGGGTTCCTCAGGCCTATGCTAGAGGCCATCTAGATGCGCTCCTAGAAATTAGTATTTTATGAATTTTTGACGGAGAAAATTTGGCTTGTTCGCACTAGCTTTTTAGCTATTCGGGAAGTGAGGAATGGGTCATTTTGTGGGAAGTAAAGACGAAGTCTGCTAGGGTTTGGGTGATTTGTTTAATGAGAGAGTGGCCATGGAGAAATGCGAGGAAGTAGGGGGTAAAGAGTTAATCTTGGGAGGAAAAAATTTAGGTACAGATCAAATTTAAGTTCTGTTATTAGACGTCAAAGAGTCTTGCCACCTCCTCCCATATACGGAATACGGGAAAAGGGGGGAAAGAAAAGAGGCCAGTAAAGAATGAGATGGATGGAGAGATAGGGAGTTGAGGTCGATAAATATACATGATGGCCAATTAAAAATTCTAAAAATATTGAATCAACGATATATGATGGATAAAAGGATTTGCATTGAGATTTGAAGGAATCTCAAAGTGTTGAATATGGTAAATAAGGTGGATTTGGCTTAGTCGGAAAGGAAGTGAGAGAATAAGCGAGCAGTCCTAGCAAGCTCCGGTGCCATTTGCCATTTGCCATTTGCCATTTGCCGTGTGATAGGCTAGAGGACCTAGTGGGGTTCACACGCGAGTACTAAAGGAGGGTTATTGGTGTTGCCCACGAGCAATCACAACGAGCGGACTGAAGAAGAGAGGCCATGATTGAAAGAGCACCCGATATTAGCGCACCTGATGCGATATCGCAGGCGAATGGTGTTAGGTTGTTTGTTGTGGTTGAAGGATGAGAGTGTATGTAGGCAATATGCAAAGCTTGGAGCTGTCCTCGGCAAAATCAATCCCCCAAAAATGCCTAAAGGAATAAATCGAGGGAGTGTTTACAACGAGAAAGTTGTAACGAGAGATGGACATGATCTTGCTACGTGGGAATCCGTGTTTTGTTTGTGTTTGTAGGACGTTAGTCAATGAGGGGTTGCAACATTTCAGGACGACTTAAACTCAATACATGGAAATGGGTAATTAGCAGTAAGAAAAGAAGGAACAGAAAGAGCGCGGTCTGATTAGGATTAATCGGTTTCAGAGTGGATAGATTCCAAACTAAGAACCTAAAACCTCCTGTTCATGTCAGTTTCTGGTTTTTGGAATCAAGAACCGAACTGGTCGACCTTGGACTCAATCTGGAAATGAACTGATCGGTTTTATTCTGGTTTTAGGGTCAACCATGGAACAATCGAGTTGTTTTATGCACGGTCCGAAGAGGCGAGGTTAAGGAGTTCCCCCCATCTCTTTCTTCCCAGTAAGTGCTGCGAGTACATTAGATAAATACCATATAGTTGTTTACTTAGCTTCTATAAAGTATGAAGCAAGTTGGAAGTGTCGAAACGCAATCATTCCTTCTCTATTTAATAGTTACTGGTCTGCCCACTGCTCAAATACTTCACCATTTCCTCTCTCGCGGCCATTCTCTATCTCATTCTCAGTCTCTGAGTTCCTGCATTTCATTCGATCCTTTCGTTGAAACTAATGTCAACCCCACTTCCCGGCTTCTGGTCATCTCCGATGGCAGCCATCAACATCACAACGCTGCTGCTGGCCACCACCACCCTGGCATCTCCTACGCCGCCAGCTTCTTCTGGGTCCCCTTTGGCCAATTCTCCTTCGTCTTGGTCCACCATATTGAGGGAGCACAAGACAGCGGTGGTGGCAGCGGTTGTGGTGCTGGCGGCAGTGGTGCTGGTGCTGGTGCTGGCTCTGAAATACTGTCTAAATAAGAACAGGAGAATGCAGCCACACTCTGCATCCCCTAACATTCCTCTCGGTTCTGGCATGTACCATTTTACTCTTGAACAAGTGCAGGTGTTCACGGGCCACTTCTCAGAGGCCAGTCTACTCGGACGAGGTGGTTATGGGCGTGTGTACCACGGAGTCCTTTCCAGCGGGGAAGAGGTAGCAGTGAAGCGACTGGACGTGGGAAGCGGACAGGGAGAGAGTGAGTTTCTGAATGAGGTTGAAAAAATAAGCCAAGTTCATCACAGGCATGTCGTGTCTTTGGTTGGATACTGCACAGAGGGGTCCGAGCGCATCCTGGTGTATGAGTATGTGCCTAACGGGTCCTTGGAGTCACACTTACATGGTAAGTTTGGATTTTTAGTACCAATTAATACTGCGAACTTTTACGTTGCCCACTCTTTCTTTATCAGTCTTGTTTCAGCATCCAATTTAGCATTTGGGGTTATGTGAAAAAAAGAAAGGGAACACTAATCAGAGAACTTGTGGCCTTTTGCAATTAATGGAAAGGATTCTGATGGAAAGTGATTGTTGCAGGTGATGGACGAGCTACCCTAGATTGGGCGGCTAGACTGAAAGCTGCTGTTGGCTCTGCCAAAGGTTTGGCATATCTTCACGAGGATTGTAAGTTTCAGATGTACTTCTGCATTTCATCTCTATTTCATCAATAGATGATTAAAACTGTGAATTCTAGAGCTTCGTTCTTGTATACATGGGATACGTTACTTCTGCAGGTCATCCTAAGATCTTACATCGTGATATCAAGGCAGCTAACATACTTCTGAACTCTGAATATGAGGGAAAGGTAAAACCAAACTTATTTGATAATTCTAAGAATGGAAAATTGATTATTTCTGACTTCAGTTGCTTAACTTTCAGAGCAAGTAGATAGCTGAATTTCGAATGCTTGTCTCTCTCAGATTGCAGATTTTGGACTTGCAAAATTTATCTCCAGATCAAATCCTCGTGCGTCTAGGCTGGTGGGCACCATTGGGTAAGATTTGCTGCGTTTTGTATTTTGATTCGGAGGACAGGGATGGGAGGTGGTTATTAATCTGTCTTAGATGTTTCAAAATGTATGTAAAATGAGCCATTGCTCGCTACTTCACCTAGTGCTTTATTTGTTAAACCACAGTTTTCCACGTACTTTTATGGTTCTTTTTTTCTTTTACGGCTTGACTAGTTCAATAATGTTGAAGCTCAGTTTATGCTCTTCTTTGTAGGTATTTTGCTCCAGAATCCATCTTGAGTGGGGAACAAACGGAAAAATCAGACACTTTCTCTTTTGGGGTCGTCCTCTTGCAATTGATTACCGGTCGCAGACCTGTGGGCTCAACAAATGATGTTTTGGTTAATTCAGTTAGTCACGCAATCCTCATTTTCACAATCATAGCCCAAGCTACCTTACTATGGGATTCCGAATTTGATGTTTATAGTCATCGAAGTCGCAATATTGAAATAGAATCATTGTCATGATTTACAGACGAGGCCTTATCTTACACAAGCTCTGGAAGATGGAAACTTCGACTCTCTTGTTGATCCTAGGCTGCAGAACAATTATAACCCCAGTGAGATGGCTCGAATGGTGGCCTGCGCTGCTGCTTGCGTGCGTGAATCAGCGCAGTGTCGACCAAAAATGAGTCTGGTAATATTTCAGTGGCCGGAACTTAATCTTTCTTTCCTAGATGCGCACTTGCTACGTCCATGACTAATGACCGCTATTTTTGTTCGAGGACTCATGTCTAGTTGATTTAAGATCCGTCAGGTTATCTGGAAATAGGAACTCTGACAAATCAGCTTTTGAAAAATTATGCAGATTGCTCGAGTCCTTGAAGGGCATCAATCTGCTGCTGACCTTGATGATGGGATAGGAGCTGGGCCGAGTAACCTACACCTAGATAGTGTCGTGCTGTGAAGCTTTTAGTACTTTTGGCACGTTAAACTTGTTGAAATCGACAATTCACATCTATCAAGCACGAGATGCATGTTTTAACCTATACAATACTTTCTTCAGCTTGTACACTTGATTTTCATATCCTTTCTTTTCATAACTATGTAATTGCCCATATAGATTTCCTTCTCAAGGACATCAGTAAAAAATGCTGATTTTACATCCGTTTGATTTTACATCCGTTTGGATCAATTCAAGTGAATCCATGAACTAGTCTCACTAATAATAGTTGATGTACTCTTTATATCGAGTAATATTTTTCTTTTTGAACCGGCTTAATTAAGGATATCATTTTTCTTTACTTTATTGGAAAACACTACCAAAGAAGAGAAATAGGTTTTTTTTCCTGTTTTTGAATCATTTCAGTTGAAATATAAAATATTCTTTAAGTTCAAGGTTTTGGATGTTGATGGTCTTTTCATTTTCTGCTCAATCTCTTACAACATTTGTTTTAAGATTCTTTTTGTAAAAACAGAATTTTTTAACACAATGTCCTATGTGAGTCCTAGAAATACCCCATTCACCACATTTTAAAATTCTTATAAAAATAAAAACCGTGAGAGGAAGAGCCGTAAAATTTATGTTTACTAATTAGTAATTTTAAAATTTATTTTATAAAAATTAATATTATTAAATTTAAACGCGAACGCGCGCTTGTCTCATAAATTGAAAGGGTCTCATGATTTGTTTACCGTGATGGACGAAGATCAGAAGAAGAAGAAGAAGAGAAAAAAGCATCGGAAAAATATAAATAACAAATAAAGGTGAACGCGCTTGTAAGGGTCTCATGATTTGTATAGCGGGAGGAGCAGCCGTCATGGACGAAGATCTCTTCTGATCGAAAAAATAACAGCAAATAACGCCAACCGGAGCGAGTAGGAAAGGTAACGAGAGGATGGGCGAGCAATCCTGGCAAGCTCGAGTGCCACGTGCCGTGCGAGGGGTGCAGAGGACCTGGTGTTCGAACGTGAATTCTCTAACGTGGCGAGAGAGCTAATGAGCGTCGCACACGAGCATTGACAGGGAGCAGAATGACGTAGAAAGGCTATGATAGGACTAGCAGCCGAATCCAGCGTGTACAGGTCGCGAGGTGTCAGTCGTCAGGTTGTCCCAAGTAGTTCGAGGGCGAGAGGGTCCGTACGCAACGTGCACAAAAGTCCGTAAACGAACGGATCGATGTGGGAGTACTACAACGAGAGAGTTATGACGCTATGTGGAAATCCATGTTTGATGTTGCGTTGCGACCGACCCTTAGGTCGTGACATTTCACTATGGCATGAACTCAATGAGAATTATCATGTCGAGAATGCTAATTGACTTGAGATGTGCTACAAAACAAAATAGAAGGGAAATGGTCTGTCCTTCCTAACCTTTCATTTCCCAATTATTTTTGGCTTCCGGTTTCATCCCTTTTTAGCCCCGGGTATTGCAAAACAACACCACTTTGGGGCCTATACCGCAAAATAGCAATGACGAGCTCGAGCACATCCTCTGTCCGATTTTGCTTGCTTTGTGTTTTTAATTAAACCCAACATTGGTCCCAATGTTCTTTTTTTGCTCAATAGTCCATACGACTATCATCAACTCTAAAGGTAGACTTGGCAAAACTTTGTGAAGAGGCTCTGAATTTCAAGCGGAAGCAATCAAGTCGCTGCTTTGAGTTTTCAGAATTGAGCTCAGAGGTGAAAAGATAGCTTAATTTCGAGTTATTGATTAGTGTGGCCTTTGAGCAATGACCAATTCATAAGGTCTAAATCATAACAGTAAAGGGGGAGCTCACGCACATAAGATTTTGACAGACACTATACTTGATAAAGCAATTTTGACACGCCACCCAAGAATAATCAATCTCAAAAGATGAGGAATGTAAAAGTTCACACCACATATCACGAAGGGGATTGATCCATAAGAAAACATTGACCCGTAACAGTGTTTATGCATGTATAATGGCTTTGCTTTTCCATGTATCACCACAACACAATGCACTGAATATACAAAGTGAGCAAAACCCATCATCCTTGCCAATAATAACCTCAGAAGGTATTTTTGGGGAATGGCTTAGTATTTGTTAGTAATATGTTAATACATTGGTCAAAAACTAACTCTGAAAATATTGAATTGTTAATGCACAAAGTGGGGAATGGCCTTTGAGCATGCGTACATATTCAAAAGGTCTAAATAAAGGTAAAGAGGAGTATATGCACATAAGATTCCAACAAACACTATAATTGATAAAGCAATTTCAATACGTGTTCCCTTTCCCTCCCTCCCTCCCTCACAAATGGCATAAAAAGAAGTGGATTGATCAATCTTTGAAAATAAGGAAAGTAAAAGTTCACCCATGGAGTAAAAGTATATCGCAAGAGGGATAAAGTATTGACCCGTGACAATGTTTATACCAAGACCACATTGTACATTGGATTAAGTTTGGGGATGAATATTGCACATTGAGACCATTTTTGTCATTATTTCGAAGAAACGCAAAAGGCTGTGAAGATAAGAGAGAGAGAAAAGCTTAAGACTAAAATTCTCGCATGCAATGAGTGCATGTGAACGTGCTTTAAACTCGTAAAATTACACGGTTTTCATACGGGATGTACATCATTCCACGACTGAAATGCACCAAGCTTACATGTTTATAGGAATCGCTTTCGGTTGAGCCAATCGGTGGAAGAAAGTTGCTCTCAAATATGATCTCTTTGATACACAGCCACTCATTCCAAGCTGTGTGGACCAGTCAATCCCACTGAGATGAATTGCTGCGACGAGTCTCTTGTAACCTAGTGCAAAAGCGGAGGACAAATTCGCACTCCAAAAGTTCGAGGGCCACGCCCTGGGGGTGGGGATACGACTTTGGGGATGCGCTTTGGATTCTTCCCTTTTTTTCCCTCTCTTTGGGTCTTTTTAATGGAAAAAGAGTGTCCAAAGGTATGATGTGGATCCAGTTTAATCAATTATTGTCCCAAGTGGATCTTGAATGTCAATCACGTCGCGGTCCATCGTACAGTGCCAAAAAAGGGACTTGAGCGCGTTTATTGGGAGTTAAATACTTTTTGCCCACCCTATTAATAAGCCAGAGTATGGTTTTTAGGACCGCGGACCTAGCCGAATCGGGATGTAGATTTCCGAGGTGGAAAAGTTGGGCCAAGATCCTAGCTTCAAGGAAAAATGCATAATGAAACCCGTAGATTATGGTAAGATAATATTATAATAAAAATTACAATATATCGGGATTATGATCAGAGAAATATATAAAATCAGGTAATATACATCTAACATTTAAGACATGCCTTCTTAAGAAATATGCTACAAAATATTGATCATAGGGTAGAGTCAAATCTTTGGAAGTGTAGAGTCAAACAAGCTCCAAATTGATATGGAACAATTGAGAAAGATGGAAATATGGAAAAGAATAGTCCCTCATAGATTGTCTCAAGTCTTGTTCATACAAAGACGGGGCAGATACGTGTGGTCCCGACGGGGAAAATTTACCCCATTAAAGATGACGTCTCACGAGGCACAGATTCCCCGCTCCCCGTACCCATCCTGAAAAAATATTCATGGAATCAGCTATTTTATGCCGACATGTGTTCGTCTACAATATCTTACTTCTCAAGGCAATTGGACAAGTTAAGAACCCCGTGACAAAACAATTCAAATGTGCATAATGCACAAGCTACTTCATTCCCAACATTTAAATGTGCGCCGTAATTAATTTTAGTACAAACCTCGTTGTAATTATAAATGGAAAAAAAATAATTTCCCTCTGCCAACCGGTACATTGGGTGCCACATTGATAAAAGAATGATCCCCGGTAGTATATTCCGTCAAAAAGTCTAGGGATTGAATTTTTGAGTTTGAGGAATCTTTTTATAGAAGAAAAACTCAAAGTCCAACGGTAAAAAGGGACAAGGCCACGTGGGGCTTCTACCTAAACCGACTTCATCTTAGGAAAAATTGCCGAGTCGACCAAGCAGGGGACGACGATCCGCCACCACAGCTTGCGCGATGCTCAATGCTCACTCCCCCGTCGCGCAAGCTCGACTCCAGGTCACTAAGTGCAGCTTTGAGTATCAGTCCCCAAGCCATCGAGCTTTACCCTCTGACAGAATTCGTGAAGATGAAGAGTAATTTTCTGTATTCTGTATTACTTTGCATATCAATGTACAGGTATATTTGTAGTACAATAAATGAATCAGAAAATGACTCAGAAAATATCTACACAATATTAACTTTCCTAAAGTAAATCGTATCTACGATTATCTATGATTTTCTGAATCAATCTTCAGACTAAATCAGATTCCTTCTCCAACACTCCCCCTCAAGCTGGTGGCTTATAAATATCGAAGGCGCCAAGCTTGCTTAATAAATATCTGTGTTGTCTCTGGCATAAGGGCTTAGTGAAAATATCTGCAGGTTGTTCCACAGTTGTGATTCCTCGAGTGGCAACGATCCCTTCTCGAATTTTCTCTCGGGTAAAATGACAGTCAACCTCGATGTGCTTTGTTCTTTCATGAAAAACTGGATTTGCAGCCAATTTAAGAGCCGCGTCATTGTCACAGAACAATTCACTTGCACCGTCGACTTGCACACCCAAATCTAAAAGTAACCCTCGAATCCAAACTATTTCGCACACAGTCTTTGCGATCGCTCAATATTTTGATTCAGCTGATGACAACGAAAGTGTCGATTGCTTTTTTGTCTTCCATGAAATCAAAGATCTTCCCAACTTAATGCAAAAACCAGTAATGGATATTCTTGTCATGGGACAAGTAGCATAATCCGTATCACAATAGGCCGTCATCTTCATGTTGCAGTCACGAGATAGCAAAATTCCAAGTCCGGACATCCTTTCAAATACTTCACAACCTTGAGTCTGCGTCCATATGTGATCGCTTTGGGTTGTGCATAAACTGACTGAGTATTTGTACTGCATAACATATATCAGGCCTAGTCATAGTGAGGTAAATCAATTTCCCAACGAGTCGCTGATAACTTGATGGATCTTTGAGCAATGGATCGTCATTTGGAGAAGGAGAGTTCGCATCATAGTCAAATGTTGTCAATTTGACATTCTGTTCTCAATAGGTATAACGGTGGCTTGCATCCCGATAATCATGCATCCGATATGATTTCCAAGACAAAGTTTTGCCAACTGAGACAAATTCCCTCATTGGATCGAGCTATCTCAATACCAAGAAAATATTTGGGAGGTCCCAAATCCTTAATATGAAAAATCATATGCAGATATTCCTTGAGTTGCTGAATTGCGACATCATCATTTCCCATAATAAGTATATCATCGACATAAATCAATAAGTAGATCGATGAAGTACCTTTGGTCCATGTGAACAATGCATAATCATATTTGGAATGAACAAAACCTGCATTTGTGAGTGCTGCAGTAAACTTTGCATACCATTGTCGAGAAGCCTGTTTGAGTCCATAGAGGGATTTGCGGAGACGACATACTCGAGACTCCCCCTGTCTACGTAATCCCGGTGGAAGTTCCATGTAAATTTCTTCATCTAAATCTCCATGAAGAAATGCATTGTTCACATCCATTTGATGTAAATTCCAATTACGCATTGCAGCAATAGATAGAAAAGAACGAACAGTCACTTCTTTAGCAACAGGAGAAAAGGTCTCATGATAATCAAAACCTTCACGTTGCGTAAATCCTTTAGCGACCAATCGAGCTTTGTATCGCTCAATCGAACCATCTGCCTTATATTTTATTTTGTAAACCCATTTGCAACCGATGGGTTTTCTGTGAGAAGGCAGGGCAACAACATCCCAAGTATCATTTCTTTGAAGAGCAGCTAATTCTTCCTTCATAGCTTTTTGCCATCGAATATCACATGCTGCTTCCTCATAGGAAGATGGTTCTAGTTCTTCAGATATTCTACTGATGCAGCATGTGTGCTCCGGCGATAATTTACTAAAGGAAACATAAGAGGACACTGGATATTGCGTACCTGGTGTTTCCAAGGTTGGACAAATATAGTCTTTTGTCCATGTTGGAGGTCGCACCTCTCGTCGCGAGCGCTTGGGCATTGGAACGGGTGTTTGTTCAACAATTGGTGAAGAGAAGAACCCATTATCATTTTTCTGAGGTGATGAAATGGTGGATCAATCCATCACAGGGGAGTCATTCAGAGATCTGGCAGGTAAAACAAGAGATTTGACGGGTGCCGTTACAGGGCATGAACCAGAACATGACTGATTCGGGGTAACCCAAAAAGACTGTTGCGGCATAGATATATCCTCTACGGATAAGAATTGTCGATGATTCGATGTTGATATTGATGACTCGTGCAGATTCCCTCTTTTGGAAAGGGAATACATCTTCATGGAAGATAACATCGCGGCTTACAAAGAAGCGACCTATAGATATCTCCATAACGCGATAACCCTTATGCAAAACTTGATATCCCATAAAGATGCATGGAAGAGCATAGGGATCCATTTTATGATGACGTTTCATATTTGTCACATAGTAAAGACAGCCAAATACCCGAAGATGATCAATCGTCAGTTATTTTCCAAAAAGCATTCCAAAAGGGGTGTGTCCTTCTAATATTCTAGTTGGCATGTGATTAATTAAATAGACTGCCGTGACCACACAATCTTCCCAAAAAGATTTAGGAATGGAAGCTTGATATTTTAGTGCTCGGGCAACTTCTAAAAGATGTCGATGTTTACGTTCAACAACACCATTCTGTTGAGGAGTGTATGCACAAGAACTCTCATGGAGTATTCCTTGAGATGATAGAAAAGATTGACATTCATGGGAGAAGAATTCACTGCCATTATCTGTTCGAATCCTTTGAACACCTTTATTGAATTGATTTTTGATCATGGACAAGAATTTCGACAAATGTGAAAAAGTTTGACTCTTGGATTGCATGAGAAATATCCAAGTAGCACGAGAGTAATCATCAACTATGGTGAGAAAATAACGGGATCCATCACGGTGTGGTGTATGGTAGTGCCCCCAAATATCCATATGAATTAATGAGAAGACACTGATTGCATGAGAGGTGCTATTTTGAAATGGTGCTCATGTTTGTTTTGCTAAAGGGCATATCTTACAATTAGGACAAGGAAAACGAGCACTATGACCAAGACGATTATGAGAAAGGGAAATTTTATTTCTAGTAATAGCATTACAAGATATGGATAAATCAGAATTTCAAGAAAGATTGACCCAAAAATAGAGCCCTTGTTCCATTCTACCCAAGCCCATCAGTTTCCCAGTCGAAAGGTCCTGAAAAGAACAATTTTCAGAATTGAAATTGGCTTGACAATGATTGTCCTCACAAACTTTGGAAACTGATATGAGATTAAATTCGAACTCAGGAATGTACAGCACATTTCTTAGGATAATATTTTTGCTAAGATATACAGTCCCAATTTTTCTGACATCAGTGACAGTTCCGTTTGGAAGACGAACAGATTTGGAGGATTGAGGCTTTGTGTGGACATCATAGAATAGACATTCATTGCAAACTATGTGATCACTAGCGCCGTATCAATAATCCATGCATCAACTAAAATATTCTTAGTGTCACATAATGAAGTACCTGAAAAATTGGCACTCTTGTCAGCTGCCCTCAACTGATTTAGTGCCTTCATAATTTGCTCATACTGATCCTGGGTAACTGGTTGATGAGCTGGATTATTTTCATGTGCAGATACCTGATAAGCAAAAAATTCTTTCCCTTTCTTTTCCTTGTCAGCAGGCTTACCATGCAATTTCCAACATGTTTCAATAGTATGATGCGGACGACGGCAATATTCACAATACTTACTTTTGAATTTAGAATTTTGTCCTCCCCCTCTATATAATTCGGCATCATAGGGCAGCGAAAAGGGGCCGTTCGATCCGTGTGATCGGCGCTGATCTTGACCGTCAGATCGCATAGCATAAGAGCCGTCGGATCCATGTGGGCGGCATTGATCATGGCTGTCGGATTGCGCAGCATAAGGGCCATCGGATGCTCTTCCATGCCTGTAATCTCCACCGTCAATTCGGAAAACACGGGAACCGTCCGATCCTTGCTTATGATCTGGACCGTTGGATCGGTAAGTGCTAGGGTTCCCAAAAGAATCATCTTCTTCCTCTCCCCCTTCGATTAGTCAAGTGTTTCCTCCCGAACGCAACCCATAGTTGCTTCCTCACTGTGATGCGTGAAAAACACCATGGAAGTGGCCCAAGTTCTTCCGGATGCGGCGAGCGCGATGCTCTCTCCTCCCTTCTCTTGTCCAGTGGTCGCAAGGCGCTGGTTTTCTTCTTGGACAGCAAGTTGAAAAATACGACCAAGCGGCGGCACCGGCTCCATGGCGAGGATCTGTGAGCGGAAAGGTATCCAACTATCATTTAGGGCTAATAGGAAGCGAGTTACTTTCTCCCTTTCCTTAATCTCTCTATCTTTTGCCCGATTGTTGTCCGGGCCTTCGAGTTGCTCCTCCGCGGCTTCGAGCTCGTTCCAAAGGGCGATAGGCGGTTGAAGCAAGCGGTAACCGAAAGGTTCCTTGCTTCGGCTCCGCGAGGGCTTGGGTCAAAGAAAAACTTTAACTCGATCAAGTTTCCCATACATTTCTCTAATGTTTTCCCACATCGTTTTTGTATCTTCGTAGGAGGAAGTCGCGGCGACCTCTGCCGTCACGTTCCCGATCCAGGTTCGTACCAAGTGGTTGCACTTCCACCGGTGGCGTTGCATGCGATCGTCGGCGGAAGAGGGACGGATCCATCAAGAAATCCGTCCTTGTCTTTTGTAATGAGAGCCCGACGGAAGTCCCTCGCCCATGTCGAGTAATGGTCTGGTCCGGCAAGTTGAAGCGAGATCAACTTCAATTCCGGGCCGTCACCGGTGAAGTATAAGCGGGTCGCCGGTTACGGACGGCCGCGATGTTCGGAAAAGAGAGCGGAACGAACAGGTGGAAAATTTGGGTATGAGTTAACGAGAAGGCATTCCACCGGAATAAATTCGGGTCTTTGATCCGGGGAGGCAGAATTCGAATCTCCAGTTGGATTCGGCTGTTGTTGTGGAGCCCACTGTTGGCTGGGTCCGGGAATCCACTGACCGGTTCCGGTGCCCCATGACCCTTGAACAGGAACCCATGGCATGTAAGGCCATTGGATTGCAGCTGGGAACTGGCTCGTGATTGGAGCCGCTGGGTGTTGAGTAGTTTGCTCAACTTCTTCAGAGACTTGTTCGGATGCGGGTAGAATCTCTTTGCCGTCTGGATTCTGCATGTTGGATGTTGGATTCCTTTCGATGTGCTGATTTTATTTTGCAGGTACTGATTTGTAGCAATAAACCAGAAAACAATCGAAGGCAATAAAAATATGCAAAGTGAATCAAGAACAGAGCTCTGACCCTCCTTTGAGTGCCGAAAGAAAAAAAAATTCCACTCAGTGTGTCAATTTGTTTTGCAGGCAAAGCGTTGCAACAACAAAGTTGAAAAAAAAAACTGAGGGCAATTCGAACGATTTTGCGGAAGCTATATCAGAACCGAATGCTCTGATACCATGACAGAATTCGTGAAGATGAAGAGTAATTTTCTGTATTCTGTATTACTTTGCATATCAATGTACAGGTATATTTGTAGTACAATAAATGAATCAGAAAATGTCTCAGAAAATATCTACACAATATTAACTTTCCTAAAGTAAATCGTATCTACGATTATCTATGATTTTCTGAATCAATCTTCAGACTAAATCAGATTCCTTCTCCAACACCCTCTGTCTTGTGCATCACGCGCCAACGTCCCGGGCATAGGTCTTGGCTCACCAACCAATACCATGGGCAACCTTACATATAGTGTCACCCACGGGGGCCATGCCATATGTGCCGGTTGCGAGCCTCAAGGAGAGAGACAATGAAGCAAATCGTGGGCTAGTCGTTGGGCAAGGCTTGGGGCGATGGCCGGAGGGTGAGAGTTGATCCAAACTTATCAATACATACATAGAGACGTATAAGACTCACATCGTTACAATGACAAATCCATTTAAGCTATCAAAACAGTGCCATCCTTTCTCGCCCAACCAATCCACATAAGATGGAAGCCACTGCTAAATGGATTCCCTTTAGTATTAACCTTTGAACACAATAAGGGTTGAACCTCAAACAAGTAAGTCATTAAATTCTATAGGCAAGAGCAATTACACAACTTTTCCTACTCTAACGCTCCGTTTGTTTCGCGGAAAATATGACAATTTTGAAGAAGCTATTTAAAAAAAATGATAAAATTTTCATGTATTCAGCTGAAACTTGAAAATGAGTCATCAAATATTTTTCCTCATTCGTTATGGAAAATCTCTTTTCATTTCCTTTGTACACTCCTTTTAATAATTTTTTTGTTACCTTTTTGTGAAAAATTGAATTTTTATTCGTTTTTATTCTTTTCTTTTCTTTTTTTCTTTTTTTTCTTCTTCTTTGGCCAATCACCAGCCACAACAATGGTGGCAACCAAGCATCTAATAAAGTTAGTATGAACACCTAGAGGAGATGAATAAGTGTTTAAAAGAAATCTTGACAGATAAATGTAAAACAAAATAAGTTGCAAGCAAAGTCTAATAAACGAGCCACTATATTTTTTGTAAATGTTCAGAATATGTTGTGCGATAGAACAAAATTCTGAAATAACCTGTAAGTGCACAACAAACTTAAATAAGGAGAGTTAAGGGAGGAGAAAATTGCATACGAAATTTATAGTGATTCGGCTTAAATCAAGCCTACGTTCACTTTCCCACGCTCGACGATAACCTCGGCTGGATTCCACTATATAATCAATAAGAGATTATAACTTTGAATGCAAACGCTCAGTGATAGATCACACTATCTCACTAAGTCACTCTTTGAGTATTTTTCTCACAATCACAAACGTTTAAACTTATGAAAAACAAGTGTATGATCGAAGTTCGCTTAGACTTTTAAATTCTAGATTCTATGCTTAATCTCTTACTTACTCCTCGATCATTGGTCTCCTTAAATACTCATCCACTTCCAAACTAGCCGTTAGACAGATCTGTATTAAGAAGATTTAATAATTGTTGAGTGATAAAGATAGAAACCCTGGTTGATTCTGATCGCCCATATAAATAAAAACTTGGTTTCCATAAGTAGAAATTTTTCATTTAAAAAGTTATTGTCTTCAGGATTCGATTGTCAATCAATTAGATTAAATCAATCAAATCTATCTTAATATATAATTCAAACCAGATCACTAGCTGTTATACGTTTTGAACTTGTGTCACATTCTATCAAGTTGTCTCGTTTTGAACTTCACATTCTGGGTCACATTCTATCATTCTAATTATTATGTCTATATGTAAAGTCTCTTGTTCTGTATGTATGTAAAACCTAAGTGTCTTCCATCTAAATTAGACTTTACAATATTGACGTAAGTTTAATATGTTCCTTCAGTCTTCTGACTTTTTTAAGTATAATCTTTAACAATATCATTTACATGTTCTATCATCGCATAGTCTCTGTTATTCAATTATTAAACACATTAGTAGCTTTTAATTTATTTTGTCATTTTCAAAACATCATAAGGGATTTTCCTAATAGCATTGGCCTTGCCAGATCGGCGAGCTTGTCCCTCACTTGTGGTCAATTGCTAATCGGTTGCCATGGCCAACAATTGGCCAAGGAAGAAGCGAAAAGAAAAAGAAAGAATAGAAAAGAAATTTAAATTGATTTTTTTAAACAATAAAATAACTAAAAATTCTATTTTTAAAAATTCTATTTTTTGGTAAAAAAATTAGTTAAAATTTCAAAATTTTAAAAATGAAAATAATCGAAATTTTGATTTTAAAAATATCTTTATTAAAAAATATTTCATTAATCAAGGACACGAGCTCAAGTGTTGGCAACTTACACACGATCTTTGTGGATTGGAGCCTGAGTGCTAGGGACTTGTCACGACCTCTTTTTTTCCGTCCGGGGGAAAAGGAAGAAGGTTTAGGGATATTTGCCTAAAGAGGCGGACCAATGGCCCTAAATTAGACACAGGCTCTCTCAAGCCCATACCTCACGCTGCATTGGATTTTGTTTTTTAGTTCTTAACAACCTAAATATTTTTAGGAGTCGCCACTAGCCTATTGGGGTCGGCTAGAAACCAATCGAGACACGGGAGTGTTGTCTCGATTCCTACGCAACCAGAGATTTCTAGGAACGGGGACTTGTTTACGCTAATGTTTCTATTAGTGCCCTTGCGGTACCACTAACTTGAAAGGTTGTTCATCTAAATGGCCACATAATCTTGATTACCAATTATAATCTTTATAAAACCGCTAAGCGTCCATGCAAATGTTTTTGTAGGTTTGTTTTCCTTAATGTCTAAACTAGTCCTAACATAATTTAGAAGAGAAATTTACACTCAAATTAATGAAAAGCGGTGCGCAAGTAAATATTTAAGAAATTGAAATGACTTGAAAGTAATGCGGAAAAGAAAGACCTGATACAAGTCGGGCAAATAATATTACATGGCCTTGTTATCATGTCCCGGGACAAGACCCTCGTGAGTGAAATGGAAATATAAATATGCATGAAATTACTCTAGATGCATGAAATAACTCTAAATAATTTTAATCTACACAAAATAGATTATTTACAAAAATGGTTATAAAATACCAAAATATCATTAAATTAAGAAAATGACCTTTTAAAAAAAGAAAAATTTCCTAGATGTCATTTTTGCCTTAATTTGATGTCATCCATCATTTTTATAATTTTTTTGAAATTTTCATTTTTTTTATTATTTTATTATTTTTATTTAAAATTAATTCCCTAAACCGATATATGCCGATTTACACTAATTTAGGACTGCCCAGCACATGAATATAACAAGAACCAAGCTCAAATCGACCATTTCAAGATCGAAACTTGGTTTGCGCATTTCGTCAAACACTTGGCGTGCATCAAATCATCCCAAACCAGCTTCCTCGGGCCATGTTTGCGGCCTTCAATCTCAACGCATGAGCAATATTATGTGGAACTAAAAAATCAAGGTTAAACTACCACATGTAAGGAGTAAGATAGAAATCACAGCTTAAAACACATGAAAACAAAACTGGAATCGTCATCAAATATGCGGGTTTGATCTGATTTTGCAAATCTAGGTTTGAACCCACGTTAGGCAAATAGGTTGAATGTCCATATTCGAGTTCCGACACTCATCACATACGAGATCTAAAGGAAACAATACTTAATCCAAGTGAAAGTAGGTAACATGAGCTTTCAAATGCATGAAACATCATAAAGAATGACCCACCGAACAACATTAAAACGACCTCTCCAAGAAGCACACATGCAAAACTCTTGAAAAGATTTCAAACACTTTGAAAAATTTCAGCCTCAGAAATCAGTTTTCCGGGCTGGTTTTCCTCTTGATTTTCACAATCAAAACATGCTCAAACTCGAAAATAAATACATCCATGATGCTTACCTTGCTTCCTAGTTTCCTTTTCAAGTGGTTCTTGGCCGATGAAATCGATAAATTATCCTCAGGGGCCTGTGGAAGTTGGCTTCTTCAACTGGAAATGAGATCTGCAAAAAAAAGAACTGACAACGAAGGTTTTTGTTGACCTCTAACATTAGACTTCAAGACGTATTTTGTTGGAAAACTTGACACCACACCAAACTATATGTATTCTAGTTTGGGTTAAAAGTCAAGATTTTCCTCATTTGTCTCTCAAATTTCTCAAAAACACTGGCTTTCCCTCACTTGTGACCTACCAATCTCAACACTTAGAAAAAATTTCAGACTTTCTTGGCCCGCCAGGAGGGCACTGTTTCGGGGGCTTTAAGAGGTCTTCCCGATCTTCATTTTAGACGTGTGACCTATGGTTGGAAAGATATTTGAATGAAGTTTCACTCTCTAGTTGAAGGTTTTGGCTAATTTTGGCCTCAGGTGTGTGAAAATCTCACTTTTCTCTCTCCAGGTCGGTCTGGAATTTCTGGGTTTCTCTTTTCTGGAGTTGCTTCTGAGGGCTTCTTTGGGGATCGATTCCGAGCTCTCTCCTCTCTCTCTCGTCCCTTTCTCTCGTCCTCGAAAAGAACTCATTTCGTAGATCTTATCCCCTGAATTAGAGGATTTTTGGTCAGCCTTTTGTCCACCTACCAGGCCTGTCAACAGGGCTACTTCACCCACTCTCCGAGTGTGCGGGTTTTGCTGTGATTTTCCGGTGTTGTCAGCAGCTTATCCCTAGTGAATTTTCATCCACTTGTACTACTATATACGGTATTCCATCATGTGCAAATATTAACCTAAATAGGCGGCTGAGTGGGATATGGTGGGGCCACTAATATGGCTACTTAGCAGTTCCGAATTAAGACTTAATCGTGGACTGAGATTTGGCAGTTGGTTTGGGTGCTTTAATCCATCAATTTAGCTGCGATTTTTGATCAATTAGCAAGCTCATGTATAGTAGTTTAAGATCTCGACCAGATTTCGCAATTGTGCCCATCTAATTTTGCAAGAAATTCTCTCAAAGTTGGCAATTTTCTTATCAAAAAATACCCAATTCAATATAAATTTGGTCATTTTGGCCCGATTTGATTGATTCGACTTGACCCAAATTCAATTTCAACTTAATTAGTGACCAAGATGATGATTTAAGGGCTCGGGCACAAATTTTGCAAAATTTGCGAATTGGTCCCTCAACTTTTGGAAATTGCATTTTGGCCCCAACTTGCCATTTGAATTCCAATTTGACCTCCTGGGCTTGGCTAATCACATTTAGATCATTGGCCCCAACTTGCTCTTTTTTTTTTAATTATTATTTTTTATAGGAAAAACATTTTTAATTTAAAACACTATATTAAATACCTAGATAATCTATATGCCGGAATGAAATATTTTTGGGCAAAAATTTAGGTGTCAACAGAACTAGAGCTCAAGTGTTGGGGCCTGAGCTTGACCTTTGTGGACGTGCACTCGAGTGCTGAGGCATAGGGCACAAGCAATCGAAGTTCAGGCTCAACCTAAATGGACTTGGGCATAGGCACCAGGGTCCCAAGCCCGACCTCAATGGATGTAAGTTCAATCCCGATGGACTTATGCCCTGATGTCAGAAACCTAGTCCCAACCTTAATGGACCCGAGCCTCGCCTTGATGGATCGAGTTCAGGCGTTGGAGACTTGAAATCAACGTTGGAGTTCCCGTGTTCAAACATTGAGTTTCAGGTCCAAACGCCAAAACCTAATCATATTTTGAAAAATATTTTATGACTTTTTCAAAAGGAAAATCATTTTCTTGAATTAATACATAATTTTTCGTAGATCAAGAAAACATTTTCCATTAACTCATTTTCCTAAAATAAATATTTTTATCAAAAAGTTTTTTTTTTTTTTTTATGACCCAGGGAATCCCGTAAGCCAATAGCCGGCAGGCAAACCCTGGGGCGACGCTAGCGGAGGACCCACCACCCCGACGTCGTGCTTAAGATCCTGTGCGGCCAGCAGGATTCGAACTCCTCTCCTCCTTGCATAGGATCATGAGAGCCTTATCCAATTGGGCCACTGCAGGCGGTGATTTCAAAAATTATTTTTTGGGAATTGAACGAAGCGTAAAATTTGTTGGCCAAAACTGGAAAGAACCAACCAAACCGAAGTTTCTCACTGGGCAAGCCTTTGTGCATTTCGCATAGAGAGAAACTGGTTCCCAACACAGAAAACCAGCAACACTCAGGTTCTTTGCCTACCAGGCAAGAGATCGACGATGATGGCAGCTCTACGGGGCCTAAGATAGAGGTCGGCGGTAACAGAAGATGGAGGAGAGAGGGGAAAAAATGAGGAATTTAGGTTTGAAAAATATAACGAATTTGCAAACAATTGTGAAACAGCACTGTTTGTTTCTTATTTTGCGTAAGGATGATCGAGTCCGGGGTAGGTAGGGTCTAGACCTAGACTCTGTACCCAACCCTATTATAACCGGTTCTCTTTTTTTTAACCATGTTCTCGACCTTGTTTGCATTGGACCATGTTCTTGACTCACCCTATTTTTTCTGTCCGAGAACGGGGTTAACCCGTTTATATTGGAACCTGTTTTGCAAGGCTGGCAAGCAGCCAAAAACTGGGTTGATAGAGACGGCGTTGCGATTTCAGGGGACGCGGAGCAGAGAGAGGCGGAGTGGTGACGTCGAGATCTCACGGGTTGCGAGTTTCGCGAGAGGAAGGCGACGTGGGCGAGTGGAAGCGCATCGGCGCTTAGATGGAACAAATTAGGGTTTCTTTGGCGTCAATCATTGGCAAAAATGAATAGAGAAGAGGGCAATGCCGAGTCATCGATCGCTGGATCTATGGCGTCGGAGTCACCGATCGAAGGTCGCGATGGTCGATCTAGCTGCGGGGAGCGAGCAAGGTGAGCACGGTGGTGCGGTGCAATGCGGGACGCGAGCTCGCAGGCGAGAGTTCCGGCGAGATGGGACAGCGACGACCCCGTGGGTCCGGGGCAAATCGATGGGTGTCGGAGCGGGAGAGTCGCGGGTGGAGGCTCGAGTAGAGGCGGTGGGCTCACGGGTGAGGCAGAGTGCAACAGTGCTGCGTTGAGCTGCTACGGGGAGCGTTGGTGAAGGAGATCGGAGGTGCGAGCGTTGCGGCAATCAGCTTAGATCTGTTGGCGTCAGGCTCTTTTGTGGTGCAGCGACAGTAGATGTGAGGACGAGTGAGCGTCGACGCTCGGGCGGAGAGGTAGGCATGGGCTCGCCAGTGAGGTGGTAGCGTGAGTGGTGCAGTATTGTTGCTCGGAGGCCAACGTTGCAGGGGACCGGCGGTGTAGGGAATCAATGGAGGTCACGAGCTTGGGGAAGTTTGCGAGTGTGAGAGCAGATAGAAACAATTTAGGGTTTTAGTCTTTTTGGGTTGGTTCTCAAACCGATTCCCAAATCGGTTTGGTCGATCTGGTTCCCGGGTGGGTAATCCCTCGGAACCGGTTCAAACCGGTTCTACATTTTGGGAACCGGTTCTCGACCCTGTTTTTCGGGTGGGCTGATCCGGGAACCAAGTTGACCCGATCCGATTGCACACCCCTATTTTGCAGACTTCACTATATCGGATAGTCACATTGGACCGTTTATATTAAATTAATGCCACGAAGAATTTTTTGGCCACTCAAATTGTCAATTGCACTGAAGTGAACGCCGGAGTATATTCCATTCACATTTATAACTGCAAAACCAAGCCCAAGGAGCTTCTTACATGAAAAGCTACGCTTGATCAATCTCAATTTTGTGAGCTTGCAGGGTCTTCATTCTCAAAGAGAGCCCAAGTCTCTTCCAAGCTCTTGCCCTTGGTCTCAGGCAAGAATATAAAAAAAATAGTCGCCAACTCATGATTCCTGCAAGCAAAAAGAACATGCCCCCAAACGTTATCTCTCTCGAAATGCTGAAAAACGACATTGCCACCTCCCTGCTCACCACCTGGTTCACCGCTATGGCAAGGCTCGTGCCTTGGGCCCGCAGCCTCGTCGGGAGTATCTCGAACGAGTAGAACCATGTGATGGGCCCGAGCCCTATTGAAAAGAACGAGATGTCCGCACAGACAGACTCCACGACTGCATGATGGCCCGCGTCGGCTTGCTCCCGGATCGCTTGAGGAACTTCAAGCCCAGGCCCAGACCTGCTGTGGAGACTGCCATTCCAGCCGAGCCCAGCTTCAAGAGAGGCCTCCTCCCAAAATGGTCCAAGAAAAGAGCCGAAGCAACGGCAAAGAATGTCTTGGCAAGCCCCCATCACGATAGTCACCCCTAAAAGCTGTTGGTTATTGCTAATCCCAGCATCTTGGAAGACTTCTGGACTAAAGTACACGGCGGCGGCATTCCCTAACGCCTGCATGAAGAATTTAAGCTATGAGAATCTGGCGGATGCGCCTCCAGAGGACCTCCTTCCAAAGCCCTGCCCGTGCCATCGGGCCAAAGCAGGCCCGTGGATCGATCAACCCCTATGTTGGTCTTCATTTGATTTAGCCTCAATTCAACTACTACCTCATCTTCTGATGTCTTGATCAGCACCCTCTTTGCTTCTTCGAATCTGCCCTCCATCACCAGCCACCTCGGTGACTCTGGTATCATCATCACGCCTGCCCTGATCGTGATTGCCGGCACTCCGCCTAACCCAAGCATGAGCCTCCAACTTATATCAACTGGTAGGCCAGTAAGGCATAGTTGGATACATACCCAAGTAAAATCCCAACATTGATAAAGACTTCGGGCAACGAAGACAGGAATCCCTGGGTCATTGCTGGAGAGATCTCGGCAGCGTAGACTGGGGCGATCAAGAGGACATACCCGACACCAATCCCTGCGACCACCCTCCCAGCCATTAGGAAGATGAAGGATGGAGCAAGGCCCATCAGAAGTGCACCAATTAGGAACGTGAAGGCTGCAAGGACTATCGTGTATCACCAGCCGATCCAATCGGAGGTCCGGCCAGAGGCGAGAGATCCAATCAGCAAGACCACATCAAGCGAACCCAACAGGATCTCAACCTGGGTTGGTGTGATCATGAGGCTCTCTCTGATGAATAGCACCGCCCCATTCATCACCCTAATATCTGTACACATTTATTTACGCAAAATCAGCATCAAGTTGAACCATGGCTTTGCTTTCCATCAAACAGGTGGTAGACTAATCTAAATACACCACTTAATCCTACCATGGACCTTATTTCTCTCTTTTTGGGGCGGGATCAAGACATTATGTACATGCAGAAAGTAATATAATGGAAACAGTTTGTGCTAAGAACTCACCATAGCCCAGCAAAATAGAGTTGGTGGAGGCCAAGATGGCACCACCCAGAGCATATCTGTTCAGGCGAGGCTTCCGGCGACCACCGCCTTCCACTGCCGCTCTACGTTCTTGGAGACGGACTGTTTTCTTGGGGCTCGCGAGATCCTGTTCAGAAAAAACAGGGTCTGACTCGGGAACAAGAGGATCATACAAGTGTTTTGAGTGAATCCTGCATGAGTGAAGGTTGAAATGGGGAAGGGTTGAGCTTGGGTTGGTTCAGGGAATACCGCGAGTTTTCCCGAAGAGAGCATGTGGGGAAAATGTCCATATGAGAGAGAATAGGTCTTAGCTTTTTATACATTAATTATTTTGTCTTGATCCTCCTTATGGCCTAGGAAATGCAAGGGGTCTAGACAAGTATGCAAGAAGACAAACTACAAAAGACTAGTAAAGCTCTGCATGGTAACTTGCTAATTTTTTGTTATTATCTTCTCTGAAATGAAATATATAAAAAATAACAAAAATTTATTTGATAGCGTCAACCAATTTTTCTATTTTCCAATATAGAAAAGTAGTAGGAAATAAATTTGGAATAGAAACAAAAAGTATGAAAAAATAAATTCTTATTTCTAGGAATAATTTCTAAAATAAACCATTTTTTCTTTTATTCTTCTTCCTCGCAGCTTGTTGGCGCTTGCCACTGTTGGCTAGAGAAGGAGCAAGAAGAAGAAGAGATAGAAAAAAGAAAAATCTAAAAAAATTATTAAAAAATAAAAAAAAGAAATCCTACATTATAAAAAAGCATGTGGTCTGTATCAAACATATTTTTATTCTTTTTTTATTCCGAGAATAAATTTTTTGTATAATTACCAAATATATTTTTTTATTCAAAAATTATTCCAAGGAATAGAAATAGAATAAGATTATTTCTGAAAAAAAAAAATTATTTATTAGAATAGTTATGTTACTAAACGCATAATAAGTGTCTATGTCTTCCCTCGCTCAAGAAGTGTGTAATAACAATCAAATCTATATATTTTTTCATTTGATAATTCAAGGGCACAATTATAGAGGTCCTAGCTACTAGAGATTCAAGGAACAACTTCCAAGAAATTACAAATCGGTTGAATTCATGCCTTTTGGCATGTAAAAATTTGTTTCAACTCAAAGCTGTTGGCATAGGGTTGGTGACATTTGAACAAGTGACCTCTAATTATTAAGCTGAAAATCATTAGATGCCTTAGAATCTTAGACGTTATGTATGTTCAGTCCTCTAAAACTACTGGAGGATGAATGCTCCCTTTACGCGGGGGCAAGAGAACAGTCATAATTGCACTTTCATCGATGAAGATTAATAGGTTTTAAGAGTATATTAGAAATGATTCACCATCCATCAATCACAAAAAGGTATTTCATCTCATAGTTACCGTACATGATAACAACATAGTGTAATAACCCGATTCAAAGCAAGTGATCTTTAAATTAAAACACTATGCAGCATGACAAACAAATTGCATGAATAATGTGATTGGTCAATTGCACCATGTCGGCTTGTGACTGATAGATAAATCACTTTTCCATCAATCATACATAAGAGAAGATTAATCAAGATTGAAATATGTTGGATGTTAAATTGGCTATAAAGTGATCGGTAATACATGATCATTAGCTACACCACGTGTACAATCATGGAGCGAACAATTAGGCATATTTATAAAATGTAATAATCTAAAATCCATGTCATTGCTCGATTTAGGAGATCCAATCGCTTTGTAATTGGAATATGCTCCCTCGCAAAGACGCCATGCACATGGAAGTTCCAAAGTCAAATGCAAAGCTCCGACCAATGAAAGAGCCATTCATCTTGTCTATATTTCACAGATGCAATGCATTCAGGATAAGATAAAATAGGCCCTTGAAATAGTGAGTAGATATCTACGTTTTTTGCTTAGTCTATAAATTGGTATATTATACAAGTCCAAAAAAATTCTATTCCGACTTTTAAATTCTAAGTGAGAGTTTCTTTTAACTTTTTCCTAGTTAGCGTTCACTTTTAACATTGTCTTTGAATCAGGGTGCATCATCCTTCTCACCTAGAAAGAGGTGATCATCCTTCCTTTTTTTTTTTTTTTTTTTTTTTTTTTTTTTTTTGGGGAGGGGGGGAGAAAAGCCACTTTGCCTCTAAAAAAGCGAGGAAGGTGGGCGTGTGGCCAACACACGCCTCTGGAATGGCATAAACTTATTAATGGTGATCGGCGTGGATTGCGATGCAGACCCAACGCAAAAAAATAAAAAACACGAGGGAAAAAATCACGAAAAACTTTAGATTTTGCCCAAAGTCACAGATTTACCTCAATTTTTTTTTTTTGTGACGTCAAAAACTTTGAATTTTGCCAACCGTGACATATTTATACCAAAATTATAGGGCATTTGGGTCTTTTTATTTTTTAAATTTTTTTTCTTTTTTTCTTCTTCTTCCCTCCGTCGGCCATGGCTGGCCGGCAAAGGAAAGCCAGCGTCCGGCGAGGGCATCCCTTGCCAGGCGCTCATCGGCGTCGAGAGAGGGGTGCCCTCGCCATATCTGGCGAGGGTTGTCCTCGCCCGAAGCAGGCAAGGACTAGTAAGGGCACCTCTCGCCAACGACGGGCGAGGATGACCCTCACTAGAGCTGGCGAGGGCACCCCTCTCCTGACGCAGGTGAGGGTTTGGTGAGGGCGTGAGGGATGCCCTCGCCTGACCCAGCCAAGGGCCACCCTTGCCCGACGCAGGTTGGCGAGGGAACCCCTCACCTGACGCTGGCGAGGGCCTGGTGAGGGATGCCCTGGCCGGTGTCAAGCAAGGGATGCCTTGGCGGCGTCAAGCGAGGGCAGCCCTAGCCAACCCAGGCAAGGGCGACCCTCGCTCGACGCCGGCTTCCCTCCGCTGGCCATGGCTAGCCGGCAAAGGGAAGAAGAAGAAAAAAAGACAAAAATGCCCTTAATCCTTGATGGGGTAAATGTCACTTTTTGGAATTTTTCGTGGTATTTTCTCAAAACACTAGCACCAAAGTCCTCAATTTGTCGATTTTTCAAATGTTATTTCGCTTCTAGAAACACCAAGATGGACAAGGCAACCGGCATGAGTCACCATGGCTGGCGACTCCTGCATGCAAATAGGATTCCTGGAGCTGCGCAAGAGGCAGTCTAGATGCTTCGTAGAGCTATTATCTTATGATTTCTAGAGGGAAGAATCTTGGCATGTTCACACTTGTGTGGAGTAAAGAAGGAAGTTTGTCAAATTATCAAGATTTGTTTGATGGGAGAGTAGCCATCGACAAAGAATTGTCACTGTATTCCAGATAGAAAAAATGGGGGCAGAGGGATAATTCTTGGGACGAAAGAGTTTAGGTACGTCAAAGACTGTTACCGCCTCCTCTCAAGGGAAGAACAGCAAAACAAAACTATTATGGAATGAGATTGATCGATAGTTACATGAAAGAAAAATGCAAATCTACAAATGTAGTATATAGATTGGATCGAATCAGATAAGAAGTGAGGACAAGCGGGCAATCCTCATAAGGTCGGGTGCCACATACCAAGTGACATAAATAGAGGATCCCTAGACTGCTTTTGGTTGAGTTTTGGGGAAGTGACCTTTTTTTTCCAATGATCTTTGGCTCAAGGTGTATTTGCTTTGACTTTTTGTGTGAATTTTTGCAAGGTGGCCATAAAGTTAAAAAATAAAATGAAAAACAAGGGGAGCAACTCTTCATTGTCTTGAAGGGCTTAGGCGAGGGCTCATAGGGCCACAGTGAGCCCAGGAGAGGGTTTGAAGGTCACACTACCTAGGCACAGCAACGCCAGGGTCACATTACCGTAAGTGGTTGCCTCATGCGATGACACTTGACAAAAGTCGACCATTGCGTGATCCCAAGAGTCGCCTCGACGCTTGACCGTTGACTCTTGACCATCGGCAACGCTCGACCATCATCGACGCTCAACCTTCAGATCTCACCTAACAATCGCGAGCGAGGGTGACATTAGAGATGATGAACTAGGCAAAAACCCAGGCGTCGTGACCTTCGGCAGGGACCCAAGCGCAGAAAGCTCAAAACTTCAACGATCGGAGAAGAACAGTCATGAGCGAGGGCAAGACAAGAATATGAAAATACCAGTTGAGGCAACTTTGGAAGGAAAAAAAAGTTTATCGACCTTGGAAGCTGTCTTCCAAAAATGTTAAAAGCCCAAAGTATATGAGGACCTATTTTGAGGATTTAGCTTTACCAATGTTGACATTTCTCTAAAGTGGTACAAAAAAAGATTGCTCAAACGTCCTAAGCTTTTTTCAAGAGATTTTAGAGAGCTCAAAATCCATTGGGAGGGTAAACCAAATGCATCCCCAGTGACTTCGCAAGTAATTTCTCACGTCGAGGGAAGGTTATTAGTGTTGCAAGTGAGCAATAAGAATAAGCTGAATGAAGTAGAGAGACTATGATTATAGGGATGAGCATGGTTCTAAAGTACAACCTGAAACAGAAGAACTGAACCTATGCAGATCTATTCCGGGTTTTAAAATATGCAAAATAGGTTCCAAGTTCTAATAAATGGAGACTTCTTCCAAAAGGTAGCTTCTAGATTTCAGGTAGAATTTGGATGTAATTTAAAATTGCTACCTCCTATTTACAAATATATTTTTGCTATTTAAACTTGAATTGATTTGTTGAAGTCAAGGCAAAGTTATGGACTATCAACAACTGGATAGAGCCACTGAGTCCTCATTTGGTTGTGGCGCACTTAAAATGGTCTAGAAAACTGGGTAACTTCAATCCTTTTATTGTGTCGAAGTTTAAAAAAAAAAAAAAACAACAAATTAGGCTTAAGTAAAAATGAAACAAAAAAAAAAAAAGGAAATTATTCAGTTCCCACGTATACGCTAGAACTTGGAGAGGGTAGGTTCTAGCGGGATATGTAAGGTAAGTTTTAATTTACAAAAATGATAAACCTATTTTAACAAGTAAATTACAGATAAAAAATTTGGATAGAACCTAAAACCGCTCATCTCTATATAATAGGACAAGCAATCATCTTTAGCATACTCGATGCCAAATTGCAGGCAAGTAGTGTTCTATTGTCGGAAGTAGTTAGAGGGATGAGATGTACTTGTAGGCAATATGCAAGCTTAAAGGAACTCTCGATGGCAAAAAGTCCTCAAATGAATTGAGGAGGACATATAATGAGAGAGTTACGACGAGAGATGAGCATGTCTTGTTACGTGGGAATCTATAATTGATGTGTCGTGAGGCATATTGATCAATAATAGATTGTAACATATCACGGCAACATGAACTCAGCATAAGTTATTGTGCTGCAAGGATGCTAATTGACATGAAACCGAAGGGTTAGGAGATTGATCAGACCTTGTTTAACGAGCCTCGTTCAATACTATCAAAGCCAAGACTGTCCATGACATCCTGATAAGACATGTCTTTGATTAGTTACTAATTTGGGCCTTAAATAGCGAATTTGGGCTTGGGCACATCGTCTGGTCGATTTTGCTTAATTCACCCAACATGGCCCGAATGTTCCTTTTTGCTCGGTAGCCCATGTGACTTGATTACCCAAATTGGTCAATGCGACTGGCGAAGGACAGATGGGTCTTCGGCTCGTGGAAATGGAGTCCTATCATTGGAAGACAGCAAGTATGCCTGGATTTTGTAAAGCAATTTGGGTAAGCCGCTTTGAGTTTTAGGATTCGAAATGGCAGCATTTGAGCTCATAGAGCAATAGGGATAGCTCACTACATCTTAACCTGTGAAACTGTAGCTTAATTTTCAAGCAACGGATTAGCGGTTTTTCAGTACAAATTCATAAGATTACAAATTCAAAAGGTCTAAATCATAAGAAGAAGAGGAGGACTGCATATACATAAGATTTCGATAAACATTATAAAAGCAATATCAACACATTTACTCATGCATAGACAATATACAAAGGAGAGGATTGGTTCAACATCAGGAAATAAGAAACGGAAAAGTTTGTACGATGGGTTAAGAGAGCATCGTTGGCGATGTTAATCAATAATTCGAAACAATATCTGTCAACATTCAATTGCCATTGTTTCTCGATGTGTCATTGTAAACACGATGCACCAAGCACGCGGACAAGGGAAACACTGTGGTGACAGAACCTTAGTCGTACTTTCTTATTCCTTTCGCAGGTCATTTCAATATTTTAGATGATTAAGAGGGTGGCGCGGTAAATATGAAAGGGGTTTCTGGTCAATTCCTCGCCACTTTATCAAGGAATCATTGCCAGCTTTTATTTGGGAGTGAAATGTTAAATTCGAACTCCCCATGATCTTAGTAGGACATCTCCCTTTTTTTTGTTTTTACTTTTACAATTAAACTTCCAAGTTAGCATGCGTATTATTTTTCACAAAAAATATAGCTCAAGTTGATGTCCTCACGACATATTTGTTCTAAATTAAGATTTTCTTCTGAAAAAAATGCCCTGACCGATGAAAAAATACGTAGAATGGTTCGGAAGTGCGTATTCAATTTTTTTGCCTTTGAGGCGAGGACTGAGGAGGGAGTAGCGATGGAATTCGATCACGAGGTGGACGGCTTCTAGATTGTCGCCAACCACATGCACGCTAATTTTCCACACTCGCGGGCACGTGATCGAATGGTAGAACCACCCCCAGCAGGACCAGTACCACGGACCACCATCAGTTACCCCACTTGCGAATATCAGGAACGGTCTCGATGTTCACATATCAACCTGAACATCGCTGTTCACGTTCGCATGTGATTTTCTAAAGTACTGTTGAACATCACTGTTGATGTTGACAAGTGGGACCATTGATACCGTCTGTAAAATAAATTAAAAGGTTTTTTACCCTAAAGGTCTGTTACCCTGCGCCGAAAAAATGTGAATGCGTATGTAAATCAAAATTTGACATTAATCAATAATTATTATTTTTTATTTATTAAAAAAATTGGATTTATAATTATAAAAAATTAATTATGTCGTCTTCTTGAAATGATATGATTATTCATAAATGAGTTACGATTTACTTTTATTTATTATCTATTTAATTTCGAATTTTTATATATTTTTTCAACGTAATTTTTGAAAATATACCTCCACTCATTTGGCAACATTTTCCAAAAGCTCGTCACTGTTTAAAGATAAGTATGTCGGTTTTTGTATAAATCGTCATGAAGTCTTGTTGAATTTTCTTTTCAAAATTATAACTATATCACTTTCAGAATTGCTATCTGGTAGAGGATGTTAGGCGCCATTATTTGCGGGACAAATAATTTTTTAAAAAAGATCTCAAATCTCATTTCATTGTTCTTTCCCATCAATTGTTTTTTTCCCCGTCCCGTGATGTCTGTGGGACTCTTTGATTGGACGCGTCTCTCTGGCTCTGCCCCGCTCTCTGAGAAGTCCCACTTTGATTGGACGTCGCCACGTACACATACAGAAAGAGAGCCAGCGAGTGGGACCGTCTCTTCGCTTCGCTTTACGCCCCCCCCCACCCTCTCTCTCTCTCCCTCCGTTCTCGAGAACCTCCCACTTTGCGTTTCGCTTCCAACTTCTCAAATATCAAAATTATTGTACTTTTTGCTTTTTGGCTTTTTCCAAGTCTACAGCATGGCCATGTGCAGCCTCCGACAGAGTGAGAGTCTGCAGCTCTTTCGTACGTTTTGAATATTTTTCTCTCTCTTTTCTTTTGTCATTTCTCAATTCCATCTATATCCTTGCCTTGCCAACATATATCATGAAAAATTTAAAATTAATACATTCGGATCAATTTCAATTTATCCCAAATAATAAACTTATAATAAATTTACGTTAAATTAATTTTTTAACTATTAAAAATTTAAATTTTATACATTTATGATAGATACGCCTTCTATTAAATTATATTAATACCATAAAAAATATATAATTAATACAATTATGACAAATGGATAATAAAATTTTATGTTATGTTAAAAAATATATAATCAACGTTGTCGCGTGTCATCCGACTTTAGAATTTGACATTAAAATTTAATAAAAATTAATTTTTGATAAATTTGTCAAAAATATATCTGAATTGGTATTCTTTGTGATCTAAAAATTACTTTAAAATAAATTTATTATAAATATATTAGTTTAGAATTTTTCATAGTATTGACTCTAACGTGTATATTTCCACCCCGCGACATGCAAAG
This sequence comes from Eucalyptus sideroxylon x Eucalyptus melliodora, assembly GCA_016097485.1. Taxonomy (NCBI): domain Eukaryota; kingdom Viridiplantae; phylum Streptophyta; class Magnoliopsida; order Myrtales; family Myrtaceae; genus Eucalyptus; species Eucalyptus sideroxylon x Eucalyptus melliodora. The sequence continues at coordinate 63,705,498 of CM027826.1, read as the reverse complement.
ATGATGCAGATGTATCCTGGTTAGAAAATAAAGCGCCCTATTTTTAATTGGAGAAAAAATATTATTTTCTCATACATTTAAATTAACTATCATCAGCCCGTCAATTAACCGATGAACCATTCTAACGCGGAGAAGTTTTGAGTTCCGAGGCGGTTACCTGCCTTCCTTTGCTGAGTGTGCCTTCCCTAGGCATATCGCTGAAGCATTCGCCTCAAGATGCTTGGGAATAGACCAGAGGGCATCATTATCTTTTGGTAATTTATCATAGGATAATTTATAATTGAAGAATTTCACTAGCTTTTTTCCTTTAAAGTAATTACGGTTTCTTTTTTCTCCTACTGTTTTTCTTTTGATCAAAGTCTTGTTCCTTGCAAAGCACATATGGAAATGTCACGTTCAACGGCTTCGTGAAAGGGAATAAAATAGGTTAACGATAACTTCTTTTTCGTGAAAGGTGGAACGCTAGCAAATGACCCACCATCCCGACATCCCACTTAAGAGGAATTTGAACGTAAAGGATCATGGAAGTTTTATCTAAACATAGCGGTGGTGGTTAACAAGTAACTTTTGTCGACTATAAATTTATGATATGGGGGTTCTTAACATCTAGTGATTGGGATAAAATATGATCAGCATAATATTTCTAAGAAAATGTCAATTAAATATTATAATACTTTCAAGGGTTAATACCCTGAAAAATCACAAACCAGTACATTTGTGATAAATTTATTTTAAATTATTTTTTTGATAATAAAAACCCTAAACCATTTAAGACACCTATGATATCATAAAAAACCATAAACTGGTAAATTTATGACAAATTTACCCTAAACTAATTTATTCAACCATAAATAACCTCCAAACTATTTGGTATATTTGTGACAATTATACACTCCGCTAAATTGGATTAATATCACAACAAAATCACAAAAATTATAAACTGTGACAAATGTGTACCGGTTTGAGGTAAATTTATCAAATATATACCGGTTTTGGGTTTTTGGTGGTCAAAAAATAGTTTTAGATAAATTTATCACGGGTGTATGTTTACCATTTTTGGATTTTAGACTTTTTCAAGGTATTAACCCTATTTTCAAAGCATTGGCATCTAAAAGACTATTTCATACCAACATAGACACATTTTGATATGTAACATACATATAGAATTAAGATTACAATTGTTTTTAACGTGTTCGTGGAAGATGAAGTAATTTTATTTTTTCAGTTTGAGAATGTTGATACATTTTTTTAAGTGTATTTAAATGGCTAACGTGCCACGCAAAATAAAACAACATTCCGTGCAGCAAGTTTCATGTGGTGTATTTTCATATCCAGATATAGAATAAAACACTAAACGCGAGAGTTGACTTGAGACGGGTCATTGACTGATACTTTAATATTTCTAACAAATATACCGAATTTTTTTTGGCAACTAAATACCCGAGCACATCTCTAAAGATCGCATCTTTTTCAAACTATTGCTTAAATATGTTAAAATTTTCAATTAGACCCTTGTTCACGTGTAGACTTGTAAAATGGTTGATTTGATTGGGTTTAGGTCAAGTTATAAATTATTTGACCAAAAATCAACTCATTTGGGAATTATTTTATGACACATTTATTTATCGTAATATATATTTTTTGACCTATTTTTTATTTGATTCATTTAACCAAATCTAGGAAAGCTTGTTTCCTATGATTTAAAAAAAAATGATATTACTAAAATATTTTCACATAATAAAAATATAGTGGACAATTTTTATATTTTTTTTAAATTTGAGGCTTTGTTTTTTTAAATTTTTTTAGAAAGTCATTTTATAGAAAAATAACAATATTTTCTGGTGTTTGTTTGAAATCTGAAAATAAATTAGAAAACATTTTCCGTCATTTGATAAGAAAAATTTGATTTGATTTTCCTTCATACGCTCCTTTTAATTTTTTAATTTTTTATTTTTCATTTTTCTTCAACTCATTGTCAACCATGGCGATGATATGTGATTGGCCACCAAACGTCAGCAAGGTCTTAACCTCACCAAATTGGCAAGCTCAAGCCTCGCTAATGCCGAACTTCAAAGCGAGCCCGTCCCTCACTTGGCCGGTTGTTGCCCATCATGTGGCTAGCCACGAGCGAGGAGGATGGAAGAAGGAAGAAGAAAGGAAAAAAAAAAGAAGAAATATAATTTTGATCTTTTTAATATATATTTCTTTAAGACTAGATAGAGAGAGCATGTGCGAGGTTAGTGGGTTAAAAATGAGTTCTAAACTCAACGAATTAAAACCCATTTAACATGGGTTTTTTTAAATTGAAGTGACTTATTTATGTTTTTAAATTTAAATGAATCATATATGAGTTTAAAATTCATTTTGATATGTCTATTTATACAAAAGAGTATTAAATAAAATTATTTCTCCTAATGAATTCGGTGCTGTGTATCGCCGTTAACGATTTTTTTGGTCAAAAGAAACTAACACATCTAATTCAAATAATAATATACTTCGCATGTTACTTAGCTTTAATAAAATATGAAGCAAGTTGGAGAAGTAGCCATATTTTAGTGGGGGAACTCTCCTCATCTTTTGTGGACACATGGTCACTCCTTTGTTTCCAGCAGTTTTGCCTTTTACTTAAAAGTAACCGTTAACGCCGAGATTGAATAAGATTGAAAAGAAAAAAAAAAATAAACTTAGAGAACTGCTTAATTGGAATAAAATAGGATAAGGTGGGATTTGAAATCCTTTAAAATATCCTCCGGACAGTAAAAATCTCATCATATAATTGATATAATTTAGGATAGGATTAAAAATATTTAAAAATGTTGTGAAGAAGATTTATGAAATTTAGAAAGTTCTTTATTTTTCCACTGCAACCATTTCAACAAACGCTAAAGAGCATGAAAGTCATTTCCTCCATTGATGAGGGCGGACAAATCAAGCAAATTGGACTTGACCCAAATCGGCTGCAATTGGTTTTTGGCTGGAATCCGACCTGTAGCTTTTTAAAAATCTGAAAACCAAATTGGTTTTCGTGTGAGGGTGGGTGCGAAAGAGAGAGATGCTGAAGAGGATGACACACATGTACTAGAGCAAAGACCCCGCTCTTAATGGTCCCGATTGCGATCTCTTTGTTTACTACTACAAGCACTGCGGCTCTCACCTCCTCATCACTGCTTCTCTTGTCTGTGCTTGATTGGGTATTCCCTATGCTTTAAATCTCTCGGGAATTGAATTACATTCGTTGAAAGTTACCTAGTTGTAAAAAACTCCGAGAACAGATCCTTAAATGCCATGATGTCTAAAGCCGAAAGGGACATGAAGAGAATTGATAGTGAAGATGGAGAGGTTGTAAAGGACGTTCTTGATGGGCTCGAGGCGGGCGTCCTTGGAGGGGAAGCAAGGGGAGGAGGAGTGAGTGATAGAGACCGCGTCGCTGGAGCGTTATGCGTGATGTTGATGGAGCCGTGGTTAATATTAATAAGTTATATTCAATTTTTCTTATTCAATCTGAATTTATATCACTCTTACCTCAAATTTTTTATCTAGCATTTTATCCTAATTTATCCATTCAGAGGATATCCAAATACCAAGTAGGATAATTTGTTATTCTATCTTAACATAAATTTAAACCACCAAACGTAACTAAGTCTCATAACTTAAATTAATTAAGTTTAGAAAATTAATTAAGTTTATAAGGTATCATTCGTTGATCTTTACTTAATTTGTAGTCTACACGGCTATACTTATTTTTCTCAATTTGAATCGTAACCCCTAGTTATTAGGGGTGATTGGATCCAGAATAAATTGGTCCCAAATAAAAAATGTGGAACCTACCCTATCAAAGCCGGTACCAACCCAATCTTTTTGGTTTTGCATTTTATTGCTCTATCATAAAAATTATTTTGCATAAGTTCTCAACTATTTTTTACAAAAGTTCTCAATTAAGAGACTTCCAAGGTTTGATCTTGAATGGGTTCTGTCTGGATCACTACGAGACCGAGAACTAAAAGAGACCGAGAACTAAAAGACACGAACCAGTTAAGACCGGCTTTCAAAATTTCTTACTAGGAATCAAGTCGGCTGTGAGCACTCTAAAAGTCCAAACGTAGAAAATAAGGGAGAATAAGCCCAGGAAAGATTCGAATTGAATAGAGTAGAAAGAGTATCACAAATGTTGCTATATTCTAATGGAATTCACGGAGGAAAGCTTCAATAGCATCGATCACATGCCAAATGGCGTGACTGAAGGTCAAGAGAGAGACTCGAATCTCTCCAATCTGGGGAAGAAAATTAGCGGAAGTTCCTCACCAACCGAAGGCGTGTCAAGTTGGAAAAGCCAGCAGCCATGCGGCCCCCCCTGGTTCAAGGATTCGAATCACAGCCCTGCATGGTGCCGAGATAACCCTGAGAGAGGAGGGCAGATTAGGAAGACAACAAAAAAAAAAAAAAGTTGTCAAAAAAGGGCTTGTCGAGTTGGAGGACCCAACCAAACCAAAAGTAATCTCCCATTTTACTTTCTTTGTACATTTGTATGAGTTGTTTTGATATTCTTGATAATTAGGAGGATTGAGCACTAAATGCGGAGGATCTCTGGTCAAATTCGTTTGCCACCTTGTTAGGAATCATTGCAAGCTTTATTTGGGAATGAATGTCAAATATGATGTCTTCACAAGCTACCCCCACCTGCCTTTTTTTCCAGCACTTCTACAATTAGGCTTCCAATCAATTCGGGAAAAAAGATAATTCCTGAATTGGTACCACTCAAAATATTTTTCCCAAACTAATTTTCGCCTCGCAAAAAATTTCAAATCGGTAGTTTGTGATATATTTACTCAAAATTAATTTTTGTCGTGTGAAAAACTTAAATTAGTATTTTTTTATCCAAATCTGCCATCCATTAACATTTCATCTGATATACCGTCTTTATGCATACCAAATAACTGCTAGACGGATCGGACAGTCTAGGAGGCACGTGCTTTCATTTTTTCTTCAGCTATGGTAGTTGGACGAGGAATCCTTTTTCACTATGAAATTTGGAGAGTTTTGGAAAATCATCGGAGTGGGTAGCGGTGCAGTTCAATCATAAGGTCGACCGCGTTGCGTGGGTAACACCAAAAATTATGGCAACCTTCAGAACCCTAACTTTCGACAGTCCCCATTCTTTTTTTTTTTTTTTTTTTGGGGGGATCAGACAAAACTCCATTTACACAAACCAAAAAATACTAAAAATTACGAATACTAAAGAAATAGAAAAGAAGAACAAGCGTGCCCCAATTATAAGAAAAAATGGTTACTATCACGAAAAAAAATAAATAAATTGGAATATTTGTGATAAATTTACTTAAAATTAATTTTTTAATAACAAAAAATCTCAAACTAGAATAGTTGTGATAAATTTACTCAAAATTAATATTTTGACAACAAAAAATCCTAAACTGCCACACATTATCTAACTTAATAATTTAATCATAAAATTTAATAAAAATCTACATAGGGTAAATTTGTCACATGAATACTAATTTAGGATTTTTGTAATAAAAAAATTAGTTTGAGATTATAGATGTACTTATTTGAGATTTTTCGTGGTATTGATTCTATAAAAATAATAATATTTAGAACTAGTGATTTTAGATCATCACATCAACTACTGATGTGGTATATTATAAATTCACATCCGCTTATAATTTAACAAGTGTCCAATTGCGTGGAAGTAATTAAACACGCATTCGGCCATGGAAGTTGTTTGCTGGAGTGGTAACACCTCCACTTGCCACAGTCACCAATGGAGTCATCGACGTTGCGTTCTGCGTGTCTAAGCCAAGCCTTCCCTCCTTGCATCGACAACAGTAATGCCAATGAAGGTGATAATAGCCATGAAGGAGTGATGAGCCCGAGATGTTTGGCTCAAGCCACCGTCCATGGTCGATCGAAGGCAAAGAATATGACATTTTCTAGTAGACTCATGGTCTGGCAAAGAAGATGGTTGTTGTTAGAGTGATTAAATATAAAACCGTGTATTCATCTAACAGTTTAAACTTTTAGAACAGTTGGCAACGGCTCTACAAAATCTTACATAATATCAAAACTGAAGGTCCGTAATTCAAAAATTTATAGGCCCCATTTGCCTCCTTAATTAAATTTCCATTCTTAATAATAGGCAAATAACAAAAAAAAAAAAAATAGATTAAGCACGAGGGAAGTGTTAAAGTAATTACATATAAAACCACGCATTCCTTTGATAGCTTAAATTTTTAGAATAGTTGGTGATAATTCTACAAAATCTTATAGTTGTCATCTCTAGCTTAAGCTTTTTGAATGGTTGATGATGGTTCTATAAAATCTTACGGTTGTCATCTCCAAATTTGCTCTGTGTTTCTTCATTTGGCAAAGAAGATGGCTTTCATATTAAGATCTACCGTGCATCTTTTTTGTTCAGCTCAAAGGAGATGGCTCTTTCTAGCAGATTTGGTGAGTGACGAAATCAAGCTTGGCAAAGGAGAGATTTTCGTCTAAGATCTATTTGTGCATCTTCTTTGTTTGGTTATAAAAGGATGGCTTTTTCTCGTAGATTTAGCGAGCCATGAGGACACCCATGGCATGGACACTCAACATCTTGTCCTTGTTCGCTGACTCCATTGGTCCCATATCACGGACTAAGTTCTCTTATACTCAAAAACCCTGTGAGCGGACTTTGGCGTCATCAGGGTGAAGAATACGTGATGCAAAAGTGATAATAAAAATGGTTCATAGGAATGATATCGAAATGTTTGTGTTAGGAGTTTTAAGATATAATGACTATAACTCATAAAAAACTCTGAAGTTGGGATTGGCCTCTTATGCACGAACTAGTTGGGAGCTAATATCGATCTCTTGATAATGACACTTATGGTAGACCACCAAGTCACACTTAATACACCTAGCGCCTCCCCTGGGTTTTGAACCCTTCACCTCTTCGTTGAGGTAGACCAAAATCAGTTGTTGTATTGAAGTAATCTATGTGTCCCAATTTAAGTTGGGTGTGATACAATTCGATACGAGAATGCTATTTTGCCACACTGTTTATAGGAATAACAATAGAAGGAAGACTGGCTTAGTGTTTTTGGCTTAGCAAGTGTCGCATGAGATATTCTAGGATCAATAATTTGTTGGCCCATAACAAATGGTATCGGATACAAGGATCCCACTAGTAGGTGCGTGATTTACTTGGTCTTGTGAGGGTAGAGAGTGATCATTAGGTTAAGAAGGCTCGGACAAGGTGCAACTTTTGTCTAACCTCTGGGATGGGAGTGGGGGCATATAAAGGAACTAAATAGCTCACAAAATAGGGAAAACATTTTTGAATCAATTGGAAAATCTCAAGAGAAGGTCCGCTACCATGTTTCCTACGAGGGGAGAAACCTCTATTGGTTTGTTGAGATTAGAGGAGGCCTAATATGCAAAACAAGGTGCTACCGAGGGTCCACAATTGGCTCTGAATGTCACAGTTGTCAAGGAGAGTACAAGTGACCAAAGATGTGCAAACAGTTGTGATAGGGGGAAGTCACTAATGGAGTGTAGTGGTAGTTTTTATTGGGTAAGGGTTGACCATTCACGTAAGTCTCGAGAGAGGATCATTGATGGTTGGGGAATGCATGGAAGCAACATGATAGCTTGCAATGAGGGCATTGTAGGGTTGAGTGAGCGAGAATGTCAATGACTGAGTTCTCCCATACTTTAGTACTTTTGTGAGTTGAGTTTGGTATCATCACAGTACAAAGTGAGTAATTCAGAAATGATGATACAACTAGTTTATAGGAGTAGAATCAAGGCATTTGTGTTAGGAGTTTTAGGATAGAACAATTGAAACTCTAAGGAGCTCTGAAACAAATTGGCCAAGAGTTGATATTGCCCTTCAATAAGGCAACGGCAGGTCGAAATCAATTGTTATGCCGAAGTGTTTTGTGTATTTTGCTTGAAGGACCAAATACTTGAGTTAAGTTTGGTGCAATATGATTCGGTACTAGGATAATATTTGCCACACTATTTTTAGGAATAATTATAGAAGGAAGGCTGCCCTAATGTTCTTGGCTTAACAAGCGGTGCATGGGTTATTTTGTGACCAATAATTTTTCAGCCCGAGACACTTGGTTGGTACCTAGCTCACCCGTGGCCTGGATCGGCGCCGGTGATTGGATGCGGAAGAAGGAGAGCCAAAGAGAGAGAAAAAAATCAGTTTTTTATTTAATTTCGCTCAGCTGTAGTGATGATGAAATGGACATGTTTTTGGTTTTTAAGTGGCTATGAGTGAAGGTTTGAAATCAGTGAATATTTTATTGTAAAGTGGGGATTCCTAAGTGGAGGTACAGCTCACCTGCTGAATTATCCCCAAACCACTACGTCAATTGATTGTCCCCACTAAACATCCCTCGCGCTCATCGTTTAACGCTTTATTGGTTTTAGGATTTTGCTACGGTAACGGCACCGTTAAATTCCTGTGAATTGCTATGCTTTGTGTTGACCACAAATGGCGATTCATAAGGAATCGGCAAATGAAATACAACATGAAGCGAATTCAGTAAAAAGAAAAAATATTGACAAAAAATTCTAAAATGTTGGACAATATTAATTTTTCCAGAAAATATGAAACCAACAAGAAGGAAATATACTTGCTATTTGTGAACTCCTTAACACTTTGAAAAAACTACTTAAATGTATGAAACCAACAAAAAAAAATAGCTACTTAAATGTGAAACTCAATTTTTTATAGTGCACTTGTGAAAACATTTTCACCAATTATAGATCCAATGGAAGTCAAATTTGTAACCACACGTGTATTTTAACATAATTTAATGAGATTTTAAAGTATCACCAAACAAGTGAAAAAATTCGAGAGTTAGTCAGAATTGTGAAAAGTGGTGTTGTGCAAAAAAATGAGTGAGGTAAAAAATTTATTCACAAGATATTAAAATTTTTAAATAAGTTTCGGTTTTGGTTAGAAGCAAGATGCTCACTATTTTGATTTTGGAGTTAATTTGGATTGCCATGTCTCAAGCACCATTTATCGATAGGTGGTTGAGTTTTTGATTTTGACAAAATTGTATTCATTTTTTAAATGATAAATATTTTCCTTTCACGCTACAAATGTAAAAAAAAATGTTTTATAGTGAAGATGCAGTTAATATTTGACACGAAGTTAAAAAGAAGAGAATTTGAGGAATTTCTTTATATTTTCACTAAATTGATTCAATATGCACTCTTTACATTTATTTATATTACAAATACAAAGATACATAATCAAGATCGATCATTAATTAATTTAGGTAATCAATCTAAATCTCAAATTGATTCAATATATCTTCAATGCACAAATCATATCTCTAACACTCCCCTCGAGTTAGGGCTTATATAAATTTGCTTGCTTAGCATATATGTGTGTTGTCTTTGACACAATGGTTCCATGAAAATTCTTTGTACTCATGATCTGATATGCATTATTTACATGTGTGTATATTACATATTGTGAATAATAAAAGGAAATATTGCAAAAACAAAGAATTAATCTGAATCGTTAATTGATTCATCTAATCAATCTAAATCCTAGATTGGTTCCATATAATCTCGATTGATTTAATATCTTCAACGCACAAATCATATCTCCAACAAAATCCTAGATTTGTTTTGCGATTTAAACTGTTGTTTTCACAACAAATGGACAAATATTTTATATTAACGAGGTTGGAGTATCTTTTCTGTTTCCTTTTTTATTATTTGATTTATTGTTTCCCTTTTTTCTTTAAAGGCTCCACCGAGTGTGTTCCAGCGCGAACGCTCTGGAGCATCTTACTTTTCCGGTCCTCTTCATTTTTTCCTTCTGGGACTGTGATCCTCTTCTTTTATCTGTTTTGTTTTGCTCCGATCCTTGGTTTTAAGCCCATAATCACGAGATCCCGAGATCCTTAGAACCAAGTAACCGCCTTCCCCTTGGTCAGAGCCTTGACCTTTTCCTCAACCTCTTTCTTGGTCTCCGAGAGGCACCGTTCCATTAAGCGTTTTCTGCATTTCATTCAATCTTGTTTCGGCCAAGTACAGGAGTTTTCGACCAAAAAAAAGTACAGGAGTTCACCGATGGCTTCTCAGAGGCAAGTCTAGTCGGAGAAGGTGGTTTTGGGCGCGTGTACCGCAGAGTCCTTGCCACCGGAAGAGATGTAGCAGTGAAGCGACTGAAGGTGGGGAGCGGACAGGGAGAGCGTGAGTTTCTGACTGAGGTTGATGTAATAAGCCGAGTTCATCACCAGCATCCTCGTATTTTTAGTTGGATACTGCACAACCGGGTCCAAGCGCATCCTCGTGTACGAGTTGGTGCCTAACGACACCTTAAAGTAACATTTACACGGTGAGTTTTGATTTTCAGTACCAATTTATGCTGTGAGTGTGCGTATAATGGAAAGCATTTTGATGGAAACTGATCCTTGCAGGAGAGGGACGAAACCCTAGGTTGGCCAACTAGACTGAAAATTGCTTTGGGCTTTGCCAAAGGAGTAGCGTATCTTCATGAGGATTGTAAGTTTCGATGTACTTTTGCCTTTCATCTTTACTGAATCCATTAAAAAAAAATGTGAATCCTAGAGCTTTGCCCTTGTATACATAACGTTCCTTGTACAGGTCATCGTAAGATCATATATCCAGATATTTGTGGACTTAGAATTTGAGGCAAAGTTAAAAACAAACTTATTTGATAAACTTAAGTGTCGACATTGATATTTCTGACTTCAATTGGTAATTCTCAACAGCAAGTGTCCCACTCACACATTTAAATCTATTAATAACTATACCCGTGTTAGAAGGGTTGCTACCATCAGAAGACCTAAATTATGTCCATTGTGATATAAATATTTCAAAATTTTTTTATAATAAAAAATTTTAAACTTGCCCACTGTGATATAATTATCCTCAGCCATTTTTGTAGCACATACAAAGCACATATATATTCTCTATTTCAATTCAATTCAGGGTATATTTGGCACACTATAATAAAATCGGGATTTTTTTTCGATACAAAAAAAAAAGAGGTATTTATGGGGTTTGGGAATTTATGTTATAGTAAGTGTAGTTTGGAGTTTTTTGTGGTGTTAATATTGTTTCGACAAATATTCATGTCTAGACTTACAATATTGACTAATTGTAGATTCAAGCATTGTACCACCAATTATGTACGCCATCTTTGGGAGCTCGAAGCACATAGCAATTTGGATCGTGGCTGCCTGTTCAATGCTTTTTAGCTGCGACATTCAAGAGAAAGTGTCACCGGATATTGAACCCCATTTGTATGTGTTCACCGGATTATACCTAGCTGTCTTAGGGTTCTTAAGGTATATATAGGAGTGATCACACATATTTTCTCCTTTAATCCATTAATCGCCAAAAAAACTAATCTCCTCTTTTCTTCATCGAATTAATGAGCAGACTGGGGATTATAGTGGACTTGTAGTCGCACTCAACGATCGTGGGCTTCATAAGCGGGACTGCGACTATAATATCTCTGCAGCCGGTGAAGGGCATGTTTGGACGGACTCACTTCACCACCAAAACGGACGTGATACCTGTCTTGCAGGCTGTGTTTAAGCACCAAGTCGAGGTGCGTGATAATTCAGTGATTAGATTATCTCTATTTATTTGCTTTGCTTGGGTTTTAAGGATGTTTACTACGGACAATGCGTCAAAACATTTCGTTGATGAGAACCTAGATGAAAACAATGGGGAACAAAAAGACATGAAATAAAATGCAAGAGATTCACTAAAATAGTTTCATTAGCACCTAAGTTACTATTAGATGAGATCATACGAATATAGTTGTGGACCGAGCAAAGAAAGATATTACATGCACCAAATGATAAAGTGTGACTAGAACAAAACCTTCTTATGAGAACAAATATTTAAACATTGGTCGCTTCTTGTTGTCAATATAGAAAAGCTAAGGGAAGACCAAAAGGAAAATGTCTTGTGGAAAGCCTAAATAAGATGCATTCTATTGATGTTTAAAATCGAGGGAATATGATGATAGTGTTTAGGGTGGCTCAATTCCAATTAAGGTTGTATGATATTTATTTGCAGGAGAGACTAATTAGAATAAGAATACAGGTAGAAACATAATTACAAAAATACCCCATAATACATATAAATTACACATTAACACTCCCATCAATCTGAAGTAGGTGCAACAACTGATTGATTGGTTCTCAATAGCGCATGAAGCAGCTAGGTAGTTCCTCAGTTAAGATGTTTGCTAATTGCTAACTGATCTGTTGTTGGCACGTAACGAACACAGAGATCGCCGGAAGTAACCTTCTCTTGAACGAAGTGATGATCCAGCTAAAAGTGTTTGGTGTGAGCTTGAAACAGGGATTGAAAGGGAGATATGTGGCAAAGATGTCACAACAAATGGTGAGAGGATTAAAAAGGACTCCAAACTCACAAAGTAAATAACAAATCTAAATAATATCAGCAACACAGCGCACGATAGCACAATATTCAGCTCTGTACTAGAACAGACCTTAGTGGGTTTTTCTTGGCACACCGGGAAACGAGATTGGTGCTTAGGAAAATACGAAAACCTAAGGTGGATTGTCGAGTATTGGAGCATCCAGCCTAGTTTGCATCCGCATAAACGGTGAATGAAGTGGAACGACACCACTTGACTAGTAATCCATGGGTGGATGTGCTATAGTTAAACACCGGTATATATGTTTTGACGGCTTGAAGATGAGGTAATTTTGGTTGATGCATGAATTGACTAATCAATTTCACAACAAAACTATTATTTAGTCTAGTCATGGACACAAACCAACCATTTGTCAATACAACATTGGAGAAGCAAAAACCTTACTATAATTAGCGGACAAGAGAGTTTTCAAGGCTAGAGGTTTAGATAAAGGCTTGATCTTAACAAGGCCACACTTGCGCAATGAGCTAAAAATGTATTGTTAAGAGTGGTGATGAACCTTAATACCAAGGAAATGGTGAAGTGGTCCAAGATCATTCATAATATTTTCCTATGAGAGTCAAATAATAAAAATCGTAACAACTGAAGAGTATCAGTGGTGACAAGGATATCATTAGCATGGAGTAGAAGATACCAACCTCCTTGAGAAGAAGCATAGACAAATAATGAAGGATTGGCCTTACTAGCCTTAAAACCAAAAATAAAAAAAGCTATTGAAGCGATGAAACCATCCATGTGGAGCTTGTTTTAAACCATACATTGCTTTTTTAAGATGGCACCTATGATTCGGGAAACTCAAGATGAGAAAAATAGTGAGGTTGGAATGTCTCATCATAGTTTAGTTCGACCTGTTGCTAATTTAAGTCCTTGTGCAACAAGGGGAGCTTTGAAGTTATTGTTGCATGGGATTTTTCCTTGACCTTAAAAACCCAAATTTGGCACCAATCTACACAAGATAAGTCGAAAGAGAAGAAATGGAAGTGGATTAGCTGGATAAAGTTGTCAGGTTGGGACATGGTGAGTGGGTTTGGAGGGAGGGCTGCTGGAGGCGAAATAGAATTAAAAGCATGTTGGATAAGCCAAGAAGAGGAGAGAGGTGGATTGGGAGGTTGGGCTAAAGAAGAATAAAGAGGCGGATGAGAAGCTTGAGGGCTAAAGGAGGTAGAAGGAAGAATAGATTGATTGGAGGAAAATAATAAAAAAATAATAATAAAGTGAAGGAGTTGATCTTGAACAGTGGGTTATGGGATTAGGGGTTTGAGGATTTTGTGAAAAAGGAAAATTCTCTTTTCTCAAATCAAATATGATGATTGATAAAAACACAACCAAATTGTGGATTAAGGCAATGATAGCTCTTGTGATGTGACGCATTCCCAAGATATACTCATGGCACAGAATGAGGTAGGGAAGAAAAGGATAACAAGTACCACTCTAAAACTCGAAAGTACAAGTAATCAAAACTTGAACCCAAATAAACGACCAAAAGCCCAACGAATGAGTGAAGCAGAGAGCCATGAGATGACACCATTGAGTTGGAAATCGAATAAAGACCATGAGAAAAATTGGCTTGGAGGAGAACTTTCTTAGTACGTTGGTCCTTTGAAAGACATGAATGAACCATTAAAATCAATCGCACAAGAATTTTTACGGCAAAATTGGTGACTAAAGCGATTGCTAGTAAGATTAGGAACATGATAGATGGGAGATAGATTGAGAACTGGCATTTAAAAAGGATTTACCGACTTGTTTAATAGGCAATACACGACCACCATCAATTGAGACATTTGTCAAATCATAAAATGGGTCTAGATTTAAGGATTTTACCAATATCACTAGTTATGTGTGTCATCACTTTGCTGTCAAGATATTACATTGGATCAAAGGTCTCACCAACCAAGAGATTTGAGGAGTTTGATAGATTAGTGGCAATGAAGGCATGATTGAATCTTTGTTGACGTGGTAGTGCGGTGTGCCAAGCTTCATTATAGATTTGACAAGTAAGATAAGGCCTTAGATCCAAGAACACCTCCCTATGTGTATGAGGGACCAAAGGGCTTCCAACAACCATGAGGCTGAGCAATCAACATAGAGGGGTATTCTCAAATTTGGGTCCCATGGTAGTTCGAAATGTTTAGAGTCAACAAAGGGTTTTGAATCACCATAATACCATGTTGATATTTAGAGTCAGAGAGAATATGAGGACAAAAGTGTTTATGGTGGTTCGACCCCAATTAAAGTTGCATAATATGTATTTATACGAGTAACTAATTACAATAAGGATATAGATAGAAACATAATTATAGAAATACTTTATATTACATGTAAATTACACATTGATAAAATCTTGGGTTGTGCTTCGAAAGCTAAAGTTAGAATTTATACTCTTTCTTATGTTAATTGGAAGTATACAAGAAATTATGGGTTTGTTTTATTCTCTTTTCTTGGAAAGTGCTGATTTAGAAGGATTGTTCTGCTTTTGTGCAATGGAGTGACGCTCGTGGGACTCCTCAGAACTATGCACGAGGCCATCTAGATGCTCCGTAGAACTAGCGTTTCATGATTTCTGGAGGCAGGAATCTTGGCTTGTTCACACTCGCTATTCAAGAAGAGGGATGGGTCACATTTTGTGTGAAGTAAATAAGGAAGTTTGCTAGGGTTCATGATTTGTTTAATGAGAGAGTAGCCATGGAGAAAGATTTGTTTTTGCAAATGTGAGAAAATATGGGGGTAAAGAGTTAAATCTTGGAAGGGAAAAAATTCAGGTATAAATCAAGTTCAAGCTCTGTTATTAGACCTCAAAGGCTTTTGATCGTGAAAGCCAATTAAAAAAAAAAATGAGTCAGTAAAGAATGAGACAGATTGATAGTCATATCTGTAGGCAATATGCAAGCTCAGAGCTCTCAATGGCAAAAGCACTCCCAAAAATACCTAAAGGAACAACTCGAGGGAGTATATACACTGAGAAAGTAATAACGGGAGGCGGACATGGTCTTGCCAAATGGGAATCCAATTGATGTGTCTAGAAGACGTTAGTTAATGAGAGGTTGCAACATTTGATAATGACATAAACTCATAAGGATGCTAATTGAAATGAAAATGGATAACTAGCAGTAAGAAAAGAAGGAAAAGAGCAGTCTAATTTGGATTAATCAAATTTCACGATAGATACTTCCAAACTAAGAACCTAAAAACTATCCTATTCGACCCTAAATCCAATCTAGAAACTAACCTGTCGGTTCTACACCGGTTTTAGGGTCGACCAAAAATTTTTGAGTTGTTTTATGGACGGTCCAAAAAAAGTGAAGTTAAGGTGCTGATCCTTTTTTTTTTTTTTTAAGAAAGTGCAATGAGTATTCGATTCCTAAATATCAAGGACGAGGGGATTTGTCTTCTAAGTCTGTCGAGATTACAGGTCCGAGAACAACATTGGATAAATAGTATATAGTTGGGGACTTATCATTTTAAACAGCCATGTTTCTATTGGTTTGAAAATATTTGGAAAAGCCGTCGGGCACTGTCTTATGAGCTACCTGCGAATCTTTTCCTAAATTAAAGACGACACCTGCTTATAAATTTGAGAATCCCCACGAACCTCACATGAGGGCTAATGAATCACGTTCTTCTACTTCATAGAATTGGGGAAAAAAAATGAGAGTCGACTTGACGCGTGCGCCACTGACTTGTTTTGGCCTACAGCTTACAAAGGAGGGCCACTTGAAGAAGTATTCTGTTATTTGGAAAAGCAAAACAGTAAGTAAATGCCCAAGCTTACCTTTAAATCTCTCATGGTATAAGAGTTAGAGGTCTCTAGTTTGAATCTTTCTAAGCCTTAATTGTCTCCCCATTTAAATTTGCATACTTAGTATTAGCCAAAAGGCCAAACTATTAAAATATTTAAATAATACATCACGCTTTTATTTAATAGTTTAGTTTTCTTTTATTTAATAGTTTAGTTTTAGTCTAAAAGACTAAGCTCTACATTCCCCCGTCTCTCTCTAACCGCATGCTGTAATATTGAGTTACTGTCCGCCCACTTATAAAAGCCTTCACCATTTCCTGTCTCTTGGGCGCTCTCTTTCACTCTCATTTAGTCTCTTAAGTGTCATTCGGCATTGCATTCAATCCTTTTGTCGAAATCAATGTAAACCTCACTTCTGGGCTCCTTACCATCTCCACCGGCAGCGACCAACACCACCGTGCCATCACTGGCCACCACAACCCTGGCATCTCCTCTACCGCCATCTTCTTCCGGGTCCACATCTCCTTCGTCTCGGCCCACCATATCAAGGGAGCACATGGTGCTGCTGATGGTGCCAGTTGGTGGTAATATGCTTATTGCTTATATAATAAATCACGTCTTCATCCAACAGTTTAGTTTTAGTCTAAAAGACTAAGCTTTACACTAAGACTAAGCTATAAATTCCTCCGTCTCTCTCTAACCGCATGCTGTGATATTGAGTTACTGTCCGCCCACTTATAAAAGCCTTCACCATTTCCTGTCTCTCGCGCACTCTCTCTCACGGTCATTCAGTCTAAGTGTCATTCTGCATTGCATTCAATCCTTTCGTCGAAAGCAATGTAAATCTCACTTCCGGGCTCCTCGCCATCTCCACTGGCACCAACTGACACCGTGCCATCGCTGGCCTCCACCACCCGGCATCTCGTCTACCGCCAGCTTCTTCTGGGTCGACATCTCCTTCGTCTCAGCCCACCATATCAAGGGAGCACATGGTGCTGCTGTTGTTGCTGCTGGTGGTAATATGCTTGTTGCTTATATATTGCAAGATTAGGAGAAGGAAAAGGAGAAGGCCGCATTGCTCTACATCCCCTATCAGTTCCACCAAGTGCAATTTCACTTTTGACCAAGTAAAGGAGTTCACCGATGGCTTCTCAAATTTACTTGGAGAAGGTGGTTTCGGGCACGTGTATCGCGGAGTCCTTCCCACTGGAAGAGATGTAGCAGTGAAGCGACTGAAGGTGGGGAGCGGACAGGGAGAGCGTGAGTTTCTTACTGAGGTTGAAATAATGAGCCGAGTTCATCACAAACATGTGGTGCCTTTGGTTGGATACTGCACAATCGGGTCTGAGCGCATCCTCGTGTACGAGTTGGTGACTAACAACACCTTGGAGTTCCACTTACATGGTGAGTTTGGATTTTGGGCGCCAATTTATGTTGCAAGCTCATATGTTGTGCCCCCTTTCTTTCTGTCTTATGTCACTATCTGAGTTAGCATTTGGAATTACGTGATAAAAGAAAGGGAAAATTAATCGGAGTATTTTGCGCTCTGTACTTACCATGGAAAGGCTTCTGATGGAAAATGGTCATTGCAGGAGAGGGACAGAACCTAGATTGGCCAACTAGATTGAAAATTGCTTTGGGCTTTGCAGAAGGAATAGCATATCTGCATGAGGATCGTAAGTTTCAATTGTACTTTTTCCGTTTCATCTTTATTGAATCGATAGTTGATTAAAGCTGTGAATTTTTAGAGCTTTCCTCTCGTATACATGTGCAACTTTTCTTATGTAGGTGGTCTTAAGATCATACATCGCGATATCAAGGCAGCTAACATACTTTTGGACTCTGAATACGAGCCAAAGGTAAAAACAAACTTATTTAACAGTTGGCATTGATATTTCCTACTATTATTGGTTTACTCTCAGAGCAATTAGATTGCACCCCCTCTGAATTCGGAAGGCTTTTCTCTCTCAGATTGCAGATTTTGGACTCGCAAAATGTATTTTTGAATCAAAGAGTCATGTGTCCACCGAGGTGAAGGGCACCTTTGGGTAGGATTTGCTCCATTCGTATTTTGATTCGGAAGATTGGGATGTGAGCTGGCTATTAATCTGTCTCAGTGTTTGTAAAATGAGCCGTTGGTCGCTAGTTCATATTTGACTAGTTCAACTATGTTGCAATTCAATTTATGTTCTTCCTTGTAGGTATCTTTCTCCGGAGTACTTCTTGACTGGGAAACTTACAGAAAAATCAGACATTTATTCTTTTGGGGTGGTGCTCTTGGAGTTGATCACTGGTCGCAAACCTCGGGGTTCTATAGAGAATTCTATGGGTCTGGTTGATTGGGTAAGTCATGCAGTTGTCAAGTTCATAATTATACTCCAAAGCTACCTAATAGACCCTCATTTTTTTCTTGGGTCCTGGAAGGGTAATATTGAAATAGAATCATTGTTATGGTCATTACAGGCGAGGCCTCAGCTCACACGAGCTCTGAAAGATGGAGAGTTCAACCTACTTGTCGATCCTAAACTGCAGAACCATTATGACAACAATGAGATGGCCCGTATGGTGGCATGTGCAGCCGCTTGCGTGCGTCAATCGGCGTGGCGTCGACCAAAGATGAGTAAGGTAATATTTTAGTACCTTGAGCTCAATCTTTCTTTAATAGATGCCACTTGCAACATTCATGACTAACTACGGTTCCTTTTGTTCACCGACTCATGTCTACTTCATTTGAGATCCGTTAGGTTATCTAGAAATAGGAACTCTTGACAATCAGCTTTTGAAAAAATGGAGCAGGTCGTTCGAGCCCTCGAAGGAGATCTACGGCTTTCTGAACTCAATGATGGGATCAGGCCCGGGCTGAGTATCCTCTACCGTTTCTGGCGAAGTTCAGACGATGGCACCAGCCAAGATTACGGAAACTCCCGCAGGATGCCATTACCTAGCCAGGTACACGGCAGCAGCCCTTACAGGGAACATACATCTGGCTCGAGCAGTGACGGTCGTGGCAGCCAAACAACCCGAGATCTGGAGATGGGAAGGATGGAGAGAGACAATCAAGGTTTCAGCAGAGGCGCTTGAGCTCACGAGACGTGGGCCTTGTAAAGTTTCTAAACCTCCTTGTTATTGATCTGGCGTCCGAGTGAGTGGTTGCGGTACAACCTACCCCAAAGAACGGGGTTAATAAGTTATATAGTGGTAGCTTCGAGTTTCTGAAGCTTTTAGTATTTTCTTGTTGAAATCGAACTCAATCAATGCGTCTGCGTCAGCGTCGGCATTGGCGTCTTCATTTGCATGCTGATACATTAATTCGTTTTGTGTCGGCGACTGTGGGAAGTTTACTTTGAATTCAAGAATAAACATCAAGAGCGTTTATACAAAATTTTTCCTTTTGGAATTCAGTTCAATTGAAGGGGTAATACTTTTTTGATGATTAGGAGGGTTGGGCGGTACTTATGGAGGATCCATCTCCGATCGATTCGTTGCCGACCTTACCTTCTCAGGAATCATTGCAAGCGTCATCTGGTAATGAAATGTCAGGTCTGCCTTTTTTCCGGTGCTTTTAGAATTGGCCTTCCAATTAAATTAGATGTAGTCAAAAATACACGTGATTTTCATTTTTCTCTGTGGACATTCGGATGGGGGGAGTGGGGTGGAGTGAAGGTACATTGTAAAGGACATGAGTTTGATCGCCTACTCTGCCATATAATATAGAATCTCCTCCCTCACACGAGATAAATCAAGAAATAAACCACATTCGAATCAAGGATCTCGGAAGTACTTTCTCTCCTGTTTACGAACGATGTTCACTCTGAATTTAGAGGTGACCGTCCCTAAGTTTATTACACGAGCAATGTAATTCTTCTAGCTCGCAATTACCTTACGATCTCGTTGTGTCATTCGATGTGCCTCTCATTTGTAGCCCCATTTTTGTTGAGCGGTTAATAATATGAAATTGGGTGGGAGCGTGGCAAATTCCTCAGAATCTTTGAGAGGCAAAGAGCGGGTGGCGCTGGAATTCCAACCATTTAATTTGATTTTTTTAGAATAAAAAAGTCCGCGACAGTTTCCATGCATGCGTGCCCTCCCATACGTCATGGAATGTTTGTCAGTGGAGGGCAGCCACAGCCGCAGAGGCTTTAATGCCGGACTCCGTGTTGATGGAGAAAATATTCAGGGTTGGCAATCACCATCGTCCGACATGACGCGCACTGGTGCGCACGAACCTAGGTGGCTCCACTAAAATTTCGACATGTGTCCACTGACCTGGCTGGAAAATGGAAATGTCTAAAATGTGAGGCTTTCTTTTTCTATTTCTTCTGTCAGTCGCCTGAAAAAAGCCTTGGGTAAAACAACAATTAATGCTCTTGCCGCTCAAAAATCTCTATCCACTTTTCAATTTGTAAGCGTTTTTTTGCCTTCTCCTTCATTGAGTCAAGAAGAAAAGACGAAGACACCTTCTCTCTCATTTTCCCGCGCGCCTATTTGCTCGCCTCCGCCTCCGCCGCCGCCTCTCCCAAGGCCCTTGTAGGTCGCAGGTGCTGCTAAGATCTGTCTCTGGCACATCGCCTCCCCCATGACCCTCTCTCAGTCTCAGTTGCTCAGTCCCGAGCCCCCTTCGCCTCCACCGTCGCCTCCGGAGCCTCATCGGTTGCTACGATTCATCAGACTCCTCTCTCTCTCTCTCTCCCCCACGCACGCTCGTGCCGGTCTCTTGGGAACCCTGGCTGTGTCTACTGTGGCCGCACCATATCTCTTAGCCTCAACAACTTATAGGCCTCGGTCCGATTGCGTCCCTCCGACAAGCTCGTTATCAAACCTCATCCCATCCACGATCTCGTCCACTTTACGTCTCTGGATCATCTGGTAGCATTTCGGGTACTAGTGGCTGAAGACGTCG
This sequence comes from Eucalyptus sideroxylon x Eucalyptus melliodora, assembly GCA_016097485.1. Lineage (NCBI taxonomy): Eukaryota > Viridiplantae > Streptophyta > Magnoliopsida > Myrtales > Myrtaceae > Eucalyptus > Eucalyptus sideroxylon x Eucalyptus melliodora. Next base: position 63,684,387 of record CM027826.1, on the reverse strand, counting down.
TTTGGGTGTTCTTCCTCTATCGAGCTACAAATATCCTTGGAACAATGCAATCGGGGAGGAAACGCTGAAATCAGAGATTCGTCTTCATCGAGATCACTGCACCCAGAATCCTTGTAGAAATTGGATAAAAGAAGACGTTGACTGTGTATGTTAGTGCTGAACATGACTCACGGCCCATTGGACATCAAGCTCTGGCCAGAAGAAGTGCCTAAGGCCGTGAGGAACTTCTTTCAGCTCTGCCTCAAATGTTACTACGACGGCACCATCTTTCACCGCATTGTCGATGACTTCCTTGTTCAGGGTGTCAATTCTTTCCTAGTGGCTCCAGCACAGGTTCCCCCTCTCGAAATGGAATTACAGGGATTTTGAGCAATTGGTTGGGTCTGTTAGCATAGAGGGTTTTGTTGCTAGTGATGGCTGATGTGTTAGTGATGTTCTATTGCATTTGTTAATGTGACTAGAGATTGCATTTGTTCTTACTTCAATGTAGGATCTACACAAGTCAATCGTGTATTCTAGGGTGGGGGGAAGAACAAAAGATTGGCTTTTGGCTGGGTTTTGCACAAATATATAAGAGATTGTGCTCTAAAGACGCTTCTCTGAAAAGGAAATTATGAATATAGAAATCTGTCATGTACAAATTCTTCAATGTAGGTTAGGTTCTGCTGTTTGCTCTGTTGTCCCCGCTTTTGCTTTCTCTTAGCTCCATTGATGTTGTGAACTAGTGATGAGGTTGCTTATTGTTTTCTTTCTTGTGACAGCATATGGCAAGAGTAAATCTTCTTTTCACACATTTAGTTGTATTTAATCACTGGTTTTAGATAACTAGAGTGTGAAGGCAATCCGAAGGAAGACCATAGAAACTGGTAGGATGAGGTATCTCCGCAATGTCCCTCGCAGGTTCAAGAAACTCTTGCATTCTGATTTATTTATTATCCGAAGATTAAGAAGTTTCTAACATATCTTCAGTTTGGAGTGCACGCATTGAAAAGATGGTTACATCTTTCAATTGGTTTGTGCTGAAGATAGATTTTGTTGTGAGAAGAGGAAATTTCCAACTTGTTTTGTCACTTTAGTCTTTCAACAACAGGAATATTAAATGAGTGGTGAAGTCATGTAGAATCGAACTGTTGTATGGACAATAATTGAGCTTAATTCACATTGAGTGAAGTCCTTGATCTTAAGATTATGCATGTAGTATTATCATGCTCTTCAACATCGTTTAATTTCTGAATTTGAAGGAATTTGGTTTTCAAGTTCATAACCTTGTCTGTACCTCCTGATGGTCGGATGAGCTAATGTCTTGACTGTGGGCATTAGTGGTTGAAGCTAGCTAGATTTGTGTATTTATGTGTATTTAAGTTGGATGATCTTGTCAATATATTTCTCCTACTTAATTAAATTTTATTGGCTCTTTGCTTATAGTACTGAGGAAGCACAATAAGCTGGTTATGCCCGCTGTCTGCTTGCAGTTAGGCATTTCAATGTAAAATACCTTTTCCACTTTGTTCTTGTTCAAATGAGGTGTTGCTTTAGTGGATGGATATGTATGGTGATGGCTGTGGTGATGTATGTGATTATTTCCATCAAGATTCAGTTTCCTCTATTACGTGGTCTGCATAAACTGCCTTGTTCTTTTTTACCTAGGTTTCTACTGTCTAATTACAGTTAGGTCTTCTTCATTGCGGCAAGATTTGCTAGCTAAGGTGGACAAACAATCTTAGTCCGAACATAAACATAGACCTTTTACTCTGAAGGAGGAGAAGCTTGTCAGTCAGCTTCATGAAATTGGTCTTGTGAAGCATTTATGGGGAGATCAATCTGCTTCATTGAGAAAGTGGAATTAACTTTGAATTGGTCTTTATCTTTGTACTTGGTATTGAGAAGCCAATATAGAGCGTGCATGATATTGAAAAGGCAATACATTTAAGGAAGAAGACTTTCTCTATGTTATACTTACGATCTGAAATTCATTTACCTCGCTAAGCCTGGTGACAAACAGCCAAGATTTGGCTCTGTCTCGTTGTAAGGAGATCGGGATATTGCTAGGTTTGCTTCAAAGGACCGCCATCATTTCCTTTTAGCTGGGATGAATTTCTAGTAATCTCCCAGTCAACTTTTAGTGGTGACTACCATACCAAAGCTCAACCCTGGGTGATGCCTATGAAATTATTAGTTTAGCGCCCCTATAACCCTCTGTTGGCATGCAAAAAGGTGAGGTGCAATCGCAGGTCTTGACAATTTTCTTGTTCTTGCTCTAACTTGAAAACAGAGATGCATTTCTTCGAAGGAAAGGGTCCGTCTCTTTTCATCTATTTATCATTTTTTAAAGTACTAGCGAGTGAAGCCACCCCATTTCACTGAGAAAAGTTTAGAAATGTTGATTGTGTATAGGTAAAATTAAGTCCATGGCTTCTGTTTTAATCTCAACAAGGTCAAATTTGATCTCGTTATATCTTTTGCATAAAAAATGTCTCAACCTTTTAATAGATTGTGACTTGATGGTGCATGTCATTGTCCGTCTCTTAATTTTTTAGAAGATTTAAGTTGGGCATAATCTAAATATTGGAGGGAACAGGATAAATTTTTGCCTCCAAATAACCATCTCGTTGCATACCAAACATCTTGTGAGATGATACAGGTTGAGAAGGGGCACATTCTCAGTCAGGATTACCATAATAGGACTCGGCAACTTGCTTCAATCAAGAGAGATTAAAGTTATAACTAAGGACAAGTAGGCATTGCAAGAGCATCAATGGCCGACTGCCACATCACTAGACAGTTCTAAAACATTGGTAAGCTTAATCTTTGCTCATTGAAAATTGCAAATAATGCCACAATAGATGAAATAAGAACAAAGTATATTAAAGGGCAACTGTATATGCCAAAAGTTCCCTGCGTCTAGATAACTAAATCCTTCAAATTTACATGATTATGCCCCAAAACTATCATAACAATTAAGCAGAAGCTGGTGCTACGTGCTTCCTTTGCACGGCTTCAGTACCTACATAATCATCAGCTCCATAAATCAGCAAAAAAGCCAAAAAAATTCCATCACCAAGTGCAAAAGATAACATTATCCCCATAGACAATCAAACAAGAGCAAAGCTCATCACCTTCTTTAAAACCACTCCTGAACTTGCAAAGGACATTGCAGAGATACCCTATCCTACTAGTTTCTGTGGTCTTTCTTTGGATTGCACACTTCAGTTATCTAAAAAGAATGATTAATTACAACTCAACATGAGAAAAGAAGATTTACACTTGCCATATGTTATCACAAGAAAGTAAATGATAAGTAACCTTATCACTAGCTCACAACATCTATGGCGCAAAGAGAAAGTAAAAGCGGGAACATAGAACAAACAATAGGACCTAACCTACGTTGAAGAATTTGTAAACGACATTGTTCTATATTCATAATTTCCTTTTCAAAGAACCATCTTTGCAGCACAATATCTCTTTTATTTGTGCAAAACCCAGCCAAAGTCAATCTTTTGTTCTTCCCTTACCACAAAAAAGAAAGAATACACTAAATTAAAGCAAGAACTAATGCAAGCTCTAGTGTCACATGAACTAATGCAACAGAACGGCAATAACACATCAGCCATCACTAGCAACAATAACTATCAACAAAACCTACTGAACCAATTGGTTTTGCTTGAAATCCCTGCAATTCCATTTCAATAGAGAGAGAAGGGACGTGTGCTGGAGCGAGTAGGATCACCACCTTGAACTGCAAGTAGACAGTAGAAATCAGGGTAAAAAAGAACAAGGCATCTTATGCAAACCACGTAATAGAGGAGACTGAAACTTATTGGACATAATCAGGGTAAAAATTGACCTTTTACCAAATAGGACCTTAACAAGTTTGGATATAATTTTTAGGACACTAGACGGGGCCAAATCGAGTTGCCAAATTTTCTTTAGCCTAAAAGTTGGGCCAAGATTCTACCCTCGAGGTCAAGTGGATGAGAGGGACATAGATCATTGGGCAGAGTCGAATCTTTAGAATTGTAGAGTCAAACAAGCTCCAAATTGATATGGGACGATTGAGAACGACGGACATATGGAAAGAATTGTCCCACATACTTACAGGTTGTTCTTAGGCCTTTTTTCATATTTCGTTGCATAATTACATTGTCACAAATAATTAATTGAAAATGCAGGGCAAATTCGTGTGGCGGGGCAAGGCTAATACCCCGCCCGCCCCGCCCCGCCCCCCCCCGCCTCGCTTAATACCTTGCAGGAAAAATTCGCCTCACGGGGTACAAATTCCTTGTGCCCCATACCGATCCTTAACAAATATTTATGGAATTAATTTTTTTAGGATTAATAACACAAAAAAGCGAACTAATTTTTTTACTACAAAAAACCAATACGATACAATTGCGATCAATTTTCCCCGAATCAATTTTTTATACTAAAAATCCAAAAACCAATATATTTGTGATAAATTTACTTTCCATTAATTTTGGTTAAATTAAATAATACAACAAAAAACCATACACTAGTATATATGTGACAAACGGAATGTAAAATTTTAAACTGGTATCCTGGTTAGCTATAATATGTCATCTAACTCAGTATATAATATAAATTAATGAAGGGTAAATTTGTCATAAGTCTATTAATTTAAGAATTTTTATGATCAAAAAATTAATATGAGTAAATTTATGATAAATATATTAATTTTGAATTTTTTTATAATATTAACCCATTCTTTTATGCCAACATTGTTCATTTACAAAATCTTTCTTCTAAAGGCAATTGGACAAGTTAACCACGTCGTGACAAGACAACCCAAATATGCATAATGCATAAAGCTACTTCATTCCCATCATTTGCACGTACGGCATAATTAATTTCAGTACAAACCTCACTTGTAATTACAAAGGAGGAGAAGAAGACCCCCTGCCAATGCACATTGGCCAGGTGAAGAAAAAGTTAGTAAAGCTTAATTTGAGGCAAAATAATATTATAAATGCCATAATTTTCATATTACTTTTACTTCAGTCTCATTATTTTCACATGATGCTCACGTTGGGCTATATTTCACAATCACTTGAGTCTCATATCAATGATATATTTCATATAAAAGCCCTAAGTGGCTTTTTTCATTGAATTTTTGAGTTTGGCAAATCTTTTTTTATAGGAAAAATAGAATTTCAATGTGGATAGAGGACAAGACCATGTGCCACTTCTAACTAAATCGACTTCATCTGAGGAAAAATTACTGAGTTGACCAACACCTGGGACAATGATTGGCTCCGCCACCTCTGGCCACCGCCATAGTAGCTCACACACCTTGTCATCGTTCCCTTGGGGTCGGAAGCTCGGCGCCGAGTCATTAACCACAGCCTCAAGCATCAATCCCCAAGCCTCGAGCTTTACCCTTTATCTTGTGCATCACGCGCCGACCTCCTGAGACCAAATCCAGCTATGCCAAACTATGGTCAACCTTAGATATAGTGTCACCCACGGCCAACGACGCCGCCTGCATTGGTCACGAGTCTCAAGGAGAGTGACAATTGACACAAACCGCGGGCTAACCGATGGGCAATGCCCGGGGGCGACGGCCTAAGGATGAGAATTGATCCGGACTTATCAATACAGACACATAGACATATAAGACTTGATCATTATAGCGACAGGTTCTTTTGAACCGTCAAAACAGTGCCGTCCTTTCTTGCTCAAACCAATCCGCAAAAGATGGATTTTTCTACTAAATGGACTGCCATTAGTATTACCCTTTGAACGTAATAATGGCTGAACCTCACATGAGTTACAAGCCATAAAATCATATATCCAGGAGCAGCAACACAATTTCTACTCTGAAATATGTTGACCAAAACTGGAAAGAACCAACCAAAAACGAACTTTCTCACTAGCAAGCCTTTGCGCACTCCACAATGAGAGAGTTGTTCCCAGCAAGAGAGAACTGCAATATACAGGTTCTCTGCCTACCAAGCAAAAGATTGACGATGCTGGTAGCGCTACAGGGCCTAGGATAGAGGTTGGCGGTGACCGAAGATGGAGGAGAGAGAAAAACAATTGAGGGATTGAGGTTTGAAAAATAAAATGAATTTGCAAATAATAGTGAAACCACATCATTTACCTCTTATTTTGTTGACTTTATTTTACTAGTAAGTCATGTGGGATCGTTTATTTAAAATTAATGGCACGTTGGACTTTCCGACCACTCAAATTATTGATGGCGCTAACATAAACATAATATGAAAGTTTTGGCGTTTGTAATGTCATATTCCCTATTTAATACGTACATATATTACAAAGCAAACCCCCTAGCATTAAATTCCAGTGACATTTTTAGCTGCAAAACAAAGCCCAAGGAACTTCTTCCATGAAAAATCATGCTTGATCAGTCTCAATTTTATGAGCTTGCAGTGTCTTCATTCTCAAAAAGGACCTGAATCTCTTCCAAGCTCTTGCCTTTGGTCTCGGGCAAGAAGAAATAAAAGAACACGGTCGCCAACCCCATGATTCCTGCAAACACAAAGAACATGCCCCCGAACGTTATCGCCCTCGAAATGCTCAAAAACGACATCGCCACCGCGCCGCTCACCACCCGGTTCACTGCTATGGCCAGGCTCGTGCCCTGGGCTCGCAGCCTTGTCGGGAATATCTCAGACGAGTAGACCCAAGTGATGGGCCCGAGCCCTATTGAAAAGAACGAGACGTCCGCGCAGACAGCCACCACGCACAGTGCAATGGCCCACGCCGGCTTGCTCCTGGATCTCTCAATGATCTTCGAGCCCAGGCCCAGGCCCGCCAAGGAGACCGCCATTCCAGCCGAGCCCAACATTAAGAGAGGCCTCCTCCCAAAATGGTCCAAGTAAAGAGCCGAAGCAAAGGCAAAGAATGTCTTGGCTAGTCCCATGATGATAGTGACCCCTAACAGCTGTTGCTTATTGCTAATCCCGGCATCCTGGAAGACTTCCGGACTGAAGTACACGACCGCGTCGTTCCCTGACGCCTGCATGAAGAAGTTAAGTCCGATGGCCGCTATGAGAATCCGGCGGACGGGCCTCACAGGCCTCCAGAGGAGCTCCTTCCAAACACCCTGCCCCCGCCTTCTGGCTGAAGCAGGGCCAGTGGAACCATCTACCCTTATGTTGGTCTTCATCTGATTGAGCCTGAATTCAGCTTCTGCTTCATCTTCTGACGTCTTGATCAGCACCCTCTTTGCTTCTTCGAATCTGCCCTCCATGACCAGCCACCTTGGTGACTCCGGCATCGTCATCACTCCTGCCCCGATCGCGATCGCCGGCACTCCTGCTAACCCGAGCATGAGCCTCCAACTTATATCAACTGGTAGGCCTGACAAGGCATAGTTGGATACATACCCAAGTAAAATCCCCACATTGATAAAGACTTCAGGCAACGAAGACATGAATCCCCGGGTCATCGCTGGAGAGATCTCAGCAGCGTAGACTGGGGCGATCATGAGGGCATACCCGACACCAATCCCCGCGACCACCCTCCCAGCCATTAGGAACGTGAAGGATGCAGCAAGGCCCATCAGAAGTGCACCAATTAGGAACATGGAGGCTGCAAGGACTATCGTGTATCGCCGGCCGATCCAATCGGAGGTCCAGCCAGAGGCGAGAGATCCAACCAGCGAGACCACATTGAGCGAACCCACCAAGATCTCAATCTGGATTGGTGTGATCATGAGGCTCTCTCTGATGAATAGCACCGCCCCACTCATCACCCCAATATCTGTACACATCAAGTTTAACCATGGCTTTGCTTTCCATCAAACAGGTGGAAGACCAATCTAAATACACCAATTAATACTACCATGGACCTTATTTCTCTCTTCTTGGGGCAGGATCAAGACATTATGTACATACAGAAAGTAATATAATGGAAAAAGTTTGTGCTAAGAACTCACCATAGCCCAGCAAAATAGAGTTGGTGGAGGCCAAGATGGCACCACCCAGAGCATATCTGTTCAGGCGAGGCTTCTGGCGACCACCGCCTTCCTCCGCCACTCTACGTTCTTGGAGCCGGACTGTTTTCTTGGGGCTTGCGAGATCCTCTTCAGAAAAAAAAGGGTCTGACTCGGGAACAAGAGGATCATACAAGTGTTTGAGTGAGTCCTGCATGAGTGGCGGTTGAAATGAGCGAAGAGTTAAGCTTAGGTTGTTTCTGGGAATACTGCGAGTTTTCAAGAAGAGGGCGTGTGGTGAAGATGATCATATGAGAGAGAATAGGTCTTAGCTTTTTATCCATTTATTATTTTGTCCTGATCCTCCTTAAGTTTTGTCCATTTGGATTTTGTGTCCAAACTCACGGCGCATCATGACGAAATAGTGTTGCGTGATTCAAAGAAATAACAAATGTTCGAGGACTAGGAAATGCAAGGGGTCTAGACAAGTGCGCAAGAAGACAAACCACAAAAGATTAGGAAAGTGTTTATGTCTTCCCTCGCTCAAGCAGTGTGTAAAAAGAATCAAATTTGTATATCTTTTTGAATGGATAATTCAAGGGGTCAATTGTAGAGGTCTGGTAACTGGAGATTCGAGGAACACCTTACAAGAGATTATGAACGGTGGGTAACATTTGGACAAATAATCTTTAGTTTCTGAGTTGAAAATCATCAAATGCCTCATAATCTCGAATGTTTCGTATGTTTAGTCCTCTAAAACCACCTGAGCATGGACGCTCCTTTATATGCAGAGGGCAAGAGAATAGTCACAATTGCGCGTCTATCAATGAAGAGTAATGAACTGTTCAAAGGGTCTCAAGAGGATACAAGAAATGATTCACCACCCATCAATCACAAAAAGGTACTTAATTTGATAGTTAGTGTACGTCACAATGACATAGTGCAACAAGCCAATTCAAAATGAGTGATCTTTAGATTAAAACCCTATGCAAAATGACATGCATACCATGAATAATGTGATTAAGTAGTCGCATCACGTTGCTATATGACTGAAAAATAAATCACTTTTCTATCAATTATACATAAGAGAAGATTAATCAAGTTTGGAATATTTTGGACTTTAAATTGACTATAAAGTGATAGATAATACATAATCATTAGCTCCACCATATACACAATCATTAAGTGAACAGCTAGGCAAATTTATAAAATGTAATCATCAATAATTGATGTCATTGCTCGATTTATGGAGATCCAATCGCTTTGCAATTGGAATATGCCCTCTCATGGAGACACCATGCACACGGAAGTTGCAAAGTCAAATGCAAAGTTTTGACCATCAAAAGAGTCATCGGTCCGGTCTATATTTCAAAGATGCAATGCATCCAGTATAAGAGAAAATAGGCCCTTGAAATGGTGAGTAGATATCAATGTACTTTGCTTAGTCTATAAAATGGTAGATAATAGAAGTCTGAAAAATTTATATTCCCAACTTTCTAATTCTAAGTGGGTTTTAACTTTTATCTAGTTAATGTTCGCATCTAACATTGCATTGGTAGCATTTTTTCACACAAAATACTTTACATCTTTAACACGGTATGACAATTCAATCATATTACTAATCTAATATGTAGTTTTAATTATTTAACATTTGAATTTCGAGAAGTACTTTTTTTTTATTATATCGAGTTGCTTTTGGAAAGTTTTTTTTTTTTGGACACGCGACGCATCCGAGGAGCGTTCTAGGGAATAAAATACCTTCTCGAAAGATCAGATATATGGTCCTTGAATCGAGGTGCATCATGCGTCTCACCTAGAAAGAGGTGATCATCCTTCCTGTTTTTGCTTTTTGGAGGAGAAAAGCCACTTTGCCTCTGAAAAAGCAAGGTGGGCATGTGGGCAACACACGCCTCTTGAACAGCACCAACTGGTTGATGGTGATAAGCATGGATTGCGATGCGGACCCAACACGACAATAAACTCCACGTTTTGTCGATTTTTTTAAATGTCCTTTCACCTCTCGGAACACCAAGATGGACTAGGCAACCGGCCTGAGTCGCCATGGATGGCGACACCTGCATGCAAATAGGGTTCCTCAGAGCCGTGCAAGGGGCTGTCTAGATGCTTCGTAGAAACTATTATCTTATGATTTCTTGAGGGAGGAATCTTGGCATGTTCACACTTGGGTGGAGTAAAAGAAGGAAGTTTGCCAAAGTTTCAAGATTTGTTTGTGTTGGGATATAATACGCGTGAACGATAGGATTTTAAATTACGTCAACGTGAAATCGCTGGAGAGAATTAAATGAGAAAAAAAAAAAACGAGGACACGAAATTTACGTGGTTCGGTCCGTAAAGATTTACCTACGTCCATGGGGAGAATAAAGAAAGAAATAATCTACTAAAATCGGAGAATCGAGTTTACAATCGCTTAATCGCTCAAGTGTTTCCCCGCACCTAGATTTAACCCCAAACCCTAAGTGTATAAATAACAACTCAATTGGGAATAAACTCAGTACACAAAAATTACCGCGCAACAAAACTCTCTATGTACTGCTTCGCGAGGCTTCAAGATCTTGGGATCTTCTTCAAGCGGCTTCGACGTGCGCGGCTTCTCACGTACGTAGGCGGAGACTGCAGCGGCGTTTTGCTTCGTGCGGCTTCTTGGATCGTCAAAAACGTCCGTCTCGACGATAGGGTTTTCTTTCGGCAAGCCATCCCACGAAGAGAAGAATTTCCTTTTATACGTGTGGGCCCAAGGTCAAACTTTGACCTGGGCCCACCACAATTGTATTTCACGTAGGAGATGCTCTACGTGCAGGGGGACTTCACGCCCAAAAGAGTTTCATCGTGATTTGCCTTCTTCAGTGCGTGGACTTCATCTACACACCTTTCGATTCCGCAAGCTTCCGCAAGAAGAAATTTTACTTCAATTTATTTTATTTTATATTTCCTTTTTTCCAGCGAAAACTCGAGACATGATTCAACAGTTTGATGGGAGAGTAGCCATTGACAAAGATTTGTTTCTGTATTCGGGATAGAAAAAATGGGGGCAGAGGGATAAACCCCGGAAGGAAAAAGTTTAGATACAAATCAGATTAAAGCTCTGTTATTAAACGTCAAGGACACTTTCTGCTTCCCCCCAAGTACAAATTACAGGAAAGAACAACAAGATGAGACTATTATGGAGTGAGATTGACAGTTACCTAAAATAAAAATGCAAATTTGGAAGTGTTGTATACAGTTAATAGTGTCAATTGGACCGAGTTGGATAGGAAGTGAGAGGATAAGCTAGCAATGCTCACAAGATCGGGTGCCACGTGCCAAGTGATAGGTGTAGAGGACCATTAGGCTGCATTAGGTTGAGTTTTGGAAGATGCAAAGTCATTTCCCCAAAGATCCTTGGCTCAAGGTGTATTTGCTTTGATTTTTTGTTTGAATTTTTGCCAAGTGGTCATAAAGTTAAAAAGTAGAATGAAAAACAAAGGGAGCAACTCTCCATTGTTTGAAGGGCTCGGGCTCGTAGGGCCACCGTGAGCCCAGGAGAGGATTCGAAGGTCACACTCCCTAGGGGCAGCAACGCCAAGGTCACACGACCGCAAGTGGTTGCTTCATGCCATGACGCTCGAAAAAAGTCAACCGTTGCACGATCCCAATAGTCGCCTTGACGCTCGACTGTCGACTCTTGACCATTGGCAAGTCGACCATCATCGACGCTCAAACTTCAGATCTCATCTAACAGTCACAAGCGAGGGTGACATTAGAGATGATGAACCAGGCGAAAACCCAGGCACCGCAACCTTTGGTAGAGACCCAAGCGCAGAAAGCTCATCGGAGAAGAACAATCATGAGCATGGGCAAGACAAGAATATGAAAATACTAGTTGAGGCAACTTTGGAAGAAAAAAGGTTTATCAACCTTGGAAGCTACCTTCGGAAAATGTTAAAAGCATAGTTGAGGATTTATCTTGAACTTTTAGCTTTACCAATGTTGGCATTTCTCCAAAGTGGTACAAAAAAAAAATATTACTCAAACATTCTAGCTTTTCTTCAAGAGACTTTAGAGGGCTCGAAATCCATTGGGAGGGTAAACCAAACGCATCCCTGGTGAGTCCATAAGTAATTTCTCACATCGAGGGAAGGTTATTAATGTTGCATATGAGCAATAAGAATAAGCTCAGCGAAGTAGAGAGACAATGATAATAAGGATGAGCATAGTTGCAAGGTAGAACGTGGAACTGGAGAATCGAACCAATGTGGATCTATTATGAGTTTCAGGATATGCATGGTAAGTTTGAGATCCTAATAAATGAGGAACTTGTTCCGATAGTAGTTTCCAGACAGAACCTAGATGGAACCTAAAATAGCTCACCTCCTATTTACAAGTACATTTTTGCCACTTAAACTTGAATTGATTTATTGAAGTCAAAACAAAGTTATGGACTATCAACAACTAGATATAGCCACCAAGTCCTCATTTAATTGTGGCACACTTAAAATGGTCTAGAAAACTAGGTAACTTCAATACTTCTTTTGTGTCAAAATTAATTTATAAAAAAAAAACAATGACGACGATGACGACGACAACGACAACAAATTAGATTTAACTAAAAATTAAACAATAGCAACAAACAGCTCACCTCTATATGATAGGACGAGCAATCGTCTTTAGCATACTCAATGCCAAATCATAGGTGAGTGGTGTTATGCTCTTGGAAGTAGTTAGAGGGACAAGACGTACTTGTAGGCAATATGCAAGCTTAGAGGAGCTCTCAATGGAAAAATCGCTCCCAAAAGTCCTTAAATGAATTGAGGAGGACATACAATGAGAGTTACAATGAGAGATGAACATGATCTTGTTACGTGGGAATCCATAAACGATGTGTCATGGGGCACATCAATCAATAATAGATTGCAACATATCACAACAACATGAACTCGGTATAAGTTATTGTGCCGCAAGGATGCTAATTGACATGAAACCCGAATGGTTAAGAGACTGGTCAGACCTTGTTTAACAAGCATCGTTCCAATTCTATCAAAGCCGAAACTCTCCGTGACATCCTAATAAGACTTGCCTTTGACTAGTTACTACCTGGCTATAGCCAGTTATATGGGCCACCGTTCTTGTCCCTTTTCTAGCCCATTTTATCGTAAAACCACCCTAACTTGGGCCTTAAATCACGAAATTGGGCTTGAGGACATCTTCTGGTCGATTTTGCTTAATTCATGTGGTCAATGAACCCAACATTGTCCGAAATGCTCTTTCTTTCTCAGTAGCCCATGTGACTTGATTACCCAAATGGGTCTATGTGACTGACGATGAACAGATCGCCGCTTTGGTTCGTGGAAATGGAGTCATATCATTCGCAAAGCAATTTGGTTTGGTTAGCTACTTTGTGTTTTAGGATTTTGTGTTTTAGGATTTGAAACGGCAGGATTTGACCTCAAAGAGCAATAGGGGTAACTAACCACTTCTTAACCTTTAAAACAGTTGATTAATTTTCGAGCTACTAATTAGCAGGCTTTGAGTATATGCTCATGAGATTACGTATTCAAAAGGTCTAAATCACAAGGCAAGGGAGAGGACCACATGCACGTAAGATTTACGGCAAACACCATAAAAGCATAAAAGTCCGTGCAATGGATTAAAAACAACATAGAAAGAAGAGAATGGGTTCAACATCGGGCATTTAGAACCATAAAAGATTGTGTGATCGATTAAAAGCGTACTGTTAGCGACGCTAATAAAAAAACTCGTGAAATAATACTTATGTAGGTGCAATTGGCATTATTTCTCCACACGTCATTGTAAACACAATGCATTGAGCATGCGATGAAGTGAAACACCATGGTGATAAAATCTTATGATGCATTTATTACGCGGAAAACTCAATAATAAATGAAAATGCTTTTTGGAAATATGATCGAAAAAATTATCTAATTTCTGGATCTAGTTGGAAAATGATTTCAACATCATGACTTTATCTTAAATAAAAAATAAAAATTTGATTTCTTTTTTAAAAAATTGAATTTTTATTTATTTTTTCTCTTTTCTTTTTATTGTTTTTCCTTTTATTTTTCCCCTCTCCTCTATTGCCTTTGATCGATGATTGCCACAAACTAGCTCGAGCTCAACGACCTCAACAGAGCCTAAGCTTACTTGGATCTAGCAAGCTACAACCTCGCCGAGATTGGGCAAGCCGCAAGCTCAGCAGCCTCAATCGAGCCCAAGCTCACCTAAATTTAGTGAGCCCTAATCTCGCCTAAATCTAACAAGCCTCAAGTTTGCCTAGATTTGGCGGAGCCGCAAGCTTGTTGGGATTGGGCAAGCCATGAACTTAGTGGCCTCGATCGAGCTTGAGCTCACTTGTATCTAGTGAGCCTCAAGCTCGCTTGCCCACGGTCATAGCCGATTGCCAAGGCATGTAGCCAACAGAGGAAGAAGGAGAAAGAAGAGAGAAAAGAAGAAAAGAAATAAGAAAAATAATAATAATTCGGAATTTTTTTAAAAAATAAATAATAATTAAAATTCGAATTTTTAAAAAAATATATAAGAATAAATTATTCATTAACCAATAACCCTAAGACTAAGAAAATGTTTTGAAAAATGTTTTCTGGTCTTTTCAAAATGAGAAATCATTTTCCTAAATTTAAGTTTTGATAAAAATGTTTTCCATTGGCTCATTTTCCGAAGCAAACCAAGTGCCAAAAAATAAGAAAAATGTTTCCGTGAAACAAATGGACCTTTGCATTTGTTTCACGGATTTTTTGGCATTCAGTTTGTTTAGGAAAATGAGTTAACAATTTTTTTTTTCTAGTTACGAAAAAAGGTTTTCTTACCAAAACTTAAATTTAGGAAAACAATTTCCCTTTAAAAAATCGAAAAACATTTTCCAAGATATTTCGGTCCATGGTTAGTCAAAAGGTTATTTTTATAAAATAATTTTCCTAAAAACAATCGAATTTTTAGTTATTTTAATGGTTTTGAATTTTTTTTTTTTCTTTTCTTTCTTTGACTTGTGGCCATAAACCCTAGCTCCTTCTTCCCTCTCTCCTTCTCATTCGCCCCCCCTTCGCCATGGCCTCCAACTCTAGCTCCTCCCCCACTTCGTTGGCTTCGCTCCCGCCTCTTCCTCTTCGTCGGCGTCCTCTACTCCTTCATTCTCCTATGGATTTGGCTCCATGCCGCCGACTTCGAGCATATTTGGTAACCGGCCAAATAATGTTTATTTTTATTCTTTTGTTCCTGGGAGTAGTTTTGGAATAGAATCGCGTTTGATAAAATTTTTGTTCCCTGGAACAAATTTGGAGTAGAATCAATATAAAAAAAAAAAAAAAGTTGATTCTTTGTTCTCGGGAATAATTCTAGAATCAAGTTTACCTATTTTTTCTTTTTCCTTCTCTTTCTTCTTGTTCTTCTTCCTTCTCTCTTGTTCTTTAAGTGCGCGCCGCCGCCGCCATTGCCGTCACGCCCCCTTGCCAAAGGCCGCCATCCACCGCCCACCGCCGCCAACGAGCTCGTCGGAGGCTCCCGGCCCACCGGTGAGGCGTGGCGAGCTTGTCGAAGGCTCGCCTTGCCGGTGGCCGGGCGGGCCTCCCCGGTCATCGGTGAGCCTCACCCAACAACCGACGAGCCTTGGCCGATGAGACACGACCTCCCGAGGGCCAATGATGCTTCGGTGAGGTCGCCGACCCTCGTCCGTCTGGTTACCGGTCATCCAAAGGTCAACAAGCGGCCACCTTGAAGAAAAAGAAGAAGGGGAGAAAGAAAGGGAAAAAAAAATATGATTTGAAGTAGGAATTGAAATTTTGCTATATATGGAATACATATTAAATTTTGTATTTTAATTTATTATTTAGTATTTATATTTATAGTTTATACTATAGTTTATTATTTACTATTTAATAAAAAAAATTGATTAGTTAATATTTTTATTACTTAGTATAAATATAATTAATCAATAGAATTTTTATGATTTGATAAAATTTTAGAATGAAATAGAATTCTAAATTCGAATTCTTTTGAAATTGAAAATATAATAAGATATCACTCATAATAAGATAATTATATTGGTGAGTGGTTCGTGAGAATTCAATAGCAAATTTATACTCATCTAAAAAGGTAATTGAAAAAGAATTGGAATAGAAATTTTATGTAGTTACCAAACGTATTTATGTTCTTTTTCTATTTCAGAATTAGAATTTTTTGCAGTTACCAAACGCGTTCTTTTGCTCAAAAATTATTCTCGGGAACAAAATAAAAAATAATCATTTCTAATAAGAAATTGTTCAAGAACGGAAACGTTATCAAACATGCCCTTTGATGCCAAGGCTCTTTGGTACACTGTCGTTGGCCACGTTCGAAGGGTCATCGTCCTTCGGAATGGCTCAGCTCGCCACAAGCTTTGGTCCGTTGCCGTTCGCATCGACTTCCCCTTCACCACTGTTTGCCTTGTCAAGGATCTCTGCTGCTTCTCTGTATAGTACACCTGCGCCTAGCCTACACCTTGGGCGCTGTCCAGGCTCTCCAGCCCATGCCTGTGCTTCGAGCTCGGCTAAGCTTCGGCGGACGGAGTCAGCATAGAGGGAGGCGAGGTCATCAAAGATGGTAGCGATAGCAATGGACAGGAGGAAAGAGCGATAGGTGAGGTAGAAAGGCAGGTGGGAGAGAAGGAATAAAAGGAAAAAGAAAAAATAAAATAAACATTTATTTTATTTTATTTTTCCTGTTGGTCTGGGATAAAGAGATCCAACCTTTAAAAAACGTTTTCAATCATATATCAACCAATCATACTTTTAGAAAATACTTTTCAAAAAAATATTTTTTTTATTATTGAGTTTTGCACAATCTCATTTTCCTCTTCTTTTTGCGGGTCATTTCCATATTTAAGATAATTAGGAGGGCGGCGCAGTAAATATGGAGGATGTTTTGGTCAATTCCTCGCCACCTTATTAAGAAATCATTGCCACCTTTTATTTGGGAATGAAATATAAAATCCGAACTTCCCATGATCTTAGTACATCTTCCTTTCTTTATTTATTTTTTTTTTGTTACTTTTACAATTAGCCTTCTAAATTAATACGTGTTTTTGGGAAAAAAAAAACTCAAATCGGTATCCTCACAACACACTTATCCTAAATTAAAATTTTCTTTTGAAAAAAATGACAAGAAAACCAATAGGAGGCAAGGATTTATTTATTTATTTGCCTTTGAGGCAAAGAGGGAGTGTGAGAAATATTTTGAAAAATTATAATGTTTTTGTATCTCTCAAGATTGTGTGAATATCATCTATGACTATAGATATCTTGATTGATATATTATCTTATTTAGTCCACATGATGTTTAGCTTGGTATTAGAGCCTCCTAGTGTACTGGATGCGAGTGAACCTAGTGCACCTAAAAAATTTCCCAATCTTTTTGCTTTATCTTTCTTACCACCCCTAGTAAAATAAATATATCCCCGCCACTCAACAATGTTCACCCAAGTGCATCATTTCGTCATACCTCCAATTCTCAACGTTTCGTATATTGTTTCAATAAGCCATACCATCGCTCGACTTGCTGAACCAGTTAGATTTGAATATTTCGCCTTCAACATAGCTGCTAGACGCCACCTCATCTACCACGTCTCAACGGTTGGGCATTGTTCAGACTTGAGTTAACATCTTCGATACACCTTAAGTTGTGGGGGATACTAGAGATATTTATAAAAGTTTTGACATTTTTTGTATTTTTTAAGATTGTGTAAATAATCTTTGATTGTGTATTATCTTATTTAGTCATCTCATAAAGCTTATATATAGACTAACATAACATACATCATGACATATCGAACAATATAAAAAAAATTCATCAATTCTGTTTTCTAGTCTATATTTAATTCAGAGTAGCGGTGGATTTTTCGATCGCAAGGTCGACGGCTTCTAGATTGTCGCCATCCCATGAACCCTAATTTTCAACACTCCCCAATCGAGGAGCTGAAAGAATGTATGGGAATACTACAAAAGATGAGAAAAAAATTGAGCTAATAAAAAATAATAATAATAAAATAATAATAAAAAATAAACTAGTATATCTTTGAATCATAAAAAAATCTAAAATTTGTGCATTTGTGACAAATTTACTCAATACTAATTTCTATACGTTATGACATATTGAATTATATTAAAAAAATCATCAAATTCTCTTTTCTACTTTATATTCAATTCGGAGTAGTAGTGGATTTTTTTCGATTGTGAGGTTGACGGCTTCTAGATTGTCGCCACCCAATGAACCCTCATTAACGCTCCCCAACTAGGGAGACGAAATAATGGATGGGAATTATACGAAAAAAGAGAGAAAAATTGGGCTAATGCTAAAAAAATAATAATAATAATAATCTCAAACTAGTAAATGACGATGATTTATCCAAAACTAATTTTTTGACCGTAAAAAATCTAAAACAAGTATACTTTTAACAAATTTATCCAAAATTGATGCATTTGTGATAAAATTTACTCTATACTAATTTCTTTTAAATTTTATTGTCAAGTTACTAAGTTGAACGATATGTTGGTTGATCGATATACCCGTTTGAGATTTTACTAACCGTTTATGATAGTTGTACTAGTTTTATGATTTTTTGTGGTATTAATTAAATTTAATGAATGATATATTTGTTATAAATATATTAGCTTGGAGTTTTTAGCAGTCAAAAAATTAGTTTATGATAAATTTGTCAATCAATTTGGAGTAAATTTAGAATAAATTTGATATGGGTATATCGATTTGAGGTTTTTCATAATAAAAAATTAATTTATGATAAAATTATCAAGTGTGTATAACTTAAGGGTTTTTCGGGTATTAATTCAAAAAAATAATATTATGAGAGTGTAGGACGGGTAAAACCGGATAATGACGCGTGGGGCTCCTCGTCGCTTTGTGGATTGCCACCAGCCACCATCGATTCTCGCCATTTTCGGACATCAGTAATCTTCCATTCAAAAGTCCCACTTTGCGTTTCGCTTCCATCCTCTCAAATATCAAAATTATTTTTCCTTTTGCTTTTTGGCTTTCTCCGAGGCTACTTTGCTAAAAGGCAAAACATTTACAGCTGGATGGAGCTAATCTGCTTCTCCTTTCTAATTATCATCTTTTTGCTCTTTTTCTTCAGTCAAAACGGCGAATGTCACGCCACTAATTATGTGAGAGAGAGAGAGAGAGAGAGAGAGAGAGAGAGAGAGAAATAATAGCGAGGCTATGTGCAACGACGAAACGTGTAGGCGGATCAAATAATCTAGAGCCACCTTTTATTATTATTATTCTTATTTTTCTTTTAGAGTTAATACCACAAAAAATCTTGAACTAACACACATGTAATAAATCTATCATAACCTAATTTTTCGACCACGAAAAATCTCAAATTACCTGTGACAAATTTACCTTAAATTAAAAAAATTAAACCAATTATTAATCACCAACTTCTCAATCAAATGACAAATTTTCCAAATTGGAACTTTTTATTCTCCAATCTCACTTAAGTCAAAGTGTACTAAATTCATCCTAAGGATAGATACAAAACCTAAACAGGTGCACTTGTCATAAATTTATTCAAAACTAATTTTTTTTTGTAAGAATTATTCAAAACTAATTTTTTTACCACAAAAAATCTAAAAATGGTACAATTATAATAAATTCAATCCAAACTATATTTATTGTGAAAGTAAGTAAACTCCAAACTAATGTTTAACCCCAAAAAATCCAAAACTTATGTATCTGTAACAAATATACCCTTTATCAATCTATTCGGATTTGCCCACTTGCTTTGGCTTGAATTATTTGGTCCATATAGTTGAGCACTCCACACATCTCCGAAGCTCATCTGTCGAGTTCAACCGGGCCGGCTTATTTGAGAGAGATTTTGTGATCAATCAAGATCTGCTTTGCACCTTTTCTCTCCCGATTTACAATTCACAAATCTCCGAAGCTCATCTGTCGAGTTCAACTGCTGGCTTATTTGAGAGAGATTTTGTGATCAATCAGTATCTGTTTTGCACCTTTTCTCTCCCGATTTACAATTAAATCTAGATTTGGGTGCTCTTTCATCCCGATTTAACTATAGATTCGTGATTTACAAGGTGTTATCTATGCTCTTCCAAATTATTGGTGTCATTGTTA
This sequence comes from Eucalyptus sideroxylon x Eucalyptus melliodora, assembly GCA_016097485.1. Lineage (NCBI taxonomy): Eukaryota > Viridiplantae > Streptophyta > Magnoliopsida > Myrtales > Myrtaceae > Eucalyptus > Eucalyptus sideroxylon x Eucalyptus melliodora. The sequence continues at coordinate 63,664,316 of CM027826.1, read as the reverse complement.
TTTCTATATGGTGATGGTAATGGAGATGCCAAAACTGAGCATGCACCACCTTTTGGCAAAGCCATAAGTATAAGAGGGGAAATTTCGACGTGTACTCATCACTAATGATTATGCGACTTTTAGTGATGTGGTTATGTTTTAGCATTATGATAGATCCATTCCCGTGGAATGAGCAAGTCTTCATACTAGATGATATCTCTTTTGGGATTGGTTTTGTCCTGAAGTTATGTATATCTCTTTTACGTGAAGTAAAAATTTTCCTTCAGAATTTACTTGGATAGAAAAAGAGACCACTGGGTAAGATTTGCTGCCTTCTTATTTTGAATCGGAGGACAGGGACATGCGCTGGTTATTAATCTGTCTTAGATGTTTCTAAATGTATGTAAAATGAGGCATTGCTCGCTAGTTCACCTCGAGCTTTATTTGTTGAAGCACAGTTTTCTACGTACTTGACTAGTTCAATTATGTTGAAGCACAGTTCATGTTCTTCCCTGTAGTTATGTTGCTCCAGAATACGCCTCGATTGGGGAAGTGACCCCAAATGCAGATACGTTCTCATTTGGGGTCGTCCTCTTGGAGTTGATTACCGGCCGCAGACCTGTGGGTTCGCCACTTAATTCTTCGAATGATAATCTGGCTTTTTCCGTAAGTCGTGCAATTCTCATGTTCACAATCATAGCCCTGGGCTGCCTTACACTATGGGATTCCGAAATCGATGTTTTCAGTCATTGAAATCGCAATATTGAAATAGAATCGTTGTCATGATTTACAGGCGAGGCCTCAATTCACACAAGCTCTGGGAGACGGAAATTTCGACTTTCTTGTCGACCCCAGGTTGCAGGACCATTACAACCACAGTGAAATGGCTCGAATGGTGGCCTGCGCTGCTGCTTGCACGCGTGAATCCGCGGAGTGTCGACCAAAAATGAGTGTGGTAATATTTCAGCACGCGGAGCTTATTATTTCTTTCGTACTTGCCCACTTGCTACATCCATGACTGGTGACGGCTATTTCTGTTCGTGGACTCATGTCTAGTTGATTTAAGATCCGTTAGGTTAGATGGAAATAGGAACTCTGATAATCAGCTTTTGAAAAATTGAGCAGGTTGCTCGAGTCCTCGAAGGGCATCAATCTGCCGCTGACCTTGATGATGGGATCGGAGCCGGGCCGAGTAACCTCGACCTCGAATACGGCGATGGCCATTACGGGGAACCAACGGGTGAATATGGCTTGTATCCATCTGGCTCGAGTAGCGCGGGTTCTAGCGGCCAAACACCCCGAGATCTGGAGATGGGAAGGATGGCGGCCTTCAACAGTTTCTAAGCCTCCTTGTTTTTCCTGTTCACCGTAGATGGCAAGATAGGCCCGGGACCTGCCAAAATTATCTGGTGTAATTGTTTTTGGGGCAGTGCTAGCTTGACGGTACTATTGCTCCTAATGAGTAACGGTGCAATAATGGCCGTCCATTTTAGTTGCTGATGAAGATGACTAGTTTCATATTTGAAGAAACGAATGGATGAAGTTCATTCATTTCCTGAAGGGAGAAGAAAATCATGGGAGTAATTGAGCTTTTCTTTTTTAATGGTAGACATTGGTAAAAAAAATGATATAAATAATAAACTTAAGAAAATTCATATAAGATGAAAATTAAATATCAAGCACAAATATAATATTTTGATTTGAGAACTTTCAAATTTCTCTAAGTTTGAAAAGAAATCTATTAACCTCTCTTGATTTTGATGTCAAATAAACAAAAAGAAAAATCAAATTTATGACAAAATAACGGTGGAAGTGGAACAAATCTCGAGGGACAAATCATTTTTCAAATTTTCTAAAGAAATAAGTGAAAGAATTTCACCAATGCCACCGTCACTGTTGAAAGAGTAACGATGCCGTTACTTAATCAATTCCCTTGTTTTTGTGTCCAAGTGGCCCCGTACTTTGCCACAGTCTATATATAAGTTGAACAGTTTGGTAGCATTTTCGCGCCCCGACCTTGTTGTAATCGAAGTCGATCGATGCGGTCGACGTTTTCCGCCATGTGCTGAACTCGGATGTTGGCGTTCGTTCATTGTGTGCAATAGCAAATTAAATTCAAGACCACGCCATGAGCAGCCACCCTGGCAAGCTCGAGTGCCACGTGCCGTGTAGGTGGAGAGGACCTAGTGGAGCAGTATAACGTCAGAAAGGCTATGATAGGACGAGCAGCCGAATCTAGGGTGTACTCGATGCCAAGTTGCGGGTGAGCGGTGTCGGGTTGTCTCGTCCGAAGTAATTAAAGAGCGAGAGGCGTCCGTAGGCCACGTGCAAGCTTGGAGCTCCCAATGCGAAATCGCTCCCAAGCGCTTGATAACGGGAAATTATTTTTATTTAAAAATACTTTTTTTAATTCTATTATTATAAACAGTTTCTAAACATTTTAAACCGTTTCATAACTTACACAAAATTTTTATTTCGAAAAGGGAAACGTGTTTAATACAATCCCAAATATTTTTATGACTTAAATTTTTTTAATTTATTAATAATTTTATTACATTTTCCTTTTTCTTCTCATTTCTTTAGTCGATCGCCTGTCTTGGCCGTAACCGATCAACAACCGACCAAAGGAGGGCTGATAAGGTCGCCGGCCTCAAGGGAGCCTTGCTAGGTTGGCAAGCCACGACATCAATCAACCATTGCGAGGTCGGCCTCGCCCAGCCACAATGGAGCCAGGGCGTCCTTGCCAAGGGCTAGTGAGGTTGCCAGGCCTCATCTAGTCGATTGTCAGCCATCACCGAGATCGGTAACCGGCTAAGGGGGAAGAAGAGAGGAAGAAAAAAAGAAGAAAAGAAAATAGAAAAATGTTTATATTTTGAGTTGTTTTCGAGAACAAGATGCAATTTTTTTTTTGTTTTTTGTTTTTGTTCTAAATCTATAGTTAGAAATAAATTTGTTTCCGAGAACGAGAAAATTACCAAGCACCTTTCTGTTCTATTTCTATTTCGAGGAATAAAAATATAGAAATACTTGCTCCCGCGAGCATTACCCAACATACTCTAAATGAATGGATCGAGAAGGATCTTGCTATATGGGAATCCATGTTTGCGTTTAAGGCGTGACATTTCATTATGACATGAACTCAATAGGAATTATCATATCATGAGAACGCTAATTGACGAGAGACGAGCTACAAAACTAAATACATAAGGGAAATGGTCCGTCCTTCCCAACATTTCATTTCCCAATTATTTTTGGCTTCCGGTTTCATCCCTTTTTAGCCCCTGGTTTGCAAAACCACACTGCTTTGAGGTTTCCATCGCTAAATAGTAACGACGAGCTTGAGCACATCCTCTGTCCGATTTTGCTTACTTTGTGTCGTTAATGAAAACTCAACACGGTCCCACTGTTTCTTTTTTGCTCGATAGTCCACACGATTATCATCAACTCTAAGGGTGACTTCGGCAAAACTTTGTGAAAAGGCTCTGAATTTTGAGCGGAAGCAATTGGGTAGCTGCTTTGAGTTTAGGATTTGAGCTCAAAGGTGAAACGATAGCTTAATTTTGAGCTATTGATGAAGGATTACCAATTCAAAAAGTCTAAAATCATAAAGGTTGACGAGGAGCACTTGCACATTAGACTCCAACAAACCCTATAATTGATAAAAGCAATTTCAACACGCCATTTCTCTCTCTTGCGGAAGATAAGGAGCGTAAAAGTTCATGCAGCATATCACTAGAGGAATTGATCCACAAGAAAACATTGACCCGTTACAGTGTTTATGCATGTATTATTGGCTCTGCTTTTCCGTCCATCACAACACGATGCACCAAATGCACAATGTGAGCAAAACCCATCATCCTTGCCAATAATAACATTAAAAGGCATTTTTGGGGAGTGGCTTAGTATCCATTGGTAACATGTTAATACAACCGTCAAAAACTAACTCTATAAGTATTGAATTGTTAATGTCATATGCTTAAATATATCAAAATTAATTTTTCCTTTTCCCTTTGGCTTTTTCTGGGGTTCTTTGCTAAAACGCTGAAACATGTACAGGCGGTGGATCGGGCTTATCTAGAATCTCCTTTTTTTATTATTATTGTTTTTGGCTTTGTCTCCGTTCAGTCAAAACAGCGAATGTCGCACCTTCAATTAGGCAAAGAGAGTACAATAATAGCATGGCCAACTACAACTTTTATTGCGGAAAGCGAGTGATCAAATAATAAAATAGATAAAATAAAGAGAATAAATCGGATATCAAATTTGCATAGTTTGATTGTTGTAACATATGTCCACGTGAAGAGCAATGGTGAAATTCAAGCGCTATAATGAAGATTACACATTCAAGTTAGTCAAGTACTCTATATGTTTCCCAAACTCCAATTATACCCAATAACTCACGTAGTATTTAGTTTCACGATTCCTCACGCAATAATTTCTCAATCTCATAAAAGAATTATACACAAATCTTAATGCAAGATTTAATCGGCCTGAATATTAATTTTTTCCAATATAATTGTACGAATGAGTCAAAGATAGCCCACACTTCTCAAGCGCTCTTTGAGCGCTTCAAGACTTCGTATCAACAATGGCGTGTGAGAGCTCCCTCAACAGAATACATATAGCCAAGATTAGCCTACATAGGCTGACTCCATCGTGGACACGTAAATCCCATTCAAGATTCCAAATTTGGTCAATGGTAAGCACTTTCCGTTTTAGATTTTCCTTGGACCGACTTACTTGGATTTCCTTTTCCTGCTTTTCTGAACAATTCGGACTTCTTCGATCAACAACGATCCAAGTCCAAGTATGGACTTTCCTAATTGAGGCATGTTCAATTACCCAAAACTAATATAAGCCACAATTCATACATATTTATTTCATGTTAGATTTTGTTCAACAAACTCAAATTTGAGACATATTATAACAATCTCCATCTTAATTTGATGTTTGAGCTAAGTCACAATCTCTTTGCTAAAATTTCGAACTTTGTTGCTACTCTCCCACAATCTCAATGGGCTCAATTGTCATGGATAATTTTTTCTTGAAAAAGGTACTCAACCTACAGGATTTTCCAAGTCCAAGCTACACCTAAACTTCGCCAGAACCAAGGACCTCATTAGAAGACCAATTTCACATACACCTTTAAGTGCCTCGCAAGAATTTTCCGACACAGCTTCCTTAATCACAAATAAAGCAAAACTATTATTGCATCCATATCTATCAGGAGATCGAATACATATCTTATCACTCTCAGTAGTTACAGCAACTGTTAGCTTTATATGCTTCACCTTGCTACAAGCACCATCTATGTCGATTACTTCGTTAGTACTTATACTCGCCACCTCATGAATTTTTTTATTGCAATTCCACCTCAAGTTGATCACCGTTCAGATCCATATGAGCACCGCTAATAATACTTTTAGTCAGAAGTATTGAGGATTTGTCAAACGTAACTGCTCTATTAATAATAGATGAATTTAATTTTGGACACCACAACTAATAGCCACGTTCACCTTATGCATAGCCTACAAATACACTTTTGTGCTTTCTTATCGAGCATACCATTACTAACTCAAATATAACATGGGTAACTAAATATTCTAAGAATGAAATAATCAGCAATGTTACACGACCACACTTCTTTGAGAGTCTGACATCCAATTACAGTCGAAATGGATCTATTCATGAGGTGATTTCCCACAGTGGGCGAACAACTCCCGTTCAAGCTCTTAAGAGACAACCTTTTAGCATAAAATCACTTTGCCCTTTAGTTCAGAGCCTAGAAACATTTAAAGATGCTAGGATGATAACGTTTCTAATTATCTGAGCTGCATTTCTCATAAGATCCTACCAGGCTGGAGAAGAAGAAAGAAATTTAGAAAGCCATGGAGAGAGTTTTACACAAAACACTTACTTTGCTTCAAGGAACTCTGCCCAACACATTATACCCTCCTCACCTTTTATAGGCAAACATAGATCACACACAAACAAGGACCATGCTCACGGGTCCTAAAACAAACAGAGGCTTTGGAAATTTCCGGTAGGGAATTATTCGCGGGATATGAATAGTGACAGTGAACAATGATTTCCCTAAACTACTGCTACAGTAAAAGTGAACAGTACTTTGCTACAGTAACTCGCTATAATGATTTTGTACGGTCAGCGGTTTTGTCTGTTGCGAGCATTGTAGTCATAATCTGAGTCGTCCAAACTATGACTTGTCACAAGCTATTCTTCATATTTCCGCTCGAGTCCTTCAAGATCATCTGATGAAAGAATTTGGTTCAGTTGATATGATGAGAATGCTTCCGCTTAATTTTGGAAGGAGCCTGTAGTGTCAGCAAGAATGCTTGGCTGAGGCCAGTTGGATAGCTGAGTATAGTAGGATATGTCCATGCTTTGAGATAAAGATAATGATTCTTGATCATAGGGGTATTGGGAAAGAGGACCTCCTCATTTAGCATAGGGTTCTTGGGAGGACTGTGCAATATCATCTGTGTCTGCCATTTCATGCTCCTGTGATGATGCAGCCTGTCTGAATTCCTCGAGTGTTTCTTTGGCTTCTGGTGCTAGGTTATAATGATCCCATGCAGTTGGTACATTATAATTCCATGCATATTCAGGAATGATTTTATTTTTTTGGCACAAAATCCTTTGGAGTTCTCGATATTGGTACTCACAACAACCAACATGTCCTGGATAAGATTTGTGAATTCGAGCTTCTGCACTGTACACTTGTGGTTTATAGGATGTAGTACCTATAGTCTGAGAGGCATTGGTGATGTTACCATTATTCGTGATAAAAGCCCATGGTCTTTGAAAAAACAAGATAGTATGGACCTCAGGATCTGGTTGTGTAGTTCTCAGTTCCTTTTGCAAGAGGTATTTCCAGTGAGTGGGAGGATAAAACCAATTAAGGAAATCTATGAGATTTTTGTCATTTTCTTTTTCGATGTTTTCTCTACCGAGCCCAAATATCCTAGTGAGGTTGGTGATGAATCTTCTGGTTGGAATTTCAATAGCTATTAAGTACTTATTAGTTAAGTACCATAATATCCATTGAAGTTGGTCAGGAAAATCACCTTCCTTCCAGATGAGAGGATGTATGAATGTATAGTCCGAATTTAACCCAAAATGATAAAGAATTGAACCTCCATTAAGTCTGAACAAATCTGTATGACATCGCCACATGAGATTATCCAAATTTTGAGTAAGACTGTCATTTTGGACTTGCTCAATGATTCCCTGGGGATATCGCTAGCTTGGCCAATCTTTTATCTTCTCAATCTTGTACTTTTCATTGTGATGCATGGTATGAAAAGCATGCCTCATGATGTACATGTTGATTTCTGCCTGTGCTTTTGGTCTTGACAGGAAGTCAGCAAGCACATTCTTCTTCCTAGCAATATGTTTGGTTTCAAAAGAATATTTTGAAAACCATTTAGCCCATCGAAGTAGTTGAGGGTTTGGAACTTGCTTCGTTTGAACTTCGTCATCTGAGGAAAGGATGTCATATCCGATTCCACCAGGAAGTGATGTCCAATGAGATGAAATTTGAACTTTTTTATTCCATTTTTTACCGTCAAGATTTCTTTGAAAGTTGAATAGTAATTCATTTCAGCTTGGGAAAACTTTCCACTTTTGTAAGCACACAGGTGACGCTTACCTTCAATTTCTTCAAACAAGATGGTGGCCAAGTATTCATCACTGGCGTCAGTCTAGAGAATTTTCTTTCCTGTTGATGGGATTTGTAATAGAGAAAGAAACTGCATAATCCCCTTAAGTTTAGCAACTGCTTTAATCTGAGATTTTCCCCAAGGTGGGGGATTCTTTTTCAGCATTGATTGCAATGAAATCGGCAGTTTAGCAAGATTTGGAACAAAGTCTTTGAAATAATTAATTATCCCAAGAAATTGCTGAACTTGCTTTGTCGTGAAATTTTCTTTCGGAAATTTCGGTAATTCTTGAGCAATGTGCGGCCCTAGATAGTATGTTCTCTTGTTAAGGTGTATACCAAGAAATTCAATTTCTATATGGGCTATGTTCATCTTTCTTTGGGAAAGCATGATCCCTTGCTTCTTCACAATTTTTGCAAACTACTCAAGAAGTTGACAGTGCGATTGCTCATCAGGACTGTAGAGCAGGATATCATCGATGTATACTGCTACACTTGACAGGATAAGTTGAAAAATTCGACACATGGCCTTTTAGAATAGAGATGGTGCCACTTTTAGACCAAAAAGAAGAACTTTCCATTGGAAATGTTGGTTCGGGATACAAAACCCTGTTTTGGGTCTATCTTTAGGATGGATGTCCAGTTGCCAAAATTCGGCTTTGAGATTGAATTTGGAGTAGATGTGGGCCTTAGATAGTCTAGCAAAAAGGGAGTTTCTAGAGGGTATTTATCATCTTGGAGGAAAAGGAGAGGCTGATAATTAATTACCGATCTCATTTTTCCTCTATTTTGCTCAGCACGCTTATTGACGTAGAAAGCTTCACAAGCTCATTGAGAATTGGAGATTTCAATAAGGCATTGCTGCAATAGTTCTAAGTATTCCCTTTAAGCTAAAACCAGGTGCTCTAGGTTCATTTCCATGTGACTTGCTTTGGTTGGATTGATATCTTCATTTTTTTTATTTTAAAAGAAGGCGAACAAAAAACTCTGGATTTTTCCACAAAGGATGGGAACACTTTTGGGGAAATTCGGAATGAGATTCTGAATAGGATTCCAACAACTTTTGCATAATTGGATCTAACAGACTCATTTGAATGGAAAAAAGTCTTTGGATATTGACAAATTCAGAGAATTGATCCTTATACTTAAGACATTTTCCAGGAATAATGCGAAGTTGAGAAATTTGAGTCATAATATCCCAGCTAATAATCAAATTTTTGTTGGGAAGACTAGAACCAAAGATTTATGTGGTTATGGAACACTGTGGAAAAAAACTAGACAGTTATCGGGTGATTCTTACATTTGTAGAAAAAGTATCTCCTGAGGCGGAATTGAAATATCGAACGTAAGAAGTCCAATATTCTTCATAAAGAACTTTAGTGTCCAAGATTAAAGAAGCTGCTCTAGTGTCTATAAAAGTAATGATAGTGATAAGCTTGACATATTTTGAAGTGAATATTTTTACAGGGAAATAGGGACAATGAATTTGGCTTGAAAATATGTCGGTGCTTTGTTCTAAGGGAGTGAGAGATACGTGAAAAATATCTTCAAGGTCCGAATCTGAATAAGTTTCGCTAGGAGTTCGGTAACAAGGGATGACACAAAAAGTTTGTTCAAATGGTTCTTCATTAGCAGAAAATAAAGATTCAATATCATCATTTTCAAGAGAAATACTAGTTTCATTATATATGTGATGAATTAGATGATTCTGACATTTTCTTACTTGAGGACAATTTTTGGCAAAATGTCCTTTCTGATTGCAGATGAAGTATCGATTTGATTTCTTGTGGCCTGAGCGATCTTTCCTTTTGCGTAGGTATCGCCATTTTTTATTCCTTCGTAAGTGCTTAGAGCCATGCCTGGATTTCTTTATCCAGAGCTTCTTGAAGTGCTTCTTTTTTCGGGAAGATTTTCCACAAGAACCATCACAATCTCGCTTAGAGCATTTGATCTTTAGCTTACGGCGAGAATGGGCCATGTCAAGTTCTCTGTTGTCGTTGACATAGGTCTGGATCATTTGGCGTTTGATACATAATTCTTCAAGGCACAAATGAATTTTTTGCTGGATTTCTCCTAGCGGAATATCCCGAATTCTCCTATTTTTTGTGAGAAAAGTTCTCTCTACCCGTTGGGATAATTCTTTGGGGATGGAAGTCGGGAAGACGTGCTTGATTTGCATCGGCTCCAATTTGGTAGAATAGCTTAAGCATTTCTTGATAATGCTTATCAAGATGTCTTTTCTAGAGAAAGCAACATCTTCTTTCAAAAAATTCTCTTCTTTTAAGCTCTACTAGGTCAGCAGGTTTTCCCACAAAGAAATAATATAGGAGAGTAATAGCATGACCAAAATCAAGTGAGAGTAAAAAGTGAAGCTGGTCTTATTATGACACAAATTGCCACCAATGTTTAAGACTACCTGTAAACCTTGTGACAAAACCAAAAAGGACATCATACTTGTCCTGATTGGTAAGAGCTTGGGCATTTAACCAAGTATGAAACTTCTCAAGTCTTTCTGGTCATTTGTGATAGGGAATATCATTAATGGAAAAGAACTGTTTTGATGTAGTAGACATCTGCGGGGAGGAATTATCGGCTAAACAACTTCTGGTTCATAGGGGTTTGATTCCATATCTTGGTATAGTGGATCGGCCATGAGTATTGACGAGTTTACTGGTACAATAAGAAATGAATCAATAGTAGGGATTAAGAAGGATGATGAAGACGAAAGGGATACCGAATCTGATTCAGTATCAAAGATGTTTGGAAAAGCAGGTTCTGCTGGAAATAGAATCTGTTCTGTCGGAACGATGGAATCGGGTTGTTGAGTAATAGGATTGGGTTGTGGTTCCTGATTACTCAAATCTCTTAAGAAAGATTCTAACAGATTTGACAGCATCAATTGATTTGGCTTTTCCCTTATAATAAGCGAGGATTCCTTAGGCATCTTCTCTTTTCCTTTTTCTTTCCTTATTCGATCCAATTCCTTGAGATGATTTCGCATTTCAGCCACATCTGTCTTATCTTGTCTGACGGGAACATCTGTGAGAGTAGCAAAAATAGATGTCTAGGGTGGTGGAGGAGAGGGATGCTCTGTTCACAGAGTAGTCAGAAATGGATTGAGTCTTTCTTCTTCAAGGATTTGGATTTGTCTTTTGAGCTTCTCTATTTCCGCCTTAAGACTTTTGAGATGATGATACCCCAAATGTTATCCGGATTCTAAGGCATGAAGCCTCTTTTGGAAGTCGGAAAGCATTTTCTTGGTGGTTTCATCATACCTTCGAAGATCTTGTTGCATATTCACAATCTTTGAATCAATTGCTTTGAACGCATTGTTATGTGTTAGAAGAGTCTCCGATTGCCAATTTAGGACGGCTTCATCAACAGGGTTCTTTTTTTGTCTTCTATGTTCATTCACATCAGTAGGGGCAGGTATCTTGGGAATATGCCTATATCTATCTTGTGGATCAATGAATTCGCCCACTTTAGGATTGGCTTATAGAATGGGGAAATAGCTGGTTTTTTTTTTCTGAGGAGGAGATGGAGGAGGTGATGATGGTGGAATTGGTGACACAGGAGGAGGAGCAATGAACTCTGGTGGTGGAGTTGGTGCATAAGAAACCATAAACTGGAACTTATCATACTTACCGAGAGTATCAACTAAGGGATCTTCGTTCAAGTATCTTTGGTACATAGGGTCCTTTGGCCTTTTGTGCTTTCGTCGAGGTGGAGGTTTTGCAAATGGATCTACCTCATCTGGAGAGTTTGTGCAATAAGAACATTGACAAAAAGGGTCCCAAAAATAATGACCATACTGATCCTTGTAGTAATGGACAGGATGTCCATCACTTTTAAAGTATTTAACAAGCTTTTTGGGATCTGGCTCAAAGATTAATTCAAGAACACATGGTTCAATCATGAAAAGGGTTTGGCAGATAGAAGGACTTTCTTCCTTTTCCTTACTAAATTTAATGGAAACAGTTCCATCTTTCTTTCTGATGAATTCAGAGTCTGATGACTAAAAATGCTTGTTATTCTGGTGCAACTTTTCGTAGTTGGTAATCCAAGTCTCTGGAAGGAGCTTGGCCAACTTTTCTTTCGGAATCTGTCTGGGTACATGAGTGCAGGATACTTGATTATTCTACATGGAAATGAATAAAGCATCTTCATTCTCATTGTGGAAATTCAAGTCAAGAGCATGATTATGTACTCGATAAACCATTTGGTAGTCCAGTGTTACAGCAACAAAATCAGCAGTTTGAGGTGCTCTAGTGAGCTGGATTTGGACTTTCAAAAAGGAAAGTAACTGCGGATCTGAAAGAGTAATATTGAAATTTGGATACAAAGTCATAAAGACCATTCCAGCATTTAAAATGGTTTGGACTATACCAATGCAAGCATGTTGGTATTCTAGGAACTTAGTATACAACAACGCAATTCTTGCAACAACTGGCAAACCTTTACGACCATGAAAAATAAGAGCAAGACGAACGCTCCATAATGGACATGAGAATATCCTTGTTGAATCCACTGCCTAGGAAATTCTGGAGGAATTTGGAGAGTAACAAAGTACTCATTTTCAGCGGTAGGAATAGGATGCTGATCGAACTTGGAGGATTGAACGTACTCCTTACTTCCTTTGGAGTTTGGCGAATGAGTTGACAAATGGAGCGGATCGGAGAGAACGACGAAGTGGGTTTAGCAAAAGCAAAATAAGGGTTCATCAGGGGAAGTTGAGTTTCAGAGATTTTAGTTTCATCACTAAAAGAGACTTCATAAAGATAGTCTATCTTAGAAGCGTTGGAAACACGAAAATCTGAGGGTGTTGAAGAGGATGGAGATGCAGCAAGAGAAACAGGTACTTCTAGTATTTTTGGATCTGTCATAATGTGAAGAGATCTTCTCAGCACTGGATTCACCTACTAAGCGCATGGAACATATATTATTAAAAACGAAACCATGGCCCAGATACCATGGACCTAGACTTAGAATTAGGAGGACGAAGTTAGTTTCTTGCGGTATGCCTTCCCACAAAGTGGGCGAACAACTTCCATTCAAACCCTTAAGGAACAGCCTTTTAGTAGAAAACATCTACTAGAAATTTCCTAGCCATACCGACACTAGAGAGCATTTCATGAGCCGTCTCTTATAATATTTTGCTCATCAATTTTGCAATATGTTGTGGTTTATTGGCATTAATGCAGTGTCTCACTATGTTTTTTTTTTCATGTAAAATTCATTTAATAGTTTTGAGCAAAAGTCCATGTTATTGTCAATCCAGACATGTCTGATGGATTTACTAGTCTCATTTTTAATCAAAACTCTCAACTACATGATCCTCACAATAACATCAAACTTGTACCTAAGCACAAACACCCACGTCTTCTTCGAATAGTCATCAATAACTATTAGTATAAAGCACTCTTCCTCGAAGGAAATCGTGACAACTTTGCAAGTTTTGTGGTTTTTTTTATAGTATCAATCTAAATCACAACATTTGCATACATTCAGTTCGTTAGCAATATAACCACATCACATATTTCTTTCACTTCAAATATTCAGGCTTATCTTGCCAATGTGCCCCAAACGTATATGCTACAATTCAAACTCTCGAACAGATGTATCTAACACCTCTGAGACAAAATCTATCACCGTCCCACCTTAAAATTCGTATAGGCCACGCGATTGATTCATTTCATTATCATCAAAGCATCTTGAACAATTTTCAAAATTCCACATTCTGAAATATATCTATACCCAGCTAAATCTAGAGCACTCGAGGAAATCAAGTTCTTCTTCAACTCTAGAACATGCCTTACTCCAGTTAACGTCTTCATGATACCATCATGCATTCTGATTTTAACATTATCAATACCCACAATCCGTCCATCAAACAACGAATTATTAACGACTGAAAAGACAAAATCAGCATTATTTAGATTACCATTAGCTACAGTTGCAATATCACATGCAAAATTAATTATAATTCCCCTACCCTTCTCATTCTTTGGCTTAAAACAATTCCTTTTAAGATGCCCCGTCTTGCCACAGTTCTAACAAATAGCACCACCAGTCCTAAACTGACTACATCCATTCATGTTTATTCTACTCTTGCTAACATGAGTACTAGTTCTTACTCTATTTTCACCTACTAAAACAATAGATATAGGTTCGCCAAATGCCTTCTACGAATGTCCTCACTTAGAATTAAATCTCGAACCTTATTCAACGTCAGGCTTATTGACCCAGGAGAATTACTAACAGTGATAACAATAATATTCCAACTATCGAGGTAATGAGGATAATAGAATAAAAACACGTACTTCATCTTCAAAGTCAATCTCAATTGACTAACAATCACATTGAATTCATTGATATGATCTACAATCGACGCATCTTCCCTCATCTTTAAATTAAATAGACGTTACATCAAATAGGCCTTATTAATCGCAGATTGCTTCTTGTACATATATGATCCTCACTCAGAATTAAATCTTGAACCTTATTCAACGTCAAGCTTATTGACCCAGGAGAATTACTAGCAGCGATAATAATAATATTCCAACTATCAGGTAATGAGGATAATAGAATCAAAACATGTACTTCATCTTCAAAGTCAATCTCAATTGACTAACAATCACATTGAATTCATTAATATGATCTGCAATTGACACACCTTCCCTCATCTTTAAATTAAATAGACATCACATCAAATAGGGCTTATTGATTGCATATGGCTTCTTGTAGATATACGATAGGGCTTTCATCAAATCAACAATGATTTTCTCCTTCATGATATTAAATGCGATGTTATGGGCCAACGTTAGCTGAACAACACCTATAGCTCGTCTATCCAGCAATTCTCGATTCGCTTGCTTCATTGACTCTGGCTTCTCCCTAGATAGAGGTAAGTGTAGTTTCATCTAGTAGAGATAATTTTCAACCTGTATCTTCCAAAAACCAAAATCTTTCCCATCAAATTTGCCGATTCTCACTTTTCCTTCTTTTGTCATTATCAATTTGCTTCAACTTAAGACTTTGTTGCGGAAAATGAGCGATCGAACAATAAAATAGACAAGATAAAGAAAATAAATCGTACTCTACATTTATGTAGTTCGATCATAGTGACTTATGTCCACAGGGAGAGAATCGACGAATTTCATTATATATCTTGTAATACAATGAAGATTACATACTTAAGTCACTTAAACACTCTTAGTGTTTTTCAAGCCCTAATTATACTTAATAACTCATGCAGTGTTAAGCTTCACAGTTTCTTGCAAAATAATCCCTCAATCTCATGAAAGAATTATCTACAAATCTTAACACAAGGTTTAATCGGCTTGAACACTAATTCTTTTTGGATATAATTGCACAAATAAATTTCACCACACAAACGACACGAAGATAACCTACACTTCTCAAGCACTCTTTCGGCGATTCCAGACTTCCTATCAACAATGGCGTGTGAGAGCTCCCTCAATCAGATTATACGTACCGCCAAGATAAGCCTAGAGAGGCCTACTGCAACATGGACACGTAAATTCCATTCAGGATTCCAAATTTGGTCAATGGTCAGCACTTTCCGTTTCAGATTTTCCTTGGAGCGACTTACTTGAATTTCCTTTTCTTGCTTTTCTGAACAAAATTCGGACTTCTCCGAGTCAACAACGATCCAAGTCCAAATATGGACTTTCCCAATTGAGGCATGTTCAATTATCCGAAACTAATATAAGCTAAATGTTTTTTTTTTTTTGGTCGAAAGAGAACTTATATTATATTAAGGAACATTACAAGCTAGAGCCGAAGCATCAGAAGATAGAATAGATAGGAAAATAGCAGGTGGGAAAAGAAGCCAGTTGATGGGAGGGCCTTGATCTCTGTGGGCTTTTGCAGCCCAGTCGGCTGCTAGGTTAGCCTGACGCCGGATATGCTGTATCGAGAGATTAGGGCACTGGATCAGAAGATCCTTGAGGATCGCGAAGAGGTGTTGGTCCTTCCATGGCGGCCGCTGGTTCGTACGAATAATCTCCACCAGCTTGAGGCAATCAGATTCGATCACCAAATGATGAAAACGAAGTCGCTTCTGGATCATCCGTTGAAGAGCAGAGATGAGGGCATAGAGCTCGGTTTGGAATGCGGAGAGGGCAGGCACGGATCTGGTAAGCACATCCTGTAATCTCCCTTGACTATCCCGGTAAATACAAGCGATGGATCCTTGCTCTGATCCTTGTCGAAAAGCCCCATCAATATTGCACTTTATATAGCCGTCAGCAGGTGGTTTCCATACATTATCGAGACTGACCAGAGTATTTTGGGTGTTCTGTGGCGAGGGGTGTAAATTCTGGAAGAGAGTGCTTTGGGTAAGAGCATCATTCACGACTTGAAGCGGATCAAGAGGACTCTGATGGAAGACAACATTGTTGCGATGGCGCCAGATTTCCCACAGAACATGCGCAATCACTTCAAAATCTGGAGCCGCGTGTTGGAGGGAAGCTCTGTCAACAACCCAGGCATCAAATCTGCTAACTGAGGTAGGGGATATCCTAATTCGAATTTCTTCATGATTCCAAATATCTTTGGTCCAAGGGCAGAAGAAAAATAGGTGCTCTATGGATTCTGGGACAGAATTAGTGCAAAGAGAACAGTAGGGATTCGAAATGATATGGCGTTGATAGAGGTTTAATTTTGTAGCCAGTGCATTTTTACATGCTAACCAGAGAAATACCTTAAGCTTCGGAGCCGTGCGCATGTGCCAAATTTTTCTCCATAACTGGGGCGGGTTAGTATAAGAGGATGAGGGTTTATGAATTGGTTGCTGAGATTTGGTTGACAGAAAATGATAACAACTTTTAACTGTGTAGGTACCCGAAGGAGTCTCTGTCCAAATAAGTTGATCATGAAGGAGGGACGCATTGATGGGAGTATTGAGGATTGCTGTACTGACCTGGACATCGAAGAAGGTAGTAACAAGGGATGACTTCCATTCAGAGTGCGTGGAATCAATGAGATCAGCAACTAGTTGAGGTTCCCCTTCCACTGGTACGCCTCCTATCGGACCTGATGCTAACCAATTAGCTTCTCTGATTTGTATTTGTGATCCATCGCATACTAACCAGCGTAGTTTAGGAGAAATTGCTTCACGACCTTTTAATAAGCTCTGCCATCCCCAAGAAGGGCGATGTCCTGAGGGAGCAGTTTGAAAGGAAGAGTTCCTAAAATATAAGCCTTTAAAAAGCTGGCTCCATATAGCTGTAGGTTGCTGTAAAAGCCGCCACGCTTGCTTTCCGAGCATGGCTTTGTTAAAATTAATTAAATCTCTAAAGCCCATCCCCCCTGAAACCTTTGAAAGCTTTAATTCTGCCCAATTTTTCCAGTGAATTCCAGATTGGCTGTTATGTTTACTCCACCAGAATGCTGAGATCTTCTTTTCTATCAATCTGCAGAGAGACAACGGAAGCTTGAAGATAGACATGGCGTACTGCGGTAAAGCCTGAATAACTGATTTAAGTAAAATTTCCTTTCCACTTTTTGATAAAAACTGTTCTTGCCAACCTGCTAACTTAGCATTAACTCTTGCCAGGATCCAGGAGAACATCTCCTTTTTGGATCGGCCCCAATCCGAGGGAATACCCAGGTACTTTCCATACTTACTGAGAATAGGTACTCTGAGTTCTTGAGCTAGATTCTGTTGTAAGGAGAGAGGACAGTATTTGCTAAAAAATACACCAGATTTGTTTCTATTAATAAGCTGGCCTGTAGCTAAACAATACTGGTTGAGTAGATTGGCAAGGTTTTGACATTCAGACAGTGTTGCTTTAAGGAAAAAGACTGAATCATCAGCAAAGAAGAGGTGAGATAACTTTGGACAGTCTCGATTGAATTGGATCCCCTTTATGTGACCCATTTCCACAGCTTGAGTGATTGTAGTGGATAGAGCATTGGCTAGTAAAATAAAGAGATATGGAGATAGGGGATCACCTTGGCGCAGTCCTCTAGTAGGCTTAAAGTAAGGGAGTTGGTCGCCATTAAAACGAATGCTGAAAGAGACTGTAGTAACACAGGCCATAATCCGAGTAACCCAACTTTCATGAAAACCCATATGCTTCAAATATGCTTCCAGGAAGTCCCATTCAACCCTATCATAGGCTTTTTGCATATCTGTTTTGAGAATAAGGTTGAATCGTTTCTTACATGCTCGCACTTTAAATTGATGCATGACTTCTTGAACCACCATAATGTTGTCCTGAATCTGTCGGTCACTAATAAAAGCCGCTTGCTCGTTGGAGATCAAGGTAGATAGCCAAGGTTTTAGTCTGTTCGCCATAATTTTGGAAATAATCTTGTAAGCATAATTGCAAAGACTTATCGGTCGATACTGTTCAATACTTTCTGGATGCTGCACTTTAGGAATTAAGGCAATGATCGTTCTATTTAGTTGAGTAGGCATACAACCTGTGGTGAAAAACTGTTGAACTGTTTGAATAACTGTGGCTTTGATGATCTGCCAGTGATGTTGATAGAAAAGGCCAGGAAGACCATCAGGGCCAGGAGCCTTCGAAGATCCCAACTGGAAGGTAGCTTGATAAATTTCCTCCTCTGTGACCTTACTCATTAAATGGTCATTCATTTCAGGTGTAACCACTGATGGACATTGCTCGAGAAAGGGACGAAAATCCCGGTTACCAACAGATCGATACAACTGAGAGAAAAATCCCTGTGTTAGATGTTTGAGCTGATTCGGTTCTCTAATCCATCGCTGGTGAGTATCCAGGAGCATTGTTATCCTATTACGTTGTCTTCTTTGCATAGTGTAGGCATGAAAAAACTTTGAATTGTGATCTCCCCATTTCAACCATTGAATGCGCGAGCGCATAGCCCAGAATTGTTCATCTTGATTCCATAGTTGCTGGATTTCATATCTAATAGCATGAGCTTGCTCTTTATCCCCTTCCTGATATGTTGTTCGATTTATAATTGTCTCTAGTTGAGATTGCAGGTAAGATATGCGTTGATAACAGTTGCCAAAACGTGCTCTGCTCCAGCGAGTTAGTCGAGTAGCAACTGCCTGTAATTTGGAGATCAATGAGGTACTACTGTTTTCCCATGCCTGTTGAACCATATTGTGACACTCTTCATGTTGGTTCCGAAAGCTTCATAATGAAATATCTTTGCATGCTTGACAGATGGTGGATGAGTTTGCATCAATATAGGACAATGATCCGAGCCAATAAGTGGTAGGGCTAAAACTTCTGCAGAAGGATAAGACATCAGCCAATCCATTGAACAAAACACACGATCAAGCTTCTCCTTGACCAGAGCATCTCCTTCTCTGTTATTTGACCAGGTGAATTCGCAACCTTTAGTTTGTAATTCAAGTAAGGCACAATCATTAATAACATTACGAAAGGATGTCATTCGCGAAGTGATTGCAGGTCGCGTGCCCATTTTCTCCCAGGGAGAAAGGAAATCATTGAAATCACCAATACACAGCCAAGGTAAATAATTTGCAGCATGTATGATTCTGATGGTATCCCAAAAATCCTGACGGAGCTGATATGTTGGAGGTGCATGCAAACAGGTGATATGCATGGAGGCTGTTGTCTAAGGATCAAGAGCAAGGAAATCAATAAACTGAGCATCCGAATGTACAACCATGACTTGAAAGGAATCATTCCAAAACAGAGCAAGACCACCCTTGAGCCCAACTGGGTCCTTCACAAAAGAGTGAGTATATTTAAACTTACATTGCAACCTATTCAAAAAATGATGATCATGCTTGGTTTCCATTAAAAACACAAAATCGAGCTTATCACAGGCTAACATCGCCTTTAATGCTTGAATTGTCAGGGGATTGCCCAACCCCTGACAATTCCAACTGAGGATCTTCATTGGGAACCCGGTGGCTGTTTAGGGCCAGCCGCCAAAGCCCAAAGATCAGGAGTAGGTGCTTCCAGAACCGGAGTATCCAGAAGGAGGGACTCATCCAAAGCTGCAGATGATGTTATCTCTCTCAAAATGCTCAAAAATGACATCGCCACCGCGCCCGCTCAAAGACACACGGTTTTTCGGCAAAAAAAAAAAAAAAGCACTGGTTCGCCGCTATGGCGGGCTCATGCCCTGTGCCCTGCAGCCTTTTCAGGAATATCTCGGACGAGTGGACTCAAGTGATGGGCTTGAAAAGACCGAGACGTCTGCACAGACGGCCTCCACGCACAGCATGATGGCCTACATCGGTTTGGTCCCCGATCGCTTGGGGAACTTTGAGCCCAGGCCCAGCATCTTGGAAGACATCTGGACTAAAGTACACGGCAGCGGCAGCATTCCCTAACGCCTGCATGAAGAAGTTAAGTCCAATGGCTGCTATGAGAATCCGGCGGATGCGCCTCCGGAGGACCTCCTTCCTAAGCCCTGCCCGTACCATCAGGCCAAAGCGGGCCCGTGGATCGATCAACCCCTATGTTGGTCTTCATCTGATTTGGCCTCAAATCAGCTTCTACCTCATCTTCTGATGTCTTGATCAGCACCCTCTTTGCTTCTTCGAATCTGTCCTCCATCACCAGCCACCTCGGTGACTCTGGTATTGTCATCACGCCTGCCCCGATTGCGATTGCTGGCTCTCTGGCTAGCCCAAGCATGAGCCTCCAACTTATATCAACTGGTAGGCCTTATAAGGCATAGTTGGATACATACCCAGGTAAAATCCCAACATTGATAAAGACTTCACGCAACGAAGATAGGAATCCCCAGGTCGTTGCTGGAGAGATCTTGGCAGCGTAGACTGGGGTGATCATGAGGGCATACCTGACACTGATCCCCGCAACCACCCTCCCAGCCATTAGGAACATGAAGAATGGAGCAAGGCCATCAGAAATGCACCGATTAAGAACGTGGAGGCTGCAAGGACTATCGGGTATTGCCGGCCAATCCAATCGGAGGTCCAGCCAGAGACGAGAGATCCAATCAGCAAGACCCCATTGGGCGAACCCACCAGGATCTCAACCGGGGTTGGTGTGATCATGAGGCTCTCTCTAATGAATAGCACTACCCCACTCATCATCCCAATATCTATACATATTCATATACACATAAATTCAACATCAAGTTCAACTATGGCTTTGCTTTCCATCAAATAGTTGGTAGACCAATCTAAATACACCACTTAATCCTACCATGGACCTTTTCTCTCTTTTTGGTGCAGGATCAAGACATTATGTACATACGGGAAGTAGTATAATGGAAACAGTTTGTGCTAAGAACTCACCATAGCCCAGCAAAATAGAGTTGGTGAAGGCCAAGATGGCACCACCCGAGCATACCTGTTCGGGCTAGGCTTCCGCAACCACCGCCTTCCACTTTGCCGCTCTACGTTCTTGGAGCGGACTGTTTTCTTGGGGCTCGTGAGATCCTCTTCAGAAAAAACAGGGTCTGACTCGGGAACAAGAGGATCATACAAGTGTTTTGAGTGAATCCTGCATGAGTGAAGGTTGAAATGGGGAGGGGTTAAGCTTGGTTGGTTCTGGGAATACTGCGAGTTTTCAACAAGAGGGCATGTGGGGAAAATGTTCATAGGAGAGAGAATACGTCTTAGCTTTTTATACATTAATTATTTTGTCTTGGTCCTCCCCAAGGACTAGGAAATGCAAAGGGAGAAAATATTGGTTGGGTTTTACACTCCACGTCAGCGAGATGTAAGACCATTCAGAATTCGACACGTGGCTCCACGTGTAAATAGCGTCAGAGGTCCAAAATTCGCTCGGCTCGGTGCGCTCTCTCCTCTGCTCGAGAGAACGCACGGAGAAAAGACAGAACAGTAAAAGCGCACTCCCGCTCAAGAAAAACCTCTCTCCTTTTTTCAATTTCCAAGGGCTCTCTCTCTCCTCACAATCTTTCCTTCGCACTCCCGCTCAAGAAAAACCTCTCTCCTCTTTTCAATGTTCAAGGGCTCTCTCCCCTCACGTTCTTTCCTTCGTCTTCCTCCCTCATCGGCGACGACCCAAGCGAAAAGCTTGCTCAAAATCAGCAGCAACGGGCTCCGGCCATCAAGGAACGCGATGGTGACCCTAAGCGAAAGCACGGGGTGCAATTCGACCTGGCGGAGATCTCCCTCCGCGGATTCCGTCCTTCGTCTTCCTTCCTCATCGGCAACGACCCAAGCGAGAAGCTCACTCAGAGTAAGCAGAATCAGCAGCAACAGACCTTGTCCATCAAGCAACACGATAGCGACCCCGAACGAAAGCACGAGGTGCGATTTGACTTGGTGGAGATCTCCCTCCGAGGACCGCGACCCCTTCTTCTTGCCCGTTGGTCTGTCTTGACTGAGATCTCCCTCCGGGGACTGCGACCCCGTCTTCCTGCTCGCTGATCTGTTTATGTTCTGCAAGGGGTTAATAGATCGTGGTCTTTTTTTGCCATTTTAGTTGCAGCTTACCATCTCTCTCTGCGCGTATCTGGGTAGGCCACACTCTCCACCATCTTTGCCCATCTCCCCTCCCCTCCCGCCTTCCTCCATACTTTCATAACTTCCTCCCTCTTTCCTGCTTGACCCTTTTCCTCTCTCTCTCTCGAAGCGAGCTTGGGACGCATAACAATGGAAACTGCTGACGAGGCCGCGGAAAAAGCAAAAGCCGATTCCGTCTCACATGAAATGAACCCCATCTTTCTCTTTGTTTTTCTTTCTTTTTTTCTTGTCCAAAAAACGTGCGAAGCCCTCTGCAGAATCAGTTGTCATCACTGAATTTCAAATATACCTGCTGTGTATGTAAATGAAATGCTTAAATCCAATGACATATTTGTGATCTTTAGTGAATCAAGCTTTGGCCGGCGTTAGAGATCATAATTTTCACATTGCTTCCTTGCTTTTGCTTAATTTTAAGGTCAAGGTTTTGCGGGTGAACGGTTCTTGCTCTGTTGCATAGAATACTTGCCTTGATACTAGAAATTGCTGCTTGTTATGATACCAAAGATTCTTGGATTGTGTTTTGCTATAATGATTTACAATATTCTTCCACTTTGCCAGAAAATTTCGATTAGATTATTGTATCTAGGTAGAATGAACCTGCTTTTCCTAAATTGATGTGCTAATTCTGAGCGATAGAAAAACGCTGACTAGCACGATTTGAACAGATGATGGTGTCGCCTTCATCCTTTTAGGTTGATAATGCCATGAGAATAACTGAACAAGCCCCGCAAGCTCATTATTGGAGACGACAAAATGGCAAACAATGCCATGATAGATGAAACAAAAACAAAGCAGATTATAAAGGCAACTGTATATGCCAAATTCTAAAAGGTTAGTAAGTTGGACAAACAATGTTGGTAAATTATAAGAGAAGTTGGTACATTTGAAGCGAGCAAATGAACACGTTGGTAAGTTAGACGAACAATGTTGTTAAATTATAAATGGGTTTGACAAGTGACAAAAGTTTTTAAAAAATATACCGACATGGAAGAGCATTCTACATTTTGTGTACCATAAAGCTAGAAATCTGCAAAATGGTAACAAACAACATCAAATTGCAACATTATTATTGATGAATATTTCAGAAAATAGCACATTTCTTCAAACTTAGGGACTTAGCTACATGCTTTCCCTTCCAGATCCAAGGGACTTAACAATCCCTCGTTTTATTTTTTCATCGAGATCCCCATGATCAATTTCAGACCTCGGTTACAGACAGGAAAAGAACAATGCAGAGAGCCAAATGGTGCTCCATGAAACAAAAGGAAGTCTAGGCCGGCGTCTGCATACCCCCACGAGCAACAAGCAAACCCTTCATGAATGCTGTCACCAGCGACCTCCTCGATCGGCATGGCATCCAATATCTCTCTCACATCATCCTCCGCAAGATGGGGTTCAGTTCATGCGAGACGGAATCGGCTTTTGCTTTTTTCGCGGCCTTGTCAGCAGCTTCCATTGTTATGCGTCCCAAGCTCGCTTCGAGAGAGAGAGGAAAAGGGTCAAGCAGGAAAGGGGGAGGAGGCGGGAGGGGAGGGGAGATGGGCAAAGATGGTGGAGAGTGTGGCCTGCCCAGATACGCGCAGAGGGAGATGGTCAACTGCAACTAAAATGGCAAAAAAAGACCACGATCTATTAACCCCTTGCAGAACATAAACAGATCAGCGAGCAGGAAGATGGGGTCGCAGTCCCCGGAGGGAGATCTCAGTCAAGACAGACCAACGGGCAAGAAGAAGGGGTCGCGGTCCTCGGAGGGAGATCTCCACCAGGTCAAATCGCACCTCGTGCTTCCGTTCGGGGTCGCCATCGTGTTGCTTGATGGACAAGGTCTGTTGCTGCTGATTCTGCTTACTCTGAGCGAGCTTCTCGATTGGGTCGTTGCCGATGAGGAAGGAAGACGAAGGACGGAATCCGCGGAGGGAGATCTCCGCCAGGTCGAATTGCACCCCGTGCTTCCGCTTAGAGTCACCATCGCGTTCCTTGATGGCCGAAGCCCGTTGCTGCTGATTCTGAGCAAGCTTTTCGCTTGGGTCGTCGCCAATGAGGGAGGAAGACGAAGGAAAGAATGTGAGGGGAGAGAGAGCCCTTGAAAATTGAAAAGAGGAGAGAGGTTTTTCTTGGGCGGGAGTGCGAAGGAAAGAACGTGAGGAGAGAGAGCCCTTGGAAATTGAAAAAAGGAGAGAGGTTTTTCTTGAGCGGGAGTGCGCTTTTACTGTTCTATCTTTTCTCCGTGCGTTCTCTCGAGTAGAGGAGAGAGCGCGCCGAGCCGAGCAAATTTTGGACCTCTGACGCCATTTACACGTGGAGCCACGTGTCGAAATCTGAATGGTCTTACATCTCGCTGACGTGGAGTGTAAAACTCAGACAATATTTTCTCAATGCAAAGGGTCAAGACAAGTACGCAAGAGGACAAACCACAAAAGATTAGTGTCTATGTCTTCCCTCGCTCAAGTAGTGTGTAAAAAGAACCAAATCTGTATGTTTTTTTATTTGACAATTCGAGGGTACAATTGTAGAGGTCTGGCTACTGGAGATTCAAGGAACACCTTCCACGAAATCACATATCGGTCGAATCCATGCCTTTTGGCGTGTAAAAATTTGTTTCAATTCAAAGCAGTTGGTATAGGGCTGGTGACATTTGAACGAGTAACCTCTAGTTATTAAGTTAGAAATCATTAGATGTCTCAGAATCCTAGACGTTATGTATGTTCAGTCCTCTAAAACTACCGGAGGATGAATGCTCCTCATATGCAGGGCGCAAGAGAACAGTCACAATTGCACATTTATTGATGAAGATTAATCAACTGCTCAACAAAGGGTTTTAAGAGTATACAAGAAATGATTCACCATCCATCAATCACAAAAAAAAGTATTTCATTTGATGGTTACTGTATGCGACAACTAACCCAATTCAAAGCAATTGATGTTTAAATTAAAACGTTATGCAGAATGACAAGCATATTGTGTGAACAATGTGATTAATTGCACTACGTCGGCTCATGACCGATAGATAAAAATCACTTTTTCATCAATCATGTATAAGAAAATATTAATCAAGATTGAAATATGTTGGATGTTAAATTGACTATAAAGTGATCGGAAATACATAATCATTAGCTTCACCATGTGTACAATCATGGAGCGAACAATTAGGCGTATTTATAAAATGTAATAATCTAAATTCCATGTCATTGCTTGATTTATGGAGATCCAATCGCTTTGTGATTGGAATATGCTCTCTCGCAAAGACACCATGCACACGGAAGTTCCAAAGTCAAATGCAAAGCTTTCACCAATGAAAGAGCCATTGGTCCTATCTATAAGATGTAATGCATTCAGGATAAGAGCAAATAGCCCTTAAAATTAGAGGTGTGCAAAAGAATCGGGAACTGCTCGGATTGCCCGGAATCGGACCGGACCGCCCAAAAACCAGTGGTTCCTAAGGAACGATCCGGTTCTCGGTCTCGATTTATTGGAACCGATAGATACTAGTCTAGTTCTCAATTCCGGGTGTGGAACGCCCACGGGACTCGATCGATTATATATATATAATTTTAATATAAAAAAAGAAAAATACTAAATCCCTAGGCTACTTATTAGATTTTATGTTAGATAATTATCTACTTTTGCCCACTTATAATAAGTTTGGTGAGTGTACTATATTGCTTACCCTTTCCTAATATACTAATATTGTTGGTTCATTAGCTCTAACTGGGAGTGTCTTTGATGAGGTGATTATGTTCTGTAATTCTTTGTTGCATATTACAGTGTTAACATGTGGAGCTTGGTGGGACCGGTTCTATGGACTCACTCGGAAACCAAATCGGACCAGTGGTCCGGTTCTTGAGTGGATCCATGGAATTAACGAGCGATTCCCAATTCCAATTTTTTAGAGCCGATCCTTAGTGGGCGGCTCCTGAATCAAGGGTGGGAACCGCCCACGAGACCATACTCACCCCGATTTAAAATAGCGAGTAGATAACTATGTGCTTTGCTTAGTCCATAAATTGGTAGATTATACAAGTCCAAAAAATTTCTATTCCAACTTTTAAATTCTAAGCGGGTGTTTCTTTTAACTTTTATGTAGTTAGTGTTCACTTTTAACATTATAAGCGTGGCATTTTTCTATACGAAATACCTTACGTCTTTAACATTGTTAAAAAAAAAAAACATGGTGTAACAATTTGATCATATTACTGATTTAATATGTAGTTCTAATATTTTAACATTTGAATTTTGAGAGGTGCTTTTTTATTTATATTGATTTGGTTTTTGAAAGTATTTTTTTGGACACGCGATGCATCACGGGGAGGGTTATAGGGATTAAAATACCTTCTCCAAAGATCAGATGGATGAGATGGTCCTCGAATCAAGGTGCATCATTCTTCTCACCTAGAAAGAGGTGATCATCCTTCCGCTTTTTTCCTTTTTGGATGAGCAGGGAAGGTGGGCGTGTGGGCAACATACGCCTCTGGAGCAGCACCAACTGGTTGATGGTGATTAGCATGTATTGCGATGCGGACCCGACGCAAAAGAGTCACTCAAACACGACGCCAAACTCCTCATTTTGTCGATTTTTCAAATGTTCTTTCACCTCTGGACACATCAAGATGGACAAGGCAACCGGCGTGAGTCGCCATTGATGGCGACACTTGCATGCAAATAGGGTTCCTCAAGAGCTGCGCAAGAGGCCGTCCAGATGCTTCGTAGAGCTATTGTCTTATGATTACTTGGGGGAGGAATCTTGGCGTGTTCACACTTGTGTGGAGTGAAAGAAAGAAGTCTGTCAAAGTTTCAAGATTTGTCTAGTGGGACAGTAGCCGTCAACAAAGATTTGTTTCTGTATTCGGGATAGAAAAAATGGGGGCAAAGGGATAGATCTTGGAAAGGAAAAGTTTAGGTATAAATCAGATTTCAGCTCTGTTATTAAACATCAATGACTCTTTCCACATCCTTCCAAGTACAAATTACAAGAAAGAACAACAAGACAACACTGTTATGGAATGAGATTGATAGATAGTTATATGAAAGAAAAACGCAAATCTATAATTGTTGGACACAGATTACACCAAGCCAAATAAGAAGAGAGGATAAGCGAAAAATTCTCACAAAATTAGGTGCCACGTGCCAAGTGACACGTGTAGAGGATCACTAGACTGCATTTGGTTGAGTTTTGGGGAAATGATTTTTTTCTCAAAGATCTTTGGTTTAAGGTGTATTTGGTTTGATTTTTTGTGTGAATTTTTGCAAAGGGCTTAGGCAAGGCTCGTGAGTTCCAAGGTCATGCTGCGCCTACCTAGGCGCAGCAACGCCAGGGTCACCCGACTCCAAGTGGTTGCCTGACGCGATGATGCTGGACAAAAGTCACTCATCGCGATCCCAGGAGTCGCCTTGACGCTCGACCGTTGACTTTTGACCATCGACAACGCTCAACAATCGTCGACGCTCTACCTTCAGATATCATCTAACAATCGTGAGCGAGGGTGACATCGGAGATGATGAACTGAGCGAAAACCCAGGCTTCGCGACCTTTGGCAGAAACCCAAGCACTAAAAGCTCAGAACTTCAACGGTTGGAGAAGAAGAACAATCATGAGCAAGGGCAAGCTAAGAATATGAAAATACTAGTTGAGGCAACTTTGGAAGAAAAGAAGTATATCGACCTTGGAAGCTACCTTCCGAAAATGTTGCAAGTCCACAGCAGATAAGGACTTATCTTGAGCTTCTAGTTTTACCAATGTTGGCATTTCTTCAGAGTGGTACAAAAAAATATTACTCAAACATCCTAGCTTTGTTTCAAGAGACTTTAGAGGGCTCAAAATCCATTGGAAGGATAAACTGAACACATCCCCAATGAGTTTGTATGTAATTCTCACATCCAGTGAAGGTTATTAGTGTTGCACATGAGTAACAAAAATAAGCTGAACAAAGTGGAGAGGCTATAATTGTAGGGATGAGCATGGTTCCATTGTAGCACCTGGAACTAGAGAATCAGACCGGTGCGGTTTTGTTCTAGATTTTAGGATGTGCAAAGTAGGTTCCAAGTTTCAATGAGGAACTTGTTCCAACAGGTGTGACCTAAGTTTCAAGTGGAACTGGATAGAATCGAAACCATTCACCTCCTATTTACAAGTACCCCTTTTGCTACTTAAACCTGAATTGATTTGCTAGAGCCCAAGCAAAGCTATGGACTATCAACAACTGGATATAGTCACTAAGTCCTTATTTGGTTGTGGTGCACTTAAAAGGGTATACAAAACTAGGTAACTTCAATCCTTTTTTTGTGTTAAAATTTAAAATAAAAATAAAAAACAAATTAGGCTTCACTAAAAAGAAGAAAAAAAAAAAAAAAAAAGAGAGGAAATTATTCAGTTCCCATGTACACCCTAGAATTTGGATAGGGTGTGTAAGGAGGTTTCGGGTTCCAAACAATGAAAAACCTATTTCTTTTTTTTCTTTTTTTCGTCGTAATAAGGAACTTATTTTGATAAGTAAGTTTTAGGTGGAACTTGGATAGAATTTAGAGCCACTCACTCCTATATGATAGGACGAGCAATTGTCTCTAGCATACTCGATGCCAAATCGCAGGTAAGTGGTCTTATGCTGTTGGAAGCAAGTTTGAGGGACGAGATGTACTTGTAAGCAATATGCAAGCTTAGAGAAGCTCTCAATGACAAAATCGCTCCCAAAAGTCCTTAAATGAATTGAGGAGAATATACAATGAGAGAGTTATGACGGGAGATGATCATGATTTTGTTACATGGGAATTCATAATCAATGTATCATGGGGCACTACAATCAATAATAAATTGCAACATATCACGACAACATGAACTCGGTCTATGTTATTGTGCCGCAAAGATACTAATTGACATGAAACCCGAAGGGTTAAGAGATTGGTCAGACCTTGTTTAACAAGCCTCGTTCCAATGCTATCAAAGCCAAAACTCTCCGCGACGTCCTAATAAGACATGTCTTTGGTTAGTTACTACCTGGCTATAGCAAGTTATACGGGCCACCGTTCTTGTCCTTTTTCTAGCCCATATTATCGCAAAACCACCCTAATTTGGGCCTTAAATCACGAAATTGGGCTTGTGCACATCTTCTGGTCGATTTTGCTTGATTCATGTTGTCAATGAACCTAACATGGCCCGAAATGCTCTCTTTTGCTCAGTATCCCATGTGACTTGATTACCCAAATTGGTCTATGTGACTGGCGAAGAACAGATCGGGGCTTTGGTTCATGAAAATGGAGTCATGTCATTGGAGGACAACAAAAATATGTTTGGATTTCGTAAAGCAATTGGGTAGCTCCTTTGAGTTTTAGGATTTGAAATGGTAGGATTTGAGCTCAGAGAGCAATCGAGGTAGTTACTTTTTAATCTTTGAAACAATAGATTAATTTCGAGCTACTAAGTATCAGGTATTGAGGAAATGCTTGTGAGATTACGAATTCAAAAGGTTTAAATCATTAGGAGAATAGGAGGACCACATGCACATAAGATTTTGGCAAACATTATAAAAGCAGTATCAATACATTCTCTCGTTCACAAACAATATAGTAAGAAGAGAATTGGTTCAACATTGGGAAATAAGAACCATAAAATTTTGATGGATTAAAAGCATATTTTTAGCGACGCTAACCAATAACCCATGAAACAGTATCCATGTACGTGCAATTGGCATTGTTTCTTCACTTGTCACTGTAAACATGATGCACCAAGCATGCGAAGAGGCGAAACGTTGTAGTTACAAAATCTTAGTCTTATTTTCTTCTTTTTTTTAGGAGCCATTTTGATATGATGTTGATACCTAAATTTTGGAAACCCTTTAGTTATTTATTACACATAAAAATTAGGGATCAACCCTAACCCCTAAACAAAAAAAAAAATTAAAATTGTGCATTTGCATTAGTAGTTTTTTTTTTTTTGACAAACATTTGCATTAGTAGTTAATAGGCCCATATATTTGCATATTTATCGGACTAGTGGTGAATGGATTTAGGTGAATGACCTTGAATATTGAGCCCATAAGAGCATTAAACTTTGGATAACTCAATAATTCCTCTATGATGACCAAAATTACATGTACATGGGTGTCTTAAATTGTTAAAGTCAATTAGATAATTTTGATCACATGGCAAAGAAGCGATTGGCATTTATTCTCAATATATTCGTGCATTCTCAGCTAATTGAGGGAACATATGCAAAGAAAGGACACTGTGTCCAAAGTTTGATATGCTGGCCCACAGAAAGAAGAGTGAGGCCGTACAAGAAGGAATGAAAAAAAGAAGAGTGGGGGACACGTTGATTACAAGGCCACAATATAGGGAGCCACGATAAAGGAAGAGTACCCTCACAGAGAAATGGAGGGAAGAAGTATTCTCTGAACTTTTGCATGCAAAAGGGGGAGGCAACACAATTGAGAAGACTGCCGCAATTCACATGAGGATAGGAGATTGTTGCCGCAGCTCCTACAGGGAGAGAGCGCAACAGAGAGAGAAGGTTTACGCCAATTCTTCCTCCACACCTTATCTTCATGCATGCACAAATCTGAACTCAAGTGAGGTTGCGTGCTCCCTGCACCTCACGTTGCTGCACCCTCCGCAAGCTGCGACACACGGTCTGCTCGATCCCGCGACGCCTCAACATCCTAGCGAACTCCGGAGCCCTTCTCAACGCCAATCACTGCAGATTTAGGGAGCGCATGATAAATTTTTTGAAACTGAAATCAATTTCTAATCCTTGCAGTAAACACGTTTGATAATGATTTAAAATTTCTTTTTAAATAAAAATTCATTTGATAACAATAATTTTTTTTTTTTTTAGGAGTGGCGATGGCCAATGGTTGTGGGTAGACGGAGTGTGACATCCGGCAGTGGGCAGCCGACGGCCGACATCCGATCGTGGACGGTCAACAATTGGCGGCAAAGGGCTTCCAGCATCCCACGAATGGTAGGTGGGCGACAAGCAGTGATAAATAAGAGTGAATGATGAAAGAGTTTGAATTCTCATTTTTATTCTAAAAATAGAAAAATTAAAAGTTTTAATTTTTAATTTTTGCTTTGGAATAAAAATCTATTCAAAAAAATAGAAAAATAATCCTCCTATTGCTTTAATTGAGTTTCCAATTGATCCCTCAAAAATATACTAGTGGCGACTCTTATCTAAATCGTAGAAGTAAAATAATCATTCTATTACTTTACTAGGCTTAATAATCCTTGAACCAAACCTTAAGTGGTTCCACTCACTTTAGGGAAGTAGTGACATTAAAGGGGTCGCATAGTAAATATGGAAGATCTCTGGTCAATTCCTCGCCACCTTATGAAGGAATCATTGCCAACTTTTATTTGGGAATGAAATGTTAAATCCAAACTCCCCCATGATCTTAGGAGGACATCTCCTCCTCCTCCTCTTCTTCTTCTTCATCTCCTCCTCCTCCTCCTCTTCTTCTTCTTCTTCTTTGAACTTTTACAATTACCCTTCTAAATTAGTATGCATTTTTTCAAAAAAAAAATCTCAAATCGGTATCCTCACGACTAGGGGTGAGTGATTGCGGTTTCTATACAAGCTTCACCTGCAACGTAAGGTTCCTTATTTTTTTTAACTTGGAATTTACTGTGCATATCCTAGAACCAAAAACTTACTCTATCACAGGATAGACTTCCAAGTTCCAAGTTCTACTTAGATTCCACCTATATTATTAATTGAACAATTACCATGAATTAACACATTTAATTATCATTACTTGCTGCTACAATTCACTGACCTCAATTCACATTTAGACACATGGAGAATATGAAATATTGATAAAGTAAAAGCCTTAGTCATAAAATGAAATCTCAGACTAGTGGTTTCAGATTATACACCCATCATCAAACATAATAGAATACCACACCACAAGATTGAGTGAAGATATAGGCAAAAAAATATATTTAAAAAAAAAAAAAAAACTTGTTTTAGGTTTCAAGTTCCACCTACCTAAAACCTGCAACTTACCCATGAAAATAATTTTCCAAATTTTTGGAACCTGAAACCTAATATACATATTTTGGAACTTGGAACTAGATAGGTTCCCATTGATTCAATTTCTCGGTTTCAAAATTTTACTCTGAAACTATGCTTACCTTTACTCATAACACACTTGTTCTAAACTAAAATCTTCTTCTAAAAAGAATGCCCCGACCAATGAAAAGTACGAAAGTGGGTTAGAGATGCGGATTCATTTTTGGGTTAACACCATAAAAAGCCTTAAACATGTACATTTATGATAAATTTACTTCAAATTAATTTTTTAACTATGAAAATCTCAAATCGATATACTTATAACAAATTTATCACAAATGACTACAAAAACCTCAAACTAGTATATTTGTGACAAATTTACTCTAAATTAATTAATTCGAGATTCAAAATCTCAAATCGGTATATTCATGACAAATATACCATCCATTAAATTGGATTAATACCACAAAAAATTTAAAAAATAGTACAAGTGTGACAAACAAAAGGTAAAATCCAAAACTGATATATTAGTCAATTATCACGTGTTATCTAACTTGATAATTTAACAATAAAATTTAATGGAAACTAACAAAAAAAAGTGAATTTGTTATAAGTGTATCAGTTTCGAGTAAGTTTGTTAAAGATGTATTAATTTAAATTATTTTGTGGTCAAAAAATTAATTTAAGGTAAATTGTCATGATTGTATCAATTTAGGTTTTTTTTTTTAGGTATTGACCTTTAATTTTTTGCCGTTTGAGCCAGAGCAGAAGAAGGGTTAGCAGTGGAATTTGATCACGAGGTGGACAGCTTCAAGATTGTCGCCACCCCCGTGAACCCTAATTTTCACAACTTGAGAAGAAAATTTAATATTTTGAAAGCGTCAGACGCGTAAAACCAGGATAATGATGCGTCGGGCTATTGTGGGTACCACCACCCACCATCGATTGTCCCCACTTTTGGACATGACTTCCCACTCCTTCTCTCTCTCTCTCTCTCTCTCTCTCTCTTTGCCCGCATTTGTAAATGCAAAAATCCATTCAAAAAACACACGTCTCTTGAGGAGAGGGTAGGAGGGAGACCTCCTAGAGAATATTAGGCGCAATTGCGATGGCACATCATTTTTACATGGCGTGGCACACTGCACCTAATAATTTCTCCCTTAGTGGCTCTCTAAGAAGAGCGCACTTTGATTGGACTACCCCACAGGGTAAATATACTTAGAGTTTTTAGTGATTTTTGCTCTCTAAAATGTTGAATTGTCCGAATATCAAAATTATTTTCCCTTTTGCTTTTGGCTTTTTCCTGGTGCTCTTCGCTGAGACCCTGAAACCGTGAAAAACGCGTACAGCTGGAGCGTGGGTTGAGCTAATCTAGAATCAAATTTTGTTTTTTTATTATTATCTTTTGCTTTTTTTAGTCAGTCAAAACAGCGAAGGTCATGCCTCTTATTATGGTAGGCTGGCCCATTCAATGGACAAAGCGCGTCGTATGGGTCCCACTTCCCCTCTCTCTCCATTCAAACTTCTGCCTCCTCTCTCTCTGCAATAATTGCGGTGTCGCCTTCTACTTTCTACTGTGACAACAACTCTCTTCTTCGCCTCCATCCCCACTGATTTGTACATGTTCTCCCTAGACCAAATATGGTTCAATCAATTGGTAAAAATCTCTCCTTTGGTCCAGTCCGTCCGTCCCTTTATTAATTCATCAATCGATCAAGATCGAATCAAATCACAAATATCCTTTTTAAGGCCTTGCCGATCTGCTTTTTATTTTAAGTTAACGAACGGAAAGGTCAGACGGAAGACCGATCCCGTCGAGAAAAAAAAAATTACGTCGGCGCTTTTTCTCGTTTGTGTGTGCGTGCGTGTTCACTTTTGAAAATTGCCTAGATCCAGGAGCGATTTGGACGATGGTAGATGCCGGGTGCCGGTAGAAAGACTAAAATGGACAAGAAAAAAGCTCCAAACCCTAATTCTTTTTGCTGGGTCAAACGATCGGGGATCGTCGAGAAAAAGAGCGAGAAAGGGGATGCAGGAGTTTGGGTGGAGAGAACGGGATGCCTCGTGTCGTCCATTGAATGGGCCAACATATTCTATATTTTCTGCGAGAGAGTCAGATCACAGTACCAAACCAAATAGCACGAGTAGTGGGGTCCTGACTATAATAATAGGTTGGTCATGTGCAACTGTCGGGGTCCCCACCTACGCTAAAGTCAGAGAGCGTGCAGCTTTTTTACACGTTTGAATATTTTCTCTTTTTTTACTTTCTCATTTCTTATTCAGTTTATTCTCTCTTTCAGGATCCATTCATTTTGGGAAAAATATGAAAGTTTTCTAAAAGTATTTTTCAACTAGGGCTTCGAGCCAGAACAACGAGCTTAGAGCCCTAGCTCGCCGTCAATCGAGTGAGCGATGAGCTAGGGCTCGAGCTCGCCACCAATTGGGCAACAGCAAGCCTCGAGGTCGCCTTTGGCCAATCGCCCGTGGTCATTATGGTCGGTGACCAGCCAAGATAAACTTTTTTTAGAAAAAAGCAAAAAAGAAAAAGAAAAAAGAAATACAAATTTGACTTTTTTTTAAATAAATATAAATATAAATATAAATAGGTTAACTTGGATGTAAAATAAGAAAAAGTAAGTGAGGAAAATGTTTCTCTTTTTTTAAAAGTGAAAATTAATTTTCCCTATCTTAAAAGATTTTTTTTTTCTTTTATGAAAACAAATTCTCCAATTAATTCATTTTTCATAAAATGAACATTGGAAAATTTGTTCAAATGAACGGAACCCTAGTCTCTCTTGATCTTGGCACACCTATATTTTTTCTTTTGGGTATGTTTACAAATAGCCTTTTAATTAATTCAAGAAGAAACAAATCTTCAACCGGTACTTCTCAAATCATTTGCTATGAACTAATTTTTGTCTCATAAATTTTCAAAGTGATAGCCCATAACACATTTACCCAAAATTAATCTTCATCTCGCTAGAAAACCCAAATCAGTACCTTCCATCCAAATCCATCCTTAGCCAACATTCTAGTCCAATATCTCATCATTATGCATATATGTTAATACACGTGGCAAATGACTGTTAGACGGAATAAATGAAAGAACTTGCTTTTTTTCTTTAACCACATGCGAGCATATTGCTTTGGTCTTGAACACTGGTAATTTATGCCTTGAGTTTACATCTTTATTTGTGAATACTTTGAATTTGAGCTTAAATATAGATATGGAAAATACTTCGAGCGTGTGAATTATTATCACTATAATTTTCCGATTATAGTAGATTATTTGCTACTAACTTTCTCCGTATCGATACTCAGATTAAACCATGTAAATCTCTAATGTTATAGTATTCCGCATTTTTTTCTGATATTTTTAAGGTCCTATACGCGTTAAAATTACAACAGCAAAGATATATATGAGATTTCAGCAAACACTACGTATTCACGCGTTCTCTCTTGCCCGAACGAGATGATAAGGAGGAGGACCGGTCCACGTTGGGAAATAACGAACGTCAAAGTTCACGCATGGAGATTAACAGCACATCGTTAGGGAGACTGATTAAAAAAAAAGGTATTTACCAAGCGAAAGCGTTTATGCGTGTACGAGATTGGCTTCTTTTCTTTTTCCATGAATCGCTGCAGTACACGATGCAGTGATGCACCGACCGCCAAAAGTGGCAAAACCCATCGTGCTTACCAGTGACAACATTAAAATGAAGGATGAAAAATATTTTACAGTTTGTTTTTAGGTCTTGATCAAACACTGAAATTTTTTTTTGTCATAAACATTTTTAAAAAATGTTACATTTTTATTTACACCCCCAAAAATACCTTCCATGCGAATCTACTTTACATTAGCATTTCGGATAATATCTCATCTGCATGTCAATACACGTGGCAAAAGATGGACCGGACGATCTTGGAGGCATGTGACTTTCGTTTACAGCCCAAAAAATGACCGCCACCCATGAACCCTAATAATCAAGACGCCCACTAGACACCTATCCAATAGGCCCCGAAAAGAAAAATAACGAAAATTAAAGAAATAAAAAAGAAGAACAAGCAGGCCCCATTCACCAATGGAGGAGGAGAGAGGAGGCATCTAGAAAATACAAAATAAGAAAAATAATAAATCGGAGAAAATAGTTAGTGGATTTAAACCATCGCAACAGCTGCTGACGTGGTGTACATTTTTAACTCACATCCAGTTATAATTTGACAAGTATCCAATGACCCGGAATTAAATGAAAACGTGTTCGGCCATGGAAGTGTGTTAGACGGAGTTGCAGGCACCTCCCCTCGCCGCGGGCACTAGTGGAGTGGGGGCACTAGTAGAGTCGTCGGCGGTGTGTCCTGCGCCCCTAAGCCAAGCCGCCCCTACTTGCGTCGACGGCGCTTGAATTACACCTTAAATTTAATACTCAATTTTGTTGCAAAGTACTTACGAAAAACAATTTCACCAATTTTAGATATATTAAAAGTCAAATTAACAACCCACGTATGTATTTTAACTTAACAAGATTTCAAAAAATTATTGAATAACTGAAAATTTTGAAAGCTAGCAGGGTGAAAAAATGGGGTTGTGCAAAAAGAAAAAAACATTGAGGAAAAAAATTTAATCAAACAAAGTCGGTACACTTAAATTTTTAAAATAAAACTCATTTTGAGTTAGTCATGAAATGATAATTTATTTTTTATTTTTGAATTAATTTGGATCATCATGACTTGAGTAGAATTTATTAAAATTTTAAGTTGTGTAAATTAGATATTCAATTCTTTATTTTAGTATTTGTATTTAATTTGTTTGGTGTGAGAAATATTTAAATTCTAAAGGTGTGGTTAATAGAATCTAGGATGTTTTTTTTTTTTTTTTTCTATTTCTACTCTATTCCTACTCTACACTCATTCTCAAACTTTCTGATCGAACGTGGGAGTCGAAAGCTAAACTCACGAAAATCCCCACCTCATCCCGCGAAAGATGAAATTTGAACCTCTCACCTCCCTCTTTCATATGGAAGGGTAGCATTGGGGCGAATCCAGTGGTTATAATCTATGATGTTTGAACCGTAGGTTTTTGCACAAGTTTTCTCACGGGAGCCGAACGCCTTGGGAGAACTGTTGCCCCGAGAAAACTGTGGGTCCCACCAAGCTTCCTGCCCGTTTGCTGCCCAATATGATCAGCACAAGTTTTCTCACGGAAATCGGATTCCGTGAGACAACCGTAAACCGTGGGTCCCATCAAGCTTTAATATTCAATGTCAAGGGTAGTGCTAAGGAGAGAAGACGAGGAATCCCCAGAGGTGATCTGTCATGTCGTGGGCGAAGAAGAAGACAAGGCTGATGGGAACCAAGAGAAGCTAGTGATTTTGGCAACGTGGATTCCGCTAAATCTAAAGGAGGGAAGAAGCTAATTTACGCATTCATCCGGGAGAGATAGCTTGAAAGGTTTTTATTCTTATCAAAGGCTCCATATAAAGGGTCTAAGCATAGGTAATGCTAGGGGAACAGCAGCGCCTAGTTATCCAATAAGGCTAAGACGTGGATGCATTTTAGGGCATGAACCTTTTCTTTGAATTTAATTTAAACTAGTGCAAAATCTCTAATGTAAAACTTGACCTAAAAGAAAACGTGGATTCCGATAAAGCTAATGCGAGGAGTGAAATCGACGTTTCACTAGAGCGAGGAGCGAAATGGACATTTTAATAGAGCGAAATCTCTAAGGTGAGAGAAAATATTAGGTGGCTCAAGTAGCATGCTCCCTGACCAATCAAAAAGTTTCATATGGCTCCGCGTTTGACGCAGGTCCTTACTGCTGTTCCTGCACAGAAAATATAAGATTTCTCTTTCTTATTTAAAGATTTTCTTCTAACGCACATTAATTGCTGCCCACCTGCTGTTGGAGAGAAATAAAGATATTTCCCTTCCTCTTTCCTTCCTCTCGTGAATTCAAAATTTCAATTCCCTCGTTTACGCTCTCTTCGGTGCTAAATCGCTCTTTTCTCCGGCGCTCGCTTGCTCTGGTGTCACTTCTTCGCTCTCTGCTCCGGTGCTCGTGCTCGTTGGGTCTCACTTTGCAAAAATCCATCGAGACTTCATCGTCCTCTCAGTCTCCATCAAGAAGAAAACCCAACAGCAAGCCGCGATTGTTTTTTGTGCAAGGGAAGAGAGGAAAAGAGCCCGACTGGGTAGAGTTCATATCCGCGCTCGCGGCGGGAAACACTGCGTAGCTCATGATGATGGTGTTGTGTCCCCGTCAGGGCGCCGCCACTGCCGAGGATGCCTCCATGGCGCTCGCGGTCGTCGAGGCCGCGTACCAGATGGGCAGGGGGTTGTCCACGTCTCGCCGGGGTCGAACAAGTCAAAAGCCTCCAGGGACGCGCTGGGGGCTCACGGCCGGTATGTCCACATACAGTTCACTCTGCTGTTTTCCCCTCGAGAAAAAGTTAGTCATCAGCATATATATTCGCATACGTAGTCCCTTCCATTCTTATTTCATATCTCACGTTGAGCTCAGCTTGCTGTGTTTTCTTCGACCTTGATCACAACGCTTGCTGCAACGTTCAACTTCAATGGCGCCAAATCGAGAAACCCCCGTTGGATCGTACCTTAAAGCCCGCAACAACATCCGCCACAATCCTTTGGGACTTTCCATGGAGATCCTTCAGAGAACCGTCTCCAACATCGCCTCCGAGCTTAGCAAAGAAGCTGCCTGCGAAGCCAACGGCAAGGCGAGGCCGCTGCCACCGACCTATGAGCTGGAGGATGCAAAGTGCGAGTGTTGCGGGATGTCCGAGGAGTACAAGTTGGAGTATGCAAGGCGTGTCCGGGAGAAGTTCTCGGGGAAGATGGTGTGCAAGCTTTGCGCGGAGGCGGTGCGTGTGGAGATGGAGAGGAACGGCGGGAGGAACTGGGAGGAGGCGCTCAACGCGCACATGAGTGCGTGCATGCTGTTCAACCAGATCGGGCGGGCGTACCCGGTGCTCTACCAAGCGGAGGCCATGAGAGCCATCTTAAAGAAGAGCTCGAGCGGCGGCAGTTCGAGGGCTAAGTCCATCAACCCTAGAGACAAAGGTGGACCGAAGAAAGCAGCCATCGCGAGGAGCTTGAGCTGCATTCCAGCTATCACGAGAGACACCAACTACGACAGAACGACGGTCAATTGAAGCAGGCCGAATACTCGTGCAGATGAGGTTCATTGTCGATGAGTCTGAAAGCATAGCGAATTGATGATAGTAGGCCTCGAACGGATCTATGTATTGCATCTGTCCATATATACAAGCTTCATCTTCGATTGAAGAAGTTAGACGCTTTCGATTAGGAGAGACGAGGATTATGATCGATGGTTAGTCATGTATGTTTGAACAATATATTTTAGGATCTTATACATCTACGAACGTAATTAAATACTTGAAGGGTTGCTTCAGTTGCAGAGAGGTGCAAGCGTATTCAAGCATAAATATCAGAACTATCAGTTCTGTCTTCGTTTTTTGGCTAAGAAAATAAGGAGATTCATGGGTACTTGAGTCACAACAGAAGTTTAGTCTCTTGTTATCTTGCTGCGATCCATAAATTTCACTGTAAGAACCTATAACTAGACATCAATCCATGCGCACGTCATGCGGAGATGATAGGAAATAATCAAGGTCGTGGTGGGGAGAGAGAACACGACTGCTAAGATCGTTATCGGTCAATGAAAGCACCGTTGAAGTTTACCACAAAATACCAAGCAACAGCTAACCATTTGTTTTCTACAACGCATCACATTCTCTTCACATATGTAACTCGCGTCGTCACGAAGAGGGCGACCTTTAACGCCATCTCTATTGTTCATCAGATGAATGACGTCATTAAAATTATTCGACGAGGGCACGCACAAATTGCAGGATGTAATAGCATATTGTGATCCCGACAAAGAGAAAATATAATTAAGCAAGGGCATAATAATTCATAGACGAGCACCCGAACAAGGTAGAAGAAAGGAGGACAAAAATTTCTCGACCAAGTGTTGCTTCTAATACCATAATACTACGATGATAGTGGATTGCCATGTCGAATTCCTCAGGATGGTCGGAGGTGCTGGAGTGGTTCCCCATTTTCTTTCTGAGAACAGTCGTCCGACGCAGAGCGTCCTTCCATGCTTCCTTTTCTTCTTCCTGGGACGACCCTTCTCTTCTCTTTCATTTGGGCAAAGACCAATGAGGAAATTTACAAAGAAAATGGATGGCAATGACTAAAACATGAATCCTCAAAATCTAAGGAAGAATCTGAAGAACCAGATTGCCAGCCATACATTATGTAAGAAAGGAATGAACTATTTTCTATTTTTAAGTCTAAGGCACAAAAAGAGAAGAAAAAGAATGAGTGAGCCCCCAGCGCGTCCCTGGAGGCTCTCGACTCGTCCAGCCCCGGCGAGACGTGGACGACCCGCCCGCCCGTCTAGTGCGCGGCCGCAACAAGCGCGAGCGCCATGGAGGCGTCCTCAGCGGCGGCGGCCTGGCGGGACACGACACCATCACCATGAGCTACGCGGTGTTTCCCGCCATAAGAGGATGATGAAGTCTCGTTGGATTTTTGTAGAGTGAGACCCAATGAACACGAGCGCCAGAGCAGAGAGCGAAGAAGTGACACCCATCGAGAGAGCAAGAGAGCGAGCGAGCACCGAAGAGAGCATAGACGATGGGAACTTGAAATTTTGAATTCAGGAGAGGAAGGAGAGAGGAAGCATCGGTCTTCCTAAAAAAGGGAGAAAGGGAAATATCTCTATCTTTTCGTAGCAGGTGAGTAGTAATTAATGTGGGGCAGGCCTATAATTAAGGGAAATTTTTAAATAAGAAAGGGAAATTTTATATTTTCTATGCAGGAGTAGCGGTGGGACCACCCGCTGCGCGGAGCCATATGGAACTTTCTAATTGGTCTGGGGTTGACCCGGTGCTCCGGACCACCTAATATTTTTTTCTAAGGTGAAACTTGACCCAAAAGTGAAAGTGGATTCCCCAATAAGCGATGGCAACTATGGGCAAAATCGTCATTTAACATGAAAACCATGGATTCTGCTAAGGCGAAAGTGATGGGCAAGAAACTTGAAAGTGGATTCCGCAATAAGCGATAGCAACTATGGGCAAAATCGTCATTTACATGGAAACCATAAATTCCGATTTTGCATTAAACGACGATTTGGTTAAGGCGAAAGCGACGGCTATGGACGCCCTACCGACATGGCTTTCGTCATTGTTGCCGCACTATTGCAATAGTGCGGCAACAATAGACGAAAGCCACAACGGTAGGGCGTGTATAACGTCGCTTTCGCCTTAGCACCAAATAGTGCGGCAACAATAGACGAAAGCGACAACGATAGGGCGTGTATAGCCGTCGCTTTCGCCTTAGCACCAAATCGTCGTTTAATGCAAAATCGGAAATCACCATAGCTTCTCTTGGTTCCCATCAGCCGTGTCTTCTTCGCCTCTCCCACTCTTCTTCGCCTCTTCCACCTCTTCTTCTACCTCTTGAGGTGATCTATTGATATTCAATGTAAAGGAAAAAGAGATGTCTTTTTCTCAAGAAGGGAATTCAGACTCCGTGAGAAAACTTGCGGTGGCTGGTCACCCTCTCATTTTCCATTTCCAGTATAAAAGAATAAGAAAGAAGGGTTTTCTCTCTCAAGGTTCCTGTATGTGATCCGCAAAGGGAGAGCCTCGGGTTGTGCGTGCCTCGCACCGTCTCTTTCAAGCGCCGCGCACTGCCCGGCATCATTACTTTTAGTCAGTGCGCACTTCATCCTGAGCCATTCTTTCGGCAACGGCAAGGCTTTTTTTAGAGTTTCCCAGTGGCGGCTTCTCAGAGGCAAATCTGCTCAGAGAAGAAGAGATAGCAGCAGTGAAGCGACTGAAAGTGGGGAGCGAACAGGGAGACCGTGAGTTCCTGACTGGGGTGGAAATAACGAAGCCGAGTTCATCACCAGTATGCCGTGTCTTTGGTCTGGATACTTCACAACCGAGTCCGAGCGCATCCTCACGCACGATTTGGTGCCTAACAACACCTTGGAGTTCCACATACATGGTGAGCATGTTGGCCCCCCTCTGCCTTTGGCAACCCCTTTGCCATGCTCTTTGTCTGCCTCCGTTCGGCAACCACTTTGCCGGAAGCCAGTTTCTGGGGTTCTAATGTTTATTGCTTAGTTGGAAACCAGCGGTTTGGAAAAGATTTTCCGAAAAAATAATGACTTTAAAAATATAAATAAATGGATTTTTTTTTTCATTTTCTTATGGAAATAATTAGGCATAGATTTTTATAGTTGATGAAAACATTTCGGAAGAATTTTTTCAAATTAACCATTTTTCGCTACCCGTGATATTTTATTTTATTTTTTATTTTAAAGAGAGCTTAAGGCAAATCTATAAGGCACTTAGCCCAACACAGGTTAGCATTTTCCGAGTTCTGGAAATGCTCTCGCTGCTATGCCAGATTCGAGCCTTGTATCTTCGGGGGCTCAAAGGACATAGCGATCATGACCGTGGCTGCAGCTTCACTGCTTCTTGCTGCGTCCGTTCAAGAGAAAGCGTCGCCAGACACTGACCGCAAATTGTATCTCAACTTGATCTTCACAGCCACCATCGTCACCGGAATCTTTCCGGTCAGTCTTACGGTTCTTACGGTAGTATATATAGCAGTGATCTTACAAATTTTCTCCTTTAATTCATTAACTAGCAAAGAAGCTAATCTCATCATTTCTTTATTAAATGTATGAGCAGACTGGGGTTTGTTGTGGACTTCTTCACGCACTCGACAATCGTCGGTATTATGAGTGGGGCTGCGATTACAATATGCCCGCAGCAGTTGAAGGGCCTCTTTGGACTGGCTTACTTCACCACCGAAACGGACATGATATCTGTCTTGCATGCCGTGTTGAAGAACCCAGACGAGGTGCGCAACAAGTCAGTGATTAAATTTTCTTATATCTCCCGTTCATTTGCTTGTCTTGGGTTTTAAGCAATTTTACTAGGGACGATATGACAAAAAGTTCTGTGGACGAGAACTTAGATGAAAAGAACAGGGAACAAAAGAGACATGAAATTGAAATGTATGAGATTCACTTTTTTTTGGGGGGTCATAAAACGGGTGATTATTTTCATTCATTGTACATGATAAAGATAGACATACTTTCAAACATAAAATATCCAGAAGAGGCTGGTGATGGATAGACACCCAATTGAAAGGAACTTTTTTTGCTTCAGTGGGCTTTTGCTGTCCAGTCGGTGGCTCTGTTTTTTTCCCTTAAATAATGGGCCGGCTTGGCTTGGCCAAATTTGTCTAAAATACATTTTCCGTGTTCCTCATAGCCCATGGGGCTTTCTTCACAGGCCAATATGCTTGCCATGATCACTGAATTGTCACTTTCACACAAGTAATGTATGAGATTCACTTAAATAGTTTCG
Organism: Eucalyptus sideroxylon x Eucalyptus melliodora; assembly: GCA_016097485.1. Taxonomy (NCBI): domain Eukaryota; kingdom Viridiplantae; phylum Streptophyta; class Magnoliopsida; order Myrtales; family Myrtaceae; genus Eucalyptus; species Eucalyptus sideroxylon x Eucalyptus melliodora. The sequence goes on along the minus strand of CM027826.1, from coordinate 63,620,766 downwards.
TTATCACCAGAGGTATTGAGATCATACTTAATATTAGTTATGGACCGAACAAAGAAAATGATAAAAGTGTGACTAGAACGAAACACATGTTTAAACATCGCTGGCTTCTTGTTGTCGATAAAGGGAGGGCTAAGGGAAGACCGTGAGGAAAACGTCTTGTGGAGCCCAACATAATACAGAAATTTAGGCTTGTGCTTTAAAAGCGAAAGTTGGAATTTACATTCTCCTTTATGTTAATTGGAAGCGTAAAAGATACTATGGGTTCGTTTTATCTTCTCTTTTCTCGAAATATGCTGATTTGAAAACATTATTGTACTCTTGTGCAATGGAAAAGTGCGATGGGCATGGGTCCCCGTGTTGACGCCTACATGCAATGGGGTCTTTTCAGAACCATAAATGAGGCCATCTAGATGCTCCGTAGAAATATTATGTTATGATTTATTGAGGGAGGCATCTTGGCTTGTTCACACTTGCTTTAGCTATTCGAGGGATGGTTCATATTGTGTGAAGTAAAGAAGGAATTTGCTAGGGTCTCATGATTTGTTTAATGAGAGTAGCCATGGAGAATTGTTTTTGTAAATGTGAGGATTTTTTTTTTTTTTTGGGGTGGCTGTGGTAAAGGGTCAATCTTAGAAGGAAAAAATTTAGGTATAAATCAACTTCAAGCTCTGTTATTTGATGTCAAGGGCTCTTGTTGCCTCCTCCCTAGTACAAATTACGTGAAAGGATGAGATAGATAGATAAGGAATTAAGGTCTATAGTATACATGATAGCCAACTAAAAATTTGAAAAAGTGAATCAATGAATATAATGTATAGAAAGATTTGCACTAAGTTTTGGTAGAATTTGAAAGTGTTGCATGTGGTAGGTAACGTCAATTGGACTGCGAGTCGGAAAGGAAGTGAGAATGAGCGAGCAGTCCTAGCAAGCTCCTGTGCCATTTGCCGTGTGATATGCGTAGAGGACCTAATCACGACTGAACTAAAAGTTCGTACTGCTGATCTTTACTTAATTTTATGATGGGGGTAGAATCTGGAATGTAATCGAGTCAAATTTCACTTAGTCACTCCAAGTCATGATGAGGCCCCGGTCCCAGGAGGCAGATTACGAGGCGTGATGCGTCGTGGGACACCACCTACGACTTAGTGGAGTTCACGCGTCACTGAACGAGGGCAAATAGTGTTGCGCAGGAGCAATCACAGCACAATTAGCGGAATAAAGTAGAAAGGCTATGATAGGATGAGCAGCGGAATTTGGCGTACTCAATGCCAAATTGCAGGTGAGTGGTGTCATGTTGTTTGAAATAGTTGGAGGATGAGAGATGTCTGAAGGCAATATGCAAGCTCAGAGCTCTCCATGGCAACATCATTTTACAATGAATGTAAAAATGTTTCAAATTGATGAAGTTTTAAGTATCTTCTCTTTCCTTATTTTTTTCATTTGAATTATTTGTTTTTTCCTTTTTTAATTTTAAGGGTCCACCAAGGGGGATTCCAGTGGTAAAACAGCACCGTTACTCCTACTCCCAACAGGTGCTGTCATCCTCTCCTTCTCCATGGTTTTAAACGCATCATCACTTTCGGAAAAAATAAATAAAAATCCAGTACCAAAAAAAGAAAATAACAGTTGTCATGAGATTCCTACAGACGCACTTTACAGTTGTCCCCAGTGGACACCAGAGCCTTCACCTTTTCCTCTCTCTCTCTCTCTCTCTCTCTCTCTATCTCCCTCATTCGAGAGGCCCCTCCACCCTTTTCCTGCACCTTTTCCTTCTCCTTGAGAGGCGCCTTTTTATTTTCTTCCTCGGGAGGCTCGCTCTTTGTTCCGGTCACTTCAGAGGTACTGTTCCTTCTGCGTTTTCACACTTGTTTCGGCCAAGAAAAAAAGAAAAAATACAGGAGTTCGCCGGTGGATTCTCAGAGGAAAATCTCCCAGGAGAAGGTGGTTTTGGTTAATTTTGGATTTTCAGTACCAATTTATGCTGCGAGGTTTTCGACCAATTTTTTTTTTTTTTTATAGAAAGTACATCTTTTTTTTTTTTAGAAAAGTATTAGAGTTCACCGGTGGCCTCTCAGAAGCAAAATCTACTCGGAGAAGATCGTTTTGGTTGATTTTGGATTTTCAGTATCAATTTATGCTGCTGCGAGTTTTTCGACCAAAAAAAGTATATTTTTCTTTTTTTACTAAAAAAGCTTCTCGAGTTATTTTATTTTATTTTTATACAATGGTATTGGAGTTCACCGGTGGCTCCTCAGAGGCTAATCTAGGGGGAGGAGGTGGTGGTTTTGGGCGGGTGTGCTGCGGAGTCCTTCCCACCGGGGAAGATGCAGCTGTAAAGCGACTGGAAGGTGGGGAGCGGACAGGGAGAGGGTGAGTTCCTGTCTGAGTTTGAAATAATACGCTGATTTCTCAGATTCAAAAACCTTTATATATACTTTCAGCAGGTCAAAGATACTGCGTAATTTTAGGGAAGAAATTGAGTCACTCCCTTATGTGATGCGAATGACACCGTAATTTTAGATAAGCAATCGAGTGGTTTGACTCCTTTACTGATAGGAGATCAGGTTGGATCAACTTTCGATTAGTGAGTTCCAGTGTGACATTTGGGCTTCGTTCCTTTCGGTACCCGAAATGATGATAACTATAATTTTACTACTATACCCTTGTTTAACAAATCTTAACGTTTCTGACTTAAGGTATTGACTTATTGCAGATTCTGAGCTTTGTACCGCCAATTATATACGCCATCTTCGTCCCTTTGGGACCGTGGCTGCAGCTTCACTGTTTCCAGCTGCAACCATTCAAGAGAACATGTCGCCGGACACTGACCCCCACTTGTATCCCAACTCGATCTTCACTGGAATCTTCCAGTCAGTCTTAGGGTTCTTAAGGTATATATAGGAACAATCGCACGTATTTTCTCCTTTAATCCATTAATCGCCAAATAAACTAATCACCTCTTTCCTTCTTCGAATTTTTGAGCAGGCTGGGGATTGTTGTGGACTTCTTGTTGCACTCAATGATTGTGGGCTTCATAAGTGGGACTGCGACTGTAATATCTCAGCAACAGTTGGGCATGTTTGGACTGACTCACTTAGCCACCAAAGCGGATGTGATATCTCTCTCGCATGCTGTGTTGAAGAACGGAGACGAGGTGCACGACAATTCAGTGATTAATTATCTCCATTCATTTGCTTTGCTTAGGTTTTAAGGATTTTTACTTGGGACGATGCGACAAAGGCTTAAGTAGAAGAGAACTTAGATGAAAAAAACAGGGAACAAAAAGACATGAAATGAAATACAAGAGATTCCCTAAATTAGTTTCATTATCATTATCACTGGAGGTATTATAAGATAAATGAGATCATATGTAGTATAGCTATGGACTGAACAAAGAAAGATTTATATGTGGTGAATGATTAAAGTATGACGAGGACAAACCTCTTTAAGAGCGGAAGACCAAAAGGAAAACGTCTTGTGGAGCCCAACATAAGGCAGAAATCTTGGCTTTAAATTTTGCACTCTTTTATGTTAATTGGAAGCGTAAGATACTGTGAGGAATCTTGGCTTGTTCGCACTTGCACTAGCTACTCAAGAAGAGGGATGGGTCATTTTGTGCAGAGTAAATAAGGAAGTTTACTAGGGTTTCCATGATTTTGTTTAATGAGAGTAACCATGGAAAGAGATTTGTTCCTGTGAATGTGAGGAAATATATATATTTTCTTTTTTTTTTTGGGGGGGGGGGGGGTTGGCAAAGGGTCAATCTTGGAAGGAAAAAATCTAGGTACAAATCAAATTCAAGCTCTGTTATTTGATGTCAAGACTCTTGCTGCCTCCTCCCTAGTACAAATTACGTGAAAGTAAAAAAAAAACTGAGACTTAAAGAATGAGATAGACAACGAATTAAGGTCAATAGTATACATGATAGCCAATTAATAATTCGAAAAATTGAATCAATGAATATCGTGTATAGAAAGATTTGCACAAAGTTTTGGTAGAATTTGAAAGTGTTGCATATGGTAAATAATGTCAATTGGATTGAGTCGAAAAGGAAGTGAGAATGAGTGAGTAGTCCTAGCAAGCTCTGATGCCATTTGCAATGTGATAGGTGTAGAGGACCAAATTGCAGTTATGTGGTGTCATGTTGTTTGAAATGGTTGGAGGATCAGAGATGTTTGAAAGCAAAATACGCATGCTGAGAGCTCTCCATGGCAAAAACATCATTCCCAAGAATGCTTACAGGAATAAATCAAGGGGGTATTTACAATGAGAAAGTTATAACGGGAGATGGGAATGGTCTTGCTATGTGGGAATCCATTTTTGTTGGATGTGTGTCTAGGTGATGTTAATCAATGAGAGGTTGCAACATTTCATGATGACATAAACTCACTGTGTTATTAGCAGTAAGAACAGAAGGAACAGAAAAAAATGAGCAGTCCCATTTGGGCTAAAGTATGATGTTCGACTTCTTTATAGATTAGGAAAAATTAAGCTTAGTGGTAGCTTTGTTCAATTTTACAAGATTTATAGCATAGGCTTCCAAAATCTTGTAATTGAGATAAGACATGATCATATGATAAGCCATGATTTTTTGAAAGAATAGCTATCACGGACTATTTCATGGCAGTATAGACACCTTTTGGGTATGTAACATACCCGATGGAATTATTTTGGTTTAACCCTTCCATTGGATCTTAATGTAGCAAGAGAATGTACACAAGAGAGTTGACTCGAGGCCTTTATTGACTTTAGGATGGCCTATGGGCCTAGCTTAACCAAATACCCAAAGCTTATCTTCAAAGCTCATGTCTATGTCAAACTAGCACTGAAATGTATGGGTGTGCAAAAGAATTGGGAACCGCTCCCTCAGAACTGGACCGGATTGGACCGGACTGGAATCGGCGCGGTTCCTATGAGGGCTGATCCAGTTCCTGGTTCCTATTTAGTGGAGCTGGTTAGTACCAATTCGATTCCCTACTAGAATCGCCCGCCCACTCACCTACCCGGACTGAATAATTGTGACTTCATAAAGTATGAAGCAAGTTAAAGGACTTGTGAGATTTTGAGGTCTTGCTTGTTTCTAGCTGTTTTGCATCTTACTTGGGGTATGAGCTTAATGTCAAGATTGAATAAAGATAGTAGGGAACCATCCTAATTTTCACCTCATGCGTTGGAACACAAATTAATAATTAAAATTTCACCGAGTCACCAAAGTCTATTGTCATGATGGGGCCTGGTATGGTTGTGGGACATCACCCAAATGCCAATCATCCCCCCTGGTCTGCGTCTCTCCCTCTCTTTTTCTACTGGCCACTGGATGAATCCTTCGCCATTTCCTCTCTGTCATTTTCATTGAAAGCACCATTTCCTCTCATTTTCATTGAAAGCAATGTCGACCCTGCTGGGAGACTCCTGGCCATCTCCGCTGCCAGCGAACAACACCACCACCACCACCCCAGCATCTCCTCCACTGCCTGCTTCTTCCAGGTCCCCTCAAGGATTGCTTTTGCTGGAGGGGTGCTGCTGCCGAGGGTGGTGGTGGTGATAAGCTGGCTGGTTAGTCGTTGCCTGAGAAAGAACGTGGCTTGCCTCTGCATCCCCTAGCATTCCTCTTAGTTCCAGCATGCACATTTTCACTCTTGAAGAAGTTCAGGAGTTGACCCATGACTTCTCAGATGTAAATCTACTTGGAGAAGGTGGTTTCGGGTGGGTGTACCATGGGGTCCTTTCCACTGGGAAAGAGGTAGCTGTGAAGCGACTCAAGTGGGCAAGCAGTGGGAAAGAAGATGGTGGGTTTCAGGCTGAGGTTCAAACAGTAGGCCGTATTCAACACAGGAATATCGTTTCTTTGTTTGGATACTGCATCGACGGGTCTGAGCGAATGCTCGTATACGAGTATGTGCCTAACAGATCCTTGGAGTTCCACTTACATGGTGAGTTTGGATTTTCAGTACCAATTCTGCTGTGAGCTTTTACAATGTCCCCTTTTTCTTAATCAGTCTTATTTCGCTATCCAATTAAGCATTTGGGGTTATGTGAAAAAAAGAAGAATGGGAACACTAATCATACAACTTGGTGCCTTCTGCATTTAATTTGAAAGGATTCTGATGTGATCGTTGCAGGAGCTGGGTACCTGCCTTGGGAGGCCAGAATGAAAGTTGCTGTTGGCTGTGCCAATGGATTGACATTTCTTCACGAGGATTGTAAGTTTCAGTTGTAGTTTTGTCTATCATTTTAATTGGATTGATGGTTGAATAAACTGTCCATATGAGAAACATCTGTTGTGCAGGTCGTCCTGCTATCCTCCACGGCGATATCAAGCCTGACAACATACTTTTGAGCTCTGATTTTGAGCCAAAGGTAAAAACAATATTATTTGATAAATTTAAGAATGGGAAATTTTCCGACCTCAATTGCTTAACTCTCAAAGCAAGTAGATTGCTAAAATTCCAAACGCTTGTCTCTCTCAGATTGCTGATTTCGGACTTGCAGAATTTGCTTCTGAATCAAGTCATCGTGTTTCAAATCCGGGGGGCACCTTTGGGTAAAATTTTCTGTGTTCGTATTTTGATTTGGAGACACGGATGTGATCTGTGACTGTAAAATGAGCCATTGCTCATGAGTTTTACCTCGTGCTTTATTTGTACTATTTGTTGAAGTACACGGTTTCTTTTGTATTTTTTTGGCGGTCGAAGGGTACTTTTATGGCTTAACTAGTTCAATGATGTTAAGCACGGTTTATGTTCTTCCCTCAGTTCTGATACTCTCTTGTTTGGAGTCCTCCTCTTGGAGTTGATTACCGGCTGTAGACCCGAGCTTCCTTTGGTAAGTCATGCAATTCTCGTATTCTCAATGATATCCCAAGCTAACCTTACTATGGGATTCCGAATTTGATGTTTTTAGTCGTTGAATCGCAATGTTGAAATAGAATCATTGTTGTGATTCACAGATGAGGCCTCGTCTCGCACAAGCTCTGAGAGTTGGAAACTTTGACTCTCTTGTTGATTCTAGGCTGCAGAACGATTATAACCACAGCGAGATGACTCGAATGGTGGCCTGTGCTGCTGCTTGTGTTCATGAATTGGCACAGCGTCGACCGGCAATGAGTCTGGTAAATATTTCAGTAGCCGGAGTTTAATCTTTTCTTTGGTAGATGCCCACTTGCTACATCCATGACCAATGGCAGACAATCAACTTTTGAAAAATTGAGCAGATTGCTCGAGTCCTCGAAGGGGATCGATCTGCTGCTGACCTTGATGATGGGACCGGAGCTGGGCCGAGTAACCTTGATCTCGAGGATGGCAGCAGCCGAAGTCTCGAGGAACCTGGACCACTAGATAAGTTGCGTAGGTTTTTTTTATCTTTTATGGGTCAGAGATAGAAGGGAAATGGTCCGTCAGTCCCAACATTTCATTTTCCAAATGTCCAAGCATATCTCCAAAGATTGCATCTTTGTCAAACTAACTCCTAAAATTTTCAATTAGATGGTCCGTCCGTCCCAACAAGGTTGTTTCCAGCTGTTTTTGTCTTTTGCCTAAGGTCAAAGATTGGATAAGAATGGCTAAAAAAAATAAAAATAAAAAATAGAGAACCAGCGAATCTTAACCTGCTGCATCCGAGCCCGAATTATTTAAATTCATATTGTATTAGGCTGATATTCACTAATTTTTTATTGGAAGAATCACGAATTTAAGGAAAACCGATGAAATTAGAACGTTTCGAGTAATAGCGAATCGAGTTTTACTTGGAGTGGAAAAGAGATACTATCTAAATAAATAAAAGAATTATCAAAAATAGGAAAAATAATAAATTAGTGGATGACATCAGCCAAATGCATTTGCTAATAATCATTAAAAAAATTAAGTTTTAAGAGATAACTGATCATGCCACGTTGTCAGGATTTCACATAGGCCTTTTGTGGCCATGCCCCCTATGTGTAATTTTGTGACCTTCTAAACTATCTTTTATATCAAGATCGAATTATAGACGTCTCTACCCATTAAGTTGATGTCCTACGCTGCTGATTTGCGGGATTTATAAGTTTTTTTTAATATACATATGATCTCTGTTTACCTATGGGTTAATACGGATTTTGTCCTAATTTTGTCTTGGGTTTTGTCCCACTTAAACTGCAAAGTACCAAAGCCCAAACCTAGAAACTAGTAAAGAGAAGACCGAGAAAAGAAAAAGATGTTTTTGTGTTCCCAGAATTAAATCGAAAATTCGAAGTGAATAGAGTAGAAAGAATATCACGAATGGTACAATATTCTTGCGGATTTCACGGCTGATGAATTTTTGTATTATGGAAGCTTTGGGTGAGCTTCGATCACATGCTAAAATGGTCGGCGTGATTGAAGATCAATCCCCCACATTCGTCATCAAAGAGACTCTAATTTCCAGTTTGAGAAGAAGATTTGCATGGTGCCACCCACTGAAGGCGTGTTGCAGAGAAGGATTTTCGAATTGTAGCATCCAACCAAACCAAAGTCATGTCCACTTTCACTTTCTTTTAACATTTTCGTGAGTCATTTTGATATTCTTGATAATTAGGAAGATTGAGCAAGTAAAGATGGAGGATCTCTGGTTAATTCGTTTGGCCCCTTGTTAGGAATCATTGCAAGCTTTATTTGATGATGAATGTCGAATATAATCTCTTCATAATCTACCACATCTGCCCTTTTCTGGTACTTCTACTATTAGCCTTCCCTTTAATTCAAGAAAAGATAAATCCTGAAATGGTATCTCACTATCCATTTGCTCCAAACTAATTTTTATCTTACAAAAATTTTCGGACGGGTAAATTATAACGCATTTACCAAAAACTAATCACTGTCCCACAAGAAAACCCAAACTAATACCTTTTACCCAAATCTATCATTCATCAACATTCCGTCCAATATATTATCATTATGCATATGTGTCCATAGAAGTGGCAAATAGACGAATTGCACACCCTAGGAGGCATGTGACTTTACTTGAGGAATCCTTTTTCAATGTGAAATTTGCAGAGTTTGCAAAAATAACCGAAGTGATCAGTCTTCACATTACCCACTCCGAGATATATGATGTATGTATATATATTCTCCTCCCTCACACGAGATAATGGAATTTTAAATGAAAAAAAAAAAGGATTTTGGGCAATATGTGAGAAGAAATAATGCACATTCAAATTAAGAATGTGCATGATAACCTTTTAGTTTCTAGACACAATTTCTAACCACAAATATGTATATATATATATTATTCTATTTCGTGAATGAGTTTCTAAGGAAAAATATATATTTGATAAAGATGTAAATTTTATGTTCCTCAAATAAATTCATTTGATAACACCATGGAATATTTTTTCCTCCTAGGCGGCAAGCAGGCGGACGGCTAATAGTGAGAACGAATGATGAGGAAAGTTTTTATTTTTTATTTTTTTTTCAAAAATAGAGAGTTATAAAATTTTAATTTTTTATTTTTGTTCCTAATCTATTTTTGATATTAAGATTAAATTAACTAACAAATTTCTGTTTGAGACTTGTTGTCAGCAATAGTAAACTAAATCTCATCAGTGTTACGAAACACTATTTTGTCTCGTTTTTCAAAGGCCATCTGAGATGGGTGTCGTCTCGTTCGACAAAAATAGAGAGGATGGATCTGTGGCCTGGCAAGAAACATGGCGTTTATCTTCCCATCTACCGTGCATCTTCTTTGTTTGCCCTTGAGAAAGATGGCTTGTTCCAGCAGATTTGGTGAGGAACAAGGACACCCACGGCGTGGACACTCAACATCTCGGCCTTGGCCGGTGACGCTGCTGGTCCACGGCCGGTTCTTTGCTCGCCCATGGCCTGGACGCGGCGTCGGTGACTGGCTCGGGGAGAAGAGGAGCCGAGGACCAAAAAAAAAAAAACCAGATTTTTATTTAATTCCACGTTAGATGTTACAAGGAGGTTATTGCTTTGGTAACGGCGCAGTTTTTGTGGGTCCCCCAACCAACTACTTCAATTATTGTCCCCACTGGACATCACTCACGCGTTCACCATTTAATATTGTACTGGTTTTACGACATTGCTATGGTGATGGCGAATGCGGAAAAATATTCCCGTGGGTAGCGGTGCTTTGTTGACCACAACCGGCCATTCATCGTTGACCACATATGGCCATTCAAAAGGTCAGTAACGGAACATAATATGGAGCGAATGCGGAAAAATATCTTGACAAGAAAATCTAAAATATTGGGCAATATTAATTGTTCCAAAAAACAAAAAACCAATAAGAAGGAAATATACTTCTTCTTAGAAGATATTGTTGGCTTGTAATTATTCAAAAAAAATACTGTCAAGTCTATAAGAAAATCACTTATAGCGAGAAATGTCTTGAGTAAATCCAACTATGTAATCCTATTCCTAATAAATTGACCTCTAGGATTCCATTTCCATAAGAATTGAATTCAAAACTTCCTTTTTAGTGTACTTGTGAAAATATTTTCACCGAATTATAGATACAATAAAAGTCAAATGATGAATATTTTTGTTCCAAACTATAAGTGTGAAATTTTTTATATTAATTTAATAGAAATCCTATATTTATTTTGCTTAGTAATAAAAACGTTTGAACTAGGGGTGATACTCCAACAAAAGAAATAATATGAGTGATCAATTATTGGTCCAATCTGGTCCTATTCAAGAATTGGAAACTAGAGAGAAGAGAGCGAGACACATGAGAGGGGAACAATAAGAATTTTGCATGAGAAAAAAAAAATCATTGGTCCACATAAAAAATTATCGCTTTTCGATTTTATAGGACTTGGAATTGGTTGATCCCATCCTATCTAGGCGGTTCGTGTTGTTCTTTACTAGATTTTTTTTTTCTTCTTTTTTTTTTTGATCGAAGATCTTCCGTAGTCCGAAACTGTTCTTTTTAAAACGAATGTAAAAATACTTTATGTTGATGAGGTTCAAGTATCTTTGCCCTTTCCTTATTATTTTTTTCATTTGATTTATTGTTTTTCTTTTTAATTTAAATGGCTTTCCAAGTGGGATTCCATCTCTCTCGCTCTCTCTTTTTGAGTAAGTGGATTCCGGCCTCTCATTTCCTTGCTTTTAAACCCATTATCACATTTTCGACCAAAAAGAACATTATCACCTACTTTGCCAAAAATAATAATCATCACCTACGACAAAAAATGTTATCACTTAAACCCCAAAAAAAATGAAACCCACCATTACTTCACGACAAAAGAAAAACATATAACTGTTTTTGACAAAAAGCAAAAAACCATTCACTTTCGACAAAAGTAAAGATATCACGGGATTCCTGTAGACGCACGTTACACACGTCCCATTGGTCAGTTGTTAAAGTTATTTACAGGCATATGCTGTCAATTTGCTGTGTAACTGTTACAATGACACTTGTTTTGCTTAGCCTTCTCCCTTGTCCCAAAAATATGTTTTACTTTCGACAAAAGTAGAGATATCACGACATTCCTGTAGACGCACGTTACACTCGTCCCATTGGTCAGCTGAATGAAATATTAGGCGCGTAAGTGACAATTACACAAATCCATTCAACAGCGAACACGTCCACGCGTCACTTTTGGCCATCCCTCAGAAAGTCTTCCATTCTTGCATCCCCTCTCTCTTTAATTAATGTCCGTTCTTTTATTTTTCTTCTTTTTCTTTCTTCTTCTTCTCCCTCACTCTGCCAAGGACGCGGACGCCTCAACTCAAATTCACGGTCAACTTAATCTCGCGACTCACCTTCCACCACCACCTCACTGCCGTCTCAATCCTCCGTCGTCGAGCTCAAGCTCGGCCAGCGAACTTGAGCCTCGAATTTTGGGTTTTAAAGGTGGGAACTTTTGTTAGGATTTAACAAGGCTTATAGTTAATATAACATATAACATCCAATATAAACCGAGGTAAACTGCATGGCGCACGTTCCTCCCCTGAAGAAAAAGGCGCGCTACGGCACCGTCCCCTAGACCCAATGACCAATGAGAGCGCCCCAAAAATTCCGCCAGCTGTGATGTGATCCGGTGGGACGCGCAGTCACGCCGTCCATACACGCATCCCGCATACAATGGCCAATTGCGGATTGGGATAGCGTAGATTTGTCGGTCGGTGCGACCGCACCGTAGCCCCCCGTGTGGAGTCCCGCAGCAGATCGCGTCGGGTCGAGCACCCCGCCCGCACGTGATCGGGGCCCCGGCCGGTGACGAAATGACCGTTCTGCCCTCGCCCTCAATGATTGATTTCTGTGGGCGCGCCGTGGGCAGTGGCGTCCTTTCGGCCCCCATCAGCGGAACGTGCTGGACTCATTACCACGAAGTATGGAGGAATGAGGCTCGGACATTTTTGGGTTTTAAAGGTGGGAACTTTTGTTAGGATTTAACAAGGCTTATAGTCAATATAACATATAACATCCAATATAAACCGAGGTAAACCGCACGGCGCAGGTTCCTCCCCTGAAGAAAAAGGCGCGCTACGGCACCGTCCCCTAGACTCACTGACCAATGAGAGCGCCCCAAAAATTCCGCTAGCTGTGATGTGATCCGGTGGGACGCGCAGTCACGCCGTCCGTACACGCGTCCCGCATACAGTGGCCAATCGCGGATTGGGATAGCGTAGATTTGTCAGTCAGTGCGACCGCACCGTAGCCCCCGTGTAGAGTCCCGCAGTAGATCACATTGGGCCGAGCACCCCCGCCCGCTCGCGTCTCTGTCGAGATCATCTGCTTTGGATTCTTCCCTTCTTCTTTTTCCCTCTCTTTGGATCTTGTCAATGGAAAAAAAATAGCACCGATACTTTTCGAAAGTCTTCATGTCGTGTCCGACACTCCGACACGTTTCGATACGTTCCGACACGTGATCAACTCTTCCCGACACGCGAGTTTGAAATTTCGACACGCGATTCCGATACGCATCTGTATGCCAGGTTCAATTTTAAAAAATTTCAATATTTGAGGGGTTGAAATATAAATATATGAAAAAATAATGAAAATAACAAAAATAAATGGAAAAAAAAATTATCGCTCTTAAGTTTCTCACTTATAAGTTTTGACATTCCCATGAATGACGATGGAACCCCTCTTTTCTCGCCAGCTTGCTCCGCCGCCCCCACAAACTTAAAGTTGTGGCCGACAACATCCACCAGGATTTGCCAGCTTTATTTGGAAAAATAAGAGAGGGAAAAAGAAGAAGGGAAGATTTTCACCAAAAAAAAAAGAAGAAGGGAAGAATCCAAAACAGACAACAAAAAAGCCGTAGATCACGTTGGGCCGAGCACCCCCGCCCGCTCGCGTCTCTGTCGAGATCATCTGCTTTGGATTCTTCCCTTCTTCTTTTTCCCTCTCTTTGGATCTTGTCAATGGAAAACAATAGCACCGATACTTTTCGAAAGTCTTCATGTCGTGTCCGACACTCCGACACGTTTCGATACATTCCGACACGTGATCAACTCTTCCCGACACGCAAGTTTGAAATTTCGACACGCGATTCCAATACGCACAGGTTCAATTTTAAAAAATTTCAATATTTGAGGGGTTGAAATATAAATATATGAAAAAATAATGAAAATAACAAAAATAAATGGAAAAAAAAAATTATCGCTCTTAAGTTTCTCACTTATAAGTTTTGACATTCCCATGAATGACGATGGAACCCCTCTTTTCTCGCCAGCTTGCTCCGCCGCCCCCACAAACTTAAAGTTGTGGCCGACAACATCCACCAGGATTTGCCAGCTTTATTTGGAAAAATAAGAGAGGGAAAAAGAAGAAGGGAAGAATCCAAAACAGACAACAAAAAAGCCGTAGATCACGTTGGGCCGAGCACCCCCGCCCGCTTGCGTCTCTGTCGAGATCATCTGCTTTGGATTCTTCCCTTCTTCTTTTTCCCTCTCTTTGGATCTTGTCAATGGAAAAAAATAGCACCGATACTTTTCGAAAGTCTTCATGTCGTGTCCGACACTCCGACACGTTTCGATACATTCCGACACGTGATCAACTCTTCCCGACACGCGAGTTTGAAATTCGACACGCGATTCCAATACGCACAGGTTCAATTTTAAAAAATTTCAATATTTGAGGGGTTGAAATATAAATATATGAAAAAATAATGAAAATAACAAAAATAAATGGAAAAAAAAAAATTATCGCTCTTAAGTTTCTCACTTATAAGTTTTGACATTCCCATGAATGACGATGGAACCCCTCTTTTCTCGCCAGCTTGCTCCGCCGCCCCCACAAACTTAAAGTTGTGGCCGACAACATCCACCAGGATTTGCCAGCTTTATTTGGAAAAATAAGAGAGGGAAAAAGAAGAAGGAAGAATCCAAAACAGACAACAAAAAAGCCGTAGATCACGTTGGGCCGAGCACCCCCGCCCGCTCGCGTCTCTGTCGAGATCATCTGCTTTGGATTCTTCCCTTCTTCTTTTTCCCTCTCTTTGGATCTTGTCAATGGAAAAAAATAGCACCGATACTTTTCGAAAGTCTTCATGTCGTGTCCGACACTCCGACACGTTTCGATACGTTCCGACACGTGATCAACTCTTCCCGACACGCGAGTTTGAAATTTCGACACGCGATTCCGATACGCACAGGTTTAATTTTAAAAAATTTCAATATTTGAGGGGTTGAAATATAAATATATGAAAAAATAATGAAAATAACAAAAATAAATGGAAAAAAAAATTATCGCTCTTAAGTTTCTCACTTATAAGTTTTGACATTCCCATGAATGACGATGGAACCCCTCTTTTCTCGCCAGCTTGCTCCGCCGCCCCCACAAACTTAAAGTTGTGGCCGACAACATCTACCAGGATTTGCCAGCTTTATTTGGAAAAATAAGAGAGGGAAAAAGAAGAAGGGAAGAATCCAAAACAGACAACAAAAAAGCCGTAGATCACGTTGGGCCGAGCACCCCCGCCCGCTTGCGTCTCTGTCGAGATCATCTGCTTTGGATTCTTCCCTTCTTCTTTTTCCCTCTCTTTGGATCTTGTCAATGGAAAAAAATAGCACCGATACTTTTCGAAAGTCTTCATGTCGTGTCCGACACTCCGACACGTTTCGATACATTCCGACACGTGATCAACTCTTCCCGACACGCGAGTTTGAAATTTCGACACGCGATTTCGATACGCACAGGTTCAATTTTAAAAAATTTCAATATTTGAGGGGTTGAAATATAAATATATGAAAAAATAATGAAAATAACAAAAATAAATGGAAAAAAAAAATTATCGCTCTTAAGTTTCTCACTTATAAGTTTTGACATTCCCATGAATGACGATGGAACCCCTCTTTTCTCGCCAGCTTGCTCCGCCGCCCCCACAAACTTAAAGTTGTGGCCGACAACATCCACCAGGATTTGCCAGCTTTATTTGGAAAAATAAGAGAGGGAAAAAGAAGAAGGGAAGAATCCAAAACAGACAACAAAAAAGCCGTAGATCACGTTGGGCCGAGCACCCCCGCCCGCTCGCGTCTCTGTCGAGATCATCTGCTTTGGATTCTTCCCTTCTTCTTTTCCCTCTCTTTGGATCTTGTCAATGGAAAAAAATAGCACCGATACTTTTCGAAAGTCTTCGTGTCGTGTCCGACACTCCGGCACGTTTCGATACGTTCCGACACGTGATCAACTCTTTCCGACACGCGAGTTTGAAATTTCGACACGCGATTCCGATACGCACAAGGTTCAATTTTAAAAAATTTCAATATTTGAGGGGTTGAAATATAAATATATGAAAAAATAATGAAAATAACAAAAATAAATGGAAAAAAAAAATTATCGCTCTTAAGTTTCTCACTTATAAATTTTGACATTCCCATGAATGACGATGGAACCCCTCTTTTCTCGCCAGCTTGCTCCGCCGCCCCCACAAACTTAAAGTTGTGGCCGACAACATCCACCAGGATTTGCCAGCTTTATTTGGAAAAATAAGAGAGTGAAAAAGAAGAAGGGAAGAATCCAAAGCAGATGATCTCGACAGAGACGCGAGCGGGCGGGGGTGCTCGGCCCAACGTGATCTACGGCTTTTTTGTTGTCTGTTTTAGTCTTTCCACCCGCACCCGGCAACTACCATCGTGGAAATCGCTCCCGGATCTAAGCAACTTTCAAGAGGGAACACGCGCACACACGAGAAAAGAGCCTACGTAAGTTTCTTTTTTTGGTTTTTTCCTTCGATTGGACCGATCCTTCATGATTGTATATATGCTGGAGCTAATGATTATGTTTTCCCAATCATTTTATAGTCAATCATACATAAGAGAAGATCAATCAAGATCAAAATATTTTGGATGTTATATTGACTATAAGCCTTGTTAAATCCTAACAAAAATTCCCACCTTTAAAACCCAAGTATGTCCGAGCCTCATTCCTCCGTACTTCATGGCAATGAGTCCAGCATGTTCCGCTGATGGGGGCGGAAAGGACGCCACTGCCCACGGCGCGCCAACAGAAATCAATCATTGAGGGCGAGGGCAGAACGGTCATTTCATCGCCGGCTAGGGCCCCGATCACGTGCGGGCGGGGGTGCTCGGCCCAATGTGATCTACTGCGGGACTCTGCACGGGGGCTACGGTGCGGTCGCACTGACTGACAAATCTACGCTATCCCAATCCGCGATTGGCCACTGTATGCGGGACGCGTGTACGGACGGCGTGACTGCGCGTCCCACCGGATCACATCACAGCTAGCGGAATTTTTGGGGCGCTCTCATTGGTCAGTGAGTCTAGGGGACGGTGCCGTAGCGCGCCTTTTTCTTGAGGGGAGGAACCTGCGCCGTGCGGTTTACCTCGGTTTATATTGGATGTTGAGTGCGTTTGGTTGGACTTTTGAGGAAAGTCTTTGGCAAAATGTAAAGGACTTTGAGGTTAAGGAGTTTTTTAAAACGCAAATGCGTTTGGTAAATTGTAATCTAAAAGTCCCTTGGAAAGTACCTTTAGGCAAAATGGTGTTTGGAAAAATTTACATTTACAAAGGATTTTTATAAAAAAATTAAAAATAAAAAATAAATGGTTGGCCGGCAAAGGGTAAGGTTGCCGACGATTGAAATTGTCGCCGGCGGCCGAGGTCTCAAGTTGCAAGACCTCACGCGGCCGCCGGAGACCACAATTCCTCCTTCATCTGTTGCTCCATCCACCGCCGTCAAGTCTCACCCCTGCCCCCGCCTCACCGACGCCGCCCTCACCGTCGTCGTCGTCGCTTGCGAGAACGCCTTCCTCTCCCTCGACCTCTCCGGACTCAGACGACCCAGATCTGGTTCGCCGGAGGTCGGGCGACCCAGATCTAGGTCGCGGCCACTCAGACGACCCAGATCTGGGTCTCGGTGACTCAGGCGACCCAGAGTCGGAGGTCGCACGACCTCACCGCGACCGAGATCTAGGTTGCCTGAGTCGCCGCAACCCAGATCTGGGTCGCGCGACCTCCGGCGACCCAGATCTGTGTCGCCGGAGGTTACGCGAACTCGCCGCGACCTAAAGGTCGCGGCGATGCGACTCCCGAGGGTCACCGAGGTCATGCCACTGGCCGGCGACGGTTGCCGTGACCACACCGGCCTCACGCCGACCTCCGTCGAGCCCGTCGTCAAGCACGTTGTCAGCCCCTCGCGATCTCGCTCGCCAATCTCAACGAAGAAGAAGGTGAACAGTTACGAGGGCAAAACCGGAAAAATGAAATGTTAGTAAGGATATTTATGGAAGAAAATTTATCACTTATTGGCCTCTCAGCATTCCGAGAAGGCTGAATGCCCAAGGCAGCCTCTTAGGGTGTGCATGGAAACGTTTCTTAGAAACGTTTCCGGCACACTTCTGTACGGAAAGTGTTCCCCGGAACAAAAAAGGAACAGAAACGCGTTTGGTTGCGTTTTTGTTCCTTTTTTTTTTTGTTTCTGGAACGAAATAAGAACAAAAAAAAGAAACAAAAAAAAGTTGTTTCTCGCTCTAGAAACGTTTTCTCTCTCTCTTCTTCTTCTCTTTTTCTTTTCTTCTTCTTTTTTTTCCTTCTTTTTTCTTTCGCCGGTCGCCGGCCTCGGCCATGGCCGGCGACCGGCCGTCGAGGCTCGGCCTCGCCGAGGGCCGGCGAGCCTCGCCGTGGCTGGGCGAGGCTGCCGGCCCCATTGGCCGGTCGCCGGAGGCCGGGGACCGGCTGGAAAAAAAGAAAAAATAAAAAGAAAGGAAAAAATAAAATAAAAATGTTTAAAAAATTAAAAGAAACAAAAAAAGAATAAAATTTACCAAACGTGTTTTTGTTCATTTTTTATTCCCGGACCAAACGTTACCAAACGCGTTCTTTTGTTCAAAAATTGTTCCCGGAACGTAAACATTTTTTTTTGTTTCGTTCTCTAACAAAAAAGAATGTAAACGTTACCATTCGCACTTACCGCCGCCGCCAGCCTTCCAAAGGCCTGCTTTGCCTTAATTATCTTTGCAAAATAATTTCCTAAACACCAAATTTTAGCCCAAAGGGCTTTGAGTGCTCAAAGTGGCTTGGCAAAGCCACTCCCAAACGCACCTATATGTTATATTGACTATAAGCCTTGTTAAATCCTAACAAAAGTTCCCACCTTTAAAACCCAAAAATGTCCCAGCCTCATTCCTCCATACTTCGTGGCAATGAGTCCAGCACGTTCCGCTGATGGGGGCCGAAAGGACGTCACTGCCCACGACGCGCCCACAGAAATCAATCATTGAGGGCGAGGTCAGAACGGTCATTTCTTCACCGGCCGGGGCCCCGATCACGTGCGGGCGGGGGTGCTCGGCCCGACGTGATCTACTGCGGGACTCTACACAGGGGCTACGGTGCGGTCGCACCGACCGACAAATCTACGCTATCCCAATCCGCAATTGGCCATTGTATGCGGGATGCGTGTATGGACGGCGTGACTGCGCGTCCCACCGGATCACATCACAGCTGGCGGAATTTTTGGGGCGCTCTCATTGGTCATTGGGTCTAGGGGACGGTGCCGTAGCGCGCCTTTTTCTTCAGGGGAGGAACGTGCGCCATGCAGTTTACCTCGGTTTATATTGGATGTTATATGTTATATTAACTATAAGCCTTGTTAAATCCTAACAAAAGTTCCCACCTTTAAAACCCAAAATTCGAGCCTCAAGTTCGCTGGCCGAGCTTGAGCTCGACGACGGAGGATTGAGACGGTAGTGAGGTGGTGGTGGAAGGTGATTCGCGAGATTAAGTTGACAGTGTATTTGAGTTGAGGCGTCCGCGCCCTCGGCAGAAAGAAAAAGCAAAAAAAGAAAAAGAAGAAAAATAAAAGAACGAACATTAATTAAAAGAGAGAGGGGATGCAAGAGTGGAAGAGTTTCCGACGGATGGCCAAAAGTGACGCGTGGACGTGTTCGCTGTTGAATGGATTTGTGTAATTGTTACTTACGCCCCTAATATTTCCTCCAACCGACCAGTGGGACGTGTGTAACGTGCGTCTAAGGAATCTCGTGATATCTTTACTTTTGTCGAAAGTAAAACATATTTTTGGGACAAGGGAGAAGGCTAAGCAAAAAAAGTGTCATTGTAACAGTTACACAGCAAATTGACAGCATATGCCTGTAAATAACTTTAACAACAGCTTTTCACAACAAAGTGATGAATACTAAAATATGTCACCACTTTTGCTGTGCTTCTTATGATAAGTTGTTTTGAATGAGAAGTAAAACAGTTGATCAAAGGATTAAATTGAGGCTGAGATCAACTCCAGTCACATTGATCTCACGCTCAAAAAGAAGAATACCAATCGAACAAAAAAGACCTTACCTTTCATAACTCCGATTATAATCTGGGTCAGAATGATCTTTTTCTTTGTCTCTAAGAATGGCTACCCTAGATTGTGTGCCGCCATCTCTAATGCCTGTATTCTTATAAACATCCACCATGGGAATCCTGCACACTTCATTATCATCTCTGTTCAGAGATATATTCCTCCGGTTAGTTGAGGCCTAAGAACGAACTTAACCTGTTCAGCCTTTTAACATGCTAGTCTGAATATTGCAAGAACCTACAATATTGCAAGAACAAGACAAAAACCATTTTAACATGTTAGTCTGAATCTGGAGACAAGAGATAATTTAACAGTGAACTTTACAAATAAAAGAAAGTACATAATGCAAATAGTCTTGGAAGTCGACAATGAGAGACTCGTCCTCAAGATCCTCCTCAGGCGAAACTCCAAATAACCAATCTCTGGTGCATAGCTCAGCCTCCACATTTTCAGGCGAAAGGGAACTACGATATTTATTTAGGATGCGTCCTCCAATGCTAAAGGCTGACTCTGAGGCAACAGTAGTGATAGGAATACTCAATATATCACGTGCCATGAGAGATAACTCGGGATATCGATGTGAATTAGCTTTCCAATAATCAAGGACATTGAGATTAGGGAATTTTTTTCTATCAACCCTGGGCTCCTCTAAATACAAATCCAATTGTGATTTAGTAGATTGCAAGCCAAAGCGTTCACTCTCAAATGCATCATACTCATCAAGATTGTCCCCAATGTTTTCGACAATGTCCTCAACTGAAATGTTACCTTAACTAATTGAAGATGCAAAGCGATCATCTCTCGATGTAGAGGTCACATATTCATAAAAAAGCATATAAAGTTTTTCTCGAATGCTCTGTACAAAATTCAAATGATCATCCATCTCTAACTAGCAAAATTCTAACAAGTGTAGCTTATAGTGAGGATCTAATACAGCAGCAAAAGATAAGACAACACTGTAACACTTCCAATATTTTTCAAACTTCTTTAGCATTGCCATAGCCATAGATCTAATAGCTACATCCTCACTATTCCTTGCATTTATCAAACGAAGCTGAATCTGCCATACTCCATAGAAATATAAATTTGCCGTAAGATATCTAACTCCGGAGAAGAGAGTAGTAATATCATAGAAAGGTTGCAACAAGAATGCAATTTTCTTGGCTCTAACCCAATCCTCAGGTGATGGACATGTAAGAAAGTTAGAATCAATAAGCTTCAAATGAGAAAATGCATGTTCAAAGACCAAAGCACCTTCAAGCATTAAGTACGTGGAGTTCCATCTAGTTGCCACATCTTGACGTACCTTTTTACCCGTCTTCAAGCAAGACTGTGTTATACACTCAACAAATTTTGCTCTCCTCCCTTGTGTAGCTCTCACATATTTGACAGATTCTCTAATATTTACAATAATCCATCAATCATCTTTAGACCTTATTGGACAATAAGATTTAGAATGTGTGCACCACAACGTACATGAAAAAACTTCCCATCACACAACAAAGAGGATCTCATAGAAGGTGTACTTTTCCAAATATCAACCATACTGTTATTGTATGATGCATTATCCAATGTGATACTGAAAATTTTCCTCTCAATGCCCCACTCTCTCAACAAAGTCAGCAATTTTTCCAATAAAATGGCGCCATTATATAGAGGTGGCACGTATTAGAAGCACAAAACCTTTGCAGGCACTTCCCAATTCTCATCAATATAATGGATAGTGACGGTATCAGTTGTCACAGAAGTCCACAAGTCAGAAGTTAAACATGTTCTGCTAGAAGGTGAGATTATATTTGATTTCAAATTTCTCTTCTCCTTCTCATAAACTTTTACCACATCACTTTTTGTTGTATTCCTCGATATGTGCTTCACATTGGGATTAAGATAACTAAGCAACTCTCTGGTAGCCTCATGCTCTACAAAAGAGTATGTGTAATTGTGTTTGACTATTGCTTTTGCTAGCTTGCTTCTAAACACAGTTTGATCAAACTGTTCTATGGAATCATCAATGTTTGCCTCTCGATTGGGACAAGTATGTAAATGACGCAACAAATTTTTTGTCCCATGGCTAGCCATGTAAGCTGATTTGCACCATTTACACTTGGCATTTTTCTTGCCATCCTCATCTGTGAATTTTTCGAATTCAGACCATACAGTAGAAGTGCATTTTTTCGATTGTTTAGAGCAAGTAGAGTTATCTTCCACATCCTCATGAAGTAAGGATACAACTCTACGCCTCTTAGACCCTTTTGTTGTTGAATACTCTTCTTGATCCTCGTTAGATCTTGACTTGTCAACTAATTTGTTAAAGAAAACGTGAATTAGAACAAGTTATTTACTCAAAGAGAAAATGACATTTTATATTTCTATTTAACACTAAAAGAAAACATCTCCAACTTTCATTCTCCTTTAAGAGTAGAGTACAAAAGAGAAAACACGCGGAAGACCCAAAAGGAACTACTTTGCCCATTTACAGGGAACACATCCACATGGAATTGCACAGTTCACACAATCTACAAAACACCGAAGCATAAACTGATCATACAGCACCCTTCTCATAGGAGGACTCCCAAAAACATACTTGACGACAGATTTAAGACATACTGTTTTGCAAGAGAAACCAAAAAAAAAAAAAAAAGGCATACTGTTTCTTAAAGCATCATCCTATCTGAAAAACATCTGAAAAGAAAAGATGATGCTTGTGAAAGTAAAAGACGACAGATTTAAGACTAAATGGTTGGGGTTTTTCAGTGTGGCCCATTCTAATGAACAGGGTGTGACCTTTTACAAGTGCCACTGTATGCGACAAAAACTCCTCAATTCCACTAGACCGCAAGTGGAAACCACCATAGCTATTGCAAAGGATGAACAAATAATGCAGTATTAAACGGTT
The DNA here is from genome assembly GCA_016097485.1 of Eucalyptus sideroxylon x Eucalyptus melliodora. Taxonomy (NCBI): domain Eukaryota; kingdom Viridiplantae; phylum Streptophyta; class Magnoliopsida; order Myrtales; family Myrtaceae; genus Eucalyptus; species Eucalyptus sideroxylon x Eucalyptus melliodora. Next base: position 63,598,120 of record CM027826.1, on the reverse strand, counting down.
CATACACGGGCAAAGCACGGGGCTGATCCAGTATAATCTACCCAAGAAAAGAACACGGATGCTATTTTAACATGAGAAACCATAGCATTGAGGTTTAGCAGATGAATTAATGGCTGTCTTATGACAGCCTTAAATATAGAGGTCCACCTATCACATTCAAATCATCCAATTTCCAGCACGGTGAAGTTCAATTAAAATGAATGTTACTTGGAAAAGAAAAAAAAAGAACACATCAGAAGAGCTTCTTATAATGTCATCATTTCTACAAAAAGAGATGCCGTGAAATAGCACTATCTCTGCATGAAACTGTCCTGAGCAGCAAAGAATCTCCTACTCATACCTCAGAAGTCAAGACAATGACAAGGTAAATGCTGTAAGGCATAGCGATTTTCTCTAAATAAGCGTCTACACCACGATGAAACTGCAAGCTAACTCCACCCGGTTTCTGAAGTCAAATGTGCCCGAATACTCACAAAAGTATATCAGAGACAGATAAACGTAGCAATTGAGGAGAAATTCTCCCCTGTGCCTAATCTACAATGAGCACCAAGCCCAGTTCACCAATTTCACTTCCCATGCCCATAAGAACCCGACCAACCCCAAGTTTCCCTCTTTATCCAAGCAATTCGCTAGAAAACAACATGTTGATCCAAAATAGCAGAATTGCAAACGGAAAGGGAGAAAAAAAAGGGGTTACCGATTGGTAGGCGGATTCGAGAGGATGAGATCCGACGACCTCACTCTTGACGCCTTGGAGGCCAAATTGTAGGGCGTCAGCTTAGACACCTTCGATTTTGTGGGCGAGCCACGGAGGCGAGCGGCAGAGGCGGATGACGAAGCTCGTCGACCTTTGAGGGAGCAATGGAGGCGAGCCTTAGAGGCGGGCGGCGCGCAGCGACTCGGAGGCGAGCTACGGCGGCGAGTAGCGGAGGTGGGTCGAAAATGGGTCAGCGGTTGACGAAGTTGAAGGTCGAAAATGGGTTAGCGATTGACGAAGGTGAAGGTCGAAGGTGAAGGTCGAAGGGTCAGTGGCTGAGGAAGTTCGTGTCTATTGGGTTTTAAAAATGGGTCGAAAATGGGTCAGAAGGTGTGACCCATTTTCGACCCATATAAAACTGAACCGGGTCAAATGTGGGTCATGGCCTATTACAACTTCATAACCCACATTCGACCCGTTTATGAAAAATATGGGTGCAAAATGGGTGCCACCTCTACTTGCCAAGAACACGGCAGCTGCCATCATAGTGAAACCTACATCTGACTCAAGCCATGTAATTTCTCTTGCCTCAGATTTACTTTACGGTCTCATTGTGTCCTTCAATGTGCCTCTTCTTTGTGGCCCTACTTCCGTTGAACGGTGAATAATGTGAAATTTGGGTCGGACGGTGGCAAATTCCTTGGAATCTTTGTGGCAAAGCGCGAGTGACGGGGAATTTAATTGGCTCTTTGCTATAAAGCTGCTAATTTGGGATCTTTCGTTAATATTAATATTATATTGTTTTTGCTTTCTTTATTCAATCAAAACAGCAAATGCCACGGATGAAAAAATTATTAGAGTACCCGTGGAAGCATGCGTTGCTACTTTAGAAAGTGTTGTGCCTTCGATTGATTTAGAGAGAGAGAGAGAGGCCATGTGCACTACCTGTCGATTCTTGATCGACCGCTTGTAGCTTGCAGCTTGAGAGAGAAAGAGAGAAAGAGGCCACGTGCGCTACCTGTCGATTCCTGATCGACCGCTTGCAGCTTGCAGCTTTTTTAACATTATTGAATACTCTTTTGTCTTCTTTTCTCAATTTTTAAATTCTATTTATTCTATTTTTTTAAACCTAAAAATATTTATATTTTGCCAACATTGGTAATACTCTCTTATTTATTTATTTATTTATTTATTATTATAATTTGATGTGGCGACATGCAAAAGGTGCCTTTTGTTTTATTAATGGTGAAAAAAATCATTTTCCCCTATATTTTAATTAATTAATTTCGGCCTTGCAAAATTGACCAATGAACCATTCCAAGGAGGAGAAGTTTGACTTCTAAAGAAGTTACCTGCCTGCCTTCATTTGATTGCTGAATATGCCCTACGCTAGGAGCTAGGTACGTAGTTGAAGCAGTCCTCTCAAGATGCTTGGAAATAGAGTAGAGGACATTCTTGTCTTTTAATAATAATGTAGTAGAACTACCCAAAAAATATAGGGTTAATACCCTAAAAAACCATAAACTAATACACTTGTGATAAATTAACCCTAAACTATTTTTTTGACCATAAAAAACTCCAAACAGGTATTCCTGTAACAAATTTACCCCGACTTACCATAAAAAACCTTAAACCGGTACATTTATGACAAATTTACCCAAAACTAATTTATTCGACCACAAAAAAAACCCCAAACTGATAAATTTGTGACAAATATACCATCCGTTAAATTAAATTAATACCACAAAAAAATCACAAAAATTATAAACTATGATAAATGAAGAGTAAAATCCTAAATTTGTATACTAATAAACTGTCACGTGTCATTTTAACTTAATATTTTGATGGTAAAATTTAACAAAAACTAATCAATGGTAAATTTGTCACAAGTGTACCGGTTTTGAGTAAATTTGTCAAATGTATACTAGTTTAGGGTTTTTTGTGATAAAAAAAAAAATAGTTTGAGGTAAATTTGTCACGGTATGTACCAATTTAGGGTTTTTCGGGGTATTAACCCAAAAATATATATCAAATAATTTCAATAGCTCTTTTTTTTTTTTTTTTTTTTTTTTTTGGCTTTGCTTTGAAAAGTATAAAGGGGTTTTTGCTTTTTCTCATCTTGGTTCTTATGATCAAAAGCCTTCCTCCTTGCAAAAGCACATATGCAAATGACAAGTTCAACTGCTTCATTAATTTGTCAATCACAAATTTAGCGTCTTGTAAATGAGATAAAATATGATTCTACAATATTTCCTACAGACTATAATTTCATAATATGTTTGGAGTTTAGTTACCTAAAAGATTCCTTTTCGTAACAAGGTAAACACAATTTAATATGTAACATACAAATAGAAACAAAGATTACATCCAACAGCCATAACTTCAATGGTTGGAGAAGACGAATAGTCGTGACTGAAGGCAAGACTGGAGTACGAATATATTAGTGGGGGAAATTTTGGAAGAAAAAAAGTTCATTAACCTTGGAAGTTGCCTTCCAAAAATGCTAAATATCAATTTTTAGTGGGGACTTGTCTTTAGTTTTTAGTTTTGCAAATATTGACATTTCCCCAAAGTGATGCAAAAGCAATTAACCAAATGTCCTGATATTTTTCTCGAAGGACTTTAGAGAGCCCAAAATTCATAGGGAGAACCAAACTAGAGGAACCCCCTAGTGGGTTCACATGTACTTTCTCATAGTAATGGAAGGTTATTAATGTTGTGTGTGAGCAATAAGTATAAGCAGAACAAAGCAGAGAGGCAATAAAGGGGGCAAGCAACCATCTCTAGCATGCTCAATTCAAAATCGTGAGTGGTGCTCTGCTATCGGAAGCAATTAGACAACAAGACGTATTCATACGCAATATGCAAGCCTAGGGATCTCTATGGTGAAATCGCTCCCCGAAAGTCCTTAAATGATTGAGTGAGTATGTACAATGAGAGAGTTACGATGAGAGATGAACATAGTCTTGCTACATGGGAATCTATGGTTAATGGAATCCATGATCCATGTTTCGTGGCACATCAATCGCAACATATCATGATGACATGCACTCGATATAAGTTATTGTGTCGTAAGGATGCTAATAGACACGAAACCCGCTAGAAAAAAGGGTTAGGAGATTGGTCAGGCCTTCTTTAACGAGCCTCGTTCCAATATAATATAAGCCAAGACTCTCACATCCTAACAAGACATGTCTTGGATTAATTACTACGTGGCTGTAGCTAGTTATATGGGCTACCTTTTTTGTCCTTTTTTTAGCCAAGAGTATCGCAATAAACCACCCTAATTTGGGCTTTAAATAGCAAAAAAAGTACCATTGGGATTGAGCCCATCTGCTGGTCAAAAAGTACAAGTATGTTTGGATTTCGCAAAGTAATTTGGGTAAGCTGCTTTGAGTTTTGGGATTCGAAATGGCAAGATTTGAGCTCAAAGAGCAATTGGGGTAATTAACGACTTCTTAATCTATGAAACGGTAGCTTGAAATTAAGCTGCGATTGGCAGGCTTTGAGTATGTATTCATAAGATTATGAATTCAAAAGGCAAAGGAGAGTGATGGGTTTTTCTTTGATGGGCCTAAGTAGGGCCCATCCGCCCATGTTGGGCCCAAAATCCCAGCCCGTGAGTTAAGGGCCCATGGAGGAAGTTATTATAGATAAAAGAATAAAAGGGAAAATCTAAAAGGCGGTTATTCTAAGAAGTCACATATTTTTTAAAAGAGAGATTACGTTCTCTTAAGTTACTTCTCACCATTTTCTCCCTAAGAAAAGAATAGGATTATCCTCTAAAGAACAGTGTCCGGATTCCTTCTTGAATCACAACATCGGTGTTTAATCTATGGAAGATAAGGTACGTTCAATCCCGTGATGATCGGTGATACATGTGTTTTCTTGGGCTTGCTTCCGCTTCGTTGCTTTTGGGGTTCGATTGAGTGTCGAATTGCTATATTTGGGAATCCGTTATTTTCCTAACATTGGTATCAGAGCAATGTTCGTGTTTATGAATTGCTTTTAATTGATTTTTTCGTAAAATGCCGCCATCGGCCGATCGGGGACCGAAAGTCCCCACATCGTCTTGTTCCCCCTAGTCTTTTGAATTTCGTAAATCGAAGTTCGTTTTTGATAGCCTAAGGTTGTAGGTTTCGTTGATATGAGTAAATCGACTAGTGGCTCATCGTCGGAAGCCGCTGGACGCGCTACCACGCGCGGCCAAACTGTTCGGCATCGTCGGCGCGTACGTGGCACGTGTGCGGCAACCGCCAGCGCGTGCTTCGCACGTGCCTGCATGTTTTTACTGTTTTGCCCCTGTTTTTCTCAAGAATATTACATTTTTGCCATTGGTGGTTGTTTTTACGATTATGCCCTTATTGTTCGACGTTATTACTATTTTACCCCTAGGTGAGTCGGTCGGTTTGACCCGACCTGACTCGTCAGACTTGTTGACTCGACCTGGTAATCCTTTGAACGTTGACTAGTGTTGACCACTGTTGACTGGAGTTGATCGGCGTTGATCGCCACGAATTAAAAAAGAAAGAAGGAAAATTATGTATTTTCTATTTTGTTCGTTGTGGATTATAAGTAATCCATTTTTTGTTCTGCATTTGTTGCAGGAACCATGATACATTATGCACACATAACTGCATTTCTGAAAATGGACGAAGAAGAGGTGAGACTTAAAGGGCTAAAAACAGAATTAGATCATTATCAGTAAAATGATAGTGATGTAGTATCACACATAGTCAAGGTCAATCAGATGATATAAGAAATCATTTGGACTGGTTATCATATGCCGGATTTTGAGAATGTGTCGGCTTTAATGAACACTCTTCCACCTGAATGGAAGATAGTGTTAGATCGACTATGGGAGGTCAACGTGGTCCCAGATTATAGGAGGATTGCATTAGCTTTTGTAAGAGAGTACTATAGAATTGAGTTAATCAAGACTTTAACCCTTGGGTTTATTGTCACATGGCGTAGAGTGAATGCACCTTGGAGGTGAAATCATTTGGAATGGTTATCCTATGCTGGATTTTGAGAATGTGTCGGCTTTAATAAACACTCTTCCACCTGAATAGAAGACAGTGTTAGATCGGTTATGGGAGGTCAACATGGTCCCAGATTATAGGAGGATTGCATTAGCTTTTGTAAGAGAATACTATAGAATTGAGTTAATCAAGACTTCAACCTTTGGGTTGAGTGTCACATGGCGCAGAGTGAATGCACCTTGGAGGTGGCATGAAAGCTCTCCAAAAGTTTTTCCGTGGTTGACCAATGTGCCTTCAAGATTTTCAGAGAATTTTACCAAGAGATTAGAAGAGACTTTTCCAATTTATGGGTTAGATGAGAATTTTTGGGTTTAGCAACTAAGAGCATAATTGATGAGTTGAACAAAGAAGAGAAATTGAACAGCGAGAATAGTGAAATATTGAATATGAAAATTCAACATGTGCTTGAAAAGCAGGAAGTACTAAAAGCTCTTAACCATGTTATGAAAGAACTTGAAGATGCTGTGCGCCACCTTGAGCTAGCAAAGGACCATCTAAAGGCATTTGAGCGGGACATAGATATTTGGCATGCCGATTTTAGCTCAAAAAGGGCTTCAAGCTCTAAGCGTAAGTGCATTGATTCGTTCAATGGATGGAAATGTACCAAGAATTAACCAACATAAAAGAGGAAAACATTCTCGAGTGAAGAGAATCTCAAGGGTGAAATGTTATAACTATGAACAGAAGGATCACTATGCTTGCGACTGTCGTGAGCCAAAGAATGTAGACACCCTTTATACTCTTAAGAACTTGGCTTATGTGTCAAGTTCTGTATTCTTAACTGAATCTAATCCTTTGTGGACTATAGATTTAGGAGCAACAGACCATATAGCGAAGGATAGAGAATCCTTTGTGGAATTTCAATGAGTACCAACTGAAACTAAGTGGATCTATGTAGGAAATAACTCCAGAGCTGAAGTAAAAGGGATTGACACTGTCAATTGAACATGCGTAGTGGACGCACTTTGTTCCTACATGATATTTTATATGCTTCGGAGATTCGTTGAAATTTAGTGTTTGTTTTAGTGTTGGTTAAGCTTGGTTTTAATTTGAATTTCCATAATAGTGGTGTAGATTTGTATTTGAATACAAACTACTATGGTTGTGATTTTTTTCTAGATGATTTTATTGTATTAAATGTTGACTGTGGTAATGTCAATGTTTGTTATTTTCTTTTCACGTCTTCTAATTCATATAATAATGATGTGAATGTGTGGCATGCTAGACTTGATCATATTGGCCAATAACATATGAATAGACTAGCCAAAAAAGGCTTGTTAGGCAATATTGAAAAATTCAATTTGCCCATATGTAAGCATTGTCTAGTAGGGAAAACAACAAGGAAATCATTTGGAAAAGGTAAAATAACTGAATTTCCTTTACATTTAATTCATTCTAACGTTTGTGGTCCAATGAATGTGAGAGGAAGACATGTAGCTGTTTATTTCATCGCATTTATAGATGATTATACTCGATTCCCTGGTATTTCTCATAAATCTGAAGCAATAAGTTATTTCAAAAAGTTTATGAGCTTGATAAAAAATCAATTAGATAAAAAAATAAAAGTATTGAGATCCAATCGAGGTCAAGAATATTTATTTGATGAGTTTAGAAATTTATATGATAAAAAAGGAATAGAAAGACAGTTGTCTATTCTCTATACTCCTCAACAAAATGGTGTTGCGAAAAGAAAAAACAAAACCTTACTGGAAATGGTTAGGTCTATGATGATGCATGTTAACTTACTTATCACTTTTTAGAGTGATGCTTTATTAACTACTACCTATATACTTAATCGTGTGCCTTCCAAATTAGTTACTTCCACTCCATATAAGTTATGGATAGGTAGAAAATCAGACTTAAGTTTTTTTAAACTGTGGGGTTGTGCTACCTGTACTCATGAGCCCTCTCATAAATTTGCGAAATTGGGTCCTAGAGGCAAGAAGAGTATTTGCATAAGATACTCAGAATACTCGAAATGGTATGTGTTTATAGGTGAGCAGAAAAATGAGAGTATAATTGAATTTGAATTACGGGATGTCACATTCTTAGAGAATGAATTTCCTAAGAAGGGCGAAATAGGTGAGGATTACTCTCTATTTGAAACCTTGGATCAAGATAATAAATTTAGTGGAGTTCGTCCAAGTGGGAGTAACATGAGAAGTGATGAATTTAATTCAACTCACTCTCAATTACAACCATATGATGAGACAATATTGTCATTATCTGATCTGAGTGGGAGCGTAATGGGGAATGATGTGCAAAGTATACAATCTCCCATACGGCGAACAAGTTGCAAAAACATTCATTGTCAACGTTTTGGCATTGAAGGTGAAACTTTTATGGTTGCTCCACAAGATGAAAATGAGCCAAGAAATGTTAATGAGGCTCTAAATTGCCCTATTAAGGAAAAAATGGATGCATGCAATGAAAGAGGAAATAGATGCATGTTTGGGAACTGGTTGATCTTCCAAAAGGACGCAAAGCCACCGGGAACAAGTGGGTTCTCAAAATAAAGCGTAAAGATGATAGCTCAATAGAAATATAAAGCTTGTCTTGTAGCAAAATGGGTATAATCAATATGAATGAATTAATTATGAGGAAACATTTTCTCCTATTATGAAATTTATCTCGATTCGTATTATTTAGGCAATAATGGCAAGTATGGATCTTGAGTTACATCAAATGGATGTAAAGACTACTTTAATCAATGGAGAATTAGAAGAAGAAATATATATGGAACAACATGTTGGTTTCATTAAGAAAGACCAAGAACAAAAGGTATGTCGACTTTTGAGATCGATATATAGCCTTAAGCAATCGTCAAGACAATGGTATATACGTTTTCATAATACCATAATGGCATATGATTTTACAATGATTGATGAGGATCATTGTGTATATATCAAAAGATCCAAAAATCAAATCATTATATGTTAATGATATATTGATTGTCAAAAGCAATGTGGAGTTTGTTATACTATTAAGAGTTGATCTTCCAACTTTGAGATGAAAGATATGGATGAGGCTGCATATATTCTTGGAGTTAAGATTTCAAGAGATCGTTTGAAGAGATCATTATCTCTTTCGCAAGAAACATACATACATAGGGTTCTCGAATGATTTCGTATGCAAGATTGTAAACCCATAGATACTCCTATTACAAAAGGTGAAGGATTGAGTCATAGAATGTGTCCAAGGACTCCACAAGAGAAGGGACAAATGCAATATTTTTTTTATGCTAGTGCTGTTGGGAGCTTAATGTACGCTATGATGTGTACAAGACCTGACATATGTTTTGCAGTTGGAATGGTGATATCTAATTCAAGTCAAGCACATTGGAAAGCCGTTAAAAGAATACCGAGGTATTTTAAGGGAACTACGATTATATTTGAGTTACCAAGAAAAGGATCTGCGACTTGAAGGTTATTCAAATGCTGATTAGGGAGGAGATTTAGATGAAAGGAAATCTACCTTTGGATTTGTTTTGTTTTTTTTACTGAATAATGGCGCCATAACAAACATGTATAGTCTTATCTACAATGGAAGCTGAGTTCGTGGCATTATCAGCAGTAATACAAGAAGGTGTTTGGCTTAAAAGATTTTTGGATTATTTAGATGTTATTGAAGGTGCCGCAAACTCTTTGTTGGTTAACCGTAATAACCAAGCAGCGATAGTGTACACCAAAGATCCAAAATATCATGGCAAGACAAAACATATAGATACCTATCGACACCTAAATTTTTGCCCAAAAATCATCTTCGAAAAAATGGGAACTTGTTTTTCTACAAAAACATTTCATGTTAAATTCTTGCATATAGATTATCTAGGTGTTTAATATAGTTTTTTTCTAAATGGAATATGTTTTCCTTAAAAAAAATTAAAAATATATAAAAAAAATTAAAAAGGAAAAAAAAAGAAGAAAAAAAGGTTGGAGCCAATGATCTAAATGTGACTAGCTAAGCCCAGGAGGTCGATTTGAATTAAATGGCAAATTGTGGCCAAAATGCAATTTCCAAAAGTTGAGGAACCAATTCGCAAATTTTGCTAAATTTAATCCGAGCCTTTAAATCATCATCTTAGCCCCCAATTAAGATGAAATTGAACTTGGGTCAGGTCTATTTAATCGAATTCGGAAAAAATGATCAAATTGCATTGAATTGGATATTTTAAGATAAGAAAATGGCCAACTTTAAGGAACTTTCTTGCAAAATTGGGTGGGCACAATTGCAAAATTTGGTCGAGATCTTAAACTACTATATATGAGCTTGCTAATTGATAAGAAATCGTAGCCAAATTGATGGATTAAAGCACTCAAATCAGCAACCAAAACTTAGTCCACAAGTGGGTCTTAATTCAAAGTTGCTGAGTAAGCAATATGGTGGCCCCACCATATCCTCCTCAGCTGCCCAACCAACCCGATCTCTGCACGTGATGGAAGAACATTATTGATACTGCAAGTGGACAAACATTGGTCAGGGATAAGCTGTTGAAGGCACGGAAAAATAGCACCAAATCCGCACACTCAACAGCTATAGAAGTAAAATTTTTTGGCTAAGTCAGAAAGTTGTTGAAGTAGCCCTATTGGCAGGCTTGGTAGGTGGACAAAAAATCGACCAAAAATCTCTTAATTCGGGGGATAAGATCACGGAAGCAAGCTCTTTGGAGGCACTAGAGAGAGGAGACGAGAAAGAGAGGAGGAAGCTCACGGTCGTCCTCCAAAAAACACCTTCAGAAGCAACTCCAGAAAAGAAAAAATCCAGAAATTCTAGATGAACCTTTAGAGAAAAAAGTGAAATTTTCACAAATTTTCAGTCAAAATTAGCCAAAACCTTCAACTAGAGAGTAAAACTTCACTCAAATATATTTCCATCCATAGGTCGCACGTCCCAAATGGAGTTTGAGAAGGTCTCTTAAAGCCCCCGAAAACCACCCTCCTAGCGGGAAGTCCGAAAATTTTTCTAGGTGTTGAGCCTAGTTGGTCACGAGTGAGGGAAAATGAGTGTTTTTGAGAAAATTCAGAGACAAATAAGAAAAATCTTGGCTTTCACCCCAAACTAGAATGTATATAGTTTGGTCTGGTGTTAAGTTTTCTAACAAAAGAGGTCCCGAAGCTTGATTTTGGACGTCAATGAAAACCTTTGTTATTAGTTCTTTCTTTGCAGATTTTATTTTCCAGTTGAAGAAGCCAACTTTCATGGGCCCCCTGAGGATAATTTCTTAGTTTCCTCGGCCAATAACCACTTGAAAAAGAAATTAGGAAGCAAAGTAAGTATCCTAGATGCATTTTTGTTCAATTTTGAACATGTTTCAAACATGAAAAATCAAGAGGAAAACCAGTCCAGAAAATTGATTTTTTAGGCTAGAATTTTTCTAAGTGTTGAAATCTCTTCAAGAGTCTTGCATGTTTGATTTGTTATGTCTATTTTCGTGCATTACTTGTCTTCATGAGCTTGATGAATGTTATATGGGAGTACCAATGATGCTGAGGTCGGCTTGGTTTGGTCTTTAAACCCCTGGGTAAACCATGAAATCGTCCACGACTTGAGCCAAAACCAAGCCCCCCCATATTGATTCATGGCTGGTCAGTGTGGACCTTGCATATATGCTTCTTGAAGAGGTCGTTTCGATGTGTTCAATTGATCATTCTCTGTGATGTTTGTTACATTTTAAAGTCCATCTTATCTACTTTCACTCGAATTAAGTAATGTTTCCTGTAGATCTTGGATGTGATGAGTGTTGGGGCTTGAATACGGGCATGCAACTTGTTTGCTTGACTTGGGTTCAAATCTAGATTTGTAAAATTAGCTCAAACCCGCATATTTGAGGACAATTTCAGCTTGGTTCTTGTATGTTTTAAGCTATGATTTCTATCTAATCTTGCTCTTTGCATGTGGTAGTATAATCTTGATACTTTAGTTCCATGTGAGATTGCTTATTAGTTGAGATTGAAGGTTGCAAACATGGCCCGAGGAAGCTGGTTTGGGGTGATTTGATGCACGCCAAGTGTTCAACGAAATGCACAAACCAAGTTTCGATTTTGAAACGATCGATTTGAGTTTGATTATTGTGATATTCATGTACTATGTTATTCCATGTTAGCATAGATGGGTTTAAAGAATTATTATTAATATTTAAAAAAAATCTGAAAATTTCAAAAAATATAAATTTTTTTAGATAGTATCAAATTAGAGCATAAATGACATTTTTGAGATTTTCCTAATTTTATATAGTCGTTATCCTAACTTGATGCTATTTTGATATTCTATAATCATTTTTGTAAATAATCTATTTTGCATAGATCAAGATTATTTAGAGTAATTTCATGCGTCTAGAATAATTTCATGCATATTTAAATTCTCGTTTTGCTCATGGGGGTCCTGTCCGGGCGTGATAACAAGGTCATGTAATATTATTTGCCCAACTTGTGTCGGGTTTTCCTTTTTCGCATTTATTTTTAAGTTATTTCAATTTCTTAGATGTTTACTTATGCACCGCTTTTCATTCATTTGAGTGGAAATTTCTCTTCTAAATTATGTTAGGATTAGTCTAGATATTAAGGAAAGCAAACCTACAAAAACATTTGCATGGACGCTTAGCGGTTCTATAAAGATTATAAGTGTTCTGGCTTTATTCCTATATGACTCGCATTTGTTGGATTGATGTCTTCATTCTTCTTGAAAGGAAGGCGAGAAAAAAACTCTGGATTTTCCCATAAATGATGGGAACACTTTTGAGCGAATTCCGAATGAGATTCTGAACAAGATTCTAACAATTTTTGCATGATTGGATCTAATAGACTCATTTGAATGGAAAAAAGTCTCTGAATATTAACGAATTCAGAGAATTGGTCTCTATACCTAAGACCTTTTCCAAGAATGATGCGAAGCTGAGAAAGTTGAGTCATGATGTCCCACCAAATTATCAAATCCTTATTGGGGAGAATGGATCCAAAAATCTTTGTGGTTATGGAACATTGAGGAAAAAACTGAACAGTGAATAGGAGTGGTCCTGACATTTGTGAAGAAAGTATCTCCAGAGGCGGAGTTGAAATATCGGACATAGGGAGTCTAATATTCTTCAGGTAAAACTTTAGTATCTAGAATGGAACAACTTACTCCAGTATCAATGAGAGCAATAACAGTGATAAGTTTGGCAGACTTTGAGGTGAGGATTTTTACAGGGAAATAGGGACAGTGAGTTTGACTTGAAAATATGTCAAGGCTTGGTTCTGAAGACGTGGGGGATATGTGAAAAATGTCTTCAGAATCTGAGTCTGACTCAATCTCACTGGAAGTTTGGTAAGAGGGAATGACACAAAGAATTTGTTTAGATGATTCTTCATCAACAGAGAATAAGGATTCAATGTCATCATTTTCAAGAGAAATACCCGTTTCATTCTCAATGTGATGAATTAGATGATTTTGACATTTTCTCGCTTAAGGACAATTTTTGGCAAAATGTCCTTTCTGATTGCAGATGAAGCAACGGTTTGATTTCTTATGGCCTGTGCGATCCTTCCTTTTGCGTAGGTATCGCAATTTCTTCTTTTTTCGGAAGTTCTTGGGGCCATGTTTGGATTTCTTAATCCAGAACTTCTTGAAATGTTTCTTTTTTCGAGAAAACTTACCATAAGTACCATCACAGTCTTGTTTTGAACATTTGATCTTTAACTTCTAGCGAGAGTAGGCTGCCTTGAGACCTTTATCATCTGTGATGTAGGTACGGACCATTTGGCCGTACCTACATAATAATATACTTTGGATATATGTTACGTTCAGTCTTGGCCGTCTTCAAACTTTGACAATATCCTTTACACGTTCTAGCATCTGCATAGTCTATTACTCAACCATCAAACATGTTAGTAGCATTATATTTATTTTGTCATTTTCAAAACATCATAAGGGATTTCCCTAACAATCTCCCCATTTTTAATGATGATAAAACAATCTTTGAATATGCAGATTTGTAAACATGCTTTTAAAAATATTAATTTCAATCAAAAGATATCATAAGATAGCAAATAAATTGAGCATAACAATATATAGAAAAATAATCGCAGCTCAATATTATGCCATAGATAATATCAACTAATCAACATAAATGCATATTCATATATTCTCCCCCTTTTTGTCATAATCAAAAAGCGATAATAATGGAAAAAGTATCATGTAGAGAATGATAACAAATATCTGGCATGAATCACAATTTCCAAAAATAAGCTTTTATAAAGTATCGAATATTAAAAATGTGCAATATAGCTCACTTCGATCATATATATCAGCAAATATCCAATAAAAATCACGGATGCATCATAAAATGCACGTACCATTTTTGTCATAATAAAATGATAATATCAATAAGAGATTTGTTAATGACAAAAGGTAAAAAAAAATGCACTAACTGGATTTTTTAGAATAAATTCTGACACATTTACCTTTCCTTCCATCCATAATAAGATCACGATCAATCCAAAAAGATTTTTCCATAATTGATCAAAGCTCCCCCTCAATTTGTTGCCTTTTTGAGATGATCACGATTCTTTTCCTTTTCTTTTGGATTTGATTTCTCCCCATTTTGTACGATACATAAGGGATTTCCTCAATAAGCAAAAATTTTGCACAAGAAATAGAATTTTTGAACTTCCAAAAGATAGTATAGAATATCCATGATTTTCTGATTGAGTTTTCCAAAATTCATATGGAAGATTCTTTTGTGACCTACAAATTCTTATATAACAGATAATAATCTTTGCAAAAATGTCACGTAATATATTCCATTGATTTGCGGATCAAACTTGCTAGATATAATATATCTTCTAAGAATATAGCAAGAATATCCATGAATATGCAGTAATATCTTTCAAAATCAAAGAGATTTCCCTGAGCATAAATTTTAGATATGCATTTTGCAAAAGGAAAATAGATATTTCTGTCACGTGCCAAAATTGCAATACCTTATATTTATAACAAAAGATATTCGCAATATAATAAACAATCATCCAAAATCATGATAAATGCACGTAGAAATTTGCAAGGCAGGATAAAAAATTTCTCTTACCCAAGGTATATGTTTCAAATATACCATTGAAAAAAGAAAATCATTGCCAATCTTCGCCTGGGATTCTTTTCTTATTGCACCAAAATCTGCGTAGATTTGCAATTATTCTTGCTTTATTGAATTTCCTGCAATTAACTCATTTCCTTTTTGGTATCCATCAATTTGGATCCTTTCATGACGTTAGAGCAAAATATATAATCACCAAATATTCTTTCTTAATTCATCATAACATAGTACTCAAAGAAAGAATATTATGCACAATGATATTTTGAAAAATAAATTCTCACTTGGTCATAGTATGATAAAAACAGAGAGAATAAAATTCCTTGAGTGTCTAAAACTATCTTGCATCATAAATTAATATCATGTAAAACAGATTTTTATTTGGCAAAATATGATAAAATCTTAGAGTATAAAATCAAACCAAATAAATTCATTTGTCTCAAAAAAATAATCACACGTATTATATCAAATCTCAATTCACGAATAATAAATCACACGATTCTTTCTTCAATAAAACAAATCAGATAATGTGATTTTTATAAAATCTGAATCAATCAATGATATATCGAATTTCAAGCATAATGAGAATTATGTGCCCAAAAACATTCCTTACCAACTTCTTATTTTCCTTTATTTCCTGCAAAAAAAAAAAAAAACTCATCTTTTCTTTGGCACCCATTTTTTCTTGGTTCCATGAGAGTTAGTAGAATATGCTGTTTTTATCCAATTTTTCTTGATAGGTCTCCAGTCTTTAGGACAATCTTTCTCAAAGTGTTTTGAATCTCCACAATTTGAACATTTGAGGGCATTTCGACCAACAGGTTTTACAAACACTTTTTGAAAATGATTTTTGTAAAATGTCTTTGGAGGTCTTTGTTTAAGTTTCTCCTTGACTTTAGGAAAATCAATTAGAGAATCATTTTCCTTATTGAAACCAAGTCCCGACTTATTATAGTAAGGAACTTGTATAGAAAGGATATGCTCTAATGCTTTTGATCCATTTGAAAAGCTTGTCGAAATATTTGAAAGTTCTTTCTTTAAAGAATCATTTTCTTTAACAAGCAAATCTCGATTTTCTTTTGTTTGTAAAAGATCTTGTTGCCTAATTTGAGAATTCTCTTTTTTAAGTTTGAAAATCCTTTTAAGAAAAAATTTGAGATTTGAATAAAGCTCATTTATATACTTTGAAGCTTTGAGAGGAATTTTTGAATTGCTTACCTCGATTTCCTCATCGGATTCTGAGTTTGTGTCCGAGTCAGACTTTGATTCTGAGTTTGTGTCTGAGTCAGACTTTGATTCTGAGTCTGTGTCTAAATCAGACTCAGATTCTGAATGTGCCATCAAGCATAGATTTCCTTGCTCATCATCTTCTTTTATTGTTCTTTTCTGGCCATTCTGCTTCTATTTTCTTTTTCCACTAAATTTGCTTCATTTTCTACTCAACTTTTTGAATTTCTCGATCATAAAAGCAAGTTCTTCGTCGTCCATGTCATTTTCTTAGTTTGTTTCATCAAAAACAGCATTAGATATTAAAGTAATGGACTTCTTACCTTCGGGATCTTCATCGTTGAGTTGCTCCACTTTATAGGATTGAAGAGTGCCAATCAATTCATCAACGGAAAGTGGCATAATCCTCTGAGTCTCCCGGATTGAGATCTTAACATGATTCCATTCTTTTGAGAGACCTCACAAGAGTTTGTTGACCTTCATCGGGGTAGAAATTTGCTGACCTTGATATGCTAAACCATTTACAATTTCTGTAAAACGGCTAAACATATCTCTAATCGACTCTCCTTACTTCATCTTGAAAGATTCATATTTGCCGAGCGGGAAATTTACTTTTGTGTCTTTTACACGATCAGTCCCTTCATATGTAACTTGAAGTCTATCCCAAACTTCTTTTGTTGTTTCACATGAAGAGATTCTGTTATATTCAGCAGGAGACAATGCACAATATAAAGAATAAATAGCTTTTGCATCAAGCGCTTCTCTTTTGGACATCTCCGTCAAAGACATAGGAGCAGGGGGTTTGGTTTCTTTATCTTTGCCATTCTTATTTGATGTGGACGCGGCAGTGGGATTGATTCCTCTTTCCATAACATCCCATTGCAAAGGATCTCAGGATCTTAAGAATGCTTTCATTTTGTTCTTCCACACGTCGTATTCCTTTCCATCAAAATATGGTCGCCTTGTGTTGCTTTGCCCTTCCATAAGTCCTGGTGCCAGCATACTAGCCATAAAGAATCTTTAACTCAAAAGTAAAAACACTTTTATAAACCGAGCACTTGGCTCTGATACCAATTGAGATAGCTAGTATAAGTACCTAGAGGGGGGTGAATAGGTGTTTAAGATAAATCTTGGCAAATATATGCGGAATAAAATAAACTTCAAACAAAGGAGTTAAGGAAGAGAATAAGAACACAAGATTTATAGTGGTTCGGCTTAATCCAAGCCTACGTCCACTCTCCCACGCTAATAGCCTTCTTGGCTGGATTCCACTATGCAATCAACAAGAGATTACAACTTTGAGTGCAAATACTTAGTAGATCACACTATCTCACTAAGTCACTCTTTTGGTATTTCTCTCACAATCACAAACGTTTAAGCTCTCCAAAGACAAGTGTATGATCGAAGGTC
Organism: Eucalyptus sideroxylon x Eucalyptus melliodora; assembly: GCA_016097485.1. NCBI lineage: Eukaryota > Viridiplantae > Streptophyta > Magnoliopsida > Myrtales > Myrtaceae > Eucalyptus > Eucalyptus sideroxylon x Eucalyptus melliodora. The sequence goes on along the minus strand of CM027826.1, from coordinate 63,580,680 downwards.
GCTCGGACTTTGGAATTATAAATTCTACGCTCTATCTCTTACTTGCTCATCGGTCCATGATCTCCTTAAATACTCCTCCACTTCCAAACTACCCGTTGGACAGTATCCCAAAGAATCGTCTTCCAATATACCCATTGGACAGCTCTGTATCTAGAAGATTTGGTAGCCGATAAGTGACAAAGGTAGAATCCCAAATTGATTCCGATCGCCCATACAAACGGAATCTTGGTTTTTATAAGTAAAGCTTCTTCGTATAGAAAGTTCTTATCTTCAAGATCCAATTGTCAATCAAATAAATTGAGTCAATCAAATCAATCTTGATGTGGAATCCAAACCAGATCACTAGCCGTTATATGATTGGGCTTGAGTTACGTTTACGTCGAATGGATGTAAAGTCCGAGAGCAATAGACTTTACAATCGAGTCCGAGTGCAATAGACTTTACAATTTGGGTCGAACATATCTGCTTCGAATAGATTTAGCTTTAAGGTCGTACCCAGTTCTTCGAATAGAGTCTATCTTAGTTCGGCTTGCCTTCAAAGCATAGAGTACGTCTTCGATTCAGCATTCATGTTCGATGCGGAATTAGTCGAGTTGACGGACTTCGATGTAGAATAGACTTTGACACTAAAATGCGCGGTCTTGATTTTGACACAAAAGTCTGGAAATCTTCATAATATACTTTGGACATATGTTACGTTCAGTCTTTTGGCCGTCTTCAGACTTTGACAATATCCTTTACACGTTCTAGCATCTGCATAGTCTATTACTCAACCATCAAACATGTTAGTAGCCTTTAAATTATTTTGTCATCTTCAAAACATCACAAGGGATTTCCCTAACAGATGGATTTCTTGTTGTATTTCTCCCAAGGGAATATGTTGTATTCTCCTTTGTCTTCCAAAGAAAGATCTTTCAACCATCTGGGATAATTCTTTAGGGATGGAAGTTAGGAGAACATGTTTCATATTTGGATCAGCTCCAATCTGATAGAAAAGCTGAAGCATTATTCGATAATGCTTATCAAGATATTTCTTCTAGAGAGAGCAACATTTTCTTTCAAAAAATTCTCTTACTTTTCATTTCTATGAGGTCAGTGGGTTTTCCCATAAAGATATGATATAAGATGGTGATGGCATGGCTGAAATCAGGTGACATTAGAAAATGAATTTGGTCTTGTTCTGAAACTGATTTCCACCAAAGTTTGAGGCTTCCTGAGAACCTCGTAACAAAGTTGTAAAGGACATCATTCATATCATGGTTGGTGATGGACTGAGTATTCAACCAAGTATGAAATTCTTCAAGTCTTTCTGGCCATTTGTGATAAGGAATATCATTGATGGTGAAAAATTGTTTTGATGCTATGGACACATGCCGTCCTGGGATTGTCTGTCCGAACATTTTTCGGCTTAGAATAATTTGATTCCATCTCATGATCTGGAGGATCACCATAAATATTGATGAAGTGATTGGTTCGATGGGGAGGGAATCAACTGTAGGGATTGAAAAGGATGAAGACGACGAAAGGGATATTGAATCTAATTCAGTTTCAAAGATGCTAGGAGAAGTTTGTTCAGTTGGAAACAGAATCTGATTTTCTGGAATGGCAGGATCAGGCTGTTGGATAACAGGGTCAGGTTCCTGAGTACCCAAATCCTTTAAAAAAGATTCTAATGGATTGGATAACATCATCTGATCTGGTCTTTCTTTTATAACAATCGAACTTGATTTTGTAGGCATCTTCTCTTTTCCTTTGTCTTTTTGCACATTTTTGAGACGATTTTGTAATTCTGCCATATTTGGTTCTTTTTTGAAAGAATCTTCTGGGATGGCAGCAAATATGGACATCTGGGGTGGTGGAGGCAAGTACCCAATTCTGACAGGAGGAGAAAGTGGATTGAAAGGTCTAAACCTTCCTTCTTCAAGGAGTTGGATTTGCCTTTTGAGCTTTTCTATCTCTGGCTTTGGGCTCTCTAGATGATGATACCCTAAATGTTGTCCTGATCCCACAAGCCAATCCTAAAATGGGCTAAGAAGCACTCTTACCCCCTCGAAGCTCCAGTAGAAGCACCACACACTTCTTCTTCTATCGCCATGTTTCATGAAACTGACTTTCCTCCTATTGTTAGAGAAAGTTCTAATCTCTCGTTTCCTGCTTCAAAAGAGTTTATTGATCCACATGGCAGATACCACCATGTTCCTAAGATTCCTACCTCCACTGATGTGGATGAACATGGGAGATAGAGAAAGACTCCTGCTGCTAAAACTGTTTTAAATTGGCAATCGAAGACACTGTTAGCAGAAAACCTCTCAGCCCTTTAGTTCGAGCCTAGAGACACCCAAAGATGTCAGGATAGATATGTTTCTAACCTACCCAAGCTACATTTCTTGGAGGATCCTACCAGGCTGGAGAAGAAGAGGAACTTAGAAAGCCATAGAGAAGTTTGTTCAATTGGAAATAGAATCTGATTTTCTGGAATGGCAGGATCAGACTGTTGGATAACAGGGTCAGGTTCCTGAATACCTAAATCCTTTAGAATTTAGAAAATATTCTAATGGATTGCATAACATCATCTGATCTGGCCTTTCTTTTATAACAATCGAACTTGATTCTGTAGGCATCTTCTCTATTCCTTTGTCTTTCTGCACATTTTTGAGACGATTTCGTAATTCTGCCATATTTGGTTCTTTTCTGAAAGAATCTTCTGGGATGGCAGCAAATATGGACGTCTGGGGTGATGGAGGCAAGTACCCAGTTCTTAAGCACCTGTTTCTCTTGCTCCTTCTCCTTCATCCTCAACCCCTCCAGAGTTTCGTGTTTCTAATGCTTCTAAGATAGATTATCTCTATGAAGTTTCTCGTAGCGATGAAACCAAAATTTCTGAGACTCAACTTCCTCTCATGAATCCTTACTCCGCCTTTGCTAAACCCAACTCATCATTCTCACCCATCCGCTCCATCCGCCAGCTTATTCACCAAACCCCAAAGCAAGTAAAGGAGTACGTCCAGTCCTCCAAATTCGACCAGTATCCTATTCCTGCTACTGAAAAAGAGTACTTTGTTACTCTCCAGATCCCTCCAGAATTTCTCAGATAATGGGCTCAACAGGGATACACTCATGTCCATTATGGAGCTGTTCGTCTTGCTCTTACCTTTCATGGTTGTAAATGTTTGCTAGTTGTGACAAGAATTGCGTTGTTGGATACCAGGTTTTTACAATACTAGCATGCTTACATCGATACTGTCCAAACTACTTTAAATGCTGGAACAGTCTTTGTAACTTTGTATCCAAATTTCAACATCGCTCTCTCAAATCCCCAGATACTTTCTTTCTTAAAAGTCCAAGTACAGCTCACTGGAGCCCCTCAAACTGCTGACTCTGTAGCTATAACCCTACATTACCAGATGGTTTATTAAGTGCAAAATCATGCTCTTGATCTCAACTTCAACAATGGTAATGAAGATGCTTTGTTTATCTTTATGCAAAATGATCAGGCATCATGCATCCATGTTCCCAGACAGATCCCGAAGGATACATTGGCCAAGCTCCTTCCAGAGATTTGGATCACCAACTATGAAAAGCAACATTAGCATAACAAGCCTTTTCAGTCTACGGACTCAGAGTTCGTCCAGAAAAAAAGATGGAATTGTTTCCATCAAATTTGGCAAGGAAAAGGAAGAAAGCCCTTCTATCTTCTAAACCTTATTCATGATTGAACCATGTGTTCCTTAATCAATTTCCGAGCCAGATCCGAAAAAGTTTGTTCGACACTTCAATAGTGATGGACATTGTGTCCATTACTACAAAGACAACTATGGTCATTGTTTCTGGAATCCTTTTTGTCAATGTTCCTATTGTACAAATTCCCCCGACGAGGTAGATCCTTTAGCAAGATCTCCACCTCGACGAAAAAGGCCAAAGGATAAGGTGTACCAAAGGTACTTAAACGGAGATCCATCCGTTGATACTCTTGGTAAATGCGATAAATACTAGTTCATGATTTTTTATGCACAGCCATCCAATTGACCTCAGCCAAGCATTCCTACTGACACTGAAGGAGATGACAACATAAACTAGGCCGAAGAAGAAGAATTCCACTGGGCTCATGAAGAAGCCTCCGCATCCTCATCTCGCCAACTCAACCAGATTCTATCACCAGAAGACCTTGAAGCACTTGAACAAAAATATGATGAACATTGCTTAGCAACAGTACATAGCTCGGATGACTCCGACTATGACTACAATACTTGTGACGGACAAGACCGCTGAGTCCGTACAATTTCACTGTAGCAAGTCACTGTTCACTTTTACTGTAGCACTAGGCTAAGAAAAGTACTGTTCACATTATAGTCACTGTTCATAGTGTGCGAATAATTCCCTCCCGGATGTTTCCGGTGCCTCTGTTTGTATCCTGACCCATAAGTTTGGTCCTTGTGTGTGTCCTTGTGACCTCTTATCGTTTATAAAAGGCGAGGAGGATAAAGTGTGTGCTTTGTGAAAAAACTTCTCTATAGCTTTCTAAGTTCCTCTTCTTCTCCAGCTTGGTAGGATCCTCCAAGAAATGCAGCTTGGGTAGGTTAAAAATGTATCTATCCTGGCATCTTTGGGTGCCTCTAGGCTCTGAACTAAAAGGCTGAGTGGTTTTCTGCTAAAAGGTTATGCTTGAAGGGCTTGAACGGGAGTTGTTCGTCCACTATGGGATGTATACCTGCAGGAAATTTACTCCCCTTCCCTAGTTCCAAGTCTAGGTGATTTTGTGGCCATTTAGATGAACAATCTTCCAAGTTAGTGGTACCACAAGGGCGCTAATAGAAACATTGGCGTAAACAAGTCCCCGTTCCTAGAAATCTTTGGTTGGGTATGAATCGAGATAACACTCCTGTGTCTTGATTGGTTTCTAGCCGACTCCAATAGGCTAGTGGCTACTCCTAAAAATACATAGGTTGTTAAGAATAAAAATACAAAATCCAACGTTGTGCGAGGTATGGGCTTGGAAGAGCCTGCGCCTAATCTAAGGCCATTGGTCCGCCTCTTTAGGCAAATACCCCTAAACCTTCTTCCTCTTTCCCTCGGACGGAAAAAGAGAGATCGTGACAATACCAAATATAATTTTGTCAAAGATATGGTTGCGTGAAAGATGTGAAATTATAGTACATATCTACGCATAGAATGGTAGTAGATCCTATGACAAAGCCAATACCTAGAGAAGTGTTTTGTGGCCATGTGAAATCTCTAGAACTGCGTAGAGGCTAATGTATTGAATATTGTAATTTCTCCTAAAGTGTTCACATTTAATGAATTTGTGTTTTTCATCATTAATGCCTATAAATCTTCGTTTGACGTTTATGCATCTTAATGCTTAGTGCATTATATAAAGTTAAGAAAGTATGTCGAACAGATGAAAGATTAGCCCACTCACACGGGTAATCGCATTTATTTACTATGTGATAAATAGAGATGAGACAGTTTTTAAGCTTATTATCTAGGTGATAATCGAGAGCTCAAGCTTAAAATATATATGTCGCCTAGATGATGGCATAATATTTACTATGTCGGAAAGTAAAATATAAAGTAAAATAACCAACATATTTTACTTTATCTGTCTATAATGCTATATGTGAGTTCTGATGAATTTCGTGAAAAAGTAGATACGTGAACTTAAGTTGGATATTAGGTGTGTCTGAACTATCACCTGTACGGTATTAAAGGTATATACATATGCTCCATGGGAAATGAGTTAATACTGTAATACGTATTTCATACTACTTATGCATGAGATGACTAATAAGAGTAGCAAAAGTTTTGATCTCAAATTTTTATGTCATGTGAGACTCTTGAGGATAAGCGCTCCTCAATTAAGTTCCCTTATGACTCCTACTTATTCTCAAGATTTCTATTCAGTGTTTGCTATCTTAGAATGTTGTTAATGATCATGTATTGATTCGATCTAATGGGATATTTCTAGAAAAGCAAGTTGAACTGAAATCGAGAGTTTCAAGGATATAGGAAGATTGAATTTATAGAATCACATTCTAGTTTTGTATTCATTGGTTGGCCAATTATGATTGTTTTGAGATAATCATAATTGTTAATACAATATATCGTTGTTTGAAAAGAGATCAAAAGAGATATAAATGTGATCGATCAATCTAGGGTACTGCATACTGAATCTACTCAAATTGTGATGCCCATTATGAGCTGCTATATATTACTAACATATGTATGACAATGAGCTCTCAAAGTATGCTGGTTACACGGATTATTCACCAGTATGAATATTACAGAGAGGTAAAGAGGATTCTGTTCGGCCTATCATGTGCGAGTGGGAGATGATGTGTTTTTCTTTGATGGGCCTAAGTAGGGCCCGTCCGCTCATGTTGGGCACAAAAGACCGGCCTGTGAGTTAAGGGCCCATGGAGGAAGTTATTATAGATAAAAAACAATAAAATGGAAAATCTAAGAGACCGTTATTCTAAGAAGTCACGTATTTTTGAAAAGAGAGATTACATTCTCTCAAGTTACGTCTCACCGTTTTCTCCCTAAGAAAAGAACAAGATTATCCTCTGAAGAACGATTGTCCTGGATTCCTCCTCAAATCGCAACATCAATGTTTAATCTGTGGAAGATAAGGTACATTCGATCACGTGACGTGCCTTTCGATCGGTGATATATGTGTTTTTCCTGGGCTTGCTTCTACTTCGTTATTTTTGGGGTTCGATTGAGTGTCGAATCGCTATATTTGAGAATCTGTTTTTTCCCACAGAGAGGACAGCACGAAGCGATATCGATGCATTCTCTTTTGCATGAATGATATAGAAAGAAAAGGATCGGCTCAACATTGGAAATAAGAAATGTAAAAGTCCGCGAAATGGATTAATTGTATATGGTTAGCGACACTAATCCATAACTCAAAAACAAGTATTGAGGTATGTGCGAGTGGCTTTGTCCATGGTTCGCCAAGCACCCAAAAAGGCGAAACACCTCGGCGACAAAAATTGTTAAACAGAGTACTTTTTCTCACGTTCACGTTGAACGATAGTCACTCCGAATTTAGAGGTGACTCGCCCCTAAAATTGTTACACAAATAATGTAATTTATTCTAACTCGCGATTACTTTTGTGTCATTCTATGTGCCTCTCATTTGTAGCCCAATTTTTGTTGAACGGTTAATAATATAGAAATTGGGTGGGAGGGTGGCAAATTCCTTAGAATCTTTTGGGGGTAAAGAGCGGGCGTCTGTGGAATTTCCACCATTTAATTTGAATTTAGCTCCCAAAAGCCCGTGACAGTTTGCATGCATGCGCATACGATTGGCCCCACCTTTCCATTCATCGAATGTTTGTTAGCGGAGGGAGGGCAGCCGCAGAGGCTTTCAACGCCGGACTCCATTCCACTAGGAGAGAGAAGAAAATATTGGCTGCATCTGTTGTTGTTCACATTTGGGCTCCACTTGCAGCACGTGCGCATGCCGTATATATTGTAACGGGGTGAGCAGTTCCCGTTTCCTTAAAGGTTCCTCTTGGAATCACGAAACCTACCCTCCTGGGGGTAGCTCAAAAGTTTCTCATTTTTTGGAACATGGGTAATTAATACTCTCTTGATTTGACTTTGAACCAAGAACCTGGAACCTATCGTCGGGTTCCTCATTTTTTGGAACCCGTAAGTCGGTTCCAAATTCCAACATGTTTTTTTTTTTTTTTTTTTTTCAATTATTAGTTAAAAAAATGAAAATGAATGCAGCAATAATAAACAAACTTGTCATTCATCAAAGAGAATATAACATGAACACAATCTATAATACTCATAATCGTTTAATATTCTAGAATGTGAACTATTTCCATATGTATCTACTGCTTCTAACATAAAGACTCAAGAGGAATTCGTTTACTTGATAATACACAAAATCATGTCATAAGACCTTTACATTTTGTTGAACACCAAGGTCGAAAAGCAAGAATTTTTTTTTTTTTTGCAAACTTCGCATTTACAATCAAAATCTTAGTATTCTTGACATCATAAAGTAGGTTTTCCGTCAACATTCAAAACAGGAACATGTGTGATCATTGATGAGCAATATACCTCGGCAAGAAGGTCACCCTGACATTTGGAATCTACGTGCCAAACAAGCTATACAGTCCACCATTTTGAAAAAGTTCTTCCGAGTTATTTAAAGTCAAGCCAAAAAGTTCTTCATAATCTTCAATGTTCATATCTACTTCATCCATATTAAGTCTTATATAGATCATCATCACAGACTCCAGGATTTGACATTGGATAGCAGACCTAGATGTTAGGAAACACACATTTAGATAACAGTCATTTCCAAAGGAACAATTAACTTTTTATCACATAATATCTAAACAGCACACAAGCACAACTAACTAACAACTAATCAAATATGCTTTGTTCTCTGTTCATCATAAGTAGGCTAAGCTTCTGCATGTGCACATATGGATACTGATTACCATATGAACGAATCACATACCATGTCATCTTGACGCATAGATCAGTAAGAATTGCATAAATGCAGTGAATTTAGCAAAGCAAACGCCATACTTTTCAAGAAAATGGTACATCTTGTGGATCATATTTGGCAAAGCAAAAGGTGCAAAAAGCAATCCTATGAGTTAAAAACCTACCGTCTTGTCGTCGATCAGCCGGTAGGCCCCCGCGGAGTCTCCAAGGGCGTCTCGCGTCGCCCGCGACCGGATAGGCGAAAGGAGAGAGAGCGGGGGTGTGGCTAAGCTGGAGGTGGAGGTGGAGGCGGAGGCGGAGGGGGTGTGGAGTTAAGGTTGATTGGGGGCTGGGTGAGCGAGCAACCTCCACTAAGGGGACGAATGGCGTCCAACGGCGGCGTCGACGCAAACGGCTGAGCGGCAAGGCGAGCAAGAGGTGACGGCGTCCAGCAGCGATGTCGAGGGAGGTCCAGCAACGACGAGCACGCGGCGATGGTGGCGCGATGGTGACAAAACACAGAGTCTCATGGCACCAATGGCGGCACGAACGACACGGAAAAGACGGTGGCGGTCGCGGCTCAACCCACGGCCAAGGGGGAAAGAGCTCGGCTTTGGCGGTTCGGAGCAACGATGGCCGAACGGCCGAGCGAGCGGCGGCAAGAGATGGTGACGGTGGCTTGGGGACGATGGTGGTGGCTCACGGCGGCGAGGAGCGGTGCGGATGGCACAATAGCTCATCGAGCTCAACGACAAGACGGCTTGTCGGATGAGCGGTGGGTGGTGGGGGTTCGGTGGCCAAGAGGTGGTGGTGAGTAGGGTGTGGGGGCAATGGTGTGGTGGGGGGTGAAGCAGCAGCCAGCAAGAGGAAGGAAGGAAGAAGAAGAAGAAGAAGAAGAAGAAGAGAGGGGGAAAGGGGAAAGAGAAAGAGAGAGAGAAAAAAAGAAAAAAGTTGGGGGATAGGAAGTGACGTGAGGAGGAAAAAGGGAGAAAAAGAAGAGAGAGAAAGGGAGAAAGAAAGGGGAAGGGGGGAATCTCATGGGTTTTTTTTTTTATTTTTATTTTTTTTATATTCTAACCGGTTACGGTTCCGCCGGTTCCGGTTCCCATATGAACCGGAATCGGAACCAGGAATACCTGTTCCCAGAAAAGAAACTGGGAACCGTAACTTAAGGTTCGATTCTCGGGAATCGGACCCATGAACCATGCTCACCCTTACTAGGAGCTAAGTATTTAGCTAAAGCAGTCATCTCAAGGATGGAGGAGGAGGGCAAAATCGTCAAGGAAAAGAAGGGAGGGAGTGTTGTTACTGATCAAAACAGTAAACAAGAAACAGAAAACCAAAAGCTATATATTTTCGAATGAGGAAGAGAAGCACAGAGAAAACATAACACAAACTTGCATACATCAGTTCTCTCAGAGGAAACTGTCAAGTACAGGACAACTTAAACAAAAACAATAACTGCTTACAAACCACTCACACACGTGTAGCATATAATTGCATCTGAACGTGCTAATTCACTTCCTAAATTACAAAAATACCAACTACATAATATAACCAACTTAGCAAGAAAAAATAAACCATAAAAAGAAAACAGAACGAGAGGAACATCAATTGAAAAACCAGGAGCACCGAGACATTATAATCCAACAAACTCCTCCTTGGATCAATTGCTGCTGCATACTCCAATTTTCTTTCTTAATACTTCAAATCTTCCAGCTTGAAGTGGTTTTGTGAATATGTCTGCAAGTTGATCTTCAGATCTGCAATAAACCAGCTTAACTTCTCCATTTTGTTGCACCTCACGTAGAAAGAAGAACTTAACCTTGAAATGCTTAGTTTTGCCATGAAACACTGGATTCTGAGATATTGCTAGAGCAGCTTGATTATCTACATTGATTTCGATACGACACTAGAATTCAACCATAAATCTTTCATTATCTTCTTCAACCACAAAGCTTGATTTGCAGCTGCGAGTGACTATAAATTCTACTTCTCGATAAAGAGATTGAGCTACAATTTCTTGTTTTTTAGAACACCAAGAGAAACAAGCTGATCTAAAACCGAAACAATATCCAGATGTACTCTTCATATCATCCATCGAGCCAGCCCAATCACTATTAGAAAAACCTTGTAAATTGAATTCTTGACCCCTCTAAAACTTCACATCAAAGAACAAGGTTCCTTTTAGATACCTCAAGATCCTCTTTGCTGCAATCAAATGAAACTTACTTGGATTACTCATAAATCTGGATAGAACACTTACAGCAAATAGAATGTCTAGTCTGGTTGCTGTAAGATACATGAGACACCCTATCAGACTTTTGTACATCGAGGCATCCACAGCATCTGTTCCATCAACCTTCTGCAACTTCTCTTTAGCTGCCATCGATGTACTGACACTTCGACAGTCTTCCATCTGAAACTTCTTTAAAATTTCCTTCAAATATTTTCTCTGGCAAATGAAGATTTCATATGGACTTTGCTTAACTTCCAGACCTAAGAAATAAGCCATTTTTCCTAAGTCTGTCGTCTCAAAAGATGCAAACAAACCTTGCTTAACATTTTCTATCAGTTCTGCATCATTTCCTGTCACCAATAAATCATCCACATAAAGTGACAGAACTACCACACTTTGATTTACTTTCTTGATATAAAGAGTGAACTCACTTAAGCTTTTTGCAAAACCAAAATCCTGTAAATATCGATCTATCTTTCCATACCAGGCTCTTGGAGCTTGTTTCAGTCCATATAGAGCTTTGCGCAATCTATATACACTTTCCTCTTGCCCTTTAATTCTGAAACCTTCAGGTTGTTCAACAAAAATTTCCTCTTCAAGCTCTCCATTTAGGAATGCAGACTTGACATCTAACTGAAAGATAGTCCATCCCTTCTCTCGCTACAACTAACAAAAGCCTTATTGTGTCCAGCCTTGCAATTGAAGCAAAAGTTTCAGAATAGTCTACTCCCCATATTTGAGCATAGCCTTTCACAACCAGTCTTGCTTTATACTTATTAACAGAACCATCAGGATTGAGCTTAGTCCTAAACACCCACTTAACTCCAATCACATTCTTGTCTAGTGGCCTGTCTACTAATTCCCAAGTCTGATTTTTCTTAATCATTGCTATCTCCTCCTGCATTGCTGCAATCCACTTCTGATCTTCCTTGGCTTCTGCAAAGTTGGATGGTTCGAGCACTGCCACATTACTTCTTTCATAGATCTCAGCAAGTGACCTTGTGCCTCTCACAAGTTGATCATCTATACTCTCTTCCATTTCCTCTGTAATTCCATTAGTCTCCACATCTGTTTTAGGCTATCTTTCGAAGTGCTTCAATTATGTGATCTTTCCATCTATCCAATTCCATTCATCTTCCTCTAAAAACATGACATCTCTGCTCACAGTTGTTTTCCCTGTCATGGGATAGAAAATTCTGTAAGCTCTTGATTAAAGACTATATCCAACAAAGATCTCAATCTCTGCCTTTTTATCAAGTTTGTTCCTCTTAACATCAGGAACATGAGTGTAACACAAACATCCAAAAACCTTCAAATTTTTCACAGAAGGTTTAATATCTTGCCAGCCTTCAAGAGGTGTTAATTTCTCTAAGGCTTTTGTAGGCAATCTATTTAATAGAAATACGGCAAGATTGGCTGCCTCGGCCCGTAACCTCTTAGGCAAATTCTTCTCTTGCAACATATATCTGGTCATCTCCATAATACTTCTGTTCTTTCTCTCACTGACCCCATTCTGTTGAGGTGAGTAAGGAGCTGTAAATTGCTGCATAATTCCTGCTTGCTCACAAATTAGCTTAAATTTGTTAGCTGTATACTCAGATCCATTGTCAGACCTGAGAGCTTTAATTTTCTTCCCACTTTGATTCTCAACTAAAGCTTTAAACTTCATAAATGCATCAACTACTTCAGTCTTAGCTCGCAGATTATAGATCCAGCTCATCCTAGTCAAATCATTAGTGAAGATAATAAAATACCTGCTTCCATTGAGAGAGGGTTCAGACATAAGTCCACATACATCAGTGTGAACTAGTTCCAGCTTTTGACATATTCTCGAGACTCCTCCTTTGAAGGGAACTCTAGCTTGTTTGCCAAGAAGACAGGTTCTGCATTATGGAAGTTCTTCCTCCAAGCTTGGCAAGTCATCTACCAAGCCATTTTTCTGCATAAACAGCATACTCCTCCTGTGAACATGCCCAAGTCTTTTATGCCATAGCTCTGTATTTTCTTCTTTGCATTTCAAAGCCATATGTTGCATCTCATGTGGCTTGAACATAAAACTTTTATCCCTCATTGGAATTCTCAAGACTTCTTTGTTGTCAACATTTTTAATGAGACATTCCCTTCCTTCGAACTTCACTTTATAGCCCTTCTCCACTAACTGAGCAACACTTAACAGATTTTGGTCAATATTTGGCACAAAAAGAACATCCCTGATTAGCTTTACCTCTTGGTTTCCTTCAATAGCAACTACACTTTTACCTTGCACTTCAATATGCTATCCATTGCCAATTCTGACTCTGGGCCTTACTGTCTTGTTTATGTTCTTGAATAGCTTCAAGTTACCGGTCATGTGATTGGTACAACCACTATCTACTAGCCATGTATTATTTTCGATGAAGATTCACCAAGTTGAAGCTACAAACGGGTGCTCTTCATCAACTTCATTTCTTGCCGCTTGTGCTTCTCTTTGCTTGCTGATAAGTTTTCCCTTTGCAAATAGCTTCCATGTGACCCAACTTGTGGCATCTTCTCGCACCTAGCATCCGGCTTTCTCCAAAGCATCTAAAAGAGCGATGATTGGTTCCACCACAGTATTGACATGGCCTTTTATTATTTTTCCATTTGCTAGATCCACCAGTGTTCCCTTCTTTTGGTAAAAAACTCGAATCAGCAACATTTCCTCTAAACTGAACCCATTTCTTCCCTTTGCCTCCATCATTTTGCTTTACTTTGGCTTGCAATGCCCCCTCTACATGTTCTTCTCTCCTCATTAGTCTTCTGTGTTCTTGTGCCTGTAAAGCATTCGACAACTCTGCAAGTTTTATATCAGCCAAGTCCCTTGTGTTTTCCAGAGAAGCTATAGTAGCTTCGAATTTCTCTGGAAGAGACACCAAAATCTTCTGAACAAGCCTATCATCCTTCAAGTCAGTCCCTAAAACTCTGATTTTATCAGCTATCCCCACTAGCCTATCAGAGTATTCCTTCATTAGACTCAGACTCTTTCATTTGCTGTCTCTCAAATTCTCTCAAGAGATTCAGCACCTTCATACCTCTTATCTTCTCATCTCCTTCATATTCTTCCTTCAAGAAGTCCCATATGGCCTTTGCAGAGTCACACTTCATAATTCTGGTAAAGATGGTAGGCGAGACAGAAGATACCGCAAGATTTTGCCTTGGCTTTTCTTGTGGTTCTCTCTTTATGAAGTTTAATTTGATTCATGGTCGAATTATTTGGAAGTGGAGCAACTTCATAATCATCCTCCATAGCTTCCCACAAATCATGACCCTTCAAAAATGCTATCATCTTAACAACCCATGCTTGATAATTCTCTCCGAAATCGGAGAAGCCATCACGAGAAACCACTCGACCTTGTCTCCATCATCCTTTAACTTCTTTACACTTCGATACTTGCTTCACTTCACAGTCCCTCAAGATCATTCATGCTCTGATACCATTGTTGTTACTGATCAAAACAGTAAACAAGAAACAGAAAACCAGAAGCTATATATTTTGAATGAGGAAGAGAAGCACAGAGAAAACATAACACAAACTTGCGTACATCAGTTCTCTCAGAGGAAACTATCAAGTACAGGACAACTTAAACAAAAACAATAACTGCTTACAAACCACTCACACACGTGCAGCATATAACTGCATCTGAACGTGCTAATTCACTTCCTAAATTAGAAAAATACCAGCTGCATAATATAACCAACTTAGCAAGAAAAAATAAACCATAAAAAGAAAACAGAACAGAGGAACATTAGTTGAAAAACCAGCAGCACTGAGACATTATAATCCAATAGGGAGCAGCAGTGGAGGGGAGTTATGGACCTATCTTGATGTTAGAGGAAGAAGTTTCATTTTGTGATTCACAGCAAATCTGAGTTTAGCAGCACGTAGTCATCGAAAACGCTTTGGTCCCTCCCTCGACCCCTCCCTAACCCTTTTGCTCTCCCATCTTTGTGCAGTCTCTCCCGGTATTTTAACTCTCTTTTACACTTAACGGAGCAGAGAGGAGGGGGGAAGAACTAAAGAGTGAGAGGGGTGGTGTGGGGTGGGCAGGTGATTGGCGCCGGAGAGGCTAAGGCACGAGAAGAAATGGCAGACAAGAGTTCTTATGAGTGGCTTCCCTTTGGAGAAGTCGGGCTCAAGGTTGAGGTCAAGAAGGGAAAATGGGACAACGGAGGAAAGAGAGAAAGAAGAAGACTGTGAAAGGGAAGAAGAAGACAAAACAAAAGGAAAAAAGAAGAGAGAGGGAAGAGAGGCGAGATGGTGAGTGAGTGCCAGAGAGATTCTGACGGGTGGGGCCTGAGCAACACGTGTCGTGGATTTTGACAGGATAGGATTCAAGTGGCACCCAAAATTTTCTCCCTCTCAAGATGCTCAGAGACAAACAAGAGGGCATTCTTGTCTTTTGAAAATTTACCATAGTATAACTGCCAGGAAAATATATATCATTAAAGAATTTCAATAGCTTTTTTATTTTTGGCTTTGACAAATATAAATGGATTTTCCTTTTTCTCCTTCTCTTGTTTCTCTTGATCCAAGCCTTCTTCCTTGCAAAAGCACATGCAAATGTCATGTTCGACCACTTTATAAATTTGTCAATTATAATTTCGTAATGTAGGCTTTTAGATTATCTTGTAAATAAGATAAGATGTGATTGTATGAAAATGTCAATTATGAAATTTATAATATGTTCGAAGCTTAGCTACCTGGAAAATTCCTTTTCATGGAAGGTTAGACACAATTTGATATGTAACATACAGACAAAATAAAGATTTCGACCATTTGTAATGTGTCCACGAAAAGTACAGTAATTTTTTCACTTTGATATGCAAAATTGTATACATTTTCTGTAGCGTTTCAAATTGTTAATGCACAACGCAAAAAGAAAAAACTACTCCAAACCAAAAATTTCTTATGAAATTCTGTATTTTGATATCTAGATATAGGGCTACAGGCTAAGCATGAGAATCAACTTGAGACAAGTCATTAACAAATCACTTGTTAACACCTTAATATTTACAGAATAATCGAATATGCATTTAATCTGTAATAAATAAATATAGAATAGAGAATTTAAAAAAAAAAAAAAAGACAAAAAGCAAACAAAACACAATAATGATCAATGAAGGATCCTTCTATGGAGTCCGGCCACATTCGTTCCGTTTGGGCTTAACGCAATCTAGCCCCATCACCTCGAATTCACAATTACAGCACTCAATTGCCTAGGCTCCGGATTTCAATTACAGGACTAGAGTATATTTTTATAGAGTCAATCTTCTTCCCAGCAAGCACAACCTCCATAGACGAAGCTCTTTTCGCTTTGAGGCCACAGTCCCGAGCTCGCTAGCAGGAATCGAGCTTACAAACTCAGCAAAACCCACGAGCTCAAGCGGCAACTCGCCCGACAAATTCTACTTGGTCAAACCAAGGGCAGTTAGCTTAAGAAAAGATCACCCAAGCCAATTGGAATTGGCTCCGAGAGTCTATTTCTATTGAAGTCCAAAAAATTCAAGATGCTCATCCCCGTGATTTGCTTCTCTTAAATTCGAAGCTTCGAGTCCCCATGAGACTACTGAGACTTGCAGGAGCTAAACTCGAGAACGGATGTACCTCAAGAGGCAAAAGATCTCAAACCTCTCACCCGAGGATTAAGAAACCTTCCAAGCATGTCCACTCCCGTCGAGATAAAGCATTTGCCAAGAACTGCAGTTTCGGATCTCAGCACAGATGGGTCCCACTAAAAGAGTTTATACCTCGTATCGGGGTACATAGACGTACCCTGATTCAGTCAATGGAGATGTACCTGGTTTGCATGTACACGCCGCTTCTGTAAGAAACTCAAAAAGAAGTGTAGAAATTGTATCTTACTTCATTGAATTGAATAATATTACAGAGATGTATATATCATACAATTGGATTGAATAAAAAAGTAAAGAAAATATTCCTAAGAGAACAAATATTTCTAGTCCTAAAATAATTACAATCCAAATCAATTACAATATTCAGTCTGATTCCATATCTTCAAGACATATCTTCTTTCAACACTCCCCCTCAAGCTGGTGGCTTGTATATATCCAAGACTCCAAGCTTGTTTAGAAGATATGTATGTTGTCTTTGGCAAAGAGGTTTAGTAAATATATCCGCGGGTTGCTCCGTGGTTCTAATCCTCTTGTTTCGATGATGTCTTCTTTGATCTTCTCTCGTGTAAAATGACAATCAACTTCTATATGTTTCGTCCCCTCATGTAATATGGGATTTGCTGCAAGTTTGATTGCTGAATCATTGTCACAAAAGAGTAA
Source organism: Eucalyptus sideroxylon x Eucalyptus melliodora (assembly GCA_016097485.1). NCBI lineage: Eukaryota > Viridiplantae > Streptophyta > Magnoliopsida > Myrtales > Myrtaceae > Eucalyptus > Eucalyptus sideroxylon x Eucalyptus melliodora. The sequence goes on along the minus strand of CM027826.1, from coordinate 63,563,675 downwards.
TGTCGGACCTCTAACTTGTATCCCAAGATCCTGAAGTAAACCTCGTAACCATACCACCTCACAAACGGTTTTCGCCATGGATCGATATTCAGCTTCTGCTGATGATAATGATACCGTGGATTGCTTCTTCGTCTTCCATGAAAGCAATGACTCCCCAAGCTTAATACAGAAACCAGTAATGGATCTTCTACTCATGGGACATGTAGCATAATCCGAATCACAAAAGGCCATCATCTCCATATTGCATTTTCGAGAAAGAAGTATCCCCAGCCCTGGACATTTCTTCAGATATTTTACCACCTTCAAGGCTGCATTCATGTGAGATTGCTTTGGACTATGCATGAACTAACTAAGAGTCTGTACGGCATAGTAGATATCTGGCCTAGTCATGGTAAGATAGATAAGCTTTCCAACAAGTCTCTGATAGCTTGTCGGATCCTTCAGTAATGGATCATCAGAGGAAGACATTCCAGCGTCATAATCAACACTGGTTAACTTTGTATTCTATTCAATGGGAATGACTGATGGTTTGCATCCTGATAATCCCGATTCTGACACAATCTCCATCACAAATTTCCTTTGGCTGAGAGAAATCCCCTGATCAAAGCGAGCTATCTCTATTCCAAGAAAGGATTTAGGTGGCCCTAAATCTTTGATATGAAAGGAGGAATGAAGATATTCCTTAAGCTTCCTCACAGCGGAATCATCATTTCCCATAATAAGTATGTCGTCAACATAAATCATCAAGTAGATAGACGACGTACCTTTTGTCCAAGTGAAAAGAGCATAATCATGCTTGGACTGCTTGTATCCGGCACTCATGAGTGCATTAGTAAACTTGGCATACCACTGCCGAGAGGCCTGTTTTAAACCATAAAGAGATTTGCGAAGACGACATACCTTAGACTCCCCTTGTCTCCGTAATCCTTGGGGAAGATCCATATAAATCTCTTCTTCCAAATCGCCTTGAAAAAAGGCATTGTGGACGTCCATCTGATGTAGTGACTAGTTGCGAAGAGCAGCAACCGATAAGAAGGAACGAACCGTGACATCCTTGGCTACTGGAGAGAAGGTCTCATGGTAGTCGTATCCTTCTTGTTGTGTAAAGCCTTTGGCCACCAATCGGGCCTTGTACCTTTCCACAAAACCATCTGCTTTATATTTAATTTTATATACCCATTTACAGCCAATGGGCTTATGATGAAGAGGTAATGACACGACATCCCAGGTGTGATTGTTAATCAACGCCTTAAGTTCTTCTTCATGGCCTTTTGCCATCGTGGATCATGTACAGCCTCATGATAACTAGATGGTTCTACTTCCTCAGAAATGCGACTAATGCAGCATAAATGGTCTGGTGACAGTTGATCAAAAGACACATAGGAGGATATAGGGTAACGAGTACCTGAGGACTTTGATGAAGAACAGACATAGTCTCTTGTCCAAGTTGGTGGGCGAGTGACTCGACCAGATCGTCGAGGTGGCTCATGCAGCACGTCTGACGAAGTTTCCTCAATATGTGGGGGTTCGATGGAATTGATCACTTGAGGTTCCTCTTCGATGAAATCCTCCTCAATTGGATGGCCAGTGGAATGCTCATCAGGTGGCGAAGGTGATGCTGCATGTAATATCTGCTGTGGTGAAGGAGAAGTAATAATATAGGATCCTCCAGAAGATAGGTCTTCTTCTGACAGAAAATTACGAGTAGTGTCGACATCATCTCCAGACGTGGAAGCAGAATTCCGGAAGGGAAAAATATCTTCATGAAAAACCACATCTCTACTGATAAAGAAATCCCCAGTAGATTTGTCATAAACTCGATAACCCTTTTTGAGATTGGCATACCCCATGAATATGCACTGTCGAGCCCGAGGACTCATTTTATCTCGAGGCCCTATCGTAGTCACATAACGAGACAACCAAACACGCGAAGATGACTCAAATTTGGTTTCTTCCCATATAAAAGTTCAAATGGAGATTTTCCCTTCAAGATTCTAGATGGCATTCGATTTATTAGATATGCTGCAGTGACTACACAATCTCCCCAGAAATCCTCTGGTATAGATGCCTGAGATGCCTGGAATTTAAGAGTCCGCGCCACTTCCAAAAGATGGCGGTGTTTTCTCTCAACGACTCCATTCTGCTGTGGTGTATAAGTACAAGTACTTTCATGCAAAATCCCATTTGAGCTAAAGAATGACGCACATTCACCTTTGAAGAATTCCTTTCCATTATCGACGAATCCGACAAATTGATTTGCCAAACTGAGTTTTAGATAAAGAGATCAAGATTCTAAGATGAGATAGAACTTGATTTTTTGATTGAAGGAGAAAAACCCAGGTGGCACGTGAGAAATCGTCCACAATTGTGAGAAAGAACCGTGAACCGTCATGATTTATGGTATGATATGGTCCCATATATCAGCATGAATTAAGGAAAAAATGCTGTCAACACGAGTATTGCTATTTGGAAAAGGGAAACGGGTTTGTTTTGCTAAAGGACAAATATGGCACTGAGGACAAGGAAAAAATGCAGTGTGACCCAATCTTTTATGATGAAGGAAATTTTTATTGCTGTCAACATTACATATTGATTTATTGAAAGCAACAGAAGAGGAATTAAAATTGGTTGGAAGATCAATCCAAAAATATAATCCTTGATAAATTCTACCCAAGCCCATCAGATTGCCAGTCGAAAGGGCCTGAAATAGACATTTATCAGAGTCAAACAAGGCACGACAGGAGTTGTCTTGACAGGCTTGTGAAACGGATATGAGATTAAATTGAAAACTAGGGACGTAAATGACATTTTTAAGGCTAATGAGTTGGCTAAGATTTACAGTTCCGGTCATATCAACATTTGTGGTATTTCCATTCGGGAGTTGTACTGATATAGGAAAGGATAATTTCTTAACAGTGGAAAAAAATTTCTGATTGCAGACAATGTGATCACTAGCTCCAGTATCAATAATACATGCATCCATTGCAATTGAGTTCATCAGACAATAAGAAATACCTGTGAAACTCCCTGCCTTGTCAAAAGCGTCCAATTTCTTTAAAGCTTCCATCAGCTCCTGATATTCTCCATTGGAAATTGATTTGTTTGCTGATTTTCCCAACACCTGTAAAACAGTTGAAAATTTTCCTTTCTCCTTTTCGCCGGGTTTGCCATGGAGCTTCCAGCAATTTTCAATCGTGTGATGTGACCGTTTGTAGTAATCACAGTACAACTTACCCTTGCCCTTTTGATAATTTTTTCCGAATGAATTGGGCCTATTCACGGCATGGGCCATCGTTGCTCCATACGGCCCATCGGAGATTCCCGCGAAATTTCCTCGCAGCCCATCGGAATAAAGGGAATTTCGCCCACGTGGGCCGTCTGGCCCGTATGGACTTGGGCCACGGTAGCCGTTGGATTCCATCCTCACTCTTCCTCTAGAACCGTCCGATTCACCGCCTCCAAGAAACGTTTGTGGACCGTCCGATCGATCAAACAAATCCGGCTGCCCGTCGCTGAACGATATCCCCTAGGGTTTTCTTCGTGGAACCCTAGAGTGGTTTCGTGCGCCTCTCTTCCCCCGTGGCTCTCTGCAGCGGGCGAGAAAATTTCTTTGCCGCCAGAGCCACGCTGTCACCATTCTTCCCGTAATCGGCTGCTCTCTGTTGGCTTTCTTCTTGAACAGCAAGTTGGTAGATGTGGCCGAGGGTCGGCATCGGCTCCATGGTCAAGATCTGTGACCTAAATGAGAGGTAAGCTTCATTCAAGATGAGCAGAAAGCGTATCGCTTTCTCTCTGTCCCGCATCCTTTTGTATTGCTGTAGGATGGGTTCTGGCCAGTCGAGTTTCTCCTCGGCTGCCTCCAACTCGTTCCACAGACCTGAAATTTTGTTAAAAATCGCAGCAACAGACATATTTCCCTGTTTTAAATCAGAGATCTGTTGCGTCAAAGAGAAAATTTTAACTTGATCTAATTTTCCAAACATCTCTTTGATATTTTCCCAAATCTGTTTTGAGTCCTCCGTCGGGGGAAGAGCGGCCGCGACCTCGGGAGCGATGCAGTTTCCGACCCATGTTCGGACTAATTGATTGCATTTCTTCCAGAGTCGTGCCATTCGCTCGTCGGATGGGACCGAAACCGTTCCGTCAATAAACCCCTCTTTATCTTTCATTACCAGTGCACGCCGGAACTCGCGCGACCAATTTGAGTAGTTGTCTGATCCAGTTAACTGTTGAGCAACGAGTTTTACTTCTGGTCCGTCGGCATTGGTTGTGAAAAGAGGGTCGCCGGGTTCTGGCCGACCGCTGGCAGCGAAGATCTGGTATGGAAGAAACCCTAGCGGTGGGTTTGGGTAGGGATTTGCCGCAAAACCCGATCCGCCAGATCCAGTTGTAGTATCCGCATTGGAAAAAAACGAACCCGGGTAGGGATTCGTTCCCACACCCGGTTCGATCGACCCGCCCGTCTGCTGAGGATTGGTGGTTGGTAGGCCTCCATCTGGGGAGGTGGTGGCGGTGTCGTCTCTTCTGCGGATCTTGAGGTAAGTGCTTGTGGATTTGTCATGATGACAATTTCCTAAAAATCTGCAATAATTCTGTCTTGCAGGTTAATCTGAAATTGGATAAAGATGGAGGACAGCAGGCTTATTCTGTTCTGCGAGAGTTGCAGCAACAGAGAAAACAGAGTGTTGGATGCTGTTTTGTTCTGCGAGAGTTGCAGCAACAAGGAAAACAGAGAAGACTAATCTGTTCTGCGAAAGGTTGCAGTAACAGAGGTGCGAAAGCTATGTCAAGACCGAGACATGCTCTGATACCATGTAAGAAACTCAAAAAGAAGTGTAGAAGTTGTATCTTACTTCATTGAATTGAATAATGTTACAGAGATGTATATATCATACAATTGGATTGAATAAAAAAGTAAAGAAAATATTCCTAAGAGAACAAATATTTCTAGTCCTAAAATAATTACAATCCAAATCAATTACAATATTCAGTCAGATTCCATATCTTCAAGACATATCTTCTTTCAACAGCTTCCTTTGCCACATGCAGGTTTGATGAGGTCGAGACAATCGCGAGGTACCGATTCGGCGCGATGTGGAACCACGCGGCGCTCATGAAGCTTTGCACGCAGATAAGAATCGCGCAGATTGTTTTCTGTGAAATTAGAACCACTGTGGGTAGATATATCGCTAATTGTTCCAAAAGTGAAGTGGATCATTCTGTTGAGCTATATAAATTGGATTGCCGAAACAATCTCTTTTCCTTTTCTTGCCAAAAATAAATAAAATGCAATAAAAAATAAAAAATAAATGATGGGAAATTAATTAGAAAAATAGGAAAAATTATCCAAAATGTTTTAAACTTATTGCACTTTTTACCAATTGAATCTTATCAACCCAATTTTGGCTGGAAAGTATTAATGTGAATAGTAGTCGTGCTACATAGAATACTTGGCGATAACGACAATGATAATTTTTAATAATATTTTAATTTTTTCAAAATTTCTTATCAATTTTTTATATTTCATTTTTTTCTTCTCTGAGCTTTTCCTTCTTTTTGTTTTTTTTCTTCCTTTTCTCTTCTTTTCTTTTTCCTTTCTCCCTACGCTGACCATCACTAGGCCTCGTCGATGGTCGATAGAGGCTACCTATCTTGGGTGAGGGACACCCTAGCTTGAATTAGCGAGGGTTGCCCTCATTGAATCAAGTGAAAGCAAGGGCGGCCCAAGCTTGCTCAAGTGAGGGCGACCCTAGCTCAATCAACAAAAATTGGTTAGATTGACTCATTTGGTATAAAATTGAAATATTTATGATTAAATTGGGAAAAGTACAACATGTTCATATTTTTTAAACAATTTTCCCATGAGAACTTTAAAAAGGGACTCAATTGGCAAACTTCTATATCGATGAGGCATAGTGGAGGGAGAAAGAGTAAAAGAAAGAAGAAAAAAAGAGAAAACAGAAAAAGAAAAATAAATAATTAACAAATAATTTGAGAAAATATTAAAATGCTATTAAAATTTGTTTAGTTAGCATTGACAATGCCACATAAGATAGCCGGTGTCCACATCAATGATTTCTGGTCACAATTAGCTGAATAAACTCAACTGATAAAAAGTGAAAGATTTGGACTCAATTGATAATGTTGAAAAGTTACAGATTGAATAGGTTTCTGACTATTTGGACAATTTTCTCGAATTCTTATAGAGTTAATCGAAGTAAATGAATTGCCCAATGTTGCGTGAAATAATGGTTTGGGAAAACCTACGCCGATTGAGAATCATTGGTACTTGACATTACATGTTCTTGTGTTCTCCCGACTCTCGTTCGAAAGGGTTGCAAAAATACTTAAACATACATGAAAAAAATAAATTAATTTTTTTAGGTTACCAAATGCCTAAGCATATCTCTAAAGATTGCGTCATTCTCAAACTAATGCTTAAATATCTAAAATTTTCAATTGGACCCTTGTTCATATGCAAGAGAATTAAGTAAGATTATTTCTCCTAACGAATTTGGTGCTATATATCACGATTAACCTTTTATTTGTCAAAAAAATTTAACACATCTAATTCAAAGAAATTGAACATTCTAACTCGGGCCTTAAAAAGCAAAAAGTAAAATTGGGATTGAGAACATCTTCTTGCCAAATTTTGCCTTATTCGTGTTGTTAATGAACCTAACATGGTCCGAAATTTTTGCTCTGTAGCCCATGTGACTTGATTACCCAAATTGCTCTATGTGACTGGCAAAGAACAGATCGGGGCTTTAGCTCGTGGAGATGGAGTCAAATCACTGGAAGACAGCCCAAGTATGTTAGGATTTCGTGAAGCAATATGGGTAGCCGCTTTGAGTTTTAGGATTCGAAATAGTAGGATTGAAGTTCAAAGAGCAATAGGGGTAATCAACTACTTCTTAATCTGTGAAACAGAAGCTTAATTTTCGAGCTACTGATAGGCAGGCCTTGAGTATATGTACATAAAATAACGAATTCAAAAGGTCTAAATCATAAGACAAATTGGAGGACTACATGTACATAAGATTTCAGCAAACACTATAAAAAGCGATATCGACATGTTTTCTCCTGCACGAATGATATACAAAGGAGGGGATTGGTTCAATATGGGGAAATTTTATTTAAAAAAAGAAAAAGAAAAAAAAACCTGGCTTGAAACATTCCTCAGAGCTGCGCAAGAGGCCGTCTAGATGCTTCGTAGAGCTTTACTTGAGGGAGGAATCTTGGCATGTTCACACTTTTGTTGAGTAACAGAAGGAAGTTTGTCAAAGTTTCAAGATTTATCCAGTGGGAGAGTAGCTATCGACAGAGATTTGTTTCTGTATTCGTGATAGAAAATAGGGGGCAAAGGGATAGATCTTGGAAGGAAAAAGTTTAGGTATAAATTATATTTAAGCTCTGTTATTAAACGTCAAAGACTCTATCCGCCACTTCCGAGTACAAATTACAGGAAAGAACTAGAGAAGATTATTATGGAGTGAGATTGATAGATAGTTTCATTAAAAAAAAAAAGTAAATTTGGAAGTGTCGTATAAACATTTGCGTCATTTGGACTGAATTAGATAGTGATGAGAGGATAAGTGAACAATCCTCACTAAGGGTGTGCAACGGGAACCGCCCGAAATAGAAATAGTTTGGACCGAACTAGACCGGCCGATTTTGGGTAGTTCCCAAAGATGGCAGTCCATTTCCGATTCCTACTTTTAGAACTAGTGGCTAATTAGTCCATTTCCCAGTTTTAAGGTGGGAATCGAATTGACGGATCGGATTGGTTAATTTTATATATATATATATATATATATATATATATATATAGATATATATACATACATATTCTTATTCTTAAATTTCTTAAGAAACAAACCCTAATTCTTCCTATTTTCTCCATTTTTCATTTTATTTTTGCCCAAAATAGCAAATTTACCCATTCCACTAGATCAAATCGGCCTGTGTGATCGATCCAATCCATCTCAAAATTTGGGGAATCGATCCGATCCGATTCCCATCTCACCTCGAAACCAAACCTGGACCGAGAATCGATCACTCTTAATCCTCACACGATCGGGTGCCACGTGCCAAGTGACATCTTTGTTTGAGTTTTGGTGAAATGCAAAGTCATTTTCCCAAAATCTTTTGGCTCAAGGTGTAGTTGCTTTGACTTTTTGTGTGATTTTTCATAAGAGAAAATGATAGAAATAGTTCTTGAACTTTAGCTCAATATATAATGTGGTTCATGAACTTTTCATTTATTTAGTGTGATCTCTAAATTTTTTTGGCACATATTTAATGTAGTTTTGGACTATATAAATATATTCAATATTATCATTCTATTAATTCAAGATTATGGATATTATTGAATATTTTCATATAATTTAAAGATTAAATTGAATAAATTCAAAAATCAAAAATCATATTGTACATTGTGCTAAAATTCAAAGACCAAACCATATTAAACAAATTAAAAGATTATGAACCATGTTACTGGTCAAAGTTGAGAAATCATTTATATCATTTTTTTTGTAAATATTTAAAAAAACAAAAGGCTAGCTATTGTTCATCGTCTCCACTCTCCAGAGGCTTAGGCGAGGGCTCATAAGACCACCACAAGCTCAAGAGAGGGTTTTGAGGTCTCGGGTGATGCTTGGCAAAAGGCGACCATCGCGCCATCCCAAGAGTCGCCTCAACGCTCGACCATTGACGCTCGACCTTCAGATCTCATCTAACAATCTCAAGCAAGGGTGATGTTGGAGAACGTGAGCCAAGCGAAGACCAAGGCATTGCGACCTTTAGCGGAGAACCAAGCACAAAAAACCCAGAACTACAATGATCGAAGAAGATGAACAGTCAGTGAGGCCAAGACTAGTATATGAAAATATTAGTAGGGGCAATTTTGGAAGAAAAAAAGTTTATTAAACTTAGAAACTGCTTTCCGATATTGTTGAAAGCCCAAGGCAACTGAAGACTTGTCTTAGCTTTTAACTTTGCCAATGTTGGCATTTCTCCGAAGTGGTCCCAGAAAAATTAACCAAATATTGTAACTTTTTCTCAAGAGACTTTAGATGGCTCAAAGTTTATTGTAAAAGCTTAATCAAATACACCTGGTGGATTCATATGTAATTTCTCATCCCGAGTGAAGGTTATTAGTGTTGCGTGTGAGCAATAAGAGTAAGAAGAACAAAGTAGAGAGGCTATGATAGGACAAGCAGCCGTCTCGAGCATCCACAATACCAAATCGTAGTTGAGTGGTATTTGGCTACTGAAAGCAGTTGGAGGATGAGACATATTTATAGCCAATATGCAAAGCATGGAGCTCTCGACGGCGAAATGGCTCTCCAAAAGTCCTTAAATAAATTGAGGGAGCATATGTAATGAGAGAGTTATTGACGGAAGATGAACATGGTCCTATCTACGATTGATGAAATCCATGATTAATTGACATCAGTGAATAATAGATCGCACCATATCATAATGACATGAATTTGATATAAGTCATCGTTACCCACTAAAAAAGGATTAAGGGATTGTGTAGGCCTTGTTTAACAAGTGTGTTCCAATACCATCAAGCCAAAACTCTGCATGACAACCTAATAAGAAATGTTATTCGGTTCCGTGTTTATGTTGCGGAAAATAAATGAATTAAAAAATAATTTTCTAAAAATTGTTACTTATATCGCTTAAAATAATTAGTTAATGAAAAATATTTTCTATATCAAATAATATATATCTAAATATTTTTTGATAAAAATATTTTTTTGCTCACTGAATTTTCTAAGTGAAGTAAGTGAATTTTTTGAGAAAATTTTTTGATTATTTATTTTCCGAAACAAGCGCATCTTTAGATTAGTTATCACATGGCTAATAGGCTAAAACAGTTATATGGGCCACCATTTTTGTCCTTTTTCTAGTCCATAGCATTGCAAAAAACCACCCTAAATTGGGCCTTAAATCGCATAAAGCAAAATTGGGCTTGAGGTTGATAATGAACCCAACATGGTCAGTTTTTTCTGCTCAGCAGCCCATGTGACTTGATTACCCAAATTGGTCTACGTTACCGGGTTTGGCTCAGGGAAATGGAGTCGTATCATTGGAAGACAACACAAATATAGTCTGGGTTTCGTAAAGCAATTGGATAGCTGCTTTAAGTTCTAGGATTTGAAGTGGCAGGATTTGAGCTCAGACAGCAATAGAGGTAGGTACTTCTCAAATTGTGAAACGGTAGTGCAAAAAAATTGAGAACTGTCCGGACCACTCAAAAACAGACCAAATCGGGACCAATTCGATTGTTGGAAACGTTGAGTACTAACCCGGTTCCGATTCCAGCTATGCAATTGCCCATTCGAACTAGACTACCACACACAAAATATATACTTTAAATGTCAGCTCTCCGACTCAGACTCTCTCTCTTCAATCCGTATCACAATTGAAGAGGAAGGATGCAGGAATGAAGAGAGATAAGAAAATATTAACTAGGCTGGTATGCCAAATCATCTTGGGGCTGGCCAATCAATAGACGAAACGTGTCACATTTTGGGCCCCGCACTGCCGTCTCTCTCTCTTCGTTAATTGTGCCCCCTCCCCCTCTCTGTCCCTCTCTCTCTCATGTCGCACTCTCTCCTCTTCTTCTCTGCTGCGATGCGTCTCCTCCCTCCCCCGTCCCTCTCTCTCTCTCTCTCTCTCTCTCTCTCTCAAGAAGCGAACGAAGTGTACCCGTCGCCGAGCCGACCATCGTCAAGCACGGTCTGGTTCAAGCGAGTACAAGTTTTAGAGACTGCGTCTGTGAAACAGAGAATTCAAGCACGGTCTAACCCTCAAGCAACTTGTTCGGAGGAAAGACTGGTTCAAGTCTTGAAGTCGAGGTTGGAGGGCTCGTATTGGAGTGTTGACAAGGCAACCCATTGGCTTCTATATCGGTTCGACGTCCATTGCTGGTTGCCGCCGCCAATTCTCGCTTCACGCAACGCCACGCCACACCATTCCTTTACAAGTCTCTCTCTCGCATAAACTTTTGCGCCAAGTTTCGCCAGGAAAATGAGAATTTCCTGTAAACAATGGTATAATAAAGATAATATAAGACAATGTACGTCGAATAAATGGAGCACTCCCTCCGAAGAGCAAAATGAAAGGGGATTTATTTAGGCCTCTGATTCATCTCCTGACTAAAGCAGGTCGCCTATTTGTCTCTTCCTGAGCTGTTACGGAATTCCTCAGGCCAAACCCCGACAAATCTCCAACACATCAGTCGCTGGTTCCAGCATTCCTGGCCCAGCCTTGACGATTGCATGGGAAAATCCTTCTGCTTTAGTGCAGTCCTGCCAATTGCCGTTTCGCTACCGTGTTTCTTCGGAGCTTTGTTTTCAGGTTTATCCGTTGCTGATTCGGTGTCGATCGAGCATAATTGTTGCCCCAGCCATGACTCTTATAGCGGCACCTTCCGTCTCCGCTGCGGAGTCCAGCTCGTCGTGACAACACCGCAGATATTTTGGCTCAATAACACTATCTGTCAAGCCTCTGGCGATGCCAATCCAGTCCCAACCGCAACATGACTCGGGTCGCGCCTCACCGTGAGCAGGATTTCACCTTGCTAGTCACTTAGTTAATTCACACGTTCGAGGTTATCTGATGGCTAAATTGAAGGCTTTAGACTTGGTCACCATAAAATAAGCCATATGTTTTTTGTCCAGTTGATTGTTGCAGATAATTCTGTTCATATTCGCTTTTGTTTAACAAGTGTACTCTATTTTTACATTAATGTATAATAGGTTGTTTAGGGTGTTCGTCCGCAAGCTTGGAAGTTGAAATGACAATTGATAGATGGGTTATTGATTGGGTGTTAATTGGAAGTGGTGTTGGAGAGAATCTGTTTGGATAATCTCTATCTACGCCAGTATAATCCTTACCAAACTAAGTAGTGATATAAGCATAAATGCTATGTAAATGATTTGGACAGATTATTAGAAAACCTCCCATGTAATCATTAAATCGCCCCCTTCATCATCACCCCTACTATGCTCAATCGAAAATTTCATATTCAAAAATAATATTCTTGCAATCCATCCATTTAATCTGGAAGAAACTGATTCTCTGCCGTAAACTTAATTACAGAGAGTAGAATGCTCTTTATTCCACTCTACATTTCCGATTCATAAAACTAAACTAAAGCTTTCAGGGAACCAAAAAAAAAAAAACTAAAGCTTCACAACACATTCTAAGTAATCAGTGCTAGAGAGGTGCTTAATAAGCTGAATTTTGACTTCCCAAATACCCAAGAATCCACAAGATACTCAAATAATACAACATGGAACCACCACCAATATCATTCAAGAAAAAAAAAGCAAATGAAGCAAACTAGTTCATGAATCGTCATGGCACAATAGAGCACAAGAAAACATAAGCACCTAACCAAAAGGTCAGTTACAACAAGCATGGAATGGAATTGCTTAACCTCCACAATATTCCAGCAACTAATTAAGAGTCCATTTTAATCTGCATTGCAAACCAAACAACATTAAAAAATCATAGACAACTCAAAAATTTGGAAACATAGATAACAAAAAAGACTAGAGAGTCTGACCCAAAAAAAAAAAAAGACTAGAGAAAAGAAAATAGAAGAGACTAATTCTCTGCCACATGTCGTCCATCAATTGGCCAGCCTTATGGTGACTTGGCGTGGCCAACTTACCTAATATTTTCTCCTCTCTCTCTCTCTCTCTCTCCCCCCCCCCTCCCTCTTTCTTCTACGTCCCTTGCATGATCAACCACCATCTCTAAATAAAACTACGTTCATGCGGTTTCATCACTCTTACTAAGTTGAGTTCCAAGAACCTTAAAAAAAAGGTCTGTCATTATTCTCTATTCTCTATTCTTGATTTATGGATATACCTCACTATTTTCCTTCATTATCTCTCATAACCTCGTTGGAGCAAGTAACCTTGAACCAATGTCCATTATCTTCCAACTGTTTGCATCCATTCTCTCTAAAGAGAGATGTAGATCTTCTCTCTACCATCTTCACTCTCTCATTAGACACTAGATTTTGATCCTTTTGCAACACTCACCTCTCTCCCCTCACCCACCACTCCGGCTCCATCTCGCCATCGCTATACTCATCCCGAACCCTCATCTCGCCTTCTCCTACCTCTCGCTCCAGCCCACCCGACGACCCACACCCACCTTTCCCCTCCTCCTCCACCCTTACCCCTTCTTTGCCTCCCTCTCCCTTAGCTAGCTCCATGAAATCAAAGGGTGGTTTCCGGTGGAACCGATAACCCAAATCTCAAGCTACCGATCGGTGGCCTTCGAGTAACATGTACACAAGATCACGAATTCGGGGAAGGTATCAATCATAAGGAGAACAATGAAGTCGGACTTTGAGACGTGATATTACTTTCTTTAAGGATTTATTTGCCCCACAACGTCGTTAATGGTTACCGGAAAAAATCTTCCAAGATACAACAAAATCTCAGATCAAAATATTAGATAGCAATTCTAGTATTTCTCCAGGGTTTCTAAGAAACAATTGAAAAGATAGCTGTAGTTTTTAGAAAGAATGCTAAAAAAGATAAACAATTATCGCTCTCATTTTTCCAAAAACACACGGGTATATATGTATGTATGTATGTATGTAAACACTCTTAAAACACATGCAACTCTTCATGAAAATTGCAAAAATGAACAAACGTGTCATTTCGAAAATTGTCAAAATAAATAAATGCGTCCATTTGAAAGAAGTTGAAAATCGAACAATTGCAACCCTTTGAGAAAAATTGCAAATTGAATAAGCATATTTTCCAAAGGTTGTCTTGAAAAGACATAAACAAAAATTTGGAATAATAATAATAATAATAATAATAATAATAATAATAATAATAATAATATTATTATTATTATTATTATTATTATTATTATTATTATTATTATTATTATTATTCAATATTTAATAAATAAAATTTCAAATTTTCATTTTATATTTCATTTCCAAAAATTCTCAAAATAAAAAGCAACCTTTGAATTGATTAAAAATTAATAACATAACCAAAAAATAAAATAAAATAACAAAATGGATTAGTGCTAATTAAACCGCGGGCGTGCCAAGTGCTAAGTGCGCCAAAATCGTGCACCCGCACGCGGGTATGGTGGGGTCTAGCCCCACCCAATCATTCCTTTAAGTACACAAAGGAAACCCCACACTTATTAATTGGCCAACTTCCTCTCACTTTTCCTATGTGGGACAAGGAAAATGCACTTAGTTTGTTTTTACAAACAAACCTCCTACAACAACATGTACACGGGATCACAAATTCATAAGGTATCAATCATAAAGAGATGAGGGATGAGGATCGCATGTGCATAAGAGTCTGGCAAAACACTATAGCTAATAGAGTAGTATCGACACATCCTCTCTTAAGATAAAAGGAAGAGAGTTGGCCAACATCCAACAATAAGGAACACGGAAAGTTGAGGTTGGGACACCGAGTGCTATAACTTGGCATGGATGGACACTTAAGTGCCATTTAAGTGCCATAACTTCAAAAATGTACACTTAAGTGTTAGTTTCGAAGTTAAATGGAATACTTAGGTGCTACTCCGGCGAAAATCCAGCTAAATGGCTGACGTGGCAATTTTCCGGCGAGTTTGGTCCAAAACGGCTTCATTTTGCACGCTAACATGGTGAGAAAATGCAAAAACGATGCCGTTTCGTGTTTGATGTGTAAATAATAATATAAAAAATAATTAAATAAAATTTAAAATTAATTTTATTTAAAATATTCTAAAATTTAAAAAACCAAAAAAAAAAAAAAAAAAAAAAAAAAATGGGAGGCCAAAGGGGGCGCGGCGAAGGTTGAGCCCTCGCTACCGCCGCCTATCCACCACCGTCGGGAAGGGCCAGCGACAAAGGGGGAGGGTTGGCCGTGGTCGCCGGGCCCCGGCCGACCGATGGCGAGGCCGCAAGCCCTCGCCGACCGCGACGAGGGCCGCAACCCTTACCCAGATCTAGGCAAGGCCTCGCAAGCCCTTCGCCAACCCTTGGCCGGTGGCTCGGCGACCCCGGCTAACCCTCCCCTTCCGTCACCGGCCCTTCCCGGTGGTTGCAAGGAGGCGGCGAGGGCCCACGGCCCTTGCCGACCCGGGCGAGGGCCACAACCCTAGCCCTATATCCGGGCGAGGGCTTGTGGCCCTTGCCACCGGTCGGCCGAGGGCCGGCGACCCCGGCCCGACCCTCTCCCCTTCCATCGCCGGCCCTTCACGGCAACAAGGGCTTAGCCCTCACCGCCTCCTTCGACATCCTTTTTTCTTATTTAATTTTTTTAATTTTTAGAATATTTTAAATAAAATTAAGTTTAAATTTAATTTAATTAGTTTTTATATTATTATTTACACATCGACACAAAACGATATCGTTTTTGCATTTTCTCGTCACGTCAATGTGCAAAACGACGCCATTTTTGACCAGACTTGTCGGAAAATTACCACATCAGCCATTTGGCCGGATTTTAGCCGGAATGGCACTTAAGTATTCCATTTAACTTCAAAACTGGCAATTAAGTATACATTTTCGAAGTTATGGCACTTAAGTGTCCTCTCGTGCTAAGTTACGGCACTTGGGCTGTTCTTCTGCCCGAAAAGTTCATGCATCAATTAAAAGCGTTTCATCGGAGAGATTGATCCAAGAGAAAGCATTTGCCTATGAAAGTAGCTTATGCATGTACGGTTGGGTTTGTTACTTCACGTGTTCACCGCAACACGATGCACCAAACGGGTAAAATGGCAAAACACCTCGCCCTTGTCAATAACAATCTTAAATTGCACCTTGGGGAATGAAGTATCCACTGGTACATGTTCATTGAACGGTCAAAAGCTAACTTTAGGATATAGAATCGTTCAAATATCAAAATTATTACTATTATATCGAGACGGCAACATGCAAAAATAATGCAGATGTTTCTTGGTTTAGACATAAAGAGCCATATTTTTAATAGGTGAAAGTTTTTTTTTTTCCTAAAATTAAATTAACTTGTATTGGCTGTCGAACGGATGATCGTTCCAAGGTGGACAAGTTTGGCTTCCAAGGAAGCTAACCTACCTTCATTATGTTCAATGTGTCTACACTAAATATATTTGATTCTCAAGATGCTTGGAAATAGACTAGAGGGTATTCTCGTATTCTCGCCTTTTAATTATTTATTCTGGAAATATATATACTGAAAGTTTTAAAACTTATCCTAAAAGTGTAATTGAGTCATAAAACTTACAAAAAAAGTGCAATCAAGTCTTAAAACTTGTCAAATTGGTGCAATCGAGTCATTCCGTTTTCTCCATCTAATTTGACTAACGAAAACCGCCAACATAGCTTTTTAAATGTTTTCTCTTTCCTATGCGTTGGTGATGTGGCTAAGATGACGTAGTTTTGGTCTAAATATGAAATTTAAACAATTTTTATTTAAATTAAATTAAAAATAAGCAAAAAATTTTGAAAATAATAATAAGAAGAAGAAGAATAAGCAAAATTAGGTAGCGGTGGGGGAATGTCCAGTAGGGTTCATTGGGCCCCTAGCTACAAAGCCCTTGCCGCCATTGCCACACTGTCATTGAGGGTCATCAAGCCCTCACCTAGATCTAATTGCGGCTCTCACCTAAATCGAGCGAGGGTCGTTGGCCCTTGCCCAATTCTAGCTGAGGGTGGCGACCCCAACTAGTGCCGGGCCTTGGCCAAAATTGGGCGAGGGTCATTGATCCTTGGTTGAAGCGCGACAATCCTTGGCAACCCTCGGCAACCATTCCCCCATTGTCACCCTTCCCGACAATGGTGGGCGGCAGAATAAGGGCGCAACCTCGCTACCTAATTTTGTCTCTATTTATTTTTAATTTTAGATTTGTTTATTTAATTTAAGCAAACATTGTATAAACAATCTAATTTAGACCAAAATTACGTTGTTTTAGTCATGTCATTGTCATGTAAGAGAGATAAGATAAAATATTAAAAAAGTCATGATATTATCCATTAGTCAATTTGGACGAAATTAATAGAAAGACTCAGATCACACCAATTTAACAAGTTTTAGAATTTAATTATACTTTTTTTACAAATTTTATGACTTAATTATACTTTCGTGATAAGTTTTAAACCTTTAAGTGAACATATCACTTTATTATAGTACAACTGCCTGGACAATGAATAATTGAAGAATCTCAACAGCTTGTATCTTTATCTAAAAAAAGGGTTTCATTTTTCTCCTTCCTTTTTCTTTTGATCAAAGCCTTCTTCCTTGCAAAGCACATATGCAAATGTCACGTTCGACTACTTTATAAATTTGTCAATTGCAAATTTGTATGTAGGGCTTCTAAACCATCTTGTAAATGAGATAAAAAAATGATTGTGTGATGCTTCCTACGGTAATGTCTACTATCAATGTATGATATGTTTGAAGCAAAGCTACCTAAAAGACTCGATTTCATAGCAAGGTAGACACATTTTGATTTATGACATATAGATAAAACTCAAGATTACAATCATGCTTGAGAAAAGTAGAGTGATTTTTTTCTTTGATTTGAAAATATTTATACACCTTTTTAGTGTTTCAAATTGTTGCAACCTATGAAGACGGACACATTGTAGTAGCTTTCATGTTGTGTTAGATATGCTCGACACGCGATTAACGCACGTCGGATTTTTCAACATGTGATCAACTCTTCTTGATACATTTCGATATGCGTGTCCGGAAGACCATGGAGGGAGGAGGTGAGGGTGAGGACGAGGACAAGGACGAGAAGGAAAGGGTGCAAGTGATGGCGAGCCCGCGATAGTGAGGAAGGGCTAGAGGAGAAGCAACTGAGGCAACCCAAAGGGCCACAATTGTGATGCTGCAATAGAGGGTCGGCGATGAGACTGCAGCTGTGAGGGAAGAAGGACTAGAGGCGAGGCGGCAAGTGATTGTGATGAGGACCGAGAGAAAGCAAAGATTGAGAGGAAGAGGAGAGGAAGATGCTCGTCCGAGCATAAGGAGGAGAAGGAGGGCAACGGTTAAGGTTTTTTAGGGAGGAAACTCAAAAAGAATTAAAAAAAAAAAATGGGGATTTTGATGGACTTGGCGTGACGTTTTCATTTTGGAGGGAGGGGAAGTGACGGGTGGTGCCATGGTGGGGGCCCTTGGGGAAAAGAAACAAGGGAAAGAAAAGTGAAATAAATTTGAAGAGCGAGGCTTGGGGGTGGGTCTGGAGGGGACCTTTTTTTTTTATCAAAAAATAAATAAATGAAGTTAAAAACTGATTTCGGAAAATAAATGTACTGAATGTTGAATAATAATAAATTTTAATCATTATAGAAGATTATAAATTTATTTAAATAAATTTATTCTAGTTTCTTGTTAGTCATTAGGTTCATTCATAACTTTTAATTAAGATAGAAACACGTCTCCAAACATGGATACACATTAATTATGGATATGTCTTTTGAATTTCCAAATGAATAGATTCATTAATATTACTAGTATAAATTCATTGTACGTTCTTTTTTCATTATTTATTTATTTATGAATTTGAATCAAATTAATTAAAAATGAAAATATTGATTTAATAAATAACGTGTCCAACGTGTCGAAATTTTTTAATTTTAAAAAATGACATTGATACGTCATGTTATATGTGTTGCTTACGTTCTACACCCTGACTTCATTTCCACCAAATGCCGTGAAGCTTACTGGGTCCCTTTGTTTTCTGGTACGCGTGGTTCTCAGTTGATGGATTCATCATTTCTCGAGCATCATGGAGCAGGATATACGATGGCAGAGCTAGAGACGCAGCGGAAGATCAAGTATAAAGCTACTGGAGCCCCATTGGAATCACAACTAATGGACTGAATTGAGTCGCGGTTGATTAAGAAGAACCGCAACGATAGTAGAACCGTTGTTGGAAAAATTATTAAAATACATAAAGTAATAATAATTATTGGAAATACATTACAAAAGATTAGAAAACAAAAAGAAATGTCTGAGGCGTGCAAACACTGTCCTTAAGGATAATTCCGCCTCTCGGAGTACGTAACTCGGTGCGTAAGGCTTCAGCAGCTATCCTCCCAAGATACAACAGACCTTCTTCTATACTCCGCACTGAATATTAGAAGGAAACAGAACAACTTTTGTGTATAACCCAGCAAAAAGAAAATGAAAGATGTGAGAACATATCATATCTACTAAGATTGTTCTTTAAAGTTTAATTTATGTTTAAACAAGGAAAAAAGAGAGCCGTTAGGAGATCATCATAATCAATTGGTAATTAAAAAGATGACCGTTATAAAATAATGAAGAGTTTATGAAGCAATAAATCAAAAGTTATAAAGCCATTAGACGACTGTTATACAACCATTAGAAATCCGTTATATGACAGTTGAAGAAGCTGTTACAAAAATAATGACTTTTATGACAACATAATTTCTAATAAATGTTTCAAAACTACTGTAATATCCAACAATCCCTCACATATTTCAGAAAGTTTTGACAAGAAAAATAAAATAATGCTGGGTTATTGGAGAGTAATGCATCGGAATTGGTGCTTGTTAGGCTATGAACCAACCCTAGAAAGAATGAAATATAATTCACGAAATCATTGGTGAAGTTGAAATTTCTATGAACCAAGAATTTCTTTTTGTGAATTATAATTTTCACCAATCACATTACACTCTCACAAACTTTGTTGTTCAACGCGGTTTTGCGCTAATAGGCCATGCGCGTGCTCGGTTTATTCATAAGTGCTTTAGAGATTTTCGCAAAAATTCTCACTGAGCGACCCCACTCCACACTTATATAGGTGATTCCATCAAGTGTATTTTGCAGTTTAATACACCACCAACAATGGCTATGGAATTTTATTAAGAGCTTAGCTCAACCTCTTTTTCCTTACAATTTTACACTATTTTCACTTTAGGATTGACAATAATTTTTAATAGTACACTATATCAACAAATGACTTGTTATTACCCATATGAACCTAATTCATGGAATTGCCAATCACATAGGTTGGGTTACTATCATTGTTGATTTTCTTCAGTTGGCTTGTCCATTCCCCTCGATGTATAGTCAAAGGATTGGCCAAAATCCATTTATGACTTCATATAATTAATGGACATAATTCCATCATTAAGTAGCTGCTTTACCACGTCATCCCTTAATCAAATGTGTCAATTTTTACCATATTTATGCATGGCTATTGCCTCTTGACAATCATGATGTATAAATACAAAATGTGTCATTTTCCCAAAGGAATATTTGGTAAGAGTCTCTCAGCTACTCAGCCTCATTTTCATATATAAGTTTGAGAAAAATTTTCTCTTTGTCTCAAGAACTTGAATAATTCACAATTTACCAAAAAATAGTAAATATTTTCTTCTCCTTCACCCATTGGAGCTTAGGAGGATAAGGCATTTTGTTTACACATATATGCCTGGTAGCACTTGAGTCTACCACCCATAATTTCGATTAGCCACAATATTGGCATGGGAATGACTACATCAATTACTTCATCAAATCATCTACTATAACCAAGTCGACTCTTGGCTTGGTTTAGCAGGATTGCCATTTCCCCCACAATTTCATTCGATTGATTTTATGTCAAGCACTTCCACCAGGTGAACACATATTTGTTAGTGGATTTTATCTCATATGAATCCAAGATCCAGTTAACATCACTGTATCCTTCTAATTCAGTGGAAAATCCACTATGTAAAATGCCTTAATTATATTACTGTGAGGCATCCCATACAGTAGGGAACGTGTAGCCTTTAGCCATGTCTTCATATCATATTGTCAAACTATAAATCAATCTCGGAGGCATCCCTAACAATAAGAATATCAATACGAAGAGCAGCACAACCAATGGCTAGACCCATATCATTAAAAAAAATATTCACCATGTCATAACAAGTAATATAGTTAACATCACATCAAACATACAAATGTGCATGTTCATGTTCTTGTAATAAAGCAAAACAATGCCAGTCACATACGTTATCTCCAAATTCATGTATAAATTTCTCAGTAGAAAATAATACATTTATAACACGCATGCTATTGGGAAAAATCCTAAACTTCTCATTACACTCGGATCTCAAAGAAGCGAAACAATCTCAAAAGTTTTAGATCAAATGCCACAAGACGTGCAATGCGCATTATATCTTAACAATCCAAACATGCATGGCCCAATCAACCCCACATTCATAGGATTGTACAGTCAATCAAACAATTCAAAGATGAAAACAAAGAAACATCGTTAACCAAAACGGAGTATTGCCCCTCGAGGATAAAATCAAGATTTACCAAAATTCGCCTGATAAATTGGCTAGAAACACAATGTCACAAGCATTCTCAAAGACTACCTCCAAATTAAATAGCACGTAAATCCAACATCAAATGGATTGATCATACTAAAAGTGAAATTCCAAACACTAACTAATGAATTCATCGGTGAAAAATATGAAGTCATTGAGTGCCCCAAACTGCATTCCTAGATGCATGCTTACCAAATAATAATTACAAACTTGAGAGAGAAAATACTAACAAACATCCGCCTTCCTCTCAAAAGACATAGATGATAAAGTTTCAAATTTTACTTCGCACTTGATAACCTTACCAAAATGATCAAAAGCTCTTTTTTGTTAATGCTCATCAATGTCACACAGCAAACCATCCATGAATATGCAAAACTTGTCTTTCACCATCTCCAAATCCTTGTTCAATTCCAAGGTTGGTGGAAGCACCAACAATTCCAACTTTGAAAGCTTTAAGGCAATTATCCTTAAGATTGTTGGAAAAATTATTAGAATACATAAAGTAATAATAATTATGGGAAATACATTACAAAAGATTAGAAAACAAAAAGAAATGTTTGAGGCGTGCAAACACTGCCCTTAAGGATAATTCCGCCCCTCGGAGTACGTAACTCGGTGCGTAAGGCTCAAACGGCTATCCTCCTAAGATACAACAGACCTTCCTCTATACTCCGCACTGAATATTTGAAGGAAACAGAACAACCTTTGTGTATAACCCAACAAAAAGAAAAGGAAAGATGTGAGAACATATCGTATCTACTAAGATTGTGCTTTGAAGTTTAATTTATATTTAAACAAGGAAAAAAGAGAGCCGTTAGGAGATCATCATAATCAATTGGTAATTAAAAAGATGACTGTTGTAAAATAATGAAGAGTTTATGAAGCAATAAATCAAAAGTTATAAAGCCATTAGACGACCATTATACAACCATTAGAAATCCGTTATATGACAGTTGAAAAAGCCGTTACAAAAATAATGACTTTCATGACAACATAATTTCTAATAAATATTTCAAAACTACTGAAATATCCAACAGTTCATACACGAAGGAACAACTATTTTTTAACCACAAAATTTCTTGCTAGATGGTGTATTTTGATATCCAGGGCTATGCATTAAACATGAGAGCTAGACTCGAGACAAGCTATTAACAAAAAACCTAAGTATCGATAAAAATATATATCCTGACTTTTTAAGTAACCAAATGCCCAAGCATATCTCAAGAGACTGCATCTTTCTCAAATTAACGCCTATATATGTTAAAATTTTCAATTAGATTCTTACTCATACGCAAGAGAATTAAGTAAGATTATTTCTCCTAACGAATTTGGTTTTGTATATCACCATTAATCCTTTTTTGTCAAGAGAAATAACCATCTAATTCAAATAATTATAATATACTTTGCATGCTACATAGCCTTAATAAAATTTGGGAAAGTCAATAAAATAAGGACAAGTTGGATGACTTTCCCATATGTTATGGGGTAAAATGTGCATACCTTTTAGGACCTAATCGTCACAAGCTTGTTTCCAGCTGTTTTTGTCTTTTACCTGAAGGGACCGCTAACGTCAAGATTGGATAAGAATGGCTGAAAAAAAAAAAAAAAATTAGAGAACCACCGAATCTTGGCCGGCTGCATCCGATCCCAAATTAATTAAATTCATAGGGTATAGGCTGATATTCACTTAACTTATAGTCTAACCACTCATTTTTTAGCGGGAGAATCACGAATTTAAGGAAAACTGATGAAATTAGAACCTTTTGCGTAATGGCGAATCAAGTATTACTTGGGTGGGAAAAGAGATAATATCTAAACAAATAAAAGAATTAAAAAAAAAAGAAAATAATAAATTAGTGCATGAAAAACCGATTCCCCGCCAAATGCATTTGCTAATAACCACTAAAATTGAGTTTAAGAGATAATTGACCATACCACGACATTTTCAGGATTTCCTATAGGCCTTTTATGGCTATGCCTTGTATTTATAATTTTATGACCCTTTAAAATATCTTTTATACTATGATCGAAATATAGTCATCTCTACCCATCATGTTAATATTGTAAGCCTCTTATCCATTCTCATCATATCCTACATTACATATTTACAGAATTTATAAGTTTTTTTTAATAGAGTAAATACACTAAAAAACCCCCAAATCGGGTATATTTGTGACAAATTTACCCCAAATTATTTTTTTGACAATAAAAATTCCCAAACTGGTATACCTTTGACAAATTTACCCCAAATTAGTACACTTTAGACAAATTTACCATCTATTAATTTTTGTTAAATTTTACAGTTAAATTATTAAGTTAAATGACACATGATAATTGACTAGTATACCAATTTACAATTTTGCGTTCCATTTGTCACAGTTTATGATTTTTGTGATTTTTTTGTGGTACTAATTTAATTTAGTGGATGGTATATTTATTACAAATGTACCAGTTTGGGACTTTTTGCGGTTGAATAAATTAGTTTTTGGTAAATTTGTCATAAATGTATAAGTTTATGGTTTTTTTATAGTCAGTTAGAGTAAATTTATCACGAGTATACCAATTTGGGGTTTTTCATAGTAAAAAAATAGTTTTTGGTAAATTAGTCAAGTGTCTTAGTTTGAGATTTTTCAGGGTATTAACCATTTTTAATATACACGTGATCTTTATTCAACTATTAAGTTGATTTTTTTTTTTTATACCGAGGAACCACTGGAGATCACCTTTCACTTACACTAATCTGGTAATATTTTATATTGTTGTTTTCTAATATAGTATAAGAGCCGGATTTTGTCCCAATTTTGTCTTGGGTTTTGTCCCATTCAAACTGCAATGCACCAAAGCCCAAACCTAGAAACCAGAAAAGAGAAAACGGAGAAAAAAAGACGTTTCTGTGCTCCCAGAATTAAATCGAAAATTCAAATTGAATAGAGTAGAAAGAATATCACGAATGGTGCAATATTCTTGCGGATTTCACAGCTGATGACTTTTTGTATTGTGGAAACTTTGAGTGAAGCTTCAATCACATGCAAAATGGCCGGCGTGATTGAAGATCAATCCCCCACATTCGTCGTCAAAAGAAGATTTGCAAAGTCTCACCAACCGAATGCATGCTGCAAAGAAAAGGATTGTCGAATTGTAGCACCCAGCCAAACCAAAGTCATGTCCACTTTCACTTTCTTTTTACATTTTCATGGGCCATTTTGATGTTCTGGATAATTAGGAGGATTGAGCAAGTAAATATGGAGGATCTGTGGTTAATTCGTTTGTCCTCTTGTTAGGAATCATTGCAAGCTTATTTGGTGGTGAATATGAGTATAATCTCTTCACAATCTACCACATCTGCCCCTTTCTGGTACTTCTACTATTAGCCTTCCCTTTAATTCAGGAAAAAATAAATCCTAAACTGATACCTTGTAATACATTTGCTCTAAACTAATTTTCATCTTACAAAATTTTTAAAACAGGTAGATCATAATGCATTTACCAAAAACTAATCATCGTCACATGAGAAAACCCAAACTAATACCTTTTCCAAATCTATCATTCATCAACATTTCATTCAATATATCGTCATAATGCATGCGTGTCGATACACATGGCAAATGAACATTAGATGGATCGGACACTCTAGGAGGCATGTGACTTTACTTAGATGAGGACTCTTTTTTCACTGTGAAATTTTGTGACATATATAATATATGTATATATATAATCTCCTCCCTCACACAAGATAATGGAATTTTAAATGAAAAAAAAAATCGATTTTGAGCAATAAGCAAAAGAAATAATGCACATTCAAATTAAAGGCACTAATGGTATATTTTAGTTTATGGACGCAATTTCTAGCCATAAATATATATTTTTATTTTTATTTTCTGAATAAGTTTTTAAGAAAAAAGATGTGTTTAATAATAAATGCAAAATTTTTATCCTTAAAATAGAAATTTATTTAATAATGGCATAAAATTTCATTTTTTCCTAAGCGACAGCTGGGTGGGCAGGTGGAATAGAGAGTTAAAAAAGTCTTACTCATCATTGTTATTTTAAACCTAATTTTGAATTAAAAAACTATTCAAAAGATAGAAAAATAAGATTGAATTAACAAACAAATTTCCGGTTGAGGCTTGTTCTCGATAATAGAAAAAAAAATTCTTTTCACTTAAGTGTTACAAAACACATTTGTGTCTCATTTTTGAGAGCCCGTCTGAGCTGGGTGTCATCTCGTTCGACTAAAAACAGAAAGGATGGATCCGCGGCCTGGCAAAAACCATGGCGTTCATATTCCCGTCTACCGTGCATCTTCTTTATTTGCCTTGAAAAGACTTGGCAGATTTGGTGAGCAACAAGGACGCCCAAGGCATGGACACCCAACGCCTCGGCCTTGGCCGGTGACACTGCTGGTCCACAGCCGGTCCTTTGCTCACCCCCATGGCCTGGACGCGGCGTCGGTGACCGGCTGAGCGAGAAGGGGAGCCAAGGAGAAAAAAAATTCCAGATTTTTATATAATTCCACGTTAGAGGTTACAATGAGGATATTGCTTCGATAAAGGCACAGTTGTTGTGGGTCCCCCGACCAACAACTTCAATTATTGTCCCCTCTGGACATCACTCACGCGTCCACCATTTAACATTGTACTGGTTCTAGGACACTGCTATGGCAACAGCACAGTTATATTCCCGAGAGCAGCGGTGCTTTGTTGACCACAACTGGCCATTCATTGTTGACCACATGTGGCCATTCAAAAGGTCGGTAACGGAACATAATATGGAGCGAATTCGGAAAAATATATTGACAAAAAAATCTTAAATATTGGACAATGTTAATTGTTTCAAAAAAAAAAAAAACCAATGAGAAGGAAGTATACTTCTTGTTAGAAGAGATTGTTGGCCAGTAATTATTCCAAAAAATATACTATCAATTTTGCATGAAAACCACTTATAAAAGAAAATGTCCTAAATAAATCCAACGAATATAATCCTATTCCTAATAAATGGACCTCTTAGGATTCCATTTACATAAGGATTGAATTCAAAAATTCATTTTTATAGTGTACTTGTGAAAATATTTTCACCAGATTATAGATGTAATAAAAGTCAAGTTAGTAATCATACATGCATTTTAACCTAATTTAATGAAATTTCAAATTATTATTGAACAAATTAAAAAAATTGAAAATTGGCTAGAAATGTAAAAAAGTAGGGTTGTGGAAAGGAAAAACTAGTGATTACAAAATTTATTCAAACAATACTTAAAATTATTGAATAAATTTTTTAAATTATTGAATAAATTTCATTTTTGCTTAGTCATGAGTCATGAATTTGATTGTCAAGTTAACTTAATTGTCATGCTTTGAGCAAAATTTATCAATGTTTTGAGTTGTGTAAATTAAGTATTTGACTTTTTAATTTGAGTTAATATCATGAAAAATTAAATTGATACATTTATGATAAATTTAATTTATTAGTTTTTGTTAAATTTTATTATTAAATTGTTGAAGTTAGATGTACACGATAGTTGATGAATGTACTAATTTGGGCTTTTACCATTATTTATCACAAGTATATCAGTTTGTGATATTAATAAAATTTAATAAAAATCAATGAGTTTAGAGTTTTTGGTGGTCAACAAATTAATTTTGCATAAATTTATCACAAGTGTATATGTTTGGAGTTTTTTGTAATATTATTCTTTTAAATTTGACAAACTTGTATTAATGTTATTAGATGATGAATATTTTTCTTTCAAACTATAAGTGTGAAAAAATCATATTAAAAATAATTAATAGAATCCTATATTTGCTTAATAATAAAGACATTTGAACTAGGGATGATTAGTTCTTGGTCCAATCTGGTCCTACTCGAGAATCGAAAATTGAATAAAAAAGATTGGCTCTCGAGTAGTCCAGCAGAACTGGTTGACTTATGAACAATATTCCCTTGGAATTGAGAAGAGAGTGAGACACATGAGAAGGAAATGGCGAGAATTTTGCATGAGAAACAAAAAAAATAAAAATTATCAGTTTGGACTGAAAATTATGGTTTTCTATTTTATTGGACCGAGAATTGGCCGATCCCATCCCGTCCAAGTGGTTAGTGTTGCTCTTCCTTAGTTTGAAGTAATGTAAATATATATTGATGAGGTTCAAGTATCCTTGCCCTTTGCTCATTTTTTTTATTTGATTGATTGTTCTTCTTTTTTATTTAAAGAGCCCACCGAGTAGGATTCCAGCTCTGTTTTTTTTTTTTTTTTTTTTTTTTTTTGGGTCAGGTATTGCGGCCTCTCATCTCCTTACTTTTAAACCCATTATCCCATACGACCAACTTCAACCCAAAAAAAAAAAATCATCACTTCCCGACAAAAGAAAAACATTGTCACTGTTTTTGACAAAAAGCAAAAAGCATTCACTTTCGACAAAAGTAAAGATATCAAAAGATTCCTGCAGACGCACTTTACCAAAAAAAAAAAAATTCCTGCAGACGCACGTTACAGTCGTCCCATTGGTCAGCTGGAGAAAATATTAGGTGCGACGCTTACACGAGTCCCATTCAACAGTCATTTTTGGCCCACCAGTTAGAAACTCTTCCACTTTTCCATCCTCTGTCTTTAATTATTGTTTGCTCTTTTATTTTTCTTCTTTGTCTTTTTTTCCCTTTTTATCTTCCTCCGTCAATCTGCCGGGGACGCCGACGCCTCGACTCAATTCACTATTGACTTAGGACATAACAAAATTTGTATTTCTTTATTTTTTATTTCCCAAAAAGATTTGGAACAAATTCTGTTTGATAACGTATTTTATATTTTTTTGGTTGTGGAACATATTTCTATTATAGAAATAAATTTAAAACAGATATCAGAAATTAAAAATTTTAACTTTTATATTTTTTGAACAAAAATAAAAAATAATTTTTTTCTCATTATTCCCTATCATTATTGCCCATAGCTCGCGGCTGCCTGTGGGATGTCGACTGCCAAACAGCTACTGCTACCCCAAAAAATAAATTTTTTATTCAGTTATCAAATAAATTTATATTCCATAAATATAAATTTTAGGGTTAATACTTTGCAAAATCATAAACTAGCACACTTGTGACAAATTTACCCATAACTATTTTTTTTTTACCATGAAAAACCCCAAACTGGTACACTTGTGACAAATTTACCCCGACTGACCATAAAAAACCATAAATTGGTACATATATGACAAATTTACCCCAAAAAAATTTATTCGACCGCAAAAAACCCCAACTGATAAATTTGTGACAAATATACCCTTCTCTAAATTAGACTAATACCACAAAAAATCATAAAAATTGTAAACTCGACAAATGGATCATAAAATCCAAATTGGTATACTAGTCAATTGTCACGTATCATTTAACTTAATAATTTGATAAAAAATTTAACGAAAACTAACAGGGAATAAATTTGTCACAAGTGTACTAGTTTGGGGTATATTTGTCAAATGTATACCAGTTTGAGGTTTTTAGTGATAAAAAAAATAGTTTGAGGTAAATTTGTCACAAGTGTACAAGTTTAGAGTTTTTCAGGTATTAACCCTAAATTTTAAGTCTTTGTCGAATGAGTTTCTTTCCTTAGAAACTCGTTTAGGAATACAATTTAAGAAATCAAATTATATTTTAGAAATTTTATCATTCTCGCTCTTAATCTCACGAATCGCCTTCTACCACCATCTCATTGCTATCTCAATCCTTTGTCGTAAAGCTCGAACTTGGCCAACAAACTTAAGCCTCAAATTTTGGATCTAAACTTGAGCAAGCTCTAGATTGTGATCTAGAGCTTAACTTAACCTCGAATCTATTGTTCGGAGGTCAATCGAGATTAGTGTAGGCAACAAACGAGGTGTAAGCAGTAGCATGGGTTGTTGACACGACGGAGGGCCTCGAGCTCCTAATGACACGGCCATTGATGCAAAGGGCACAAGAGGAGTTGGGACAGGAGGTTGTAGCACCTAATTTCAGAGAAGCGGAAGAAGATAGAGGCAAGCAGGTCTTAGAAGTGAGAGAGCATTTTGAAAACAAGAGAATGACCTTTGTTCTCTCTAGAGGTGAGCATATCGAACTGATCTAATTAGGAATTGTCTAAATCAGATTGGATCGGTTGGTTTAGTCTAGTTTCCAATTTCATAAAAATGAAATTGGCGATTTTCAATTCGGTTCCTCGTTTCGAAGGAATTAGATCGGACCGAATCTTTTTTTAATATATTTTTATTTCTTAAAATAACATTAAATCTTAAAATAATAAAAATTCTAGTATTTTTTAATATTTTATAATTAAATGATCGGATCTATTGGATCGGACTAAATCGGATATTTGATCCCATAAATTAGGAACTGATTCTCTCAGTCTCGTTCCAATTCTATTCCTAATTCTCCTTATCAAAAAACATAATAAAAAAAAAAAAAGAGGGGAGAGGGCGTTGTATAATTGAAGAGAAAGGGAAAGGATTTATAATAGATGGACCAAAAAATGACGGGCGTCGATTATTCAATGGACATTTGTAAAAAATTGACTATCTAGACGTAATGTTTTTCAAAAGAGGTAGGTGAAATGGTGAATGATACTTTCTTGATTTTAAAGCTCTCTTGGCCATCATGACGCTTTGAGATATATACTCGAGAATCATGAGATATATGCTCGGGGGTGCGTTTAGTAACACTTCTATTATCGGAAATAATTTTTGATCAGAAATTATTATTATTTTTATTATGTTCCTGGAAATAATTTCTAAGCATTTTAAGTCGTTTGGTAACTATCTAAAATTTAAATTCTTGTAATAGAATTACATTTAATACCGTGCTTAAAATTTATACTCCAAATCATTTTATTTTAATTTTAAATAATTTTATTACTTTTATTACCTTTTTTTTTTTCCTTTCTCTTTCTTATTCATCTTCTTCAAGTGACCAGTTGTCGGTCCGACAACCTCATTGAAGTGTCGACGAGGGCCTAGCCGACGGTTAGGTGAACCTCGCCGAGGCTCGTTGATGGCTAAACTTGCCTCTAGTGAGCTCGTGAAACCAATTGTTGGTGACCGATGGCGGTGGGTGGCGGATGGTGGATGACGAGCAACCGCGGCAATGGTTGAAGAAGAAGAAGAGGGAAGAAGAAGTAGAGAAAATATTTGCTTGATTCTAAAATTGATATTGGAAATAAGTTTTGTTTCAAATTTATGTCCGAAAAAAAAAATAAAAAAATATTATCAAAAATAAAATTTTTACCAAATAAAATTTTATTTCTAAATTATTTTTAATAATAAAATAATAAAATTTGATATTATTTAACTGGTTACCAAATAAGCTTTAAAAGTAACTCGTACCTGATATATCCTTTTGAGATAGCAATCATGACAACCTCTCTTCTGAATGTTCAAATCCTTTATGACTCTGAAGAGATAAATACGCATAAAGTCATCATTACCATCACTACTGACAGTCATGATTCTCCTCTCCTCTCTTTAGAATGCGCCTGTCTTTAGAGCCATGACTCTAAAGATAAAATATGTTCCCATCATATGCCATCATGACACTCCTATTTTCAGAATGCTCTTCTCAGTCATCATTACCTATCATTTTTTTGAGATAGTTGTGATGACACTCCTCTTTATGTGTTCAGACTTGGAAATAATATGCATTACTATCATTTTTTAGGATTAATAGTATGAAGAATCATAAATTAATCACCGTATATGGTGACTTAGTCGGATAAGACTTCCATGATCTTTTACGAGGAAGAGAGGAGTTCGAATTTCATATATGACGAGTCGGATAAAAGCGCCATGATCTTTTACGAGAAGAGAGGAGTTCGAATTCGCTTGCCGCGCGGGATCTTAAATGCAACGCCGAGATGGTGGGTCCTCCGCTAGCGTTCGCCGGGGTTTATCTGCGGCTATCGGCTTTTACGGGGTTCCCTAAATCATAAAAAAAATCATAAATTAATATATTTATGATAAATTTACATTAAATTAATTTTTCAATCATAAAAAAACCCAAACTAATATAAATTAATCATAAAAAATTATAAATTGTAAATTTATGACAAAATTACTAAAAATTAATTTGTTTAATTGCCAAAAATCTCAAAATAATATATTTATGATAAATAAACACTCTATTAAATTGAATAAATAATACAAAAAATTACAAAAGTTGTAAACTATGTCAAATGAAGAGTAAAATTTTAAACTGGTATACTAATCAACTATCACATATAATTTAATTTTATAATTTGATAGTAAAATTTAACGAAAATGAATATGGGATAATTATGTCACGGATATATCGGTTTGCGGTAAATTTGTTAAATATATACGAGTTTGAAATTTTTAGTGATAAAAAAAATTATCAAATTTTTTATTTTTTACCACCGCCTGGTGGTCCAGTTGGATAAGACTGTCATGATCCTTTATAAAAAGGAGAAGAGTTCAAATCCCGTAGGTCGCATGGGATTTTAAGTGCAAGATAACCATGTAACCACTAGGACGAATTCCAGTGACTACCTTTCTAATATGAAAGGGAGAGATGGGGGGTTCAAATCTCCATATTATTAGGGAGATGGGGTGAGAACGCATAAGTTTTAGTTGTGCATTTCAACTCCCACGTCCTACAAGAGATAGGATAAAAGTCTGAAAATGAGTGTAGAGTAAAAATAGAGCAAAGACTAATAAAAAAAGATAGCCATGTTCTCTTTTCAGAATACTCCTATTCAGACTCAGATATAATATGCACAAGAGTCATCATTACCGTCCTTTTTTCGAGATAGCCATGATGACACTCCTCTTTTTTAGGATGCTCCTGTCTTCAGAGTCAGATCTAATAAGTTCAAGAGTCATCATTACTATCATTTTTTGAGATAGCCATGATGACACTCCTCTTTCAGAATCATGCTCCTCTCTTCAGGCCATCGCGACTCGGAAGAGATAACACGAAGAGTCATCGTTACTGAGATATATTTTGAGATATACACTCCAAGAGACTTGCGCAACGAGAAAGTGGCATTTACCATATCAGTTGGGGATCAAGAAGAGACATTTTCCATATCAGTTCATCAGGCCGCGACCTTGTCCTCTTTCTTTTTTAATTTTTAGGTCGAATCGACCTTTCTTTTTAGTTTTGATCATATGAGAGGCACGGTTTTGGTGGTGGGGGAGGCAGTGTTCAGGGTTTTCTTCGAGATGTAGCAGTGAAGGAACTGAAGATGGGGAGCTGACAAGGAGAGCGTGAATTTTTTTTATTTTAATCGAAATCGAAATCTCTTGTACTTGTAGAGGTACCGTTCAACTCACAGAACACGAGTTTTCGATAAAAGAAATAAAAGAGAAAAGTACTGGAGTTCACCAGTGGCTTCTCAGAGGAGGCAAATCTCCTCGGAGGAGGAGGTTTTGGGCAGGTGTACCGCGGAGTCCTCCCCAGCGGAGAAGATGTAGCAGTGAAGCAACTGAAGATGCGGAGCTGACAGGGAGAGCGTGCTGTTATTTTATTTTGTTGAAATCTCGTGTGCTTATAGTGGTTTTTTCCACTTTGGATGGAAATCTCGTGTACTGGTAAGAGTCATTTTGTGGAGTCACTACAAAATCTCGGAGGCGGCCAATCTCGGAAGGAGGTTTTGGGCAGGTGTACCGCGAGTCCGGGAAGACGCAGCAGTGAAGCGACTGAAGCGCAGCCGACGGGGAGAGCGTGATTAAGTTCATTTAAAGCTCGGAAGTTTTCGACCGAAGTAAAAAAGTTCACTGGACTTCACCGGTGGCTTTTTATTGAAGTAAGAGATCAACAGAGAAAAAATCAGAATGGTCAGAGTTGACTCTTGATGTGTTATCTTCGCGCCGGTTTGTAGAAGATTTTTCACTGCAATCATTTTGATTTTTTCCCCTTTTGATCTGTTACTTCAAATAGCTATACAGGAGACCGGTTCCCAGATCTCGACTTCGACTTCAGATCTCGAACCCCAGCGAACCGCCAGAACTCGATTTCAGCCTCGACGTCAACCTCAGATCTCGATTTCCACTTCGACCTTAGGCCAGCGACGAATAGTCGAGGGGGAAGACCTCGACTTCGATTTTGACCTCAGGCCAGGCCAGGGGCGACGAATCGACGAGTCGCCACATCTCAAGTTGCGGGGAAGATCATGAACAGTGCAAAGAGTGCAACGTGAAGAACATGCGCTGTGCGAATCGTGCAACAGAGGAAGACGATGAATCGTGCCAAATCGAGGGGCAAATGGTAAGTGTTGCCGAACGCATTATCAAGCCGAGACGGGTATATATATTTACCTTTTATTTTGCTCTGGAAGTTCCTAAAGTGTCCTCGTCTAATGGGTGACGCTTTTTTAATTTATGTTTTGATGTACTGTCTCGATAAACTCAAAAGTCAGGGTCGATATCTCGTGGAGTAAGTATCGCATTCACACATTTGAATGCACAATCACTACGTCGTTTTTAGGGCTACTACCAAAAATCCTAAATTATATCTGTGACAAAGTGTTTTTAATTTTTCTTTTCATGTCTTTAAAAAATCTTAGACTTATCTATTGTAATATAAGTACTCAAAGTCCTTTTGTTTCATGAAAAAGCTCACAATGTACTTCTATTACAGTTCTATCTAAGGTACGGTTATATAAGTTTACAGTTTTTTATTATTTGCATGGGCAAGTTTAGAGCTTTTAATGATCCAAAAGAAAAAAAATTGGAGAGTTTATATCACAGTAGAATAGTTTGAGATATTTTTGTAGTGCTAACTCTTGTTTTAACAAATCTTCATGTTTCAACTTAAGATATATATATATATATATTTTCTGTCAAGACTTACAATATTGACTAATTGCAGATTCGAGGCTTACGTAAGCCGGACTGCGACTGTAAAGTATCTCAGCAGCAGTTGAAGGGCATGTTTGGACTACTCACTTCACCACCAAAACGGACGTGATATCCGTCTTGCAAGCCGTGTTCAAGCACCGAGACGAGTCATGTAATAACTCGTCGATTGAGTAAGCTCCTTTCATATGTGCTTCTATTCCACTCCTCCTTTTGTTGGGGTTTTACCAGGGTCGATGCGACAAAAGATCATGTGGACGATAACTGGATGAAGGGTACAGGGAACAAAAAAGTGAAATTGACTTGCAGAAGATTACCTGGGCCGAACAGATAAGGCTGGATGGAAGGCTCTTTAAAATGGCACGTTCTATATGGCCCCTCTCTCTCCCCCTAAATCTTGGTGGGTGATTTCACTTAGTGTAGTCATGAGTAGGGGTGAGCATGATTTCAAAATAAAACTTGAAACTGAAAAACGTGAAGATATTTCAAAAATTAGGAAACCTTTTTCAATGGATAAATTCTGAATTTTAGGTAAGTGGAACTACCATAAGTTGGCATTTTTTTCTTGGTTTATGTTTTCGCGTGATCCTATAGTATTTATCTAAAAATCATTAGTCTAATTTTTCTTTTTATGATTGAATCTTTTATTTTATTAATATTTCATATTTTTCGTGTGTGTAAATATAAATTGTGGTCGGTAGAATATAATAAGTGTTTGTCATTAAATGTGATGATTTACTGCAATCATTGAATTAATAATATGGGTAGAATCTAAGTAGACCCTAGAATCGACTTTGTAACGTGTGATAGAATAGATCCTAGGGTATGCAGGCTAATTTTTAGGTTTCAAAAAATGTGGAACTGATTCTAATGAGTAAATTCTAGGTGAAATCTATTCTAAATCTAGAACCGATTACCCCTAGTCATGATCAATTCTGAAGATTCTGCCCACTTGCAATTTCTATGAAAACTCCCTTATTGATATGACCTATTCCAGTATCAATCTGTACCGAGTAATAGATTTTGCAAAAGGTTACGTGACCACCTCTTTTTATTGATGAGGTATCTTCCAAGGCATAATAACCATGCCATTGTTTTCACAAATCTTCATGTTTCGACTAATGATATCGACTGATTGCAGATTCCAGCTTTGTACCACTGACTATATATGCCATCTTGGGGAGCTCGAGACACATAGCAATCAGGAATGTGGTCGCCTGTTCATTGCTTCTGGCTGCGACCATTCAAGAGTGTCACTGCACACTGACCCCACTCGTGTCTCAGACTGGTCTTCACAGCCACTCTTTCACCGGGGTTTACCAAGCAGTCTTATGGTTCTTAAGGTATGTATATGAGTGATCGCATGTATTTTCTCCTTTAATCCATTAATTGCCAAAGAAACTAATTACCTCTTTTCTTCATCAAATTTTTTAGCAGACTGGGGATTATTGTGGACTTCTTGTCACACTCAACGATCGTGGGCTTCAGAAGTGGGACTGCGACTGTAATATTTCAGCAGCAGTTGAAGGGTATGTTCGGGCTGACTCACTACACCACCAAAACGGACTTGATATCTCTCCTGCATGCCGTGTTGAAGAACCGAGGTGCGCGACAATTCAGTGATTAATTACCTGCTTTCATTTTCTTTGCTTGGGTTTTAAGGATTTTTACTAGGGATGATGCGACAAAAGTTATGTAGACGAGAACTTAGATGAAAAGAACAGGGAACAAAAAGACATGAAATAAAATGCAAGAGATTACCTAAAATGGTTTCATTATCACCTTATGATATAAATGAGATCATATGAAGTATAGCTATGGACCGAACAAAGAAAGATATACATGCGGTGAATGATTGAAGTGTGACTAGGACAAACCTCTTGAAATGGAGTTTATTTTTTCTTTCATCGTATTCATGAAATTTGATTGCGTGGGCCATCTTACGATTTTATTTCTCAATTTAAGTTTGCAATAAGAAAAACTAATAAAAACCCAAAAAAGAGGGTGAAAGATGGGAAGTGAAACGGTTTTCATTGAAAATTTGCAGTCCTTAGCTGACCGTCACTCGTAATTTTGATGGAGTATGGTCAGCTAAACCGCACCCTATTGAAGATGTAATTAATAGAAATCCTATATTCGTTTTGCCTAGTAATAAAGATGTTTAGGCATTGTTTGGTAACTATCCAAATAGTGGCTGATTCTAATTTTTTTATTTCTAAAATCAGTTTGAGATGAGAATCGTGTTTGGTAAATTTTTTTTCCGGGAGCAGTTGGGAAGAGAATTGAGAATAAAAGAAAATGCGATTCTCCGTCTAAGAATCAAAACGGTGAAAGTCTCATTCTTTCCTTCCATCATTTGGCTAGCTCGGCGAAGGCAAGCCTAGCCATTAGCAAGGTTGGCTTGGCCATCGGCGGGGCTGGGCAACCCTCGCCGAGCCGCGGCGAGGCATGCTTGGCCACCGGAGAGGCTCGCCCGGCCACTGTCGATGGCCGGCTGGCCCCGCCTAGCCTCGGCGAGGCGACTTGGCCACGGCGGCCAAGCCTTAGCGTGGTTGGGCAAGCCGGGTTGAGCCTCGCGAGGGCCGCAACGCTCCGGTGAGCATCGTCGGCCTTTTGGCGACCGGCCACATGAAGAAGAAGAAGAAGAAGAAGAAGAAGAATAGGAGAAAAGGGAAAAAAAGAAAAGAAAAAAAAGGGAAAAAGGAAAAAGAAAAGAAAAAAGGAAAAAAGTAAAAAAATTATTTAAAAATCAAAAGAAAATGATTTGGAACAAAATCAATAAGACGGTATCAAATGCAAATCTATTCTAGAATAAAAAATTTTGGACGGTTATCAAACGTGTTTTTTTTACTCGAGAATCAGTTTTCGGGAATAAAATAAAATAGTCATTTTTGGTCGAGAATTCAGGGGAACAATTATTGTTAATAAACGCGTCTTAAAATGCTCTTTTTACGATGAATTTAAAAATGTTTATATTGATGAAATTTAAGTATCTTTTCTCATTCCTTATTTTTTTCATTTGATTTATTGTTTTTTCCTTTTCAATTGAAAGGGTCCACCAAGCGGGATTCCAGTGGTAAAACGGCACCGTTGCTCCTAACGGTGGTGTCATCCTCTCCTTTACCTTGGTTTTAAATGCATCATTACTTTCGGAAGGGAAAGAAAAAGAAGATCCAGTATCAATCTCGACCCCTCCTTCCCTCCCTCCCTCCCTCCCAAAAAAGAAACGAAAACAATTATCACGAGATTCCTGTACACGCATGTTACCGTCGTCCCCACTGGTCAGCAGAGCCTTCACCTTTTCCTCTCGCTCTCTCTCTCTCGGTCATCCCAGAGGCTTCTTTTCTTTTTCCTTTTCCTCTTCCTCGGGAGGCTCTCTTTGTCCCGGTCAATTGAGAGGCACCGTTCCTTCTGCGTATTCACACTTGTTTCGGCCAGGTTCAGGAGTTTTCGACCCCACCAAAAAAAATAAAAATACAGGAGTTCACCGGTGGCTTCTCGGAGGCAAATCTAGTCGGAGAAGGTGGTTTTGGGCGGGTGTACTGCTGAGTCCTCCCCACCGGAAGATACAGCAGTGAAGCGACCGGAGGTGGGGAACGGACAGGGGAGAGAGTTCCCGACCGAGTTTGAAATAACGTGCTCATTTGTCAGGATTCAAATACTTTTAATATATTTTCAGCAGGTCAAGATACTGCATAATTTGAGAAGCAAACTCATGTGCTGCTTGTTTAGCAAATTGGTTCATTCGCTTATGTAATGCGAATGACACATTAATTTATTTTAGATAGGCTATCGAGTGGTTTGATTCCTTTACTGATGGAAGATCGGATTGAATTGAATTTTGTTGGATGAGTTCTGGTGTAACATTTGGGCTTCATCCCATTTGGTAACCAAAATGATGATAATAATGATCATACCATTTTTTTAACAAATCTTCATGTTTCTGACTTAAGATATTGACTTGTTGCGGATTCTGAGCTCTGTAGCCAATTATATACGCCATCTGCGGGAGCTCAAAGCACATAGTGATTGGGACCGTGGCTGCAGCTTCACTGTTTCCAGCTGCGACCATTCAAGAAAACATGTCGCTGGACACTGATCCCCGCTTGCATCTCAACTTGATCTTCATAGCCACTATCTTCACCAGAATCTTCCAGTCAGTCTTGGGGTTTTTAAGGTATATATAGGACCGATCACACAATTTTTCTCCTTTAATTCATTAATCGCCAAAGAAACTAATCTCCTCTTTTCTTCGTCAAATTTATGAGCAGACTGGGTATTGTTGCGGACTTCTTGTCGAACTCAACAATCATCAGTATCATGAGGGGAACTGTGATTATGATATGCCTGCAACAGTTGAATTGCATCTTTGGACCGAGTCACTTCTCCACCAAGACAGACGTGATATCTATCTTGCATGCGGTGTTCAAGCGCCAAGACGAGGTGTGTGTGAATTCAGTGATTAAATTATCTCCATTCATTTGCTTTGGTGGGGTTTTAAGCATTTTTACCGGGACGATGTGACAAAGTTATTTAGACAAAAACTTAGATGAAAAGAGTAGGGAACAAAAAGACATGAAATGAAAGACGAGATTCCCTAAAATAGTAATCTGAGGTATTATAAGATGAATGAGATCATACATAGTATAGCTATGGACCAAGCAAAGAAAGATATACATGCGGTGAATGATTAAAGTGTGACTAGGACGAACCTCTTTAAGATGACGCATCTGTGGCTTCTTGTTGTCAATATAGAAAGGATAAGAGATGGGTCATTCTGTGTGAAGTAAATAACGAGCAGTCCTGGCAAGCTTTGGTGCCATTTGCCATGTGATGGGCGTAGAGGACCTAATCATGACTGACCTAAAATTTCGTACTGCTGATCTTTACTTTTTTCATGGTGGGGGTAGAATCTGGAATTTAATCGAGTCAAATTTCTCCAAGTCATGATTAGGCCCTGGTCCCAGGTGGCAAATTACGAGAAGCATGATGAGTTGTGGGACATCACCTACAATTTAGTGGAAATCCTACGAGGGTAAATGGTGTTGCCAATCACAGTACAATTAGCGGAATAAAGTAGAAGAATCTTGTAATTGAGATGGGAGGTGTGATCGTATAATAATCTATAATATTCTGGAAGCATAGCTATCAAAGACTATTTCATGGCAATAAAGACACCTTTTGGGTACGTGACATACCCAATGGAACTAAAATTAGGGTTAACTCTTCCGTTGGAGTCTTAATGTAGCAGGAGAATGTACAGGATTAGGCGCTAAACATGAGAGTTGACTTGAGGCCTTCTATTGACTTATCATAGCCTCTTTCAGGTGTTTTCCACTATTTGGAAAACGGGCGAAAAAAAAAGGTAACCGATTGCCCAAGCTTATCTTTAAAGCTCGCACCTTTGTCAAACTAATATTTAATTGTCCCAGAATTGTCAATTAAGATTCATTTTCCTGCAAGAGAATTAAAGTAAAGATTATTTCTCCCAACAAATTCGGTGCTGTATATCACCGTTAACCCTTTTTTTAAAAAGAAAATAACATGTGTATGAATGACTCTGACATTGCCCCTTATTTGGCTTCTGTAAAGTAGGAAGCAAGTCGGAGGATGCGGTATTTCAGGGGCCAGTGTCCGCATCTTTGTTAATGATAGCGTTCCGCGTTTTCTTTTTGTGGTTGGACCGTTGCTTGCTTGCTTATTTCTTGCTGTTTTGCCTTTTATCTGGGAGTGACATCTTTATGTCAAGATTGAATGAAGATTGGAGGGAAAAAAAGAGATTAGAGAACAAACCCTAATCTTGACGTGATGCATCAGAACCCAATTTCATACGGTATCATACGCTGATCTTTACGTAATATTATAATGTAATATGGCGGAGGTGACGCAAACTTCGATCTTTGCAACCCCAACCCAATCCCCCCCCCCTTTCCCTCTATTTAATAGTTACTAGTTACTAGCACACGCACTGCTTAAAAATCCTACAACATTTCCTCTCTCGCGCTCGCTCAGAGTCTGAGTTTCTGCATTCCTTTCAATCTTGTCGTCCATAGCAATGTCAACCCCAGTTCCAGGTTCCAGGCTGTCTCCGACGGCAGCTACCAACACCACCACACTGCTGCTGGCCTTCACCACCCTGGCATCTCCTATGCTGCCAGCTTCTTCAAGTGAGAATATGATGGCGGCGGCAGGGCTGGGGCTGGTGCTGGTGCTGATGCTGGTATACTGTCTATATTGGAAGAAAAGGAGAATGCGGCTTTGCGCTGCATCCCCTAGCATTACTCTCAATTCTGGCAAGCGCAATTTCACTCTTGATGAAGTACGCGAGTCCACCGGTGGCTTCTCACAGGATAATGTACTCGGAGAAGGTGGTTTCGGGCGCGTGTACCGTGGAGTCCTTCCCAACAGGGAAGAGGTAGCAGTGAAGCGACTGGAGGTGGGGGGAGGACAGGGAGAGCGTGAGTTTCTGACTGAGGTTGAAATAATAAGCCGAGTTCATCACAAGCATGTTGTCTCTTTGGTTGGATACTGCACAACCATGTCGGAGCGCATTCTTGTGTTTGACTATGTGCCTAATGGGTCCTTGAAGTCACACTTACATGGTTAGTTTGCATTTTCAGTACCAATTTATGCTGCGAGGTTTTATGTTGCCCCCTCTTTCTTTATCAGTCTTATTTCAGCATCCGGTTTAGCATTTCAGGTTATGTGAACAAAGAAAGGGAAAACTAATTAGAGGACTTGGCACCTTTGTGCGTTTAATGGAAAGGATTCTGATGGAAAGTGATCGTTGCAGGAGAGGGACGACGGACCCTAGGTTGGACCGCTAGAATGAAAATCGCTGTGGGGTCTGCGAAAGGACTTCAATATCTTCACGAGGATTGTAAGTTTCGGATGTAACCTTTCATCTTTACTGGATCAGTAGTTGATTAAAACTTGTGAATCCTAGAGCTTTGCTCTTGTATACATGAGAAACATTTGTTGTGCAGGTCATCCTACGATCATACATCGTGATATCAAGGCAGCCAACATACTTGTGAACTTCGATTTTGAGGCGAAGGTAAAAACAAACTTTGATAAATTTAAGAATGGGAAATTAATATATCCTACCTCAGTTGCTTAACTCTCAGAGCAAGTAGAGTGCTGAATTCCGAATGCTTGTCTCTCTCAGATTGCGGATTTCGGATTTGCAAAATATGCTTCTGAATCAAATCACGGTGAATCTAGGCTGGTGGGCACCATTGGGTAAGATTTGCTGCGTTTGTATTTTGATTCGGAGGACAGGGATGTGAGCTGGTTATTAATCGGTCTTTAGATGTTTCCAAATGATTGTAGAATGAGCCATGGCTCGCTAGTTCACCTCGTGCTTTATTTGTTGAATCACAGTTTTCTAGGTACTTTCATGGTTTTTCCTTTTTTTTTGGGAGGTATTTTTATGGCTTGACTAGTTCAATTATGTTTGAGCACAGTTTATGTTCTTCCCTCTAGGTATTTTGCTCCAGAATACGCCTCGAGTGGGGAACTGACCCCGAATGCAGATACGTTCTCATTTGGGGTCGTCCTCTTGGAGTTGATTACCGGCCGCAGACCTGTGGGTTCGCCTTATAATTCTTTGAATTATAATCTGGCTTTTTCAGTAAGTCACGCAAGTCTCATGTTCACAATCATAGCCAAAGCGACCTTACTATGAGATTCCAAATTTGATGTTTAGCCATTGAAATCGCAATATTGAAATAGAATCGTCATGATTTACAGATGAGGCCTCACCTCACACAAGCTCTGCAAGATGGAAACTTCGACTCTCTTGTTGATCCTAGGCTGCAGAACAATTATGACCCCAGTGAGATGACTCGAATGGTGGCCTGTGCTGCTGCTTGCGTGCGTGAATCGGCGCAGCATCGACCAAGAATGAGTCTGGTAATATTTCGGAAGGCGGAGCCTAATCTTTCTTTCGTAGTTATCCACTTGCTACAACCATGTCTAATGACAGCTATTTATATTCGTGGACTCATGTCTAGTTCATTTAAGATCCATTAGGTTATCTGGAAATAGGAAATCTGACAATCAGCTTTTGAAAAATTGAGCAGGTTGCTCGAGTCCTCGAAGGGTATCAATCTGCTGCTGACCTTGATGATGGGACCGGAGCTGGGCCGAGTAACCTTTGATCTCAAGGATGGCAGCAGTCGAAGTCTCGAGGAACCTTGACCACCAGATAAGTTGTGTAGGTTTTTTATATCTTTTGTTTTTTGGGGGTCAGAGATAATTATCTGGTGTAATTGGTTTTGTGTCCAAGTGGCCCCGTACTATGCGGTAGTTTTAAGGGTTTCATGGTGGAACACCTAGATAGTGTCGCGCTGTGAAGCTTTTAGTACTTTATTTTTTTTTGGCTAGAAGCTTTAAGTACTTTCGAACATTGACCTTGTTGAAATCAAAGGCAATCAAATTTGTCGACGTCTTTCCGTCGTATTCTGAGCTCAGGTGTTAAGGGTCGTTCATTTTGTTCAAAGAGCAAACAGAGTCCAAGCCGGACCCCATTCACCAGTCAAAGACGCAAGGAAAAAGCATCGGAAAAATATAAATAACAAATAAACGTGAACGCGCTTATGAGGGTCTCATCATTTGTTTAACGGGTTAGTAGCCATCATTGACTAAGGTCTCTTCTGATCGAAAGTATTGTGTAATAATAGCAAATAAAGCCAATCGGAGCGAGGAGTAAAGGAAACGAGAGGATGAGCGAGCAATCCTGGCAAGCTCGAGTGCCACGTGCCGTACAGAGGACCTAGTGGGGTTCGCACGTGATTTCTCGTATGGTAGCGGGAGGGCTAATGAGGGTCGCGCACGAGCAAACGACAAGGAGCAGAATGACGTAGAAAGGCCGTGATGGGACGAGCGGCCGATTCCAGCGTGTACTCGATGCCACATTGCAGGTGAGAGGTGTCGGCCGTCGGGTTGGCCGAAGTAGTTGGAGTGGGAGAGGCGTCCGGGCGCAACGTGCGCAGCTTGGAGCTCCCAAAAGTCCGTATAGGAATGGATTGAGGAGGGACTACTTACAATGACGAGTTACGACGGAAATGAACATGGTCCCAACATTTCCATCATGACAAGAACTCAAATATCGTAAGAACGCGTAAGACGGGCTACAAAACAAAATAGAAGGGAAATGATTTGTCCCTCCCAACATTTCATTCCCAATTATTTTTGGCTTCCGGTTTCATTTTCTTTTAGCCCCTGGTATTGCAAAACCACTCTACTTTGGGGCTTATAGTAATGATGAGCTTAAGCAAATCCTCCGTCCGATTTTGCTTGCTTTGTGTCGTTAACGAAACCCAACCTGGTCCCAATGTTCTTATTAGGGGAAAATTACTATAAAAGTCCTAAATTTATTATAATTATACTAATTCAATCTTAAACTTATTTTTTTTGATAAATTGAGTCCTAAAATTTTTGTAATTATGCTTATTCAGTCCATCCTATTGATGCTGGTATGGCCGCATTTATCTCTCTCTCTCTCTCTCTCTCTCTCTCTCTCCTTCTCCTCCCTCCTTCTTCCTTTGGCTCCGATGACTAGCCAAAGGGAAGGGCTGGTCAATTGTTAGAATAAGGCTGTTGGGCAAGCTCGTCTCGCAGTCGAGGTTAGCCACTGCGGCTACGCGAGCCCTCACCGGTGCCATCTAGCAAGGCCTCGCCTTGCCGGTGGTTGGGCGAGCTCACTCGCGCCAAAGAACGGGAGCTTGTCTTAGTCCGCGACCAATTGGCCCTCCCTTTGGCCCGTCATCAAAGCCAAAGGAAAAATGAGGAGGAGAAAAAAAGGAAAAAAATATAATAAAATAATTCGAAAAAATGAAATATTATTAAAAAATTATCGTCGTCTTTGGGTCGATAGCCATGTCGGCGTCAACTAGCCAATTTTGGTGAGATGGATTGAACTTACACAATTACAAAAGGTTTGTGACTCAATTGACCAAAAAAATAATTTTAGGACTAAATTAATACAATTACAATAAGTTTAGAACTTTTTAAATAATTTTTCCCTTTTTTTTGGCTCAATAGTTCATATGATTATCACCAACTCTTAAGGTAGACTTCAGCAAAACTTTATGAAGAGGCTCAGAATCTTGAGTAGAAGGAATTGAGTAGCTGCTTTGAGTTTTCGGATTTGAGCTCAGAGGTAAAACGACAACTTAATTTCGAGCTATTGATCATTGTGGCTTTTGAGTACACGTACTTAGGATTACCAATTCAAAAGGTCTAAATCCTAAAAGTGAAGGGGAGCACATGCCCATAAGACTCTGACAAACACCATTATTGATAAAGCAATTTCAACACACCATCTCTCTATGCCCAAATGACATAAAAAGAAGAGAACGATCAATCTTGGAAGATAAGGAAAATAAAATTTCACACCGCATATTGCAAGAGGAATTGGTCCATAAGAAAATATTGACCGTAACAGTGTTTATGCATGTATGATTAGCACTGCTTTTCCCTGTATCACCACAACTCAATGCACCGAATGCACAAAGTGAGCAAAACCCATCGTCCTTGCTA
This sequence comes from Eucalyptus sideroxylon x Eucalyptus melliodora, assembly GCA_016097485.1. Taxonomy (NCBI): domain Eukaryota; kingdom Viridiplantae; phylum Streptophyta; class Magnoliopsida; order Myrtales; family Myrtaceae; genus Eucalyptus; species Eucalyptus sideroxylon x Eucalyptus melliodora. Next base: position 63,518,969 of record CM027826.1, on the reverse strand, counting down.
ATAATAACCTTAAAAGGCTTTTTTGGGGGATGGCTTAGTATCCATTAGTAACATGTTAACAACGGTAAAAAAACTAACTCTCAATATATTGAATTGTTGCTCACCTGATTAAATATATCAAAATTGATTTTTCCTTTACCCTTTGGCTTTTTCTGGGGTTCTTTCCTAAAATGCTGAAACATGCATAGGTGCTGGATCTGAGACAGCCTGCAACTTTTTTACCCGTTTGAATATTTTCTCTGTTTTCCTTTCCCATTTCTTAATTCTATTTATTCTCTCTTTTTTAAACTTTATAATATGTATATCCTTCTGACATAGGTACCGAGGAATCGCCAAAGATCACCCTTTGGGAATCGATCCTCCAGTGCCCGGTAACACCGTCGGGTCTCGCCGCAAGCCGTTATTTAAATATAAACCTCGAGGGAGGCTAACCTAGGACCCCAATACCAAGACCCCCCCGCTTAAAACACTTTAGTAACGAGAGGGTTCAAACCCTCGATCTCGGCGATGAGGGAGAGAACGCACACCGATTGCGCTGCCTGTGGTTGGGTAAAACTCTCTTTATTATTATTATTTAGATACGGCGGCATGCAAAATGATGCAAATGTTTCTTGATTAGAAGATAAAGAGCCCCTTTTTTAATTGGTGGAAAAATATTATTTTTTCCTAAATTTGAAGTAACTAATTTCGCCCGGTCAGTTAATCGCTTGACTTCCAACGTTGTTACCTGCCTCATTGATTGCTGAATGTGCCTTCACAAAGTTGAAGTAGTCTTGCCAAGATGCTTGGAAATAGACTAGAGGGCATTCTTGTCACTTAATCATTTTCATGGTAGAATTGCCCAGAAAATTTATAATTGAAGAACTTCACAAGCTTTTTCCTTTAAAAGTAAAGAGGGTTTCTTTTTTCTCCTTCTGTTTTTCTTTTGGTCAAAGCCTTCTTCCTTGCAAAGCGCATCTAGAAATGTCATGTTCAATTGCTTTGTAAAAGGGAAGAAAAGAAAGGTGAAGGATAACTTTTGTCTATTATAAATTTATAATATAGGGTTCTTAACTTCTTGTGAGTGGGATACGATATGATAGCATAATAATTTTTTAGGAAAATGCCAATTAAATATTATAATGTTTTTGAAAGTATTGCTATCTAAAAGACTCTATTTCATAGCAATATGGACACACTTTGATATGTAACGTACCAATAAAAAAAGTGTTTGTGGAAGGTGAAGTGATTTTATTTTTATACATATTTTTTAGCATGTTCACTGGAAGTCCTAAAACTTGCAAAAAATACAATCAAATCTTAAAACTTGTTAAATTGGTTCCATTAACTCCGTTCAATTTTTTTTTTTTGGTTGGTCATACGCTAAACCTACTCTAACACTTACTCGCAGACCTTTGCCCTACCTCTTTGCAGAGTGTGGGAATCGAAACCCACTTCTGAAATGGAATCGTTCCCACCCCAATCCTCCCTCAGAAGGTGGGGATTTGAACCCCTCACCTCCATCTTTCAAGTTGAAAAGGTGGCCACTAAGGCGAACCCCCGCGATTTAACTTTGTTCAATTTGGTTAATAGAAAATGTTGATGCAGCTTTGTTTAAAATTTTCTCTCTCCTACATGGCTAAAATGTCGTAGGTTTGGCCCAAAATCTAATTTTTAATATAATTTTTACTTAAGCTAAATAAAAAATAAGCTAAATTTATTTACTAAATCTAATTTTCTCTCCCATCACCGCTACCCCTCCACCGCCAAAAGAGTCGTGACAGTGGGGGAATGGTCCTTTGGGCCCCGACTAGAGGCCAATGACCCTCGCCGACCCTAGCCGGTGGTGATCCTCGGCCAAAACTAGGCAAGGGTGGCGAACCTCACCCGATCTAGGTGACACGCCCGAGATATGGGTGAGGGCCAACAAGGCCTTGCCTACGTCGGTGAGGGTTGTAGCCCTCGTTGTGGTTGTTGTTGTTCTTTTTTTAAAATTATTTTTAGGTTATTTTTAATTTAATCTAAGTAAAAATTATATTAAAAATTAGATTTTGGCCAAAATTATGTCATTTTAGTAATGTTATCGCCATATAAGAGAGAGAAAATATTAAACAAAGCCACATCAATATTTTCATTTAGCCAAATTAGATAGAGTTAATAGGGAGACTTGATTGCAACTTTGTGACAAGTTTATGAATTGATTGTACTTTTTATAAATTTTTAAATTCAATAGCACTTTTGTAACAAGTTTTAGGATTTTCAGTGCACATATCCTTTTTCTTTTTAAGTGTTTTTAAATGGTTAAAATACTGCACAAATTTTATGAAAAAAAAATTCCAAACTGCAAATTTCATGTAAAATAGTGTGTGTTGATATCAAGATATAGGAAAACGTGCTAAGCTAAGCATGATAGTTAACTCGAGACAAGCTACTAACTCATGCTTAAATATCTCTAAAACATATCTTAGGTAACCAAATACTCAAGCATAGAGCAGAACATACTTGTTTGCCCGAGGCTTCTTGTGACAAGAAGCAGCGAAAGTTGGCGCTTTTGGGTTCATCCATTTCAGCCAATTTCTTTTGTCATTCTCCCGATCACACCGACAAGAATGAAGGAAGAAATAGCAAGTGATGCAGAGAGAGAGAGTGAAATGGAGATATTAGGTGGTTATATATATAAAGTGAATAATCTTTTGGATGAACAAGATCTTGAGTAAATAATGTATGCCTATCTTGCTATAATGTATAGCCTTTGCGCAGCATGTAACAGTGTTGACATATAATATCCTATCTTAATTTCTATTTAGTTTGATCTTGTATCGATCGTCTTCATTGGTGTTTCCATTGTGATGTGACTATGAGAATCTGTCTTGACTATCTTGTGATTTGGAAGATCTACATTGTGATTCGTTTGCTTCTGAGAGCATCGTTCTGAGGACATTGCGAGTATTCCTCTGCTCCGAAGGCGCAACAAGTGCTGCACCTACCATGGATTTTTTTTTTCTGTAAAAACAATATATTTGATGGGAGTGTAGTTATCTGGGATTGGTTTTACCTTTATTTTTGTCTTTTTTGGGTATTGGCATATTGGTATCCCCTGTAAAAATTCTCTTATATGAGAAAATCAAGTAATGAATTTTTGAAGAACTATTTATAAATGCAATGTCAAAATCAAATATTGAAAGTATGGTTTGCTATATGGTAAAAATCTGTTTTGATGCAATGTTTAAGAATTATATACTTTTTCTTAATCTTAGTCTTAACCAAACAGTTATTTTATGATATTATACATACATTCTCGGAAACCTTTTTTTTAGCAAATGGTTTCATACCATTAGAATCAAACTATGAGGACATAGAACCTATACATTTCCTACTTCTCATATTAGGATCTGTTAGATATTTAAGAATTAGATACAATCCTAACAAAAAAATCTTAATACATCAATTCTCTTAGTTTTACGAGATTCACATCTACGAACTATGATGAATCCATTCTCGATACTATAGAGACAAGTCTTTGCAAAGGGCTAATACATAATTGTTACCCCAATTTCTTAGTATCCCTTAAGGATAGATTTATTCCTTGAGCTCTTGTCTATAGGATCCATTACAAAGCCATGGCCTCGGCCTTTGGGGAAAATGCTTTTAAACATAGTGCATGAGGAGAAACACTTCTCCTCCAGACTGAAATTTCTAGAGCAAATACAACAATTCCTAAGTCTGTCAATTGGAATCAAGTTACTCTACCTGAACAATGGTAATTGGAAAACCAAATCCCTCAACAAGTTGTTCAAAATACAAATCCGACCAATGTTATCCAACATCCAGAAGAAAGGGTCACTATTATGTTTCCCAAAAGATCTTTTGATTTAAGATCTAACCCTTCATTTCATACATCTTATTCAAGGTTGATAGATCTAAATCCCAATCTTCCACTTATTCATACACATATATATATAGCCAAGCCAGATTGCATGAAAAGCCAAAATTGGAAGAAATCGGGATAATTTTGTCCCTAAACTTAAATTAAGAGAATGATATTATTGAATATTTTTCTATAATTCTCGGATTAAATTAAACATGCACAAAAAGAATTTATGGACTACATTGAATAGATTAAAAATTTATAGAGCACGTTGCATATTGAGATCATTTTTATTAGAAACACGAAAGGCTGTAAGGATAAAGAGAGGGAAGCATTATACTAAAAATTCTTGCATGCAGTGAGTGCACGTGAACCTGCTTCATCCAACTCGTAAAATTACATGGTTTTCATACGAGAGTACATCAAGCTTTACATGTTCGTCGGAATCGCTCTTGGTTGGGCCACTGTAAAAAGCTTTATCTCTTTTTTTTTTTTTCATTTTCATTTCCTTTTTTGGGTCGGTAGGAAGCTAATCTCAAGATGCTCTCCTTAATACACAGCCAGTCATACCAAACGGGTGGGACCAATCGATCCCACTGAGATGAAAAGCTGCAACAAGTCTCTTGGTAACCTAGTGCAAAGGCAGAGGACAACATCGGAAATTCGCACTCCAAAAGTACGAGGGCCACCCCCTGGGGGGGTGGGTAAAGCGGGGCATCCGACTTTGGGGACGAGTCCCGTCCCTGTCGAGACAAAAGATGCCTTGGATTCTCCCCTTTTATTCCCTCTCTTTGGATCACGTCAATGGAAAAAGAGTGTCCGAAAGGTATGATGTGGATCGACTTTAATCATTTACTGTCCCCTGAGTGGATTTCCAAAGTGAAAGCGGCGGATCCGGCTTTCTGGATCGATCCGGCTTTCTGTCGAGATCGAAAGGGGCTTTGGATTCTTCCCTTCTTTTTCCCTCTTTTAGGATCCTATCAATGGGAAAGGAATGTCCAATGATGTGAATCAACTTTTGTCGATTATTGTCCCCTGAGGGGATATTGAAGGTGAATCAGTCCCGGTCCATCCTACCATGCCTGTCAAAGGGACCCAAAACGCGTTTTTTGGGAACTAAATAGGCTCGCCCACCTTCTTTTAGGGTGTGGTTTTTTGGAGGCTGGACTTAGCCGAATCGATTTGCTAAATTTTCCTGAGGTGAAAACGATGGGCCAAGATCCTAACTTCAAGGAGAAATGCAGAACGAAATCCGAAATTATAGTAACATGATTTTATAATAAAAATTATAATCAATCAAGATTACAATAGGAGAAATACACATAATTAGGTGATATATATCTAACATTTAAGGCATGCCTTCTTAAGAAATATGTAACTATATATAGATGATGGGGGTAGAGTCAAATCTTTAAAATTATAGTCAAACAAGCTCAAAATTGATATGAGACAATTGAGAAAGAAAGAAATATGAAAAAGAATCATCCCGCATTACCTTTAGGTTGTTCTCAAGTCTTATTCATACAAAGACAGGCATAGACCTTTGTCGCAAGCTGGACGCCAAGTCACTAAATGCGGTCTTAAGTATCCATCCCAAGCCATCGAGCTTTACCCTCTGTCTTTTGCATCGCACACCGACGTCCCGAGCCTAGATTTCGCTTCGCTAACCATGGCTAACTTAGTTATAGTGTTTGCCCACAGGAGGCCAAGCCATATGTGTCGGTCACAAGCCTCACGGAGAGAGACAATAACATAAATTGTGGGTTAGTCGATGGGCAACACCTGGGGGCAATGGGCGGAGGCTAAGAGTTGATCGACTTATCAATACATACACAGAGAGACATATACGAGTCGATCGTTACAACGAAAGGTTCGTTTAAACCAACCAAACAGTGCCATCCTTTCTCACTCCACCAATCCATTTAAGATGGATTTCACTGCTAAATGGAATACCTTTGGTATTGCCCTTTGAACACAATAATGGCTGAACCTCACACAAGTTACAAGTCTTTAAATTATATAGCCAGGAGCAATAACACAATTCCTACTCCAAAATTTGTTGGCTAAAACTGGAAAGACCAACCAAAACCGAAGTTTCTCACTAGCAAGCCTTTGTACATTTCACAAAGAAAGAAACCGGTTCCCAACACAAGAAAACTGCAATATACAGTTTCTTTGCCTACCAAGCAAATGATTGACGATGATGGCAGCACTACGGGGCCTAAGATAGAGGAGACGGTAAATTTTTAGGCATTACAATAAATAGATACATGGACCTTTTAAGTATTTTTAAACTACAAGAAGAAGAGCAAATGTTGCTTGATGGAACGGGAAAGGACAAACCAATTGAGGATGGAGGCGATCCTAAAGTTGGGGCTCTTATTTGCATAAACTCATCAAACCTTCAAAAAAATGACATTGGAAATTCATGGAGCACGAGCTTATTTGACTAATATGAACACAACACAAATGGTAATGCAAATGACTTGTTCAAAGCTATCTAATTTTCTATAAAAACATAATTGCAGATGATGGTGGTGAAGAAGAGTGTTGATCTCAATCACCCATGCTCTACTTGTGGAGAGGACATTTTTTTCTCAGCGGAGTCACTAAATTATCGCGACCTAACATTGTCTCTAAAAGAAAATAGCATTCAAAAATCCATACGGTAAAGCCCGAAGAGTTTATTCAATTTTGATTCCAATTTTCATCAATTTCACATTTTTTTATGCTAAACTAGAATTAATACTAAAATATAGTAAAACTACTCAAAATCTAATTACTAAATATTTTCCTATCTAAATTTTATAATTCTGAAAAATAGGGACTCAGATTGGGTCACAAACCCGGTCTAGGTATGGGTCCCACCGGATCTTGTGTCGATTGTGTAAAGACGAGCATTAAGTTACGTTGAGCTCATTTCTTTTTTTGTTCTCGGGAACAAAAAAGTATATATATATATATATATTTACTTATTGTTTATGTTGAAAATCTATTCCCTAGTCATTAATCTACTTCGGGGGATAGAAGAATAATTGACATACACAAACGGATCTCTATTCCGAGGAAGAAAAGAACAAAAAAATAGAGAAATTGAAATATTACCAAACAGACCCTAAGTGTTTATGTCTTCCTCGCTCAAGTAGTGTGTAAAAAGAATTGAATTTGTATATCTCTTTCATTGGATAATTCAAGGGTACAATCGTAGAGTATTGACTATTGGAGATTCGAGGAACACCTTACAAGAAATTATAAATTGGTTTAATCCATATCTTTTGGACATAAAAGTTTGTTTTGACTCAAGGTAGTTGTTACAGAGTGGGTGGCATTTGGATGAGTGATATCTAGTTATTGAGTTGGAAATCATTACATACCCCGGAATCTCAAACGTTTCGTATGTTTAGTCCTCTAAAACCACCAGAGGATGGGCGCTTCTTACATGCAAGGGGTGAGAGAACTGTCACGATCACCCATCCGTCAATAAAGATTAATCAAATGCTCAAATATTTGGTCGTCCGAATTTTTAATCAAGATAGTAAGACTTGATAGGATATGATATGAAACCCGAGATTTTTTTTTATATCTAGTTCATTGATGAATCGCAATATTAAAGTCGGATATGTTCACATCATATCATGTACATTTTTAAATATAAACAGAGATGGTGAAAATCTCTCGTAACACTATTCCTTAATTTATTTTTCCTCTTTTTTGTATTATTTTTGTTATTATTTCTTTTTTCCCCTTTCGTCATTCTTTAATAAAATTTTATCAAATAGTAAACTGTACTAACATACCTAAAATACAAAAATACATAAAAATTATAATAAATATAAATATTTAATTTATAGATTGAATGTTAATTATAAGATAGAATTAAAGTTGAATATACAAATTAAAATAAGATTAATTAAAAATAATTTTTTTATTTTTAATTTCTTAAATTAGAATTCAAATATTATTTATATTGAAGTATAATTTCAATTTTTTTAATTTAATAAGTTTATTATTTGAGAAAAATAACTTTTCTATTATGGACATTAGAAATCATATCCACATTTATCTCACCTCCCTCATTATATAATTTTATCTTGTCTATATTTCCTTTATATCCGACTTTATCCTATCTTGAGCGAGCATCAAATGTAAGATAGGATAAATCATATCATATCCCGAATTTTATCCCGACTATTAAATGCAGCCAAAAGGGTTTTAAGAAGAAAAAAAAATACCAAAACAGTCTTAAACTTATTGTAATATTTTCAATTTAGTCCTTATGCCAATTTAGTTCTAAACCTTTTGTATTTATACCAATTCAGTCCATCTTGCCAAATTTAACCAATAAGTGCTGACATGGCAATTTTTAAATATTTTTTCTTAACATTTTTTTTTTCCTTTGCTTCTTCCTCCGGTCGGCGAGGTCCACTAGTAAGGTTTGCCCTCATCGACACTAGCGAGGGCTAGCCTCGGCTCCCGTGGCAAGCCATCACCCTCACCATCACCATCACTAGGCAAGGGCGACACCTTGCTAGTGGACCTTGCCCAAATCTAGTGAGGTCATGCCTCATCATCGCTAGGGAGGTGTCATTAGGCGAGCTCGACCTTGCCTAGCGACGACAAGCGCGAGCCTCACCATGGCTACGGCAAGGTTCGTTAGCAAGGCTCATCCTCACCGTTGCTAGGCGAGGCCGCCCTTGCCTAGCCACGGCGAGGGCGATGCCTCACTAGGGGTGGCCGAGGATCGCCCTCACCAATGGCCGGCAAGGGCAAGCCTCACCAATGGTCAACGAGGTCGAACTCGCTGGCTTAACCTCTAGCCGGTGACCGAACTAGCCGGAGGAAGAAGGAAAGTAAAAAAATCAAAAAATTATCACACGAGCATTGGCTGGACTCGTGTCGACCGGTATCCACGTCAGCGCTAGTCAACTAAATTTGGCTAAATGGACTAAACTGGCATAAATGTAAAATGTTTATAATTGAATTGACAAAAAAAATATTTATTATTGAATGAGAAAAATTATAATAGGTTTATGACCATTTTGATAATTTTCCCGTTTTAAGATTATACAAGAAACAATTCACCACCCATCGATCATGAAAAGGTATTTCATCAACAACGTAATGCAACAACCCAATTCAAAGTGAGTGATCTTTAAAGTTAGACACTATGCAGAATGACAAGCATATCGCCCGATTGATGTAATTGGTCGGATGCTCCACATCAGCTTATGACCGACATGTAAATCACTTTTCCAACAATCATACAAAGAATGAAATATTTTGAATGTTATATTGACTATAAAGTGATTGGGAATACAGAATCATTAGATCCACCATATATACAATTATGGAGTGAACAATTAGCCATATTTATATATCTTAAATCCATGTCATTGATTGATTTATGGAGATCCAATCGCTTTGCACTTGGAATATGCTCTCTTGTAGAGACATCATGCACGCGGAAGTTCCAAATCAAATGCAAAGTTTCAACCAATGAAAGAGCCATTGGTCTTGTCTATATTTCAAATATGCAATGTATTCAGGATAAAAAGAAAATAGGCCCTTGAAATAGTGGGTAAATATCGATGTGCTTTGACTAGTCTATAAAATGGAAGATTATAGAAGTCTGAAAAATTTATATTCCATCTTTTAAATTCTAAGCGGGTGTTTCTTTGAATTTTTATCTAATTAGCATTCACTTTTAACGTTGCAAGTTGGGCATTTTTTCACACGAAATACCTTGCATCTTTAGAACACATAAACACAAGCAATGAAAGTCACATCAATTTTTTTCATAACTCTTCTAAGTTAATCTTATTTGTAGTGTAAAAAGAAATTAATATGGTGTAACAATTCAATCAGGTTACTAATTCAACATGTAGCCCCAATAATATAACATTTGAATTTCAAGGAGCGCTTTTTTATTTTTATTTTTTATATTGATTTGCTTTTTCAAAGAATTTTTTTTTTCGCGCGATGCATCACGGGGAACGTTCTGGGGAATAAAATACCTTCTCCAAAGATCAAATGGATGAGATGGTCCTTGAATCAAGGTGCATCATTCTTCTCATCATTCCCAAGTACCTTTGGATACCTAAAGGCCTTTTGGCCAAGTATTAAGTGTTTGGGAAGAATTTTTGAAATCCCATTGAGCCAAAGCCAGCCTTTTGAAGGTTGAAAGCCCAAGGCAGCCCTTGGGGGTGCCTTGGGCTTTTAGCTTCAGCTTTCCCCTTCATTCTACTATTCATCTTGCTCATTAAGTTGTTCATCTCCTTCGTACGTTCGGATTGTGCAGGTTGCTGAGGGCGAGCGATGGCCTAGCGAGAGACCGGTGACGGTCATGGCGACCGTCGCCGGTGGGTCACACGACCTCCGGCGGGTATCTAGGCCGCGCGACCCAGGCACGACCCAGGTCTGGGGTCAACAGAGGTCGCATGACCTCAGGCGCGACCCAGATCTAGTTGTCGGGAGGTTGCGCGACCTCGAGACGACCAAATCTGGGTTGCGCCCGCGCCGGAGGTTGCACAACCTTAGGCGTGACCTAGATCTGGTCGCCGCGAGGTCGCATGACCTCCAATGGACCCAGATCTGGTCGCCAGGAGGTCGCGCGACCTTCGATGAACCCAAATCTAGGTCAGTGACCTCGTGAAGGGCCGTTGAGTGTTGCCCGACCCTGTGTGGCCCTCGTTGGAGGTTGCTCGATGTCGGCGACCCTCGTTGGTTGTCTCCGGGGGCTACTTGAGACCGCCGACAATCGCCGCCTCGTCGGCCAACCTTTTATTTTTTATTATTAATCACCATGGTTATTTGTAAATTTATCTCACCAAACACTATTTTACACAAATGTATTTTACAATTTAATTTCAAATTACAATTTACTAAACACAATTTGCATTTTGAAAAATTTCTTTAACTCAAAATTCTTTGCATTTTTCTAAATATTTTCCCTAAAAATTCAACCAAACGCACCCATAATTATCATTTTGGAAAAAGCCACTTTACCTCTCAAAAAGCAAGGTACGTAGTCTTGTGGGCAACACACGCCTCTCGAACAGCACCAACTGACTGATGAAGACCGGGATAGATTGCGATGTGGACCCCACACGAAGAGTCACTCGAACACGACACCGAACTCCACATTCTTTTCGATTTTTTAAATGGTCTTTTACCTCTCGGAAGACCAAGATGGACAAGGCAACGGATGGCGACACCTGGATGGCGACACCTGCTTCCAAATGGGGTTCCTCAGAGCTGTGCGAGAGGCCATCTGTATGCTTCATTAGAGCTATCATCTCATATGCCCAGGGTCGCCCACCCCCGAAGAGGGCCTGTGACCCTCCCCAGGTCTGGGCCAGCAGGCCCTCGCCCAAGGCCCGCGAGGGTCGCCTGGCTTTGGGAAGGTCTAAGCAACCTCCACCGATCCTTCCCGGTGATTGTGGCGGCGGCCCACAGTGAGACTAGATCATATGTGTAGGTGAGTTTGTGTTTTTTGTTGTTTTTATTAGATTTTTAGCCTTTTATTTTTCATCTAATTTTGTTTGTATTTTTTAATTTTTTTAATGCTTTTTCTGACGTGGTGCTTGGTGGGTGCCACATCATTGCCATGTGTCTTAAGAAAGTAATAAAATAAGACACATCAGCATTTTCTTTTAACTAAATTGGATGGAGCTAATGGAAAAACTCGATTAAATCAATTTGACAAGTTTTAGAACCAAATTACATTTTTTGCAAGTTTTAAAACTAAAATCCACTTTCTGTAAAATGAAAAAAAGAAAGTTTGTTGAAGTTTCATGACTTGTTGGATGGGAGAGTAGCCATTGACAAAAAATTATTTTTGTATTCGGGATAGAAAAAATTGGTAGGCAAAGGCATAACTCTTGGAAGGAAAAAGTTTAGGTTTGAATCAGATTTAAACTCTGTTATTAAACGTCAAAGACTTTTTCCGCCTCCTTCCAATTACAAATTATAGGAAAGAACAGACTATTATTGATTGAGATTAATAGATAGTTTCATATAATGATTAAAAGCAAATTTGGAAGTGTTATATGCAGTAATAGCGTAGATTGGACGGAGTCGAATAGGAAGTGAGAGGAAAAGCAAGCAATCCTCATGAGATGAGGTGCCACTTGCCAAGTGATAGGTATAAAGAACCACTATATGCGTTTGGTTGAGTTTTGGGGAAATTGCAAAATCATCTACCCAAAAATCTTTGGCTCAAGGTGTATTGATTTTTGACCTTTTGTGTGATTTTTTGCAAAGTAGCTTTAAAGTTAGAAAAAAAAAAAGGAGGAAAAATCCAAGGGCTTAGACAGGGGCTTGTAGGGCCACCATGAGCCCCGGAGAGAATTTCGAGGCCGCGCGACCCAAGAACGGTGACACCAGGGTCCCGTGACCCCAAGGGTTGCCTCGCGCGGCGACACTTGACAAAAGGTGACCATCACGCGATCCCAAAAATTGCCTCGACGCTCGACGTTCGATTCGTGACCATTGACAACGCTCGACCATCATTGACGCTCGACCGTCGGATATCGTCTAATAGTCGCAAGCAAGGGCGACGTTGGAGAAGATGAGCCAAGCAAAGACCCAAGCGTTGCAACCTTCGGCGAAGACCCAAGCGCAGAAAACCCAGAACTTCAATGGTCGGGGAAGACGAATGGTAGTGAGCAAGGCTAAGACTAGAATATGAAAATATTAGTGGATGTAATTTTGGAAGAAAAAGGTTCATTAACCTTAGCAACTGCCTTCCTAAAATGTTGAAAGCTCAATACAAGTGGGGACTCACCATGAGCTTTAATCGTTGCCATTGTTGACATTTTCCCAAAGTGATCAAAAGAAAGTTAACCAAATGTCCTAATTTTTTCACAAAGGACATTAAAAGACTCAAAATCCATTAGAAAAGCTTGACCAAATGCATCCCTACTGGTTCGCATGTAATTTCTCATACCAAAAGAAGGTTAATAGTGTTGTGTGTGAGCAACGGAGTAAAGAGGCTATGATGTGACAAGTAGCCATCTCTAGCCTGCTCGATGCCAAATTGTGTGTCAATGGTGTTTTGCTGTCGAAGTAATTGGATGATGAGACATATTTGGAGGCAATAGGCAAACTTAGGGCTCTCCATGGTGAAACCGCTCCTCCAAAGTCCTTAAATGAATGGAGAAAGTATGTACAAGAGAGAGTTACAACGGGAGATGATAAGGTCTCGCTACACGGGAAATTTATGGTTAATCAAATCCACAATTGACGTGCTGTGAGACACATCACTTGAAAATAGATCACAACATATCATGATGACACGAACTTGATATAAGTTATCAAGTCGTAAGGATGCCAATCGACATGAAACCCGCTAGAAAAAAGATTAGGAGATTGGTTAAACCTTCTTTAACGGGCCTCTATCCAATATTATCAAAGCAGAAACTCTCCATGACATCCTAACAAGACATGTCTTGGATTAGTTGCCACCTGTCTTCCAATGATATGACTCCCATTTCCACGAGCCAAAGGCCCGATTTTTTCTTCGCCGGTAACGTAGGCCAATTTTCTTCCAATAAGTAGGCCCATGGGCCACCGTTTTTGTCCCTTTTTTTAGCCCACATTGTTGCAAAAAACCACCCAAATTTGGGCCTTAAATGCGAAAAAATAAAACTGGCTTGAGCCCATGTGCTGGTCAGAACGAATTGCTCTTTTTGCTCAATAACCCATGCGTCATGACCACCCAAATTGGCCTGTGTGCCTGGCGAAGAACAGATCGGGCCTTCGGCTCGTGGAAATGGGAGTCATATCATTGGAGCACAGCACAAGAATGTTCAGATTTCGTATAGCAATTTGGGTAGCTGCTTTGATTTTAGGATTTGAGCTCAAAGAGCAACAGGGGTTACTAATAATTACTTCCTAATCAGTGAAACAGTAACTTAATTTCCAGGCTATTGATCAGCGGGCTTTGAGTACATGTTCATAAAATTACGAATTCAAAAAGTTTAAATTATAAGGCAAAGAAGAGGACCACAAGCACATAAGATTTCAGCAAACACTATGAAAGCGACATCGACACATACTCTCTTGCACAAACGATATACAAAGGAGAGGATTGATTCAACCTCAGGAAATAAGAAACGTAAAACTCCACGCGATGGCTTAAAAGCATATTGTTAGCGACGCTGATCGAAAACTCATGATAAAAGATATCTGTGTACATGCAATCGGCTTTATTTTCTCACGCATTATTGTAAACAAACATGACGCACCAAGCCCCCAAAAAGGTGAAACACCTTGGTGAGAAAAACCTTAATCTTAAAGTGATTTTCGAAAGGAGTTTAGGGGGATGGCTTAGTATCCGTTTGTGCATGTTAACAGAACGGTCAAAGGATAACTTCAAAAACATTGAATTGCTAATGTCATTTTGATTAAATATATCAAAGAGTTTAGAGGGGATTGTTTTGGTCTCCATCAATGCATGTTAATAGATTGATCTAGTGATAAATCTCCAATGTTGTTTATGTGCGAGCATTGTCGTGCAAGTTCCCACGGTCAGCACAACGAGACGAACATTAAAGCGGCATGATTGACATTCACCAACGACCAATGGTTCCTTGTGCTATGCATGTGCCGTGCATGCTGTGGGCGTGCGAGACAACTTGTATCTAAGGATTAAGGGGAATTTATTATCTGGAATTTTGATTTACTCATTGTTAGGGAGTTTTTGGTACGAGGTCAATCCGCAGGAGTAGCTTCTCCGAGTTACTTCGCCCCCGCTTCTTCTCGATCACGGCCTTAGTGGCCTCCCCTCTCGAGAATTACCGATCTCGCTTTCTGCGATGCGATCTTCCGGTTTGGTCTTGCCAATTGACGCTCGACACCATCGTGAGTTCCTCTCCGTCCTTCGGTCTACTGTTTGCTTCAACCCTAATTTGAATATAGCCGTCAGAAATTAAGGAGTTGAGGCAGCCGTCGCGCTTCCTTGTTTTTCGGTGATTTAATTTGGGTTACTCTCCGCATTTGCTGGTAGCATTTAATGTAGCCAAGTCATATGACAGTTGTTCGACAATAAATGTCGTCCACAAAAAGAAAATATGCTTATTAAATATAGAACATTCTTTATGATGAAATTTTATCCTATTTTCGTTTCCGTTGAAATTGTAATGCTTGCGTTTACTACACTTGAAAGACCAATCCACACCCACACCAACCGTCAAGAGCTCTTTTAAAGATATTGAAATTATTTTTATTTTGCTTTTGGCTTTTTCTTGGCTCTTTGCTAAAAGGTTAAATATATACGTCCGTGACTACTAAATACTTTATCTTAAAACATATCATTGGATTGAGCTACTCTAGAATCTCCTTTATTATTATTATTATTATTATTATTATGCTTGTAATGAATGAAAACATATTGGTAGGCCTTTCTTTCATTTTTTGTTTCTCGCCACTGTCAGAAAATGTCGCGCCTTTAAATTAGGAGAGAAAAAGGGCGAGTACAATGGCCAGGTGCACTACTCGAGAATTCCACTTTCCCCATGGTCACAGTGACCGCTTGCATCTTTTTCAATTGTTTGAATATTTTCTCTCTATTTTCTTTTCTCATTTCTCAATTCTATTTATTCTCTCTTTTTTAAACATCAAAATATGTATATTTTGCCAACATCGGTAATACTCTCTTTATTATTAGGATTAATACCTCAAAAAATCCTAAGCTCGTATATTTATGACAAATTCACATAAAATAATTTTTTACCAAAAAAACCTCAAACCGGTATACTTATGACAAATCTATCAAAAAATCTAAATGGATACAACATCATTTAGTTTTAATTTAATACGCAAGAAATCACAAACCGTACATCTATGATGATTAATTCCCATATCGTCACGTATCATCCAATTTGGTAATTTGACAGTAAAATTTAACAAATCCTAACGAATGATAAATTTATCATAAATATATTTGTTTAGGGTTTTTAATGGTTAAAAATTTAGTTTGAGATAAATTCATTACAGATGTATTAGTTTGAAGTTTTTTTGTAGTATTAATTCTTAGGGAAAAAGCTACCATTTACGCCCATCATGACAAATTTACCCCGAACTTTCTTTTGTGACGTCAAAAATCTTAAATTATGTCAACTATGATATTTATCCCAAAAAAAAAAAAAAAATTGTGACATAAAAAAATCACAAACTTATACCTATGTGATACATTTATCTTCCATGAAGGTTTCATCAAATGGATTTTAAACCAAGGTAATATCATTTGTATTTCATTTAAGTCATGTAGGTGCCATTCATGTCAATATTGTTTGCTTTTTGGCGTCCAAGTAGGTAAATTTTTAATAGTATTCATTGACGAAATCTTGACAAAGGCAACTATGTCACACATATATAAGTTTGGGATCTTTTGTGTCATAGAAAAAAGTTGAAGGTAAATATATCATGGTGAATGTGATTTAAAGTTTTTGATGGCTGACGAGACATGCAAAAATAGTGTAGATGTTTCTTGCTTACAAAATAAGAAGTGCCCTTTCTTTTAAATGTTGAAAAAAATCATTTCCCTCTAAATTTTAATTAATTAATTTCGGCTATCCAAATTGACCAATGAACCATTCCAATGCGAGAACTTTGACTTCCAAAAAAGGTTGCCCCGCCTTCAATGAGTGCTAAATGTGCTCTACGCTCGGACCTAGGTATACAGTTGAAGCCGTCTTCTCAATATGCTTGGAAATAGACTAGAGGGCATTTTTGTCTTTTACTAAATTACTATAGTAAAAATGCTGGTATAAAATACACAATTAAAGAATTTCAATAGCCATTTTTGGCTTCGGAAAAAATAAATTGGTTCTTTTTTTATTCCTTTTTATTGGTTGGATTCACTCCCATGTGGAGAAAGCTCGATGAATTGCAAATCCAAAGGGCTTGAGCCCATATGACTTAGAATAGAGAGAGAGAGAGAGAGAGAAGAAAATATGGGTTGTAATATCTAATTTACATCAAGCTAGTGTTGGATGTTGAATTGTGGTTTAATTGAGCTGAAATTTGTCCAGAATGTTCATGGCACACTCTTCTCAAATCTTAATGTTTTGACTTTCGACTGAAGCTCATACATTAGGTTTTTTCGTGGATTGAACAAAATTTGTGTTGTTGGTGAGATTTGTCCTTGATCTATTGTGAAATTCATGCATATTACCAAAAACAATGTTCTTGAAGTCTTTACAACTATTTACCTCTAGTATTTACTAAAGAAGAACTTTGTTCATCCTATTTTTGTTGATAGTGAAGATTTTATGATGGACTTTGGTCCCATAAATTTGTATCTCCTCCCATTGAAGAGGTTTTCTAAGTAAAAAATCACATTGTTTTTGCATGTTTAGTATTTATTTTACTCTACCATATCGTTTTTTGTTAGGTTGCACAAGAGATGACATTATTTTGTTCCGATGCGCTAATTCGATATTGATTACGTAGTTACTATTCCTCTAACACTTCTCTTATTTCTTATGATCATAGCCTTTCCTCCTTGAAAAAGCATGAATGTAAATGTCACGTTCGACTACTTTATGAATTTTTCAATTACAAATTTGTAATGTAGGCTCCTAAACATCTTGTATATGAGAATAAGATATGGTTGTACGATACTTCGTTCGAACTATAAATTTAGAATATGTTTGAAGCTTGACTACCTAAAAGATTACTTTTTCATAGCAAGGTAGACACATTTTGATATGTAAAGTACATATAGAACTAGAGATTAGAACCATTTTTAATGTGTCCATGAAAAATAAAGTAACTTCTTTTATGTTGATTTGAAAATATTTATACATTTGTTATAGTGTTTAAAATTGTTCAAGAACAACTATGCGCTAACATAAGAGTTGACTCCAAACAAGTTATTAACCAATTACTTGTTTGTTTGTTTTGTTTTTTTTTTTTTTACTAAAACAAAGATGTCATTTATATATCAAAATGATATTTGAGAAGTACTTAGAAGACTTTCAAGCTTAGCAAATTCTAAATAACCGCAAAACAAAATAAAACCTAAAAAGAAAATTATAAATCATAATCTGCGTTAGAAACACACTGTAATTCCTAAAGAACACATCGACACCATATTAGATTCGATGATGAGCACACACCAAGATCTCCCATTGCATTTGCAACGGCTTATGTTGCCCATCTAGATTCAGCATCATTATCACCATTGCCGTGCAAAGATACCAACATCAAAATGTTGAAAGGAAACATATCAAACACATGTAAGAAACTCTGGGTATTTATCTAAATTTAGTTCAAGAGAGTAAAACTCTCAAAACTTGACCCAAATCTAATGGGACTCCATATCTCTTGGGTTATATCTGGTCATCTTTGATTTTTAACTAAGATTGGATTAGATTGGATATGATAAGATATCTATAGATTTTGCTATATCCTATCCATTATTTAATAAATCGTATTAATAGAATCGGATATATTCATATTATATCATATATATTGTTTAGTATAGACAACAAATCATTGTAAATAAATGTAAAAGTTCACAAATGAAAATGGTAAAAATTATTTGTGACACTTTTGCATACTTTAAATTTATTTTTTTAATTATTTTTTTATTTCTTTTTTTCCCTTCCATCATTCTCTAATAAAATTTTATTAAATAGTAAAATTTACCAATATACCTAAAATACATCAAATACGTAATAAATATTTATATTTATATATTGAATTTATATTATAAGATAGAATTAAATTTGAATATATAAATATAAATAAGATTAAGTTAAAAAATTGTTATTTTTTGTTATTTTGAATTTCTTATATTAGAATTCAAATATCATTTATATTGATATATTATTTTAATTTTATTAATTTAAGAAGTTTATTATTCAAGAAAATAACTTTCCTATTATGAATATTAGAAATCATATCCATCTTTCTTCCATATTCCCATTGGAGAATTTAGTCGGGTCTATATTTTTCTTATATCCGACTTAATCCTATTTTAAATAGGTACGAAACACATGATAATATAAATTTTATCATATTCTTAATTTTACCAAATACAATTTTAGAGATTACAAATTACTTGTTGACACGTGAGTTTTTATAGAATAATCAAATACGCATTAAAAAAAAAACAATAAAACATAATGATTAATGAAAGATCCATCTACGGAGTAGGGCCACATTCGTTTCATCTGCTTCTCCGCCATCTTGATTCAACGGATACATACTCTCGGCTCTGGACTGAAGTTCTTTCATGGAGTCATCTTCTTGTCAGCAAGCACGATCACCATCAACGAAGCTCTCTTCGCTTCGCTGCCTCCACAGTCTCAAGCTTAATAGCAGGAAATCGTACTCGCTCTCATGGCGCCACCAAAACCGATAGGATCTTGATCAACCATGTCAAAATTCAGTCATCCGGACATGTTTAATAATGGATTCATCATTGTACACGGCTTCAAAGGAGAATCACTTACATCTGAGAAAACGTCTGGATTTCTTTCTGATCAAGACCACAGCTAGATTGATTGACAAACCGTCCAGCTCCGAGGTGTCTAAGTGATTGATCTTCCTCGTAGTTCAGCCCATTTTCCAGGGGCGTCCCCTGTGCTCTACAAGAAAATGGATTCGAACGAACAGCAATGGAATGGTTGCCGCAAACAGCAGAAAGAGAAGACGACCTGTACGAACTGGATGGTGACTGACGGGCGCGATGGGCAGACTAACTGGACCAAAAGAAACGATCAATCTCGTTCGCGTCGATAGCCGGGGCGATGATCCAGTAAGACAGCAGCAAAAACAGAGCATAGATCAGGAGGCAAAATCTAGAATTAATCTAAAATCTAACACCAGAGTTCAGTCAGGAAGGAACAACCCGGTTTCGTGCTGGGGCAATGCGTGGCGACAGGACAAAGAACAACGGTTACTCGGCGACGCCCCGGCGAAGTCTCGGTGGATTTGGCGCGACAATTCAGTGACGGTGTCCGTGAGGCAACCGCCCTAACTTGGGCCTTAAATAGCAAAAAGTGAAATTGGGCCTGAGCACATCTTCTGGCCGATTTTGCTTAATTCGTGTTGTCAAATGAACCCCAACAATAACATGGTCCGAATTGTTCCTTTTTTTGCTCAGTAGCCCATGTGACTTGATTACCCAAATTCGTCGATGCGACTGGCGAAGGAACAGATCGGGGCTTTTTTTTTTGTCAAAAGATTTCTCATTACTTCTCATTTCATTTCAAGTAGTGAAATTCGAGGAACAACCCAAATGGGCTTCAGAACAAAGAACATCCAAAAGAGATTGAGGGGAGCGAGAGACCCAATTCCGAGGTAGAGGTTGGCGGAGATGGGCTTTTGCAACCCAATCTGCAGTTTTATTTAACTCTCTCGGCTCATGGATCAATTTTAAACCTGGATTAGAGATGAGCACAGCCCGGCCCATTTGAACTGTGTAGTTGACTTCCCAAGGGGGAGAATCTATCCCCAAAATCATCTGAATTGCTGTGGAGTAGTCAGACGCAACAGCAACCCCGCGTGACCCTTCTTTCTTCTTCCACTTCGTTGCCATTTCTAGACCTTCACAAACAGCTAGGTTTCGACGTGCAACGGGGATTGTGCTTTTATCGAGCGTGCAAAACCGTCGAGCAGCACGCCATTGTCGTCCCTGCACACCCCTGCTACAGATTCGTCGTTCGTCCCTGGTGTGACGACTCCGTGTCGACGTTGATTTTCACCCATCCCGGGTCCAGCGGTCTCCATCTTGCAGGCTCTGCGTCATTTTTGCCGGTATTTTGCTGCTGTGTTGGAGTTTGATCGGTATTTTGCTGCTGAGATGGAGTTTGATCTATTAATTTTTGCTGTGATGAGAGCATATCTATTACTACGCCCTACGGATTTGGCTTCCTTGCTCGGAAAACTGCTGCGTTCCTCTGTTTCCAGATGACCCAGAGGGCTTCGGCGACTGTTTCAGGTTGGGGGGGCTTGAGACAGGTAGCTTTTATATTCCATAAACCAGCGATCTATGCTTCTTAATTCTGTACTTTGTATTTGAATTTGGAGGAGATGACTTGACCATATTTCACATCCTTAGAAGACAGCACAAGTACGTTTGGATTTCGTAAAGCAATTTGGGTAAGCCGCTTTGAGTTTTAGGATTCGAAAATAGTAGGATCTGAGCGCAGAGAGCAATAGAAGCTTAATTTTTGAGCTACCAATAGGCAGACTTCAAGTGCATGTATATAATATTACGAATTTAAAAGGTCTGAATCATAAAGCGAAGAGAAGGATTATATGCACATAAGATTTCAGCAAACACTATAAAAGCAATATCAACACATGTTCTCTAAACAAAATAGGAAAATTATCCAAAAAGCCCTAAACTTATTACACTTTTGTCAATTCAATCACTTAAACTTATTACACTTTTACCAATTTAGTCATATACCTTTTAATTTTGCCAATTCAATCCTAAATCTTTTCATTTCTTACCAATTTAGTTTATTCGGTGAATTTTAACTAAAAATTGCTGACGTAACACTTTTTAAATAATATTTCGAATTTTTTATAGTTTTTTTTTTTTTTTTTTTTTTTGCATCTCGAATCCCGGCCTACAAACCTTCACCAGCCATGGGTGAGGACATCGTGCCCCTCACTAACTCTAGGCTAGGGTCGTGAGGGCCCCTCACATGGGGTTGGCGAGGGCCTCCAAGCCCTTGCCTAGCCAAATCTGGTGAGGGCTCGTGCCCGGCCGATCCTCACTTGTGGCTAGTAAGGGTCATTGGCCCTGCACCTCGTGGGCCGACGCAGGTTGGCTAGCAACCCTGCCGACCAAATCCAAACCCCCCCCCCTCCTCCCAAAAGCAGAAAAAGAAAAATTCAAAATATTATAAAAATATTATTAAAAAAAGGGTCACGTTAGCAATTTCGATTAAAATTAGCCGATTGATTGAATTGATAAGGAATGAAAAAGTTTAGGACTGAATTGACAAAATAGTAATAAATTTAATATTTTTTAGACAACTTCTTCCGAATGATATACAAAGGAGGGGATTGGTTCAATATCGGGAAATAAGAAACGTAAAAATTCCACGTGATGCCTTAAAAGCATAGAGTTGATGACGCAATCAATAACTTGATTGGGATGCGGATAGCGGGGAAGGTGGGCATGTGGGCAGCACACGCCTCTGGAACAGCACCGACTGGTTTGATGGTGTTCGGCATTGGATTGCGATGCGGACCCAACATAATAAGTCACTAAAAACACGACGCTAAACTCCCCATTTCGTCGATTTTCCAGATGTTCTTTCACCTCTCGGAACACCAAGCTGGACAAGGCAATGGGCATGAGTCGCCATGGATGGCGACACCTGCATGCAAAAGGGTTCCTCAGAGCTGTGCAAAGGTTCAAGGGCCATCCAGATGCTTCGTAGAGCTATTATTTTATGATTTCTTGAGGGAGAAATCCTGGCATGTTCACACTCGTGTGAAATAAAGAAGGAAGTTTCAAGTTTTGTTTGACGGGAGAGAAGCCATCGACAGAGATTTGTTTCTGTATTCGTGATAGAAAAATATGACTGGCAAAGGAAAAAGTTTAGGTATAAATCAGATTTAAGCCCTGTTATTAAACATCAAAGACTCTTTCCACCTCCTCCCAAGTACAAATTACGGGAAATAACAATAAAATCATACTATTATGGAATGAGATTGATGGATAGTTACGTGAAAGCAAAGCATAAAATTGGAAGTGTTCTATATAGTAAATAGATCGATTGCACCAAGTCAGAGGAAGTGAAAGGAGAAGCAGCAATCCTCATAAGATTGGGTGTCATAGTAAATAGGTTGCGTCTGGTTGAATTATGGGGAAATGCAAAGTCATTTCTCCCAAATTCTTTAGTCCAAGGTGTATTTGCTATTACTTTGTGTGATTTTTTGCAAAGTAGTTTTAAAATTATAAACAAAACACAGAAAAACAATGGGAGCTACTGCTTACTGTCTCCGAGGGCTTAGGCGAGGGCTTGTAGGGCCACCGTGAGCCCAGGAGAGGGTTTCAAGGTCTCACGACCTAGGCAAAGCGACGCCGAGGTCGCCTCCGTGGTGACACCGCGGCGACGCTTGACAAAAGTCAACCATTGTGCAATCCCGAGAGTCACCTTGATGCTCTACTATCAATTCTTGACCATCGGTAACGCTTGACCATCATCGGCGCTCGACCTCCAGATCTTGTCTGGCGGTCAAGCAAGGGAGACGTTGAAGAAGATGAACCGCAGCCTTTGGCGAAGACCCAAGCGCAAAAAACCATAACTTCAGTGGTCGGAGAAGAACATCATGAGCGAGGGCAATATTGGAATATGAAGATACTAGTGGAGGCAATTTTGGAAGAGAAAAAAGTCCATCAAACTCGGATGTTGCCTCTGAAAGTGTTGAAAGTTCAAGGCAGATGGGGACTTATCATGAACTTTTAGCTTTACCAATGTCAGCACTTCCTCAAAGTGATACCAAAGAAATTAACTGATCATCCTAAAAAATTTTTCAAGAGACTTTAGATGGACCAAAGTTTATTAGAAAAGCTTAACCAAATGCATATTTAATAGGTTCACAAGTAATTTCTCACATCGAGGAAGGTTATTAGTGTTTCGCGTGAACAATCATAATAAACAGAGAGGCTATGATAGGATGAGCATCTATCTATAGCATACTCGATGCCAAATTGCAGGTGAGTGGTGCTCTGCTGTTGAAAGCAGTTAAAGGGACAAGACGTAATTTGTAAGCAATATGCAAGCTTAGAAGAGCTCTTAATAACAAAATCGCTCCCAAAAGTCCTTAAATGGATTCAAGGAGCATATTCATTGAGAAAGTTATGATGGAAGACAAATATGATCTTACTATTTGGGAATTCATGATTGATGAAATTCATGGTCGATGAAATTCATGGTCAACGTGTTGGAAACATCAATCAATAATATGTCGCAAAGTTCTTTTTTGCTCAGTAGCCTTTGTGACTTGATTACCCAAATTGGTCGATGTGAGGTGGCAAAGAACACACAAATATGGTTGGATTTGATAAAGCAATTGATGAAATTCATGGTCACCGTATTGTTGGAAACATCAGTCAATAATATATCGCAAAGTTCTTTTTTGCTTAGAAGCCTATGTGACTTGATTACCCAAATTGGTCGATGTAAGGTGGCGAAGAACACACAAATATGGTTGGATTTCATAAAGCAATTGGGTAGCTGCTTTGAGTTTTAGGATTTGAAATGGTAGGGTTTGAGCTCAATGAGCGATAGAGGTGGCTACTTTCTAATATGCGAAACATGTGAAACAGTAGCTTAATTATAAGCTACTGATTAGTGGGCTTTGAGTACAATGTGCAAAAGGTTACGAATTCATAAGGTCTAAATCATAAGGTGATTGTCAAATATCATGTACTGAGTTTGAATTACTTAGGATATTGATCGGCTTATTAAAGAGAAAGAAAATCTTGAAAATATGCAATGTTGGATTGATGAAGAAGTGTGCTCTTTAAAGCTTGTACGGTGGAAGATGTCTTCAACAAGAGGCGATATATTGGACATTTCGGGTCTGTTTGGTAACATTTTAGTCGTGGGGAGTAATTTTTTTTTGAGAAATAGTCTTTTTCTATTTCTATTTCCTAGAACAATTTTTAAGTAAAAGAATGCATTTGGTAGTTGTGCGACCGAACTTCAAGTGAACTACCTAGGGTTTGACTTATGGATTACTAAGCTTAAACTTCCCAACCCCATATCAAACTTAGGTTCAAGTTTTTAATATATTAATTGATTTTCAATTAGGAGTCCCTACTAATTTATTTTTTGTAGAGATTTATTTTACATCTGCAAACCAGATATTGTAAGTTTAGGGACTTGATTATATTAGATTTCTCTAATGCCATTTTAGTACCTTCTCTCTTTTATTCCAAAAAAATGTTTTGCAGACAATTTAAATTGATTCTAATTTTTTTCCTAACATGTGAGGTGGCCATGTGAATGTACAAACCACCAGTTTAACACCCAAAAAAATAATAAATATATACGGACTTATCTCGTAAGAACGAAAGCATTTATAATGTTAGCTCATAATTCACATCAATAACCTAATATATGATTCCTAATTAACACGTTACTCAATCTTTTTTAGAATTTTCTCTTGTTTAATGAAATCTAATCTACGTGCAATGCAATTTAACCAAATGGCCTAATTTCAATAACGGAAAATTTTTAATTAGATGGACCTAGCAATGATTACCGAATGACATGTGTTTTGTGAACCTAAATTCTATATGACATGCACATGATATTTTTGTATTTTTTTTTTATTAAAATTCGTAATAAGAATTGCTAAAAATAAAAATTTACCTAAAGTGAGATATTATCAATTTTAAGTTAGGAAATAAACCAACCTAAATCCTATCTTAATTTTTAGAAACTTATCTCAACATGCAATTTAATTCAAATATATTATTTAACCTAGATATCTTCTAAATAAGCTATGCATTCTAATATAATTAGAAAGCTATCTAACTAATCTATCATTTAATTCTATCTATGAAATCAATTCTAATCTACATGATATGCAAATGCAATGTTGTTTGTATTTTTAGGATAAGTAAAGCAATCAAAATATTCAAACCATTCAATCCACAAAGGAATGATCCAATCGATTCAAATATGGAAACAATATCTAATCATTTGAAAATTTTGCGAATAAAATCAATAAATTGATTTTAAGCTTTAAAAATCAAAATATTAATTTTATAGATTCCTGTGAACTCAATGATTCCATCTAAAACCTTATAAATAGAATCAAGGATTATATGGGGTTGCGAATTAGGAAATAAATCTTAATTTGGGGATACCCATCACTCAAGGTATGCAATTAGATTGCTACAAGCATAAATTAGCTACTCCAATATTCAAATCAAATCGGTACCGGATAATTACCTAAACTTGTGGATTAGGTTTCCATATTGAACTGGTGGCGGTGGATCACGAACGGTGGCTGGCAGTGGATCGTAGACAGTGCTCACGGAGACACAAATGGTAGCCGGTGGTGGGGACTCTCGGTTACGACTAGCTCGTGGTGGGATTGACCAGTGTGGTGGCGGCTGGGATCATGCAAAGCGAGGCCGAGTGCTGAGGTCACCGGCGGAAATCGTCTGAGAACCTGCGGGAAAATCAACAAAAGTCCACTAGGCGTGGCTCATGGCGGGTTGGAGATATGCCAAGACTTGCTAATGGATGACTCGATTAATTGCCTCGTGATAATAAGTGGACATTGGTCAGAGCCTCCACAAAGAATTGCTAACGTTGATGTGGTGCGGTGGCGCAAGGAACAGCCGCAACTTGGAAAACCCGCCTGCGATCCCAAAGAAAATTTTCTTTGGTCTTCTTGCTTTGACCAATAACAAGCTTTGCTGACTCCTCAGCTTTTTGACCGTGGACTTCAAGGCAGTGAGAGGCGCGGCAAGGACGGTTAATGATACTCGGCCAGGCGCGTCATGGACAGATACGGTTGCGGTGAGGCTCGGCTCAGTGGCTTCATGGATCATAGGTGATGGCTTGGCCTTGGGGACGTCGCTATGGGTGGCAACAACTGCAGGCTTGATGGCGAGACCTCGGACGTGACTGAAAAACCTGCAAGAAAGTGAAGCAAAATTGACAGAGCAAGCGCTGCGAGCGCTGGGATCACCGGAAACCTGCAAACCTGAAAATAAGGAACAAACGACTGGACGGCGACTTGATTGGGACTGAGGCTCGTCGGGTTAATTGATCTCGCACTTTCTTTTCGGGTGGTGTGCTTTCTTTAATGCATTGACTCCTCTCCATGCTTCTACCTTCGACATTCTCTAGTGCGTCCTCTGTAATGTGCAGAACACGTGTCGCCTTTTTTATTCTCCTCCCTCCCTCCCCTCTCTCTCTCTCTAGTTTCTTGGCTCTCGCAATGGCCGTCTCTCTCTCTCTCTCTTCCCTCTCTATAGAAGCTTCCGTATTAACCCAGAGAAACAAAAGACCTCCCACGATTTATCCTCACCATTCTCTGTAGCCCTCCCCCATCGCTTGTCCATAGTTTGTATTTTTATAGAGGGACGGGCTAGGCTTTTTCGAGGAAAGAAAATAAGTCTCTCTCCACTTAGAATATATTATTTGCATGAAGGTCTCTTTCGATTGTGCTCGTAGGCGCACGAAGATGTATTGCCTCAAATATATGCTCCCACGTGCAATATTTCATTTATTTTCCAATATTTTTGAAATGTTCCTTTCCGCAAAGATTCATCACCAAATTTTCCTTCTATGCTCTTGAATAATACGAATTTTCGCGATTCCCCATAAGTCAATTTTTAGTCTTTGGAGAATAACGAGTTTTGGCCAATTCGCTCTTTCCGTGGGCTTGGTTGAACTTGTCAAATTATAATTCGGAACCATCAATTTAAATCTCTCCATCATCGGTCAAATGCAAATGCAATAATAAATAAATTTTCCTAAAACTACATGCAATGTGATTTAATTTTAACATTTTCATTTTGGGGTTAAAAATTAATCCATAATTTTCTATGTAATAAATGAATGACCGGGACATCAAAATATAGGTGTCGACAGTAACTATATAAAATTTATATTCTCAGAATAAAAAAAGAATAGGAATGTATTTAATACAATCCACAATTTCTTTTTATAATGTAGTATTTCTTTTAATTTTTTAATTGTTTTTCTTTTCTTCTTTTCTTCACCGTTCGTTGCCGCTGCTAGGGGTGAGCACGATTCCCATGGTTCCCGATTCTAGTGAGGAGGTTATGGTTCCTAGTTCCATTTTTTCTTGAATCGAAACTAGGTTCCTAAGCCTAAAATCCCTAATTTCCTTTCGGTCTATGTCTTCTCTCTCCCATCCCCAACCCCGATGCTTTGAAAGTCTCTCTCCTCTCGGCGACAATCCCAACAATGACTCGACGTTGCTCACCGTGCTCGATGCCGCCATCTTGAGCCACGATGTCGCCACCGATGTCGCCCTCGACGTCGCCATCCCAACCCACGACTCCGCTACTGCTCCGTTCTTCCACTCTCCATCCTCTCGCTTCTCTCATAGTCGCTTCCACTTGCCTCGCCATTGGTCGTCTTGTCCGACTTGCTCGATCCTCAAGTATACTCTTGATGTGGACATTGAGCCATATCGAAGAGGAGGTGCTAGGGACCCATTGTCTATTCCGACTGGTTCGATCACTCAAGCACGGGCCAAGCAATTTAGGCAAGCTGTTGGCGTCATGGTTTGTGATCTTTGGTGTGGAGATGACCTTTGATCGAATCTTGAAGAATCTTGGAAATCTTGGTGTAATATTTGGCGTGGAGATGACCTTGGATCGAATTTTGAAGATCTTGGAAATCTTTGCGCAATTTAATTATTTAGTTACAAATATTTGACCAAGTCAATAAAATTATCTTCTTGTTTAGGCATATTTTATAATATGAAGCATTAGATCTCCTAAATTGTAACCAAACTAAATGAGAGTTTTGGGGGCTATTTTGGCCGAACTCTAGGGCTAGTTCTAGGATTTGTGTGGCGGCTAGAAGGCCTATATTAAGGGCTGGCCAAATTTTTTGGAGGACATATTTTATTTTGAGGAAATAAAAATTGAAAGGTTTTCTTCTACTGTTCTTTTGAGGACTTGACCTTATCAAGGTTCCTTTGTGACGGTCGATTCGACTTATCGAGCAAGATAGCGAATTCTTTCGCTCGTTGCGTCTATAACGTTGGTTGGTTGACACAAGTTCATTAATAGGTCACGCTCATACTGAGGTTGCCAATCACAAGTTTGATTGAAGGTCGAGGTTCGCAATTTGCACCATCCAAGCCTTCACAGAACAATCTTTTTGCAACGATTCACATCAACTCTCTCTCTTGCAGACACTGCTTGGTTGGTTGGTGTTGCCACTCTTTCTTTTGATAATGTTAGGACGAACACCTAGATGGGGTGAATAGATGTTTGAAAGAAGTCTTGAAAAATAAATGTGGAATAAAATAAGTTGCGAGTAAAGTCTGAATAAGAATGAGAGTCTGATAAACAAGCCACCAAACTTTCGGTAAATATTTAGAATCTGTTATGCGATAGAACAGACTTTCTGAAATAACCTGTAAGTATGTAACATAGTTAAATAAGGAGAGTTAAGGGAAGAGAATGTTACATACGAAATTTATAGTGGTTCGGCTTAGATCAAGTCTACGTCCATTCTTCCACTCTAACAGTATACTAGCTAGATTCCACTATATAATCAACAAGAGATTACAATTTTGAGTGCAAACACTCGGTGCCAAATCACACTATCTTATTAAGTTACTTTTTTGATATTTCTCTTACGATCATAAACATTTAAGCTCACGAAAGATGAATGTATGATCGAAGTTCACTCGAGACTTCGAAATGTTAGATTCTACGTTTTGTCTTTTACTTGCTCATCGATCATTGGTTTCCTTAAATGTGACATCCCAATTTTCCAATTCTATTTTCAATAAATTGAGACGGGCATTTCGTTGGCACGCATATAGTTATTTTCCTTGAGTCGGCCACTCATGTGAAAACTAGTCTATCGGGTGAAGTTAAGAGTTTCTAATGTATCGACTCGAGAATTTGACCTTAAAGCGACCTTTCGACCGAGCTAATCTGCAAGGGTCATTACGGCACAAATAAAAATCGATTAGAGACCGGAGATAGGTTGACTCGACGGGGCATGTGATCGAGTGTGGGTGATTCCACCGGATCGCACAATTCTTGTTGATCGACACTAGATCGACTTTTACGTCGATTGAGTACCTGTGTCCGTATCGAAACCTTGAGATTACCTCGACAGCGAAAGTCGTCAATGTTTCAAAGATGTACATTGTGGCTTGAGATGATCAACCACGAGTCAAATGCATGAAAATTTCTAAAGGCTACCCGGTAGGTTGGGCCGTGCTAGTATCGTGCCAAAGTGAAATTAACCGCGAAATTGAGATCGAATTCAGAAATTGGAAGTCTTGGTGTGTCACAAATCATTTCGAGATCATTGACTCATCTTTGGAAGATTTTTCATGCAAGCCGAGCTTTTTAGCAAAATAATCAAGAAATGGCTAATTTGGCTCGAGAAATTGGTAGGCCCGCCTTTGGTTGTGCTTTTGAGATCTAAGATGGTTCTATGGACAAGTGAAGATGTGAATTGAAGTGTAGTGATATTGGATTAATTTTATAGACTTCAATTGGAATCAATTAGAAGAGAATTGAACCACCCGTGGTGGTGGCGTAGGTGGTTGGGCAAGGGTACTTTTCACGAGAGGTCCCAGTTCGATCACGCGTCGTCGTGCTTAAGTGCAAGCCATGTCTTAAGTGGGTTGTCGGGGGTGGTGGGTCCTCCCGCTTACGCAGCCCTCCAGGTTTACTCCTCCGGCTGCCGGCCGTGCGGGGGGTTCCTGGGTTACCAAAAAAAAAAAAAAAAAAAAAATTAGAAGAGAATTGAAAAATTGGATGTACAAGATTTCAAAATTCGTATGCCACGGCGGAGGAAGCATTTTGGACCCATTGGAGATATGTTGTGGAGGATTTGAGTGAGTGAGAAGTGATGTCACATGAGGTCATGGTGGGGACTAAGTTGAGGAGATTTGGACAAGTGTAGGGTACACAATTGCCCCAAAAGCACCCCCTCACATCAAGCCTTTCTTCTTCCTTGAATCAAGGAGTTGTGTTGGAACTTGAGGGGAGGAGAGAGAACCGAACGGGAAGAAAACCAGCAGCCCAACGTCGGCCTTCGTCCACCTCCTTCGTCGCTCGCCGTTCGCCGCCGGTGCCGTCGTTGTCGCCGCCGTTCACGCGCGTAGTCGCACGTCCGCTCGTCGTCGTCCGCCTCGCCTCTCCGCCATCGTCTTCACTTCCAAGCGGTTGTTCGGCTAGCTCGGGCTGCGGTTCAACCGCCTCCGGCCACCGTTCGGGTCCCGCCTTAGTCCGGTTCGACTCCTCCACTTTCCCCCGACCCATCCTCGCCTCAACCCGAGCTTATCTTCTCTTTTTTCAGCCATGGACAGCAGCTGCAGAAATGGGTATGGCAGCCCCTTCGTGGGCCGTTTCGGCCGCCTTCCTGTGCCCGGATGCTCGGCCCGCTTTGAGAAAGTCGATCCTCGCGTCGTCCCCGTCGTTTTGGTTCGCTCGGCTCGCTAATCCAGTGAGTTTAACTCACTAAACCTCGCTTAGAGGGTTAATTACGCTTTATGTGTGCTTAGTTTATGTTAATTGTGATTAGGTGGTTAGTTTAATTTATTTAAGTGTGGATTATATTAATGTGTTTAATTAGCTTAAAGTGAGTTTAATTTAAGGCTAAATGAAGGTTTATATTAATATAAACCTTGATGTGACATAAAGGAATTTACTTTTGATTTATTTAAATATTTCGAAATTATTTAGTAATTTAATAATATATCATTATTCGAAATTATTAAAATATTATTATTTAATTATTTTGGGAATAATTTTAATTATTTATTAAATTCCGAAAATTTTGTCGGGACCTTTAAATTCTCGAATTTTTCTTGGTCGTCATTCTTTGTGTATTGATTTTGAAATTGATGGCCTCGATATTATAAATTGAATGTGGATTGAAAAATATGAATATTATTATTTAATTAATTTTCGGAATAAATTTAATTATTTATTAAAGTTCGAAAATTTCGTGGGACCTTATACTCTCGTAATTTCGTGCTGATCGCTGTTGTGCATTTAGAATTTGAATTTGATGAATGGATGTGGCAAATTGAGTGTTGATTGTGATAAATATGGATTTTATTCATAAAAACCCAAGTGTCGGGTTTTGATGCAAAAATTGGATTTTAATTATTATATTAAATAGTGGGATTTGAAAAAGTGAGATATTGGCTTTTGATTTGAAATTAGCGTGTCCCCACACACGTGAGTAATTTCTAGAATATTTTTAATATGGAGAAAAATGGCCGGGATCACTGTTTTAAGTGGAAGCATTGATTGAAATATAAAGTGTCCTGAGGCCAAGTATGATTTGGCTGTGTGATAATTAAGAGGAATCATCCTAGGCTGTTGAGCCGGACTTGCTCCTATATGGGATGCCCACGCGGTGGATGCGGGTCGCAGTTGATTCTGGGCCCATGCTCCTTCGGGAACGCCGTCGACGTACTGACGAAGCCGCGCTCCAAGGTGGGGAGGCGATGCCTGGTTATATGCCAGTAGATAGCCGAACAATAAGTAGGCTATGCCCTTGTATGGCAGTGAATAACAATTGGAATGCGTGCTAAGTGCGACTGTGATTTATATGAAAGTGATGGCGTTCCAATTGTTTGAATTCCTATTACTATCGTGATTGGGTGATTTGAATTGTGCTAACATGCGGGGAAAGAAGCGAGGCGAGGTAAGTTCTTCGTGTGATGTGGCTAGGCCACCCGGGGGCGTATTTTCTTTCTAATAGGGGTTTAGGGGTTGAACTTGCGAGACATCGTCTCATCCCGGTTGTGGGATTAAAATTTCAGGTCCCTAGATGGCGGTCGTGGAGGACCCGAAGCCCTAAGTTTGGAAAGGTGGAGATTGAAGTATCGGTGAACGTGTCCTGCTAGTTGGTTTTAGGATGGTTCCCCTTTTGTCGAGCTGGTCTATTTTGTAGATAGTTCAGAGTCGTATTTAAACCTATGTGTTTGTAAATGAGTGTTTGGTATTGTGATTGATTGCCTGCTTTACTATCCCAAGTTAAATGTTGTCAGGGGATTTGTTTCGTTTCCGCATGCGTAATAAAATGAATGGGTCGGCGACATATCCTGGGATGTTGCATAGTTGTGATCGACCGCGGTGGGATGTGCTCGCGCTCGGGGTTCGGGGCGTGACATTAAATACTTCTTCACTTCCAAACTAGCCGTTAGATAGCATTTAGAGGATCATCTTCCAATCTGCCCGTTGGATAGATCTATATCAAGAAGATTTAATAGCCATTGAGTGATAAAAGCATAATCCTAAGTTGATTCTAATCGCTCATACAAATAGAATCTTGGTTTTTATAAGTAAAGCTTCTTCATTTAGAAAGTACTCGTCTTTAAGATCCAATTGTTAATCAATTAAATTGAGTCAATAAAGTCTATCTTGGCATAGAATCAAAACCAGATCACTAGCTGTTATACGTTTTGGGCTTGTGTCATGTTTTGTTAAGTTGTTTCATTCTAAACTTATTTCATTTTGAATTTGCTATGTTCTAAACTTACTTCGTTTTGAACTTGCTACGTTCTAAACTTGCTTCGTCATGTTCTGGATCATGTTCTATACTTGTGTCGTTCTAAACCTATTACATTCTAAACTTGGTCACATTCTCAACTTGTGTCTTGTTCTATATGTAAAGTCTGAGAATGTTTCGTTTGAAGAGACTTTATAATATGGACATAAGTCTA
Organism: Eucalyptus sideroxylon x Eucalyptus melliodora; assembly: GCA_016097485.1. Classification (NCBI taxonomy): domain Eukaryota; kingdom Viridiplantae; phylum Streptophyta; class Magnoliopsida; order Myrtales; family Myrtaceae; genus Eucalyptus; species Eucalyptus sideroxylon x Eucalyptus melliodora. Next base: position 63,485,707 of record CM027826.1, on the reverse strand, counting down.
AACAAATTCATCCTTAAAGTCTGCTTATGAACATATTTAGCTTGAAGGTCTGAACACAGTCTGAATACATTCATCTAGTCTTCTAACTCTTTCAAATATAATTTTTGACAATATTCTTTACACATTTCATCATCTGCATAGTCTGTTACTCAATTATCAAATACATTAGTAGCATTTGATTTAATTTTTCATCTTCAAAACATCATGAATGATTTCCCTAACATTTCTTTCTTTCTTTTTTTGGGCTTTTGGTTTCCTCGTTGCTCTGGTTCATTTTCTAGCACTGCTCTTTTCTCTCCAAGTAAAATGCCAAGGTTAGCTTTTGGTAAGCGGGAGCTTTAGATATGCAACTTCCTTTTTTTTTCTTGGGGGGGGGGGGGTGTTGTAAAAATGCATTGGGCTTTTCTTCATTTCGCTAGAAAAATTCTCCGTTGAATGGCCGATTTTTCCTTAATTCATGCATTTCCTCAAATGGATCATATTCGCTCTCAATTCAACAACGTCTTACTTGTGAAGCTTCGTTTTCCTCTGGTTTGTTTTTGTCCCACATTGATTTGGGTGGAGAAGTTTGACAATTTTCACGCCTTTCGATCATTTCCAAAGATTGGTTTTGGCTCGTAAGTTAATGAATTTGATGAATGTGGTGCATAGTTGAAGATTCACGATGAGCTCGTCTCAATGTCTATATGTGGGGGATTTTGCTTCTTCTTTTTTTAATTCATTGCTTTATAGTTTAACTGTTATTTTGGTTTCGTGTGGCTTTGCTCCTACCATCAACTGAGTTGCCTCAATTTCATTTAGAGTTGTATTGGACTGAACGATGATTAGATTTATGATGAATAAATACAAATAAATATCATTCCGAATTGGAATACATGAGTAGTAGTTTGTTTTGCTATTTTATAAATGTTAGATCTTTATTTTGAAATTTCTAGCTATATTATATTATTGTTATGTATGTATGAAGTTAATGTATCAAGATAATACATCAATGGAGGTGGAGGGATGTAAGGAGATGACTCCGATCACAGAATTGGAATTGTTTGGTGATGAAAATGAAGAAGAGCCATCTCCTACCATGAGTGCCACAAATAAGGTACTTGGTTTCGAATGCTGAAATCATTATGCGAGAATCAATGATAAGGATGGAAGAATATATCAAGTAAAGTGCATTTATTGTAGGTTTGTGTTAAAGTACCATGTTACTAACGATACTTCTGCAATGAGAAAGCACTAGATCACATGCAAGAAGTTTCATTGTAATGTAGATAAAAGATAGAGATTCTTTGCACTGCGTAATGTAGACATAGCTAGCAAGGTATAAGGAAATTCTAGTACTAGTAGTGTCTTATCAACATGATCGTTTAATAAAGAACATTGTAGGCAAATGTTTGAAGACTTATTTTGGAAATGTTGGATTTCGTGAATTTGTCAATGAGTCACAACCTCTCTTCAAACATTTATCACGTTTTACAAAGGTTAAAGATTACATGAAGTTGTATTTTTGTGAAGGAACTTGTTTGAAGACTTATTTTAGAAAAATTAATTCTAGAATCACACTAAAAACAAAGTTCCATTCAAAACCCGAATCATTTACGTCTCACTGCACATTTTATTGATAAAAATTGGAAGTTGCATAAAAGAATCATCAATTTTGTGGTGATGCATAGTCACGGGGCAGGAAGATTGAGAAAATGGTGGAAAAATACATCTAAGGGTGGGAACTAGGAAAAAGAAGAAGAAGAAGAAGAAGAATGTGTCCACAATCACCGTGGATAATACTAGTTCAAACGATGCTGCAGTTGATTATTTGAAAGAAAAACTTTCCAGAGAAAAGTTGTTAAATTAGATGATAATATTTTGCACATGAGGTGCGGCTTATTTATTAAATGTGATTGTAAGAGATGACTTGACTACGGTATGGGATTCTATTGCACGTATCGAAATGTGGTTAGGTATGTGAGAAATTCTCCCACGAGAGGCAAAGCATTTCAATCTTTTGTTGAGAGTGAATAGATCACTTACAGGGGTTCGGTTATTCTTGATGTTGCCACTAGATTAAACTTTACTTTCCTCATGTTAGACACCTCCATAAAGTTCAAAAAAACTTTTTGAAATGATGGAAGAAGATAATATATCTTTTGCAAGTAAGCTTAACCATGATATTCCTAAAGATAATTGGGAAAATGCCATTATTTTTTCGAAATTTCTAAAATTATTTTATGATGCCACCAATTGAATGTCAGGGAGTTCATATGTTACTTTCAATGATTATTTTGAAAGGATAACTCTTTTGTACAGATTTTTGAAAGATGTGGCAAATGTTTCGGATCCTAAGTTTCAAGTTATGGGTACGAAAATGAAAGAAAAATTGGATAAATATTATGAAATTTTGGATAAAGTAAATATGATAGTGTTGATTGCAATTATGTTAGATCCTAGAACCAAGTTGAATTATGTGAGTTTTTTATATGGACAAATTTATAATGATAAATCGAAAATTAAAGAGATGCATTACAAGGTCACGGACGCATTAAAGCATTTATATGAATTTTATGAGCAATCTTCTCTTGCTTCAAGTGATAGAAATTTTGGTGGCCACAATTTGAGTGCAAGTAGTAGTGATTTCAAGGTTGATGCGGGTGGTAATTAAAGTATAAAGAAATATGATATCTAAGTTTGGAAGAAAATGTTTTTGCACTCAAACCAACAAGGTTGTGATAACAACAATTTTGAGCTTGATGAGTATTTTCAAGATAAAAATGAAAAAGTTCTTAATCTTAACCTTTTGATATGGTGGAAGACTAGTGATTCAAAATATAAGATATTTTCTTTGATGATTTGGGATATTTTATCTATTCCCATAACTACGATTGCTTCAAAGTCAACTTTTAACACATCAGGTCGTGTACTTGATAACTTTCAAAGTTTTTTAACTCCCAAAGTAGTGAAAGCCTTGATTTACACTCATGATTGGTTGAGAGTCGTTCGTGTGCTGATTAATATTGAAGAGTGCATTAAGAATGTAAAAAAATTTGAGTTAGGTAAGTGATATTTATATCTTTATATATTGTAATTTCTTTTATATATCTAATAAGTGAATATTTTATTTAATCTCTTTTTTTTAATAGATATGGATTGTCTTAGTGAAGAGATTATCGTTGGTAAATAGAGTTTACCAGTAAAAGCAAAATGAATATATGTGGGAAGACATCTAATACTTATTTTAGTTTACCAACATCTCCCATTACACTTCTATCCAATGGCTTTAGTTCTCATATAAGAATTGATTATATAGTCAAGTTAAGCATCGCGCTATGCTCTTTTGTATGCTCCAGAAGATGTTATTTCTCATCATGTCCAATGAACACTTATTCGAATTGCAATGGCAGGCTACCTTGCATATGGTGGACTTTCAGTTGCAAAGAATATGTTGTAGTTGCAATTGCAAAGAACCGATACATGACGCTTTAATTTTAAATTTAAAGCTATTATTAAGTTATTAAATATGTTTATTGTTTCTTATGATTTCAGGTGATTAAACTTTGGAACAAATTTCCATAGATGTTTGAGGACCAAAAGCTCATCTTTCTTCCCTTTTTCCGACTTCCCATTTTCTTTGTGGCCTTGAATATTGTCTTGATTGACACGTTAGTCCCTCGTGAATTTTGTTGCGTATCGATTCACGTAATGACTTCTCATTTTAATTGTATTTATTTGAACCCCTAATGTTAGGAAAGTAGCAACTCCAATGGGCACGATGCATTTGCTCCTTGGGAAACAACAATGAAGTCTAGTGATTGGAATTTAGCTTTTTGGGTACGAATGCCTGCATTTAAAATGTTCAAATTTACGGAAGCAGGATTAAGAGGAGTTGGTGATGTCCTCCTACTGGACAGCGACATCTAGGTTGGTCGCTCTGATGGAAGCTTTATGTCTGTCCGCACACGGGGGTGTGATATACAGCTCTTATTTCGCTATTATGAAGCTGTTGAGTCTTTTGAAATGATATTGGTACTTAAACTCATGCTAGATGGTGTAAATAAGGGGTTCAAAAGCTGAAGGAAAGTTTCGCTTGTCAGGTTTTCCCGCACTTTTCGAGAGCTGGCGTTTTTTGCCTGGAAGTTTGATGGGAATAAACTCTGTAAATTAGCAGCTTTTTTTTTCTTGTGTATATCGTAGTCAGAGTTACCAGAATTTGCTAGTGAGGCTATGGTCTGTGATCTGGAATGTATGTTCTGTAATATGGGTGGCTCAATATGGTGTTTGGTGACTGAGAAAAGGCACAGGTGCAATTGAAGGGGTGGTAGAAATGCTTGAAATTAGACTGAGGAAAACATCCTCACGTGCTGGGTCTTCTTTAAAAAAAAAAAAAAAAAGGTTCAGAGACAATATGGGCTGCATTGGCTACACCCCACCATTAAAGTTGGGTTGGTGGCTCTCTCTCTCTCTCTCTCTCTCTCTCTCTCTCTGATACAAGTTCATACAATTTCCCCCAATTTCGGATTTTTCTTCTTTTCATTTAATTAAATTGGTTCTTTCACACTTTTGGGACCATAATTGAGCCGATTGAGAAATTTCAGCGTTTAAATTTTACTTTGTAATCTAGGACTTCGTGTGTTTAATTAAGTTATTAGCTATGAGATTGAGAAGGGGAAATGCCTGTTTCTTTTAGAAAGTCTTCATAATCAAAGAGTATCTGATAGTGATCAATTATAAGTATTCCCATTGCCTTGCAAAAGTATAGTAAACCTAGTCATGTGCTTCGGATCTAAATGGTTTTGAGGTATGTCTCTCTTAAGTATTATGGGTAAAACTGTCTTGTCTATATAGAGCAAGCAAATGATGAGTTGGCTGATTTTAGAGGGTGCCTTGATATTATTCCACAGAATTGCTCTGAACTTGAGGTTAGTGTTTTTGAATATCAAATTTTTGTTAGTGCTTTTTATGGACATTGTTGTTTTGTCGTCGCTGTTTTGCTGTCGATGACGCCGCTACTGTTCAGACTTTGATGATGAGCAGCTCGCGTGTCAACGAGCCGCCATGGAAAAGAGTCCCATGAGCAACTTAGACATAATAATACTGTTCTTTTATGGCCTTGCTCTTGCTGGCCGATACTCATATCTTCAATTTTAATGCTCTTCTTTTTTTAATCGTACGCAAGCGTATTGCTTTGGTCTTGAACACCAGTGATTTTGTGATTTGATTTTACATCTTTATTTATAAATACTTTATATTTAAGCTTAAATGTAGGTGTGGGAAATATTTGAGTGTGTGAGCGATTATAATTATGATTCTCCGATTATAATGAATTATTTACTATTAGCTCTCTCCACGAATATAGGTACCAATATTCGGACCAAATCACGTAAATTTTTGGTGTCATATTATTCCTAATTTATTTCTCCGATATCATGAGATTTGGCGAACACTAGGTATTCACGCGTTCTCTCTTTGCCTGAACGAGATGAAAAGGAGGAGGACCGGTCCACGTCGGGAAATAACGAACGTCAAAGTTCACGCATGGAGATTAACAGCACAGTATTAGAGAGACTGATAAAAAAAGAAAGTAAGTACCAAGCGAAAGCGTTTATGCATGTACGAGATCGGCTCCATATTTTTTTTTCTTTTTTTCATGTATCGCTGCAATGCACGATGCGAACGCAAAAAGTGGCGAAGCCCATCGTGCTTGCCAGTGATAACATCAGAAAAGGGGGAATGGCTTAGTGTCCGTTAGTACATGTCAATAGAACGGTCGAGAGCAAACTTTAAAATATTAAATTGTTCGCGAATATCAAAATTACTTTTCCTCTTGCTTTTGGCACTTTCAGGGGCTCATTGCCGAAAGGCTGAACTATACAGCTGGATTGGGGTAAGCACGAATCTCTTTTTCCTTTTATATTATTATCATTTTAATTTTGCTTTTTTTCTTCAGTCAAAGGAGCGAATATCATGCCTCTAATTATGTGAGAGAGAGAATAATATAATAGCACGGCCATACTTCTCGAGATCCCCACTTCTCGAGAATATATTCTCCCAACATAGGTAATACTCCCTTTCTTATTATTATTATTATTTCGCTACGGCGACCTGCGAAAATAATGCAGATGTTTCCTGGTTACAATCTAAAGCAGCCCTTCTTTTAATTGTTGAAAAACTATTATTTTCTTCTAAATTTATATTAACTAATCAGCCTGTCAATTAACCGATGAATCCAGTGGCCACCCTTCCAACATGGAAGGGGGAGGTGAGGGGTTCAAATCTCCACCTTCTCAGGGAGGGATGGGGGTAGGGACGCATAAGTTTCGAGAGTGGGTTGGGACTCCCACGCCCTGCAAGAGGCAGGGCACAAGTCTGCGAGTGAGTGTAGAATAGGAATAGAATAGGACTGACAAAAAAAAAAAAAAAAAAATTAACCGATGAACTACTCCAAGGCCGAAAAGCTTGACTTCCAGGAAGTGACCTAGCTTTATTGATTACTGAACGTGCCCATACTAGGAAATAGACTAGATGGCATTCTTGTCTTTTAATTGCTCATCATATTAGAATGGCCAGGAAAATAAATAAATGAATAATTTCAATAGGTTTTTTTATTGAAAAAAAAAAATGGATATGTGCACTGAAAATCCCAAAACTTGTTACAGAAATACAATTGAGTTTTAATTTTTTTTTTTTAAAATGCGATGAAGACCTAAAACTTATTATATTGATGTAATCAAATCATTTCATTGGTTCCATCTAACTTGACTGATAAAATGTTGACGTTGATTTTTTAATAATTCTCTCTCTTTTGCATGACTCTAATGTGGCCAAAACGACGTTGTTTTGATTTACATTTAATTTTTTAATATAAAAAATATTTGAATTATATTAAAAAATAAATTTAAAACTAGTTTTTTTGGGGGTTGAAATGGCAAGGGCTTGCAAGGCCCTTATTGCTGCCGCCCCATCATGGGGATGGCTAGCCGAGGGTTAGCAAGGGTCACTAGACCTAACTAGTGCCTAGCGACCCTTGTGAACCGCAAGTGAGGGTCATGGTGCTCCTCGGGATCAGGGGAGGGTTCTAGCCCTTGCTCATATCTATCCGACCACTTACCCAATCTTGGAGAGGGCCCATGGCTAGCCATCCCCTACCATCATCGACCCTTTTTGTGATGGTGGGGCAATGGTGGCGAGGGCCCTTACCGTTTTCCATTCCTTTTTTAATTTTTAAAATTTATTTTAATCTAATTTAAATATTATTTAGATTAAAAAAATCATATTTAAACCAAAATGACATCATTTTAGATGTATTTTTATGCTTTAGCCATGTCATCGCCACGTATAAGAAAAAAAAAAAAAAGAACAATGTTACCGCTTTTTTTGCAAAATTAGATGGAGTTAACGGGAAGTCTTGATTGCAACATGTTAACAAATTTGAAGACTTGATTATACTTTTTATAAGTTTTAGAACTACATTACCACCCTTTTATGACAAGTTTTAAGACTTTTAATGCACATATAAAAAAATAATTTTTTTCTCCCGGTGTTTTCTTTTGATCAAATCCTTGTTCCTTGCAAAGCACATTTGGAAATGCCATGCTCAACTGCTTTGTAAAAAGGAGACTAAATAGGCTAGTGATAACTTTTGTCAATGATAAATTTACAAGGTAGGAGTTCTAAACATCTAGTAAAATGGATTAGATACGAAATATTCTCTAGGAATATGCCAATTGAATATTATAATACTTTTGCAGCATTGCTATCTAAAAGACTCTATTTCATAGCAATATAGACATTTTTTGGTGTGTAACATGCTGATAAAACTTAAGATTACAATTGCTTTTGAAGTGTTTGTGGAGGGTAAAGTGATTTTATCTTTTCGGTTTGAAAATATTGATGCATTTTTAAGTGTTTTTAAATGGTTAAGATGCCTCACAAAATAAAACAATATTCCAAACGGCAAATTTCATGTAAAGTAGTGTATATTTTTTTTTTGGTGAAAGTAAAGTAGTGTATATTGTTATCGAGATTCCACACAAAACATGAAAGTTGGCTCGGTTATTAATAATACTTGAATATATGAAAAAATATCATCTATTTTTTTAGGTAATCAAATACCCAAGCATATCTCTAAAAATCGCTTCTTTCTCAAACAAATACTTAAATATTTTAAAATTTTAAATTATTTATTCTCTTAATGAATTTGGCGCTGTCGTTAACCTTTTTTTGTCAAAAGAAACATATATAATTCAAGTAATTATAGTATTCTCTGCATGTCATTTAGCTTAAAAAAATGTGACCAGTTGGAGGACTTGCCATATCATAGGGGAAAATGTCCACATCTTTGTGGACACGTTGTCACTCGTTTGTTCCCACCTTCTTTGGCCTTTTTACCTGCAGTAACCGCTAAAGTCAAAGATCGAATAAGATAGGCTAAAAAAATTTTTAAAAAAAAATTAGAGAACGACCTAATCTTGACTTGCTGCTTCCGAGCCCAAATAAAATTTTTTATAGGGTATCGGGCGATAGTCACTTAACTTGCAGTCTAACCACTCATTTTGTGATGGGAGAGTTGTGTATTTAAAAGAAAATTGCAGAAATTAGAAGTTTAAGTAACAGAGAATCAAGTTATATATAGATAGCAAAAGTGACATTATCTAAGGCTTTATTTATTTTGTGGAAAATATTTTTCGAAAAACCATTTTTCTAATGTTTCTACTTTGGTTTGCTTAGGAAAACTTGTTAACATAAAATGTTTTCCTTGATAATAGAAAAGATTTATTGCCAAAACTTAAATTCAGGTAAATGATTTATTCTTCTAAAGATCAAAAAGCATTTTCTAAAAACTCTATGCTTGAGTATAGGAACCCTCGTGCTTGTTCTCGAGTCCTTGGCGATAGGGTTGGGTCCCTAGCATTCGAGCCTGGATTCATCGAGGCTAGTCCAAGTCCATTTGGGCGCACTTAGACAATTTTTACAATTAGAAAAAATTAAAACTTTCTTCATTTTTTTTCCGTTCTTCGTTTCTTTCTTTTTTTTCTATTTTTCTTTTTCTTTCTTCCTCCACCTAATGCCATGCCTTCACACAGGTCACAAAAGAGGGCCAGCAAGGCTTGAGTTCATTAGTTGAGCAAGCCAACCTTGAGTCGCGAAGGCTAGCAAGGCTTGAGCTTACCGGGAGGCTAGCGACACTCAACCTTGCTAGGATCAAGTGATGTTTGACCTCACCAATCACCATTCATTGCCGAGGCCGGGGACATCGGAGAAACAAAGAAAAATGAAAGAAATAAAAATAAAAATAAAATAAAATATTCAAAAATTCAAAAATTTTCCTAAACGAACTACGAAAAATATTTTACAATTCATTTTCAAGTCTTAGTTAAACACTCTAAAATATTGTCATTGACTTCCCATAAAACATTATAAAAAAAAATCACTTTTTTTCATGAAATAATGAAGCCTAAATAAATAAAAGAATTATTATAAAAAAAAACCTCATAATTTAGTGAATGAAGAACCGCTCCCCTACCGAATGCACTGGCTAATAACCTTTAAAAGCATATCTTTGATCGTTTATTTACATGATTTATATGTTTATATATATAAACACTTGATCAAAAGAGAGATTCAAATGTAGTAGAAAGAAGATCGAGAAAAAGAGAAGATTGAAGTCAGATTTTGTCTTAATCCTTTAACATGGTATCGGAGTCACATATTGCCTTAGGGTTTGGTCCAGTTCAAATTGCAATTCGCCAAATCGTAACCTAGAACTAAAAAAGAGAAGATTGAGAAAAAGAGATGTTTTTGTGTTCCCAAATTCAAATTGAATATAGTAGAAGGAATAACACAAATGGTGCTATATTCTTGGGGATTTCACTGCCCATGAATTGTTGTATTATGGAAGCTTCGAGTGAAGCTTCAATTGCATCAATCACATGCCAAAATGGTTGGCGTGATCGAAGATCATTCCCCCACCATTAGTGATTAAAAGAGAGACTCGAATCGCCAATCTGGGAAGAAAATTAGCAAAAGTCTCTCACCAACTGAAGGCGCGTCAAGTTGGAAAGAAAGGGATTTTGTCCAGTTGTAGCGCCCAACCAAAAGTCATGTCCACTTTCACTTTCTTTTAACATTTTTATGGACTATTTTGATATTTTCGATAATTAAGAGGATTGAGCAGTAATATGGACGATCTCTGGTCAATTCGTTTGTTAACTTCTCAGGAATAATTGCAAGCTTTATTTGGGAGTGAATGCCAAATGTGATCTGTTCACTATCTACCAACATCAGCCCTTTTCTGGTGCTTCGATAATTAGCCGGCCAATTAATTCAAGGAAGAAACAAACCTTGAACCGTTTCCTTGCGAAACATTTCACCTAAACTAATTTTCATCTCCTGAAAATTTTCAATTGTTAGCCTATCATTTACACTAGTAGCTTCCATGGAAATCTTCTCGTATTCATCCCGAAATAATCTTTGTCATGTGGAAAATCTCAAATCAGTACCTTCTATTTAAATCTCTCTTATATTAGCATTTCGTCCAATACCTCATCGGCATGTCAATACATGTGGCAAACAATGGACCGGATGATCTAGGAGGCACGTGACTTTCATTTACACTCCAAAAAATGACCGCAACCCATGAACCCTAATTTTCAATTCTCCCCATGGGCGAACAAGCCAAAATAATAATACTAATAATAATTAAAAATTACCAAACGCTCACCAATCGAGGAGGAGAGAGGAGGCATCTAGAAAATACAAAATAAGAAAAACAATAAATCGTAGAAAATATTGAGTGGATTTAAACCATCGCAACAGCCGCTGAAGTGTATATTTTTAAGTCACCCCCAGTAATAACTTACTAAGTGTCCAATGACGTGGAATTAATTTAAAACGTGTTCGGCCGGCCATCAAGGAGCAACGCAGGCCTGACGTGTTCGGCTCAAGCCACCGTCCATGGCCGACCAAAGGCAAAGAATATGGCTTTTACCTGCAGATCTGTGGCCTGGCGAAGAAGATGGTTGTCATCTCCTGATCTACTCTACATTTCTTCGTTTGGCTAAAAAGGATGGCTTCTTTTCAAGATCTGAGGCCTGGCAAAGAAGATGGCTTTCATCTTCAGATCCACTGTGCGTCTTCTTTGTTTGGCTGAAAAGAGATGCCTTTTTCAAGCAGATTACACTCAACATCTCGTCCATGGCAGGTGACGCTGCTGGGCCATGGCCGCTGCCTTGCTCACCCATGGCCTGGACGAGCAACATTGGAGCTGACCGCGAGCCACGCCGGAAGCGGCGGAGATGGTGGCTGAACGGGTGGTGCCATGTGATGGAGGAGGATGCAACGGCCCGGGGGGGATATCTTCTCAAAAAATATGCAAGACATTTAGGCTATGTTCATTTCATAAAAAAATAATTTTCGGAAAAATAATTTCTGAATTTTTTCGATATTCATTTTATGAAAAATAAATTGATCGGGGAAAATATTTTTCGGGGACATCGGCGAGGCTCTAGTGACCTTCGACAAAGGCTCAAGCCTCATCCAGCTCGTTGGATCTAGCAGACTCAAGGTGTCAGGCGAGCGAGAGCTGACCTGAATTGGCGAGGCTCCAACTTGTCTCTAGCCGATCACCGGCCGGAGCCTAGATTTGAGAACGGTGCGGTGAAATTAGCGCAGCAATTGAAATGGGTGAATATTTTATACTCAACATCGGAATAATGAAGTGGGTACACTGCGACCAAAACAAAAGGTGGGTTAAAAAATCCTGAACATCGGAATAATGAAGTGGGGTGCAATGCCATCAAAACAAAGAAGTCAGTGAAAAGATCGTGATTTTAAAAAAAGTTAATACACTGGAAAATTCCAAACTGATATACATATGATAAATTTATCCCAAATTAATTTTTTAATCACTAAAAACCCAAAATCAGTATATCTTTAAACTAGTACATTTGTGATAAATTTACATTCCGTTAGTTTCCATTAAATTTTACTATCAAATTCGAGTTGAACGACACGTGACGAGTTGGTTAATATACTAGTTTGGGATTTTACTATCCGCTTGTCACAATTGTACCATTTTTGGGGTTTTTTGTGTTATTAATTTAGGGTTTGTGGCGGTCGAACAAAAGTTTGGGGTAATTTTTTTTTTTTTTTTTTTTTTTTGGGTGACACAAGGAAGCCTTGTATGCCGACAAAGACGGTGGAGTAAACCCTGGGGAGGCACGTGAGTCACCACCACCCCTCGTGCCCTGGGTAAGTCACCCTTGCGACGCCTGGGAATCAAACTCCTCCCCTTGCGTTAGGGGGAAAAGCTTGCCGCCAGCAGCGCCACCCAGGTGGGTGGTTAAGTTTGGGGTAAATTTATCTTAAGTGTATCGGTTTGAGGTTTTTTGTGATCATTCAGGATAAGTTTATCATAAGTATATTAATTTGAAATTTTTGTGATCAAAAAATTAATTTGAGATAAATTTATCATAACCATACGAGTTTAGAACTTTTCAGTATATTAATCCTTAAAAAAATCCTCAACACGGGGCGCCATGAAAACAAAGAAGTCGGTCAAAACAAAAACGAGGCGCAAAATCCTGAGTTAAAAAATTCTGAATCATGGGTGAAAGGGTCCTGCAATCCTGAAGCACTGTGACCAGTGGGAACAAAAATCCCGAATGGCAGAATCGTCAACCAACGGATTAAAAAATCCTGAAGCACTGTGACCAGTGGGATGAAAAGTCCCGAATGGCAGAATCGTCAACCAACTGATTAAAAAACCGGAATAATAGAGTGGGCCACTGGTCAGACTACAACACTCTCGCCGTACTATTATACATAGGTCAAGTCACGAGATTTCTGTGTTCCCACGCTACACTTGGTCAGGGCGTTCGCATCCCTCCAAAACAAGAGAAAACGGGCTGTGCAGCGGTATTCGAGCCACGTCACACGGGGGCGAGCACGTTCTCGATAAAAGGTCTGCGCCCCGCCGGTCGTCATTATGTTCCCCACTTCGTGCATGGCAAAGGCTTTTTGGAGGAATTCAGAGTAACGGCTTCTCAGAGGCGAATCTGCTCGGAGACGAAGGGGTGCTGGGGGCGTATACCGCGGACTCCTTACCACCGGGGAGGAAGAGGTAGTAGCAGGGAAGCGAATGAAGGTGGGCGGCGGAAGGGGAGAGCGTGAGTTCCTGACTGAGGTTGAAATAACAAAGCCGAGTTCATCACAACTGTGTCGGGTCTTTGGTTTGGATATTGCACAGTCGGGTCCGAGAGCATCCTCGAGAACGAGTTGGTGCCTAACAACACCTTGGAGTTCCACATACATGGTGAGCATGTTGGCCCCCCTCTGCCTTTGCAAACTCTTTCTCTGCCTCCGTTCGGCAACTGCTCTGCTGAAAGCCGTTGGGGTGCTGATTGTAAGGTGTCTTAGTTTAGTGAAAAATGAGGGATTTGGAAAATATTTTTAGAAAAATAATTGCTTGTAAAAGTAAATGAATGGAGGTTTTTTTTTTTTTTTTTTCTAATTTCTCATGAAAATTATTTAGGCATAGATTGCTATTAATGGTGAAAACATTTTTTCAATGACTAATTTTCTAAGCGATATAAGCAATTATTTTTCTGAAGAATTTTTTCAAAATTGCTCTTGCTGCAATGCCAGATCCGGCGCCAAGGTTGCGGGACCCCAATGCCGGTGACAGAGGATGAGAACAATGCCATTGATGACGGTGGCGAACAGCGGTGAGCCAGCAGTTTTTCATGGCGGGAGAGATCGGGGATTGTGAAACTTAGAATTCCCTTTCATGTGTCTGCCTAGATATCCTGTGCGGTTGATGAGTTAAAAGTGGTTGTGGCCTTTGATATACGGTACCCTTAGTTATGATCTACTTAGCGAAAGTAATCTACAGATGCCGATTTACCTCTCAATGGGAAGGATCTAAATAACAAACCATATTGTTTACGTCCGCTTTTTTCTTTTTACTTTTTATACGAGTCTGTGCAGAACGCATACAGAGCCCTGCCAAAATGTAAGATCTAGAAGGCCTCGTCTTTGCACGACCGGCTCCTCCGGATCCAAAAGTTGCGATAATTAAGTTGGAGTTAATTTATTAGTGGGTATGAGTAAAAGATACATATCTGACATTGAGATTTTTAATCGGTGAACATTTTATCCTATAGTCAAGATAGTGAAAGGGGGGGGGTAGTGGTCAATAGTAGAGGTGAGCATGATTTTTTTTTTTTTTTTTTTTTTTCGGTCATACTTTATTTCTACTCTAACTCTCACGCTCAAACTTTTGTCATACCTCCATGTAGGGCATGGGAGTCGAAATCCACTTCTGAAATTAAATTATTACCACCCCACCCCTTCTGAGAAGGTGGGGATTCGAACCCCCCGAGGTGAGCATGGTTTCAAGATAGAATTTGAAACCTAAGAACCGGACCGATGAGAACATGTAAGTTTTTCAAATTCTAAGGTATGCGAGGTAAGTTTTAGATTTCAAAAAATGAGAAATCTATTTTAACAGATAGTTTCTAGGTTCTTAGTTGAAGAAACTTGGAATCTGAACAAATTTACTGTTTTTTCGGTTCATGTTTTCGCGTGATCTTGCAATACTCCATACCATTCGATAATAAGTGTATAATCTAGAATCACTAGTTTGAATTTCCATTTTATGACTGAGACTTCTAATTTAATAATATTCATATTTTCCATGTGACTTTATGGTCAGTGAATTATGATAACAAATGGTGGTGGTCATTAAAGCTTTTAATTTATTGTAATTATTTAATTAATAATATAAATGAAATATAAGTAGATCCGGAAACTTGTGATAGAATAGGTTTTAGATTTCAAGATATGCAAGTAGGTTTCAGATTTAAAAAATAAAAAAAATGAAGAATCTGTTAGAGAATCGGAAATGCTCATCCGTACTCAATAGAGGTAATCCTGTGGCCGAGTGAAAATACATATGGAGTCACGAGATCCCTGTATTCTCCCGTTACCCTCGTCCCATGGGTCAGAGCCTTCACCTTTTTCCTCCCTCTCTCTTTCTCGGGAGCTGTTTTTCTTTCGTTCTCCGAAGCCGAAGGACTAGCGCATGCTCATGAGTGTTGTTAAGTTCTAGATTTACTTTTGCCTTTCGTCTTTTTTTGAGCCAATAGTTGATTAAAACCGTGAGAATCCTGGAGCTTTTCTCTTGCATTATACATGAGAACATTCCTTTTGCAGGTCATCCAACGATCGTACATCGAGATATCAAGGGAGCTAACTTGCTTGTGGACTTCGAATTTGAGTCCAAGGTAAAAATAAACTTATTTGATATACTTAAAAGAGTCCGCATTAATGTTTCGGACTTTAATTGGTCAACTCTGAGAGCAAGTGTCGCATTCACAAATTATTTTATTTTTTATTTTTAAATTAATCTTCATGCTTCGACTTGAGATATTTGACTCCTCGCAGATTCAAGCCTTGTATCGTTGGGAGCTCAAAGCACATAGCAATCGGGACCGTGGCTGCAGCCTCACTGCTTCTGGCTGCATCCGTTATAAGAGAAAATGTCGCCAGACACTGACCGCAAATTGTATCTCAACTTGATCTTCACAGCCACTATCGTCACCAGAATTCTCCGGTCAGTCTTAGGGTTCCTAAGGTATATACAGAGTGATCGCACAAATTTTCTCCTTGGATTCATTAATTAGCAAAGAAGCTAATCTCATCTTTTCTCTATTAAATCTATATGAGCAGACTGGGGTTTGTTGTGGACTTCTTGACGCACTCGACAATCGTCGGTATCATGAGTGGGGCTGCGATTATAATATGCCCGCAGCAGTTGAAGGGCCTCTTTGGACTGACTGGCTTCACCACCAAAACGGACGCCTTATCGGTCTTGCATGCCGTTTTGGAGAACGGAGAAGAGGTGCGCGAAAATTCCGTTATTAAATTATCTTATTACAGTAGGAGTTCACATGCGTATATATTAGTTATGGACCGAAGAAAGAAAGGTATGCATGCGCCGAATGATAAAGGGTGACTAGTCTAGAACGAACCCCTCCTAAGATCACCCGTCTAAAAATCGGTCGCTTCTTGTTGTCAATATAGAAAGGCTAAGGAAAGACCCAAAAGAAAACGTTTTGTGGAATCTAAAATAAAGACATAAATCCTGGCTTTTGCTTTGAAAGCGAAAGTTGTTATATGCACTCATCTTTAAGGTCATTGGAGGCGTATAAAATAATAATGGATTTGTTTTCTTTTCTCTTTCCTTGGAATATGTTGATTTAAATTTGATTATTGGATTTTGTGCAATTGACAATGAAAGTGCGTTTGATAACGTTTACATTCTAGGAACAAATTTTTTTTTATAAACATTTTTTTTGTTTTGTTCCTAGGAACAATTTCTGAGCATTTGAACGCGTTTGGTAATTACCCAAAATTTATGTTCCCTAGAGAGAAATACATTTGGTACGACCCGATATATTTTTATAACTTAGAATTTCTTTTAATTTTTTAATAATTTTATTTTTCTTTTTTTCTTTTTCTTCTCCTTCCACTAGCCAAAGACCGGCCAAAGAAGGGCCAACAAGGTCGGCCTCGGGGGAGGCTCGCCGTGGCTGGGTGAGGCGGCCTCGCTCAACCACTGGTGAGGCTTAGGCTTGGCCGTGGTTGGGCGAGTCTCGGCCTCACCTAGCCATCGCGAGGTCGACCTCGCCCAACCTCGGTGAGGCTCGCGGTAGTCAGGTGAGGCTCGACCTTGCCAGATTTGGGCAAGGTCAAGCCTCGCCTAGCCACTGAGGCTCAAGGGAGCCTCCCCAGCCACGGCGAGGCTTGGAGGGGCCTCGCAAGTGGTCAACGAGGTTGCCGAGTCTCGTCTAGCCAGTCGCCAGCAGGCAACCAGCTAGGGGAAGAAGGGAGGAAGAGAAAAAAAAAGAAAAAGAAAAGGAAGAAAAGAAAAGGAAAAAAAAGAAACTTGATTATTGATTCTTGTTTCTTAAGTTGTTCTCGGGAACAAGAAGTAACTTTTTTTTGTTTCTTATTTCTATTTTGGGAAACAAATTTATTCTTGGGAACAAAAAATTTACCAAATGCATTTCTGTTCTATTTCTACTTTCGGGAATAAAAGAACAGAAATACCTGTTCCCAGAAGCGTTATCAAATGCACCACGAGTCTCTGTGGATGGTGTCACTCACATGCAACTAGGGTTCCTTAGGCCTATGCTAGGGGCATCTAGATGCTCTCCTAGGAATTAGTATTTTATGAATTCTTGACGGAGAAAATTTGGCTTGCTCACACTTGCTTTGGTTTCGGTGATTTGTTTAATGAGAGAGTACCCATGGAGAAAGATTTGTTTTTGTAAATGCGAGAAAGTAAGGGGGGATAAAGAGTTAATCTTGGGAAGAAAAAATTTGGGTATAAATCAAATTTAAGCTCTGTTATTAGACGTCGAAGACCCTTGCCGCCTCCTCCCAAATACAGAATACGGGAAAATGGGGGAAAGACAAGAGACCAGTAAAGAATCAGATAGATGGATAGGTAGGGAGTTGAGGTCGACAAATATACATGATAGCCAATTAAAAGTTCTAACAAAATTGAATCAACGAATATGGGATTTGCACTGAGTTTTGATGGAATCTTAGAGTGTTGAATAAGGTACTTAACGTGGATTTGACTTGGTCGTTAAGGAAGTGAGAATAAGCGAGCAGTCCTAGCAAGCTCGGGTGCCATTTGCCATGTGATAGGCTAGAGGACCCAGGGGGGTACACATGCGAAATTTTGTACTAAAGGAGGGTTATTAGTGTTGCCCACGAGCAATCACAACGAGCGGACTGAAGTAGAGAGGCCATGATTGGAAGAGCAGCCGAATTTAGTGTACTTGATGCGAAATCGCAGGCGAATGGTGTTAGGTTGTTTGTAGTAGTTGAAGGATGAGAGTGTGAGTAGGTAATGTGCGAAGCTTGGAGCTGTCAATGGCAAAATCGCTCCCCCAAAAATGCTTAAGAAATACATTGAGGGAGTGTTTACGATGAGAAAGTTGTAACGGGAGATGGACATGGTCTTGCTAGGTGGGAATCTATGTTTGGTTGATGTGTGAGGACGTTAGTCAATGAGAGGTTGCAACATTTCACGACGACATAAGCTCAATATGGGTTATCGTGTCAATGAGGATGCTAATTGACATGGAAATGGGTAATTAGCAGTAAGAAAAGAAGGAACAGAAAGAGAGCAGTCCAACTAGGATTAATCGGTTTCAGGGTGGTCGATTCCAAATTAAGAACTTAAAACCTATCATGTTCATGTCGGTTTTTGGTTTTTGGAACCGAAAGTCAGACCCCAGACTTAATCTGGAAATGAACCGGCCGGTTCCATTCCGGTTTTAGGGTCGACCATGGAACGTTTGAGTTGTTTTAAGGAGCTCCCCCAACCTCTCTTTCTTCTCAAAAAGTGCTGCGAGTACATTAGATAAATACCATATAGCTGGGACTTCTTCTTTTTTTTTTAACGCTGGCAATCAGTGTCTTTCGAGCCCTGTGCAAATCTTGCCCTAAGTGAAAGACGACAACGCTCCAAAACTTGAGAATCCGCACTAACCAATCGTGTTCGACTGCTTTATAGAATGGGGAAAAAGAAAAGCCTAGTGGTAAGTTTTGTCAATTACAAGATTTACATGGGCTTCCGAAATCTTGTAATTGAGATAGGACGGGATCGTATAATAATCTTAAAAATTTTGAAGCATAGCTATCAAAGACTATGTCATGGCAATATGGACACATTTTAGTATGCAACGCACCGAGGGTTAACTCTTCCTTTGGAGAATGTATAGGATTAGGCGCTAAACATGAGAGTTGAAGTGAGGCATGCTATCGACTTATTATGGTCTCTGTCGAGCTTACAAAGTAGGGTCACTTTAAGATGTTTTCCATTGGATGGTGATAGAGTGATGGTTGCTGTTACCTAGAATTTCCAACGGTAGGACTTTGATCGAAATTATGACCACAGGTTTCAGGAAGAGATGGGCAATAGAAAGTGGTATCTTTCTAATTTATCTAAAGGAACAAATAGTGATAAGAATCAATCAATAGATGTTCAACCAAAAAATAATATATATATATAGGAAATTGAAGTGCAACTTTATAATTGGCAATGAATGTTTTTCAATCAAATAATAACAACCTCTAGTATCCTATAAGTTCTGGTAAATTTAAGATTTTGAAGTCCATTAAACATACAAATGAGAAATATTTTTTCAGTTTACAAATTGAAATACAAGTGAGCTCCTAGTGTTGAAGTAAGAAGAATTCATCGACCAATTTCTTGATTTGATTGAGACAAAGTAATGTACTTGACTTCAATCTAGTTGATCACCGTGAAAATATTTAGAAACACAATACTTTATCATTTTCATTCAAATCCTTTTAATAGCTGCCATTCATATAAGAGGTGAAGTGATTGGTTACGTCAATGACGAAAATGAGACCGATGATATGCTGGTGAAGAAGGAATCATAACCCCAAAAGAAACGGTGAAAACAATGGTAGTTAAGTCAATGTGGTTATTCAATAATTGTGAGAATTCACAAGAGCACAAAATAAAAAAAGCCCCTTTCAAACCAACTTAAAGTCGAGCACAAAGAATGATGTTCCATGTAAAGTATAATAATATTTGTCATTAGTATAGAAACAACATTTCTTTTTTTTTTTGTGATTTGTAAATTTAATAAATATTTCTAATAACATTAATAATATCTTTTTTGTTGATACTATTTTCATAATTTATGTTATTTTATTTTAGTAGTTAATTTTTTCAGATTAATTTGGTCTTCCTTTATTTCTTTTTCTTATATAAAGAACCCCACTTATGCAAATCCCAATTGAGATTTTTTATTGGTGATTTTTCAAAGAAATTGAGTAAAAAAAATTGGGCGTGGGGAAGGCACCGTTGCTCTTGAAGAGGAACGATGCCGTTAGTCCATCATTTTCCCTTTCCATTATTTGGAAAAACAAAACAAGTAACCGAATGCCCGAGCTTAATCTTTAAAGCTTGCATCTTTGTCAAACTGATACTTAAATATAGTTGTCAATTAAGATACATGTTCATGTAAGAGAAATTAACGCGCGTGCATGAATTTACCCTTTGGAAGAAAAGTGTCGACGTCTTTGTGGATCGTCGCTCGTTTATAGGTGTTGCCCTTTATACAGTCTGACAGCCTAACTTTAAGATTGAATAAAGATCGGAGGGGAAAATAATTATAAAAACGGAGAGATTACGGACCCATCTAATCTTTTTGATCTAATGATTCAGAACCCAAATTAATTAAATTTTTAAATTTTCACTGTGGTTGCGTATCGAATTTCACCGTATCGTGGACTGAGAGTCCAGATTGACGCGCCCAGTCATCTGCATGACTTACCATAGATTTCTACGTGGGCATATTTGCTGTCTCCCGCTGATTAAATCTTTCAACTCGCTCTGAGTATCTGTTTCTCCGTTTGATTCAATTTTTTTTTCTTCGACAGCAATGTCAACTCCACTTGCGGTCTCCTCGCCGTCTCCACCGGCGGCAACCAACACCACTGTGCCGCCTCTGGCCACCACCACCTCGGCATTTCCTCTACCGTCAGCTTCTTCTGGGTCCCCTCCGCCCCCTTTGGCCACATTTCCTCTGTCTAGGTCCACCATATCGACAGAGGTGGTGGTGGTAGGGGTGGGGGTGGTGGTGGTGGTGGGGGTGAGCTTGCTGTTCATACATTGCAAGAAAAAGGGATGGCGGCTTTGCTCCACATCCTCTAGCAATGATCTCGGTGTCAGCGTGCCCCATTTCACTTTTGACGCTTTAGAGAAGTCGACTAATGGCTTCTCAGGGGCAAATCTACTTGGAGAAGGTAGTTTTGGGCACGTGTACCGCGGAGTCCTTTCCACCGGAAAAGATGTAGCAGTGAAGCGACTGAAGGTGGGGAGCGGACAGGGAGAGCGTGAGTTTCTGACTGAGGTTGAAATAATAAGCCGAGTTCATCACAAGCATGTCGTGTCTTTGGTTGGATACTGCACGGCCGGGTCCGAGCGCATCCTCGTGTACGAGTTGGTGCCTAACAAAACCTTGGAGTTCCACTTACATGGTGAGTTTGGGTTTTCGTACCAATTTATGTCACGATCTTTTATATACCGACCCCTCTTTCTTTATCAGTCTTAGCATTTGGGGTTATCTGAAAAGGAAAAAGGACAACTAATCAGAATAGGGGTGACATGGATCTAGAGGAGAATTAGGAATCGAACCGAATGGGCTACAGTAACTGGTCCGGGTCCTGATTTTTTCAGTTACCATTCGGTTTTCGGCTAAAGAAAAAAAAGTGAAATCGGTATTATGGGCTCAATTCTCCAGTAAGAAGAGTTAATCAAATCAGGAATTGATGAAGTTTTATGATTTAGGTTTTATGTTATTTGTTTTGAACTTTTTATCATTTATTTTATTTTACGTGTTCATCTTTTATAGATCGTCACTATTGCAAATGGAGATTATTGATATTGCATTCACTTTCATTTTGTTTAACTAAAAATAAAACTATAGGAAAGGAAGAACCAAATGAAACAAAAAAAAAAATTAACCGGTTGCTAGGTATTAGGGGTGATTGATTCCTAGTCCAATCTAGTTCTAATCGGACCGGTTCCCAAATTTTGGGAATGGGGACTTGACCAGACCGTTAATTTTTATTTTTATAGCTTTACTATAGTTATTATTTTAGAGATTATTGCTATTTTTAAGAAATAAGAAATATATATTTTTGAAAAAAAGAATCAGTCCGGTTTCCGGTTTCCTTCAGAACCGCGAACTAGACTGAAAATCACTAGTTCTATTTTTATGGAACCGGAAATTGGACTAATGCCTCCAAGAGCTACACCAAATAGGCTGGTCTGGTCTAGGTGGTTGCCGGTTCGGATATACTCACCCCTAGCTGGGTAGACTTGAATTGATTGACTGGGTAGGTTTTAGGACAGCATGATAGGATTTAGATTCCAAAAATCAAGGAGCTGGTTGTGACAGGATGGGTCCAGGTGAACCTAGATGGGACTTGGAATGGCTTGCCCTAAATCAGAGAACTTGGCGCTTTGTGCGTTTGATGGAAAGGATTCTGATGGAAAGTGATCGTTGCAGGAGAGGGACAACCGACCCTAGATTGGCCAACTAGACTGAAAATAGCTTTCGGGGCTGCCGAAGGACTAGCATATCTTCATGAGGGTTGTAAGTTTCAGATGTACTTTTGCCTTTCATCTTTATCGAATCAATAGTTAATAAAGAATCAGAGCTCTTGTATATGTGGCAAACATTCCTTGTGCAGGTGATCCCAACATCATACATCGCGATATCAAGGCAACTAACATACTTGTGGACCATGAATTCAAGGCAAAGGTATAAACAAACATTTTGAATAAAATTTAAGAGTCGGCATTGATATTTCCGACTTAAATTGGTTCAACTCTCGGAGCAAGTAGATTACGCCCCTCTGAATTCAAAATGCTTTTCTCTCTCAGATTGCGGATTTTGGAATAGCAAAAGTTACTTCTGATGCAAATAGTCATGTGTCTACCAATGTGAAGGGCTCCATTGGGTAAGATTTTCTCCATTAGTATTTTGATTCGGAGGATTGAAATGTGAGCTTGTTATTAATCCGTCTTAGATGTTTCCAATTGTTTGTAAAATGAGCCATTGCTCGCTAGATCCTTGTGCTTCATTTGTTAAAGCACAGCCTTTTAGGTACTTCTTTAGCTTGACTAGTCCAAATATGTCACTGTTCAAATATGTTGAGGCACGGTTTATGTTCTTCCTTGGAGGTATCTTGATCCAGAATACTTCTCGAGTGGGAACCCAACGGAAAAATCGGACGTTTTCTCTTTTGGGGTCGTGCTTTGGGAGTTGATTACTGGTCGCAGGCCTGTGGGTCTGGTTGATTGGGTAAGTCGTGCAATTCTCGTGTTCACAATTATAGCCCAAGCTACCTATTACACCCTCATTTTTTTCTTGGGTCTTGGAGGGGATTCGAATTTATAGGTGGTTTTTTTTTTTTTATCATCCAAGTGCAATATTGAGATAGTCATTGTTATGGTCATGACAGGTGAGGCCTCAGCTCACACGATATCTGGAAGATGGAAACTTCGACTCTCTTGTTGATCCTGGGCTGCAGAATAATTACGACCCGGATGAGATGGCTCGTATGGTGCAATGCGCTGCCGCTTGTGTGCATCCTTCGGGGGAGCGTCGACCGAAGATGAGTAAGGTAATATTTTTAGTACCTGGAGCTTAATCTTTCTTTAATAGATGCATGCCACTTGCTACATTCATGACTAAAGACGGTTCTTTTTGTTCACTGACTCATGTCTAGCTCATTTAAGATCTGTGAGATTATCTGGAAATAGGAATTGTGACAATCAGCTTTTGAAAAAATTGAGCAGATTGTTCGAGACCTCGAAGGAGATCCGCCTCTTTCTGACCTTAATGGTGGGATGAAACGTGGGCCGGGAAACCGCCAAACCTGGGGGTGGCCAATGATCAGACTGTGGTACCTGTCAAGCCCTCGAAAAGTGATGCCAAGAAGACGGCAGCAGCCTGGCTCGAGCAGCGCGGGCCCTAGCCGCCCTATAGCCCAAGATCTGGAGATGGGAAGGATGTAGAGAGACAGTCAAGGTTTCGGCGTAGGCTCTTGAACCTCCTTGTTTATACACTTCACCGTGGATATTTTCAAGCATTTACGTCGAGAATTTGGTTATTTGGGATAAGTTTATTTTGGAATATTTTTGTGCCCTGACCTCATCGAAGTGGAGAATTTGGTTATTTGGGATTTAATTTTATTTTGGAGTACCTTCGTGCCCCAACATTGTCGAAATCATAGTTGATCAATGCGCTTGACTTCTATGGTCGTATGCTGAACTTAAACATTGATGTTCGTTCATTTTGTGAGGGCGACTGCATGTGAAGGTTTCTAGGAAGTCAAGAATAAACATCAAGAGCGTTTAACAAGATATTATCTTTTGAAGTTTAGTTAAATTGAAGGGTGATAATATTCTTTGATGATTAGGAGGGTCTGGACGGTATATATGAAGGATCTCTGGTCAATTCGTTGCCAACCTTATTAGGAATCATTGCAAGCCTTATTTGGTAATTAAATAGCCAAATCTGCCTCTTTCTGGTATTTTCAGAATTAGCCTCCCTATAGAATTAGATAGGGTCAAGAAGGCATGTGACCTTCGTTCTCTTTTCGGACGTTCGGACGGGGGAATTCGTTCTCATTGTAATAGTATTTTGAGAAGAACGTAAGTTTCATTACTACTTTACCGAATAATATAAATCTCCACCCTCACTCGATATAATCAATATACAGAAAAGGTGGGTCTAACGTAATATGCAACAAGAAATAACACACATTCGAATTAAAGACCCCAAAATACTTTTGCTTCGTATATGTCAAATGATGGTTGCTCCAAATTTAGAGGTGTCCACCCCGAAAAATGTTATAAAAATCATGTAATTTCTTTTAGCTCACATTTACTTTACATTCTCATTGTGTCCTTCAATGTGCCTCTTCTTTGTGGCATTACTTCCATTGAACGGTGAATATGTGAAATTTGGGTTAGGGGTGGCAAATTCCTTAGAATTTTTAAGGCAAAGGGCAATTAGCAAAGTAACTCAATCACAATGTTATTATTGATAGGTGATAACTCAATCAATGAGAATAAATTTGGTGAGAACAAGAAATGTCAATTAATTAACGACTTGAAGGGAATCAACAATTTTTTTTTTTTTTTTGGTTAGTCCTATTCTATTCTTACTCTACACTTACTCTCAGACTTTTGCCCTGTCTCTTGCAGGGCGTGGGAGTCAAAACTCACTCCTGAAACTTACGCGTCCCTACCTCATCCCCCCAGAGAAGGTGGGGATTTGAACCCCTCACCTCCCCCTTCTATGTTGGAAGGGTGGCCACTGAGGAATCAACAATTCACTAGTAGAGTTATCGAGAAATCTTCACCAATCGATAAGGTCCTTGACACCAACATGGAACTACCATGCAATGGAGTCAATGTTTGCAGATTTGTAACTTTTTATGGATCGCCGTTATTGGATGATAGAAGAAAGTGCATATGATGTAACTTCTTCAGTCGCAAATAGTTTTAATAAGTTATTTGTTCATTCAAATTCAAAAATCGATCGCGAGTTACATCTGCTCACATTGCATTCTTTTAGAACCCCTCATAATCAGTGGAAGAGCTCCATGTTCTGCACAATTTGCTTGGCCCCTTTTTACTTTGGCTCTTTGCTATAAAGCTGCTAATTTGGAACCTTCTTTTATTTATTATTATTATTATTATTATTATTATTATTATTATTATTATTATTATTATTATTATTATTTATTGTTTTTGCTTTCTTTTTTCAATCAAAACAGCAAATGTCACCGATGAAAAAAATTATTGAGTAGGCGTTCGTTGCCATGTCAACAAGTCTCGTGCCTTTGATTTTCAGAGAGAGAGGCCATGTGCACTACCGTGGATACCTAATCGACCGCCTGCAGCTTTTTTAACACGTTTGAATATACTCCTTTGTTTTCTTTTCTCATTTTTTAAAATTCTATTTATTGCCAACATCGGTGATATCTATTTTGCCAACATCGGTGATGCTCTCTTTTTATTATTATTATTATTATTATTTGATACGGGGACGTGCAAAAATAATGCATACGTTTCCTAGTTACAAAATAAACGTGCCTTTTGTTTTATTAATGGTGAAAAAAAAATCATTTTCCCCTAGATTTTAATTAATTCAGCCTTGCGACATTGACTAATGAACCATTCCAAGGAGGAGAAGTTCGACTTCTAAAGAAGCTACCTGACTTCATTTGATTGTTGAATACGCTAGGAACTAGGTATGTCGTTGAAGTAGTCCTCTCAAGATTTTTGGAAATAAAATAGAGGGCATTCTTGTCTCTTAATAATTACTGTAGTAGAACTACCCAGAAAATATATATCATTAAAGAATTTCAATAGCCTTTTTTTTTGTTTTTTTTTTAAGGATAAATGGATTTTTGCTTTTTCACCTTCTCTCGGTTCTTATGATGAAAGCCTTCCTCCTTGCAAACGCACATATGCAAACGTCATGCTCGACTGCTTCATTAATTTGTTGATAAAAAATCTTAGCATCTTGTAAATGAGATAAAATATGATTGTACGATATTTCCTACTAACTGTAAATTCATAATATGTTTGGAGCTTAACTACCTAAAAGATTCCTTTTCATAGCAAGGTAAACACAATTTGATATGTAACATACATATAAAAATAAAAGATTACAACCTTTTTCAACATGCCCGCCAAAAGTACAGTAATATTTTCCTTTGATCGAAATTTTTTTATACACTTTGCTATAGCATTTCAAATTGTTAACACGTGACACAAAAGGGAACAACTTATCCAAACTGCAAATTTATCGTGAAGTAGTGTATTTTGATATGCAGATATAGGGTACACAATAAACATGAGAGTTGATTTGAGATAAATTATTTGAGTCTTCTTAATCACTTATTGACACCTGAATCTTTACTGATAATTGGATATGTATTTAATTTTTTAATAAATAATATAGAATAGAGTATAAAAAGAAGAATAATTATGAATGAAAGATCCACCTATGGAGTCCGGCCACATTCGTTCCGCTTGGGCTTAATGCAGTCCAGCCCCATCACCTCAAATTCACAAATACCGCACTCAATTGCTTTAGCTCCGGATTTCGGTTACAGGGACTGTAGTTATGGAGTCAATCTTCTCTCCAGCAAGCACAACCTCCATAGACGAAGCTCTTTTCGCTTTGCTGCCACCAGTCTCAAGCTCGATTGCAGGAATCGATCCACAACTCGCTCTCGTCGCCCCACCAAAGCCAATAGGATCCCCATCGACCAAGTTGAAATTTGCTCATCCTGACATGTTTCATAATGGAATCGTCACCTACTGTCTCCTTTCTCTTACAGACGTAGTATGAAACGCCGAAGCTGAAGGGGAGAATAACGCTTGTCCTGTCACGAACTGGATAGTGAGTGGCCAGCACGATGGGCAGACTTACTGGGCCAAAAGAAACGATCAATCTCGTTCGCGGCAATGGACTCGGCGATGATCCAGTAAGACAACACATAAGAAGGCAGCAAAACAGAGTATAGATCACGAGGCAAATTCTAGAATGAATCTAAAATTTAATACTAGAGTTCAATCAGGAAGAAACAACCTGGTTTGTGCTATGGCAATTCATGGTGACGGGACAAAGAACAACGGTTACTCAGCGACACTCCAGCAAAGTCTCGGTGGATTTGGCACAACGATTCAGTGATGGTGTCCGTGAGGCGACCAGCACATTGCGGTTCGGCAATAGCGGTGGCTCAGACGAGGATTGAACAAAGGTGGTGAGTGGGAAATGATTAACATCTTCGAGGGGGTAAGCAAACGCCAGCAGAAGCAGTATGAATGCCACCGTAGCTCTAATGTAATGTGGTTATAGACGAACTGAGAATCCATCATCTTCTCTTGAACTGTATACAATTAGAGAACCAGACCACTAAACCCCTTCAGGGACATCGCCACATAACATGCTCTCTTGCAAAGCAACGCCTTGCAAACTCATCAAACCTTTGAGCTCGAGTGGCAATGAAGCTATTGCTTCTCAAATACAAAGCTTCAAGTCCCCATGAGATTACTGATACTTGCAGGAGCTGAACTCGAGAGCGTATTACCTTCAAGAGGCAAAATCTCCCAAACCTCCGAATTCGCCTACGGATTAAGAAACCTTCCCAAGTAACTCCGTTCCCTTCGAGATCAAGCATTTGCCAAGAACTACAGTTTCGGATCTCAGGCGAAATGGCTTCCACTAGAAGAGTCATTCCTCGAGGTTTGATGAGGTCGGGACAGTCATGAGGTACCGATTTGTCGCGATGTGGAACTGCATGTCGCTGATGGAGGGGAAAAGTACCAAAAAAGCCATAAACTTATTGCATTGGTACAAATTCAGTCCTAAACTTTTTAATTGGACCAATTCAGTCCTAAACCTTTTAATATTGGTACCAATTTAGTCTATCCGGCCAATTTTCATAAATGAAGTAGTTAATGGGGGGTTACCATTGGTCGGCTGGTGACCGGACGTTGACGTGACAATTTTTACGATTTTTTCAAATTTTCTTTTATTAATTTGAGGCTCACCGGCCACCGCTAAGAAGAAGGCAGAAAAAAAGGAAAAAGAAAAAGAAAAAAGAATCAATAAAAAATCAATGAAAAATTTGAAAAAATATAAAAATTGCCACGTTAGCCGGCCAAAATTGGCCGGATGGACTGAATTGGTACCAATATTAAAAATGTTTAGGACTGAATTGATACCAATGTAATATGTTTAGGACTTTTTTGGTACTTTTCCCCGATGGAGCTTTGCGTGTAGATAAGCATCGAGCAGATTGTTTTTGTGAAATTAGAGCAATTGTTCCAAAAGTGAACTGGATCATTCTGTTGAGCTACAAATTGGATTGCCAGAGCAATCTCTTTTTCCTTTTCTTGCCAAAAATAAAAATAAAATACAAAAAAAAAATGATGGGAAAATTAGCCGAAAAAATAGTAAAATTTGTCCAAAATTTTTTTAGACCTATTGCACTTTTTGCCAATTGAGTTCATCCAATCAATTTTGACTAAAAATCACCAACATGAATGCCAGCCGTGCTATGTAGGACAGTTAGTGCTAACGAAGACAATTTTAAATATTATTTTAATATTTTTTCAATATTTTTATTTTTCCTTTTCCTCTATTTCCTTCTTTCCTTTTTATCTTTTTTTTTTTTTTTATCCCTTTTCTCTTCTCTTCTTTCTTTTTCCCTTTCTCCCTACATTGGCCACCACCAAGCCTTGTCAATGGCCGACAGAGGTCGTCAACCTTGGGTGAGGGACAACCCATGCTTGCCCTATATGGGCAAAATTGGCCAAATGAACTCAATCAACAAAAAGTGAAAATTTTTATGATTTAATTGGCAAAATTGAAAGGTTTAAGACTAAATTGATAAAGTGCCATAACATTGAGATTTTTTGAACATTTTTCCATGAGAATTCTAAATGAGGACTCAATTAGCAAAATTTTATATTGACGAGGCCTAGCAAAGGGAGAAAGGGAAAAAGAAAAGAAAAAAAGAAAACAAGAAAACAAGAAAAAGAGAAAATAAAAATTAATAAATAATTAAAAAAGCATTAAAAATTTTTAAAAAATTGTTCACGTCAGAGCCGCTATGCCATGTAAGACGGCCGGCATTTATATCAATGATTTATGGTCAAAATTGGATGGATTGACTCAATTGGCAAAAAATAAAAAAAGGCTTAGAACTCTATTGGGGAAATTAAAAGGTATCGAAGTCAATAGATTTTTGACTTTTTGAACAATTTTCTCAAATTCTTGTAAGTTAATTGAATTAAAATGAATTGGCCAACATTGCAAGAGATAATGATTTGGGAGAACCCGTGGCGATTGAGAATCATTGGCCCTCAACTCGACATTTCCACTAATCCCGTATTCCCTCAACTCCCATTCGGAAGGGTTGCAACAATAACCAAATGCCCAATCATATCTCTAAAGATCATGTCTTTCTCAAACTAATACTTACATATCTTAAAATATTCAATTAGACCCAGGTCATATGCAAGAGAACTAAGCAAGGTTATTTCTCCTTACCAATTCGGTGTTGTATATTACTGTTAACCTTTTCTTTTCTTTTTTGGTCAAAAGAATTTAACACATCTAATTCAAAGAAATTAACCACCCTAACTTGGGCCTTAAATAGGAAAAAGTAAAATTGGGATTGAACACATCTTCTGGCCGATTTTGCTTAATTCGTGCTGCTAATGAACCCAACATGGTCCGAAGGTCCAGGTAAGTTGATCACTCAAATTGGTCCATGTAGCTGGCGAAGAAAAGATCGGGGCTTTGGCTCGTGAAAATGGAGTCTTATCATAGGAAGACAGCACAGGTATGTTTGGATTTTGCAAAGCAATTTGGGTAGCCGCTTTGAGTTGTAGGATTCGAAATAGTAGGATTTGAGCTCAAAGAGCAATAGGGGTAATCAACTACTTCTTAAGCTGTGAAACAGTAGCTTAATTTTCGAGCTACCGATAAGCAAGCTTTGAGTATATGTACATAAAATTACGAATTTAAATGGTCTAAATCAGAAGATGAAGAGGAGGACCACATGCACATGAGATTTTGGCAAACACTATAAAAGTAATATCTGACACATTTTCTCTTGCAGGAACAATATGGAAAGGAGGGGACTAGTTCAATATTGGAAAATGAGAAAGGTAAAAGTCTGTGCGATGGTTTGCTCCAAAAAAAAAAAAAAAAGTCTATGCGATGGCTTAAAAGCATGTTGTTAGCGATCCTAGCCGACCCTCCCCCCTCCGTCGCCGGCCCTTCTCGGCGACGGTGGGGAGGCGGCAACGGTGAGGGAGCCGCCCCGTTCAACCCTACCCCCCAACCCCTTTTTTTTTTTTTAATTTTTTTTTAATTTTTAAAATTTAAAATTTAAAAATTTTCATAATTTTTTAAAATTTAAAATTTTTTATAATTTTTTAAAATTTTTAAAATTTTCTTTTTAATTTTTTTTAAATATTTTAAATCTAATTTAATTAATTTATATATTATTATTTACACGTAGACACAAAATGGAGCTGTTTTTGCATTTTCTCCGTCACGTCGCGTGCAAAATGACGCCGTTTTAGACCAAACTCGCCGGAAAATGGCCACGTCAGCTATTTGGCCGGATTTTCGCCGAAGTGGCACTTAAGTGTCCCATTTTACTCCGATATTGGCATTTAAGTGTACCATTTTAAAGTTATGGCACTTAAGTGTCCCTCCGTGCCAAGTTATGGCACTCGGTGTATTCCAACCTCTATTTTTAGATGCAGATATAGGGCTACACGATAAACATGAGAGTTGAGAGATAAGTTATTTGAGTCTTATTAGTCACTTATTGACACCTGAATCTTACTGATAATCGGATACGCATTTAATTTTTTTAATATAGAATAGAGTATAAAAAGAACAATAATGATCAATGAGAGATCCACCTATGGAGTCCGGCCACATTCGTTCCGCTTGGGCTTAACGCAGTCCAGCCCCATGACCTCAAATTCACAAATACCGCACTCAATTGCTTTAGCTCCGAATTTCAGTTAAAGGAAAGTAAGAGCCTGCTTGTTTGAGTTTTGTTTCTGTTAGGAACACAATTTTTGTTCTTTTATTTTGGGGAATAAAAAAAGAATATAAACGCATTCGTTTACACTTTTGTTCATGGGAACAAATTTGGAACAAAAACAAGAAACAAGAAAAACTTATTTTTTGTTCCCGGAAACATTTTCGAAAAACACTTTTTTTTTCTTCTTTTTCTTTTTTCTTTAGCTGGTTGCCGGTCTCAGTCATGGCCAGTGATCGGCTGTCGAGGGCCGGCGACCTCGCTAGAGCATCGCTCGCCCCCAGTGAGGCCGAGCCTCGCCAGTCAGCCTGAGGTTGGTGTCGCCAGTGACTGGGCGAGGCTGCCAGCCCTTGTCGGCCGGTCGCCGGCCATAGCCGAGGCCGGCGACCCGCCAAAAAGAAGAAAAAAACAAAAAAATTATACAAGTTTACCAAACGTGTTTCTATTCTTTTTTTATTCCAGGAATAGAAATTATATAAATTTACCAAACGAAGTTCTTCTATTCAAAAATTATTCATCGGAACAGAAATAGTTTTTTTTTTTTATTTCTATTCTTAGGAACAATTTTTGAACAAAAATATTACCAAATGTAGCCTAAATTTCTTTTTATGGAGTCAATCTTCTCCACAACAAGCACAACCTCCATGGACGAAGCTCTTTTCACTTCGCCGCCGTCAGTCTCAAGCTTAATTGCAAGAATCGATCCATGACTTGCTCTCGTCGCCCCACCAAAACCAATAGGATCCCCATCGACCAAGTTGAAATTTGCTCATCCTGACATGTTTAATAACGGAATCGTCACCTACTGTCTCCTTTCTCCTAGAGAAGTTGTATGAAAAGCCGAAGCTGAAGCGGAGAATAACGCTTGTCCTGTCACAAACTGTATAGTGAGTGGCCAGCACGATGGGCAAACTTACTGGACCAAAGGAAACGATCAATCTCGTTCACGGCAATGGACTCGGCGATGATCCAGTAAGACAACACATAAGAAGGCAGCAAAACAGAGCATAGATCACGAGGCAAAATCTAGAATGAATCTAAAATTTAATACTAGAGTTCAATCAGGAAGAAACAACCTGGTTTGTGCTATGGCAATTCATGGTGACGGGACAAAGACCAACTGTTACTCAGCGACACTCCAGCGAAGTCTCGGTGGATTTGGCACAGTGACGGTGTCCGTGAGGCGACCAGCACGTTGCGCTTCGGCGATAGCGGTGGCTCAGACGAGGATTGAACAAAGGTGGTGAGTAGGAAATGATTAACATCTTCGAGGGGGTAAGCAAACGCCAGCAGAATTTATGAATGCCGCCGTAGCTCTAATGTAATGTGGTTATAGACGAACTGAGAATCCATCATCTTCTCTTGAACTGTGTACAATTAGCGAACCGGACTACTAAACCCCTTCAGGGACATCGCCACATAACATGCTCTCTTGCAAAGCAACGCCTTGCAAACTCGGCAAACCTTTGAGCTCGAGTGGCAATGAAGCTATTGCTTCTCAAATTCAAAGCTTCTAGTCCCCATGAGATTACTGATACTTGCAGGAGCTGAACTCGAGAACGGATTACCTTCAAGAGGCAAAATCTGCCATGCCTCCGAATTCGTCTGCGGATTAAGAAACCTTCCAAGTAGCTCCATTCCCTTCGAGATCAAGCATTTGCCAAGAACTACAGTTTCGGATCTCAGGAGAAATGGCTCCCACTAAAAGAGTCATTCCTCGAGGTTTGATGAGCTCGGGACAATCATGAGGTACCGATTCGTCGCGATGTGGAACTGCACGTTGCTGATGGAGCTTTGCGCGCAGATAAGAATCGAGCACATTGTTTTTGTGAAATTAGAGCAATTGTTCAAAAAGTGAAATGGATAGTTCTGTTGAGCTATAAATTGGATTGCCTGAATAATCTCTTTTTCTTTTTCTTGCCAAAAATAAAAATAAGATACAATAAAAAAAGATGGGAAAATTAGCCGAAAAAATAAGAAAAATTATCTAAAAAGTCCTAGACTTATTACACTTTTTTCCCAATTGAATTCATCCAGTCCATTTAGATTGTAAATCATTAACGTGAACGTCCGCCGTTCTATATAAGATGGTCAACGCTGATGGAGACAAATTTTTAATATTTTAATATTTGTTAACTTTTTTTCTTTTTTTTTTCTTTTCTTCTCTTTCCTTTTTTTTTTCCTTCTCTCTTCTCTCCTTTTTTTTTTGCTTCTTTCTTTTTCCCTTTCTCCCTACACCGGACACCACCACTAGGGCATCAAAAATCGAACCAATAATGAAACCGGCAAACTAACAAAATCCTCTCCACGAACCAAAATCCTATTTCTAAGTCTCACTTGTCTTGGTCAGCTCAGAGGTGCAACAGTGACAGGGACGGCAACTGCGATGGGAAAAGCAGCTATGACAGCGGCAAGGACAACGGTTGAATGAGGGACGGAGCTTTCCTGCCATGCTAGCAATGGAACGGTTCGCCAAAAAGAGCATAATGGCCTCCATTATCGGCGGTAAACACGATCTTGTTATGTGGGAATCCATAATCGATGTGTCATGGGGCACATCAATCAATAATAGATTGCAACATATCACGACAACATGAACTCGGTATAAGTTATTGTGCCGCAAGGATGCTAATTGACATGAAACCCGAAGGGTTAGGAGACTGGTCAGACCTTGTTTAACAAGCCTCGTTCCAAGTCTATCAAAGCCCAAACTTTCCGTGACATCCTAATAAGACTTCTATTTGACTAGTTACTACCTGGTTATAGCCAGTTATACGGCCCACCGTTCTTGTCCTTTTTCTAGCCCATTTTATCGTAAAACCACCCTAATTTGGGCCTTAAATCACAAAATTGGGCTTGAGCACATCTTCTGGTCGATTTTGCTTAATTCATGTAGTCAATGAACCCAACATTGTCCGAAATGCTCTTTCTTGCTCAGTAGCCCATGTGACTTGATTACCCAAATTGGTCTATGTGACTGGCGAAGAACAGATCACCGCTTTGGTTCGTGGAAATGGAGTCATATCATTCGCAAAGCAATTTGGTTTGGTTAGCCACTTTGTGTTTTAGGATTTGAAACGGCAGGATTTGACCTCAAAGAGCAATAGGGGTAACTAACTACTTCTTAACCTGTGAAACAGTTGCTTAATTTTCAAGCTACTAATTAGCAGGCTTTGAGTATATGCTCATGAGATTACGTATTCAAAAGGTCTAAATCACAAGGCAAGGGAGAGGACCACGTGCACATAAGATTTACGACAAACACCATAAAAGCATAAAAGTCCGTGCAATGGATTAAAAACAACCTAGAAAGAAGAGAATGAGTTCGACATCGGGCATTTAGAACCATAAAAGATTGTGTGATCAATTAAAAGCGTATCGTTTGCAATGGATTAAAAACAACATAGAAAGAAGAGAATGGGTTCGACATCGGGCATTTAGAACCATAAAAGATTGTGTGATCAATTAAAACCGTATTGTTAGCAACGCTAATCAATAACTCGTGAAATAATACTTATGTGCGTGCAATTGACATTATTTCTCCACACGTCATTGTAAACACAATGCACTGAGCATGCGAAGAGGTGAAACACCATCGTGATAAAACCTTATGATGCATTTATTACACGGAAAACTCAATAATAAATGAAAATGCTTTTTGGAAATACAATTAGTTTTCCTTTGTTTAGTAATATATGATCGAAAACTAATTTCTAGATCTAGTAGGAAAATGATTTCAACATCATGACTTTATCTCAAATAAAAAATAAATAAAAAATTGATTCTTATTATTTATTATTATTTTTTTTTAAATCGAATTTTTATTTCTTATTTCTTTTTCTTGTCTTTTTTTTCCCCTGTCCTCTATTGGCACTGATCGATGATTGCCACATACTAGCTCGAGCTCAACAACCTCGACAAAGCCTAAGCTTACTTGGATCTCGTGAGCTACAACCTCACTGAGATTGGGCAAGTTGCAAGCTCAACAACCTCGAGCCCAAGCTTGCCTAAATCTAGTGAGCCCAAGCTCGCCTAAATCTAGTGAGCCCTAATCTCACCTAAATCTAATAAGTCCCGAGCTTGCTGGCCTCGGCAAAGCTAAGCTTGCTTAGATTTGGCGAGCTGCGAGCTTGTCAAGATCGAGCAAGCCACGAGCTCAGTGGCCTTGATCAAGCCCGAGCTCCCTAGGATCTAGTGAGCCTCAAGCTCGCCAGCCCACGATCATAGCCGGTCACCGAGGC
This sequence comes from Eucalyptus sideroxylon x Eucalyptus melliodora, assembly GCA_016097485.1. Classification (NCBI taxonomy): domain Eukaryota; kingdom Viridiplantae; phylum Streptophyta; class Magnoliopsida; order Myrtales; family Myrtaceae; genus Eucalyptus; species Eucalyptus sideroxylon x Eucalyptus melliodora. The sequence goes on along the minus strand of CM027826.1, from coordinate 63,450,257 downwards.
ATGTAGCCAGCGAAGGAAGAAGGAGAAAGAAGAGAGAAAAGAAGAAAAGAAATAAGAAAAAATAATAACAATTTGGAATTTTAAAAATAATAAATAATAATTAAAATTCGAATTAAAAAAAAAACATATTTTTATAAGAATAAATGATTCATTAACCAAGAACCCTGAGACTAAGAAAATGTTTTGAAAAATGTTTTCTGTTTTTTTCAAAATGAAAAATCATTTTCCTAAATTTAAGTTTTGATAAAAATGTTTTCCATTGACTCATTTTCCGAAGCAAACCAAGCGCCAAAAAATAAGAAAAATGTTTTCCACGAAACAAATGGAACTTTGCATTTGTTTCATGGATTTTTTGCGCATTTAGTTTGTTTAGGAAAATGATTCAATGGAAAATATTTTTCTTGTCACTGAAAAAGGATTTCTTACCAAAACTTAAATTTAGGAAAACAATTTCCTCTTTAAAAAATTGAAAAAAAAAAATTTCCAAAATATTTTCAGTCCATGGTTAGTGAAAAGGTTATTCTTATAAAATAATTTTTCTAAATAAAATCGAATTTTTAATAATTTTGATTCTTTTTCTTTTTCTCTTTTCTTTCTTTTCTTTGTGGCCGTAAACCCGAGCTCCTCCCCCGCTCCCGTCGGCTTCGCTCCCGCCACTTCCTCTCCGTTAGCATCCTCTGCTCCTTCATTCTCCCGCCACTTTCTCCACGCTAGCGACTTCGGCGCCGACGCTCTTTGGTACGCCGTTGTCAGCCGCGTCCGAAGGGTCATCGCCCTTCGGAATGGCTCAGCCCGCTGCGAGCTCTAGTTTGTCGCCGTTCGCGTCGAGTTCCCCTTCGCCGCTGTTTTCCTTGTCGAGGAGCTCTGCTGCTTCTTTGTATAGTGCCTGTGCCTACGCCTCGGATGCTATCGAGGCTCTTCGGCCCATGCTTGTGCTTCGAGCTCGATTGAGCTTCGGCAGACGAAGTCGACGCAGAGGGAGGCAACGTTGTCGAAAACGGCGGCGATGGTGGTGGATAGAGAGTTGATTAGAACACATAAAATAATAATAATTATTGAAAATGCATTACAAAAGATTAGAAAATAAAATGGTGAGGTAGGAAAAGAGAGCCATTAGGAGATCATCATAAATCAATTAGTAATTAAAAAAATGACCGTTATAAAATAATGAAGAGTTAATGAATTAATAAATCAAAAGTTATAAAGCCGTTAGACGACCGTTATACAACCATTAGAAAGCTATTATATGATGATTGAAAAAGCCGTTACAAAAATAATGAAATTCGTGATAATCATAATTTCTACTAAATATTTCAAAACTACTGAAATATCTAACAGAGAGGCGGGTGGGAGAGAAGGAATAAAAGAAAAAGAAAAAAGGAAAAGAAAAAGGAAAAGAAAAAATAAAATAATCATTTATTTAAAAATATGATTTTTTTGGTCTGGGATAAAGTAATTTCCAATGAGATCCAACCTTTAAAAGATGTTTTCAATCACATATCATCAAATATAAAAAAAATTAATCGTATTTTTAGAAATTATTTTTTTTCAAAAAATTATATTTTTTTATTATTGAGTTTTGTACAATCTTATTTTCCTCTTCTTTTTGCGGGTCATTTCCATATTTCAGATAATTAGGAGGGCGGCGCAGTAAATATGGAGGATGTTTGGTCAATTCCTCGCCACCTTATTAAGAAATCATTGGCAGCTTTTATTTGGGGATGAAATATTAAATCCGAACTTCCCATGATCTTAGTACATCTTCCCTTTTTTTTTTGTTGCTTCTACAATTAGCCTTCTAAATTAATACGTGTTTTTGGGGAAAAAAAACTCAAATTAGTATCCTCACAACACACTTATCTTAAATTAAAATTTTCTTATGAAAAAAATGACATGAAAATCGATTGGAGGCGAGGATTTTTTTTTTTTTTTTTTTTGCCTTTGAGGCGAAGAGGGAGTGTGAGAAATATTTAGGAAAATTATTATGTTATTGTATCTCTCAAGATTATGTGAATATCATCTATGACTATGCGTATCTTGATTAATATATTATATTATTTAGTCATCTCATTATTATAATATATGAAATTATATAGAAAATTCACCAATTCTCTTTTCTACGTGATGCTTGGTATCAGAGACTCCTAGTGTACCAAATGCGAGTGAACCCAGTGCACCTAAAAAATTTCCCAATCTTTTTGCTTTATCTTTGCACCTCTAGTAAAATAAATCTATCCCCGCCACTCAACAATGTTCACCCAAGTGCATTATTTTGTCATACCTCCGATTCTCAATGTTTTGTGTGTTGTTTCAATAAGCCACACTATCACTAGACTCGCCGCTCTCAAACCAGCTAGATCTGAAAATTTCTCCTTCACCGTTCACAAACCAACTAGATCTAAATATTTCGCCTTCAACACAATTCCTAAACGCCACCTCATCTGCCACGTCTCAACGATTGGACATTGTTTAGACTTGAGTTGACATCTTCAATACATCTCAAGTTTGCGGGGGATTTTAGAGATATTTATAAAGATTCTAACATTTTTTGTATCTTTCAAGATTGGGTAAATATAATCTTTGATTGTACATTATCTTATTTAGTCATCTCATAAAGCTTATATATAGACTAACATAACATACATCATGACATATTGAACAATATAAAAAAATTCATCAATTCTCTTTTCTACTTTATATTTAATTCGGAATAGCAGGTGGTTTTTTTTATCGCAAGGTCAACGGCTTCTAGATTGTCGCCACCCCATGAACCCTAATTTTCAACACTCCCCAATCAAGGAGGTGAAAGAATGGATGGGAATAATGCAAAAGATGAGAAAAAAATTGAGCTAATACCAAAAAAAAAAAAAAATTCAAACTGGTATATTTGTGACAGATTTATTTCAAACTAATTTTTTGACTATCAAAAATCCAAAACCGATATACTTGTGATAAATTTACCCTATGCTAGTTTTTACATATTATAACACATTGAACTATATAAAAAAAAATCATCAATTCTCTTTTCTACTTTATATTCAATTTGGAGTAGTAGTGGATTTTTCGATTGCGAGGGTGACAACTTCTAGATTGTTGCCACCAGATGAACCCTCATTTTCAACACTCCCAATTGAGGAGGCGAAAGAATAGATGGGAATAGTACAAAAAATGAGAGAAAAAAAAATTGGGTTAATACAAAAAAAATCCTAAACTAGTATATTTATGATAAATTTACCCAAAATTAATTTTTTGACGGTCAAAAATTCAAAACTAATACGCTTTTAACAAATTTACCCCAAATTGATGCATTTGTGACAAAATTTACCCTATGCTAATTTTCGTTAAATTTTATTATCAAATTACTAATTGGATGATATGTTGAGTTGACCGATATACTGTTTGAGGTTTTACTCTCCGTTTACAATAGTAGTACTAGTTTTATGATTTTTTGTGGTACTAATGTATATTTGTCATAAATATATCAACTTGGATTTTTTAGTTGTCAAAAGATTAATTTATAATAAATTTGTCCGAGTATATCAGTATATTTAGGATAAATTTGTCACGAGTATAAAGGTTTAAAGTTTTTTGTGATAAAAAATTAGTTTATGATAAAATTATCAAATGTGTAAAAATTTGGAGTTTTTCGGATGTTAATCCAGAAAATTTAATATTTTGAGAGTGTAGGACGCGTAAAACCGGATAATGACGCGTGGGGCTCCTTGTCGCTTTGTGGATTGCCACCAGCCACCATCGATTGTCTCCATTTTTGGGCATCACTCATCTTCCATTCAAAAGCCCCACTTTGCGTTTCGCTTCCATCCTCTCAAATATCAAAATTATTTTTCCTTTTGCTTTTTGGCTTTTTCCGAGGCTTACTTTGCTAAAAGGCAAAACATTTACAGCTGGATGGAGCTAATCTGGATCTCCTTTTTTATTATTGTCTTTTTGCTCTTTTTCTTCAGTCAAAACGGCGAATGTCACGCCACTAATTATGTTTCTCCCCAAGGGGACCCCACATGGCGAGAGAGAGAGAGAGAGAGAGAGAGAAATAATAGCGAGGCTATGTGCAACGACGAAACGTGTAGGCGGATCAAATATTCTAGAGTGACCTTTTTTATTATTACTCTTATTTTTCTTTTAGAGTTAATATCATAAAAAATCTTAAACGACACGCATGTAATAAATCTATCATAACATAATTTTTCGACCACGAAAAATTTTAAATTATTTGTGACAAATTTATCTTAAATTATGAAAAATTAGACCAGTTATTAATCACCAGCCTCTCAATCAAATTTCCCACATTGGAACTTTTTATTCTCCAGTATGTGTACTCCAAGAGCAGTTGGAAATTCATCCTAAGGACAGATACAAAACCTAAATAGGTGCACTTGTCATAAATTTATGCAAAACTAATTTTTTTACCACAAAAAATCTAAAATTAGTACAATTGTAATAAATTCACTCCAAACTAATGTTTTAACCCCAAAAAATCCAAAACTTGTGTATCCGTAACAAATATACCCTCTATCAATCTATTCAGATTTGCCCACTTGCTTTGGCTTGAAGTATTTGGTCCATATAGTTGAGCACTCCACAAATCTCCGAGGCTCGTCTGTCGAGTTCAACTGCTGGCTTATTTGAGAGTGATTTTGTGATCAATCGATATCTATTTTGCACCTCTTCTCTCCCGATTTACAGTTAAATCTAGATTTGGGTGCTCTTTCATCCCGATTTAACTATAGATCCGTGATTTACAAGGTGTTATCTACGCTCTTCCAAACAATTGGTGTCATTGTTATTTCTATATGGTGATGGTAATGGAGACGCCAAAACTAAGCATGCACCACCTTTTGGCAAAGCCATAAGTATAAGAGAGGAAATTTCGACGTGTAATCATCACTGATGATTATGCGACTTTTAGTGATGTGGTTGTGTTTTAACATTATGATAGATCCATTCCTGTGGAATGAGCGAGTCTTTATACTAGATGATATCTCTTTTGGGATTGATTTTGTCTTGAAGTTATGTATATCTCTTTTACGCAAAATAAAAATTTTCCTTCAGGTTTTTCTTGGATAGAAAAAGAGACCATTGGGTAAGATTTGCTGCCTTCTTATTTTGAATCGGAGGACAGGGACATGCGCTGGTTATTAATCTGTCTTAGATGTTTCTAAATGTATGTAAAATGAGGCATTGCTCGCTAGTTCACCTCGAGCTTTATTTGTTGAAGCACAGTTTTCTACGTACTTGACTAGTTCAATTATGTTGAAGCACAGTTCATGTTCTTCCCTGTAGGTATGTTGCTCCAGAATACGCCTCGATTGGGGAACTAACCCCAAATGCAGATACGTTCTCATTTGGGGTCGTCCTCTTGGAGTTGATTACCGGCCGCAGACCTGTGGGTTCGCCACTTAATTCTTCGAATGATAATCTGGCTTTTTCCGTAAGTCGCGCAATTCTCATGTTCACAATCATAGCCCAGGGCTACCTTACTATGGGATTCCGAACTTGATGTTTTCAGTCGTTGAAATCGCAATATTGAAATAGAATCGTTGTCATGATTTACAGGCGAGGCCTCAACTCACACAAGCTCTGGGAGATGGAAATTTCGACTTTCTTGTCGACCCCAGGCTGCAGGACCATTATAGCCGCAGTGAAATGGCTCGAATGGTGGCCTGCGCTGCTGCTTGCACACGTGAATCCGCGGAGTGTCGACCGAAAATGAGTGTGGTAATATTTCAGCAGCCGGAGCTTGATCTTTCTTTCGTACTTGCCCACTTGCTACATCCATGACTGGTGACAGCTATTTTTGTTCGTGGACTCATGTCTAGTTGATTTAAGATCCGTTAGGTTAGATGGAAATAGGAACTCTGATAATCAGCTTTTGAAAAATTGAGCAGGTTGCTCGAGTCCTGGAAGGGCATCAATCTGCCGCTGACCTTGATGATGGGATCGGAGCCGGGCCGAGTAACCTCGACCTCGAGTACGGCGACGGCCATTATGGGGAACCAACAGGTGAATATGGCTTGTATCCATCTGGCTCGAGTAGCGCGGGTCCTAGCGGCCAAACACCCCGAGATCTGGAGATGGGAAGGATGGTGGCCTTCAATAGTTTCTAAACCTCCTTGTTTTTACTCTTCAACGTAGATGGCAAGATAGGTTCGGGACCTGCCAAAATTAACTGGTGTAATTGTTTGTCCAAGTGGCCCCGTACTTTGCTGTAGTCTATAATAAGTTGTACCATTTGGTAGCATTATCGTACCGACCTTATTCTAATTGAAGTCAATAGACGCCGCCAATGTCTTCCGCCATGAGCTGAACTTGGATGTTGGCGTTCATTCATTTTGTGCAATGGCAAATTAAATTTAAGATTAGGGGCGATCAAGTCTAGGGTGGGTAGGTTCCAGATTTAGACCCTATACCCGATCCTATTATAATGGGTTCCTTTTTTGAACTCTGTATTCGATCTTATTTGCATTGGACTCTATTCTAGAACCACCTTGTTCTTCCAGTCCTCGAGAGGAACTTGTTTTGCAACCGTCTAATATCCTATATGGTTTCGAATTTTATATTAGTATACGAGAAAATAGCGTAATCATCTTAATTTGTATTGAAACATTAAGTACATGTAATCAATAAGTACATAAACTTTTTTACTAAATGAAATTAATGATCCACAAGACTAATTATCATAAATAAACATTACAAGGCAAAGCAAAAATCCTATGCGATGGATGGTGTGATTGTGATTGTGAGCCGGCGAGGGAGGGAAGCGAGCCAAGAAGAGGAACAACGAAGAAGAGGCACCATGTGAGAGGAAAAAATGTAATTCTAAGATTAGAAATTAGGGAAAAAAAGATAGGATTTTGAACTTTTGGACTTATAAAACTAATTCCCAAACCAGATTGGTCAATTTGGTTCTCAAGTAGATACTCACTTGGAATTAATTTCAAATTTTGAGAATTGATTTCCGAACCTATTTTCCGGAGTGAGCTGATCTGGTTGGGAAGTAGACTCAATTTGGTTACACACTCCTATTTAAGACCAAGTCATGAGTGAGCCATCCTAGCAACCTCGAGTGCCACGTGCCGTGTGATAGGTGCAGAGGACCTAGTGGAGCAGTATGACGTCAGAAAGGCTATGATGGAATGAGCAGCCGAATCTAGCGGGTACTTGATGCCAAGTTGCCGGGGGGAGGTGTCAGGTTTTCTCGTCCGAAGGGTTGTCTGTCCGAAGTAGTCGGAGGGCGAGAGGCGTCCGTAGGCCACGTGCAAGCTTGGAGCTCCCAATCGCGAAAACGCTCCTAAAAGTCCTTAAATGAATGGGTTGAGAGAGTCACGACAGGAAATGAAAATGGTCTTGCTACGGGGAATCCATGTTTACGTTTAGGGCACGACATTTCATTATGACATGAACTCGATAGACATTATCATATCATGAGAATGCTAATTGACATGAAACGCGCTACAAAACTAAATATAGAAGGGAAATGCTCTGTCCTTCCCAACATTTCATTTCCCAATTGTTTTTGGCTTCCGATTTCATCCCTTTTTAGCCCCTGGCTTTGCAAAACCACACTGCTTTGGGGCTTCCATCGCAAAATAGTAATGAAGAGCTTGAGCACATCCTCTGTCAGAGTTTGCTTACTTTGCGTTGTTAATGAAACCCAACATGGTCCCACTGTTTCTGTTTTGCTCAATAGTCCGCACGATTATCATCAACTCTAAGGGTGACTTTGGCAAAGCTTTGTGAAGAGGCTCCGAATTTTGAGCGGAAGCAATTGGGTAGCTACTTTGAGTTTAAGGATTTGAGCTCAATTTTGAGCTATTGATGAAGGATTACAAATTCAAAATGTCTAAATCGTAAAATTTCGCGATGGCTTGTTGATGAAGGATTACCAATTCACAAGGAGCACTTGCACATTAGATTCCAACAAACACTATAATTGATAAAAGCAATTTTCAACATGCCATTTCTCTCTCTCGCGGAAGATAAAGAACGTAAAAGTTCACACCGCATATCGCGAGAGGAATTGATCCATAAGAAAACATTGACCCATTCACAGTGTTTATGCAGATATTATTGGCTCTGCTTTTCCATCTATCACCACAACACAATGCACCGAATGCACAATGTGAGTAAAACCCATCGTCCTTGCCAATAATAACATTAAAAGGCATTTTTGGGGAGTGGCTTAGTATCCGTTGGTAACATGTTAATACAATGGTCAAAAACTAACTCTATAATATTGAATTGTTAATTTCATCTGATTAAATATATCAAAATTAATTTTTCCTTTTCCCTTTGGCTTTTTCTGGGGTTCTTTGCTAAAACGCTGAAACATGTACAGGCGGTGGATCGGGCTACTCTAGAATCTCCTTTTTTTTTTTTTATTATTATTATTTTTCGCCTTTTCTCCGTTCAGTCAAAACAGCGAATGTCGCACCTCCAATTAGGCGAGAGAGTACAATAATAGCATGGCCTAGTGCAATTTTTGTTGTGGAAAGTGAGCGATCAAATAATAAAATAGACAAAATAAAAAAAAAATAAATCATATATAGATTTAGTTCAATTAGTAGTGACATATATCATGTAGAAGCAGCAATGAATTTTAATATAGATTAAGTAATACAATGAAGATTACACACTTGAGTCAATGTCAAATATTCTTAGTGTTTTCCAAGTCGATTATACCTAATAACTTAGGCAGTATTTAGCCTCACAATTTTTTGCAAAATAATCTCTCAATATCACAAAAGAATTATACATAAATCTCAACACAAGATTTAATTGGCTTGAATATTAATTTTTCTTCATTATAATTGCATGAGTAACCTTCACCGCATGAACGGCACAAAGATAGCACACACTTCTCAAGCACTCTTTGGGCGTTTCAAGACTTCGTATCAACAATGACGTGTGAGAGCTCCCTCTATCAGAATATATACATTGCCAAGATAAGCCTACATAGGCCGACTCCAACATGGACACGTAAATCCCATTCAAGATTCCAAATTTGGTCAATGATCAGCACTTTCCGTTTTAGATTTTCCTTGGACCGACTTACTTGGATTTCCTTTTCTTGCTTTTCTGAACAAAATTCGGACTTCTCCGAGTCAACAACGATCCAAGTCCAAATATGGACTTTCCTAATTGAGGCACGTTCAATTATCCAAAACTAATATAAGCCACAATTCATACATTTTTATTTCATGTTCAGATTTTGTTCAATAGGCTCAAACTTGAGACATATTATAACAATATCTACCTTGAGCTGATGTTTGAGCCAAGTCAAAATCTCTTCACTAAAATTTCAAACTCTGCCGTTACTCTCCCACAGCTCCAATTGGGCTCAACCGCCACGGATGTTTTTTTTCCAAGTCTAAGCAGTGCTTGAACTTCGCCAAAATCAAGGACCTCATCAAAAGACCAACTCCACATGCACCTTTAACTACCCCATAAGGATTTTCCGGCACAACCTCATTAACCACAAATAAAGCAAAGCCATTGTTGTATCAAAATCTATCAGGAGATTAAATACATACCTCATCAATATCAACAACTATAGCAACTATTGGCTCTATATGCTCCACCTCGCTACAAGCACAATCTATGTTGATTACTTTGTTAGTACTCATACTTGCTATCTCATGAGTTTTTGATTGCAACTCCACCTCAAGTTGAATACCGTTCAGATCCATATGAACACTTCCAATAACACTCATAGTCAGAAGTACTAGAGACTTGTCAAATGTAACTTCTTTGTTGATAACAGATGAATTTAATTTTGAGCACCACAATCGATAGCCACGCTCACCTTATGCATAGCCTAGGAATATGCACTTTTGTGCCCTCTTATCAAGTTTACCATCACTAACTTGAATATAACATGGGAACAACTAAATATTCTAGAACAAAATAATCAGCAATGTTACCTGACCACTCTTCTTCGGGAGTTTGACATCAAATCATAGTCGATAGGGATCTATTCATCAGGTGATTTGCGATACTAAGCACATCTACTAGGAATTTCCTAGCCATACCAGCACTAAAGAGCATTTTATGAGCTGTCTCTTATTTGCTCATTAATTCTGCAATATGTTGTGGTTCATTCATTAGTGCAATGTCTCACTATGTTTTCTTTCATGCAAAATTCATTTAATAGCTTCGAGTTAAAGTCCATGTTACTATTAATCTGCACATGTTTGATCGTTTTACTAGTCTCTTTTTTATTAAAGCTCTCAATTCCATGATCCTAACAATAACATCAAACTTGTACTAAGTACAAACACCCATGTTTTCATCGAGTAGTTATCAATAACTGTTAGCATAAATCTAGCACTCTTCCTCGAAGGAAATCATGATAACAAACAACTTTGCTATAATTTTTGTGGTTTTTTTAAAACTGAATTCACTTTTGTAAATTACATCTACATACATTTAATTAATTAGTACTATAACTATATAATAGATTTCTTTCACTTAAAACCTTTAGGCTTCTCTCGCCAATGTGCCACAAATGCATATGTATATCACAATTTAAACTCTTGATGTGTTTGATTTCTTTCATTATCACTAAAGCACATTGAACAATCTTTAGAATTATGACATCTAAATCTAGGCATCTTCAACAAAATTTGTCACCATCTCACCTTGAAATTCATTTAGTCCATGTGCTTGATTTATTTCATTATCACTAAAATATCTCGAATAATTTTCAAAATTCCACATTCTAAAATATATCTATACCCAGCTGAATCTAGAGCACTCAAGGAAATCAAGTTCTTCTTCAACTTTAAAATATGCCTCACTCCAGTCACTACCCTCACGATATCATCATGCATTCTGATTTTAACATTATCAACACCCATAATATCGCATTTAGCGTTGTTCCCCAACTACACTTACTATTATCCATGCATTGATAAGTAGTAGACCGATTTTTATTTGATGTAGCATGATCATGTGCCATCCAAAATGCAAATAAAAATAATAATATCCAATCAAATGATGGATGATCGGGATTATGACCAGCTTCACAAATGGTGATTGGTGGTGGCGAGCGGTGGTTCACGGTGATGCTGTTGGATATATTGTTAATATAGTCCAAAATTAATATGTTCACATACAAGCTCAATAGGTAAAAGCATTGTTATTTGAGTCCATATGGGCTAAAGCCCAATAACTTGCATATACAAACTCTAGGGTTCCTCTACGTTGAAGGTAACATTGTTGAGCGTTCCAAACTTGACGTCTCTTGGTATAATACTTTAAGCAACCACTTCTTCTCTCTAAAAGCACATAACTTCTTGAGTTAATACATTCTGACATTTGTGACTTTAGAAATTACATTACTAGAGGTGGTTGGAAGTACCTAATAACATTCATAGATGATTTTTCTAGATATTGTTATGTCTATTTGTTGAAATCGAAAGATGAGGCTTTTGAAAAATTTAAGATTTTCAAGTCTAGAGTAGAAAATCAACTCAACTTGAAAATTAAGAGGTTTAAGAGTGATAGAGGAGGAGAATATACTATGTCAAGGTTCAAGGAATTTTGTTCTTTAGAAGTTATAATACTTGAAACCATTGCTCCTTATTCACCCCAATCAAATGGTGTTGAGAGCGTAAGAATATAACGTGTTACTTACAGCTGGCATGCCTTCCTCCTACTGGAGAGAAGTAATTCTAACTGTTAATTATATCTTGAACATGTTGCCGCACTCTAAGTTGTCTATGACACTTTATGAGATATGGCATAAGCGCCCTTGTAAATATGATACTCTTAAGACTTGGGGTTGTATTGCTTATGTAAGCATACCAAATCTTAAAAAACCTAATGTGGAACCTAGAACCATTACTTGTGTATATCTAGGTAGTGCAGAAGATAGTGCTACAAATAGGTTCTTAGATCTATCTACTAACACAGTGATAAAATCTAGAGATGTAGTGTTTTTCAAAAACAAGTTTATCAGAGATCAATGCTCGAATGTTTTTGGATCTATAGATATGATTTCAAAATCTCCTGTAGAATTTGAAGCAGGCCCTTCTAACATTAATTACGCACAGTTGGCTGTTGAACCATTTCCAGTTAGAGTATCTACAAGAGAGAGAGTTCCCAAAAGTTTTGGTGAACACTTTGTTACTTACCATCTTGAGGATGATTCATTCTCTTATCAGGAAGCAATGAGATCTAGGATATCCCTACTGTGGGCAGAAGCCATAAATAATGAAATGAGCTCTCTGTTGCAGAATCACACTTGGCAACTAGTAAATTTGCCAAAAGGGGCTAAAGCTATAGGTTGTAAATGGGTGTTAAAGAAGAAACTAAATATTAATGAATCAATAGCCAGATACAAAGCACGTTTAGTAACTAAAGGCTATAAATAGCAAAGTGGAATAGATTATTTTGATGTCTATTCACCTCTGTGTCATCTATTAACTATAAGAATTCTTCTTGCTTTGACATCTATTGAACACTTTCTAGTACATCAAATGGATGTAAAAATAGCTTTCTTGAATGGGGAGTTAAATGAGGAAATTTACATGGAACAACCGGAATGATATGTTATGAAAGATATTGAGGATAAAGTTTGTAAATTGAATAAATCCTTATATGGTTTTAAACAATCACCTAAGATGTGGCGTCTTAAATTTGACAAAGTGATAAAGAGTTATGGCTTTCAATTTAGTTATTCAGATAAATGCCTTTATCATCGTTCTATGTCAAATAAGATAGTCATCATTTGCTTGTATGTTGATGGCATGTTTAATTCTTGGTTCCGATCATTCTATAGTGAGTGACATGAAAGCTACTTTAGCTAAAGAATTTGACATAAAAGATCTTGGTATTGCTAATACAATTCTTGGTATGAAAGTAAGCTTTAAACAGTAAGTCATCTCCCTTAGCCAGATTCATTATATTGAGCAGCTACTTTCTACTTAGGGATATAATAAGTATAAACCGAGTGAGACACCATGTGATTATAATAACATACTGAGTCCTAATGAAGGGACCAACATGGATCGGTTAAAATACTCAAAACTGCTTATTAGTCTCATGTATGCTATGAGTTGCACTAGACTTGACATAGCTTTTACAATTGGCATACTGAGTAGTTTTACTAGTATTCCTAGTAAAGAGCATTGGGATGCCCTCGATAGGCTAATAAGATACCTTAAAAGTACTAAAGATTATGCTCTTTATTATTCTGGTTATCCTCCAACTGTGGATGTATATTATGATACCTCATGGTGCTCATATATTGGAAATAGTAAGTCCACTAGTGGATATGTATTCACTTTAAATGGAGTTGCTATTACTTGGAAATCCAAACGACAGAGTTGTATTGCATCGTCATCTATGGAATTAGAACTTTTAGCTTTAGCCTCAGCATGTGAAGAGGCAGAGTGGATAAAGAATCCAATTATGGATATTCCTTCGACTCGGCTAAAGATTAATTATTTAAACCTATTCTGTGATAATTGAGTAGCTGTCCAAGTCGTCAATAATGCTCTCTTTAATTCAAAGTGAAGACAAGTGAGACTGAGACATGCGCTGTTGAATTATCTAAGAGAACAAGAGGTTATCACCTTGATCGATGTGAGATAGAAGAATAATATAGCTGATACTATATAGGCAAAGGTATGCCTAAAGATTGATTATTCAAAATAGTGGGGGAACTGGGGTTAAAGACTATATAGGCAAGTCTTAACTACAATTTACTTACTTTATAATTGTGTGTTTTGAATTATCGAGTCTTTCTTTATTAGCTACAATGATAAGTACAATTTATATGTTTCATCGATATTCATAGTTGTTGACTAATTTGAAAAGTGTAAGTTGTCTCATTGCAAACTTGATGAAGATGACTTTAACCTAATTCAAATGTTCTATCGGGGAAACTTGTGTCATTCCAAACTTGATGATACAATTCAACTAGGTTGGACTGTCCTTTTGATTAAATGATTTCATTCAAAACTTGATATTAGATTATTTGACTTTAAGGAATTAATAACTATGAAATTCCAAATTGCAATATAGAAACAATTGTTTACATAAGAAGCCTGCTAGTTTTGTTTTTAATTGAAACTTGATATTACATGATTATGTTATTGTAAGTGACTTGACTATTGGTTATGTTCTTTGAAACTAAACAATAGTTATTCTCCTACAAATAAACTTAAGTTGATGACTCTTTGTAAATCACATTATTTAGGTCTTGTTCATAATATATGAAACTGGATTGATGCTTTATGACATCAATATATATTCTTCTATGCCTGATGGAATGGTGCTAAGCTTTTATTCAAATGATTGAATTCATGATAACATGAAATTCATATTTGACATTTTACAGGGATGGCAGAGATGAATGAGAGTTTAATGAGTGGGATCCTGACTAGGATGACCTACTTGATGAATGAATATAAGTCATTTAGAGCGTGGGGTCTTGACAATTTACCTGCTATTGCCTATTTTGATGAAGTCCATTTACTTAAGACTTGCATTTTACTATTTCTATTTTGTGAACATTACTATACTTGTTTCTTATATTTGTAAGGCCTTGGACTATTTTGACTGACATACTTATACTTGACTATTATACATATATTGGTTGTGAATTGAGTCTGAGATTTATTTTGGGATTTGAATGAGTTTAGATTGAATCTAAAAATCCTAATACTTATTTTGATTTGTTGATTTCAGAAAAGATTCATGATAAGAATGATTTACTTATTTGAATTACGAATGATGATTGAGTTTAATACTTTACTACCGAAATTTTTTTACCAATCCGAGTTGATTGTCTTGGACTAAATGTAGATGATTCATGTTGTCTGAACATTACACTAACCACCTTATTGGATTGTGCTGTATGGTGAACATAGGAGGAGATTGTTGGATATATTATTAATATAGTTCAAAAATAATATGTTCACATACAAGCCCAATAGGTAAAAGCATTGTTATTTGGGTCCATATGGGCCGGAGCCCAATAACTTGCATATAAAAACTCTAGGGTTCCTCTACGCTTAGAGGTAACACTGTTGAGTATTCCAAACTTGAGTATTCCAAACTTGATGTCTCTTGGTGTAATACACTTCAAGCAACCGCTTCTTCTTTCTCAAACCTATAACCTCCAATAGATGCTAGCTGATGAGGTCTCGCGGTAGTGCTTACAATCAACAAAGCTACAAAGCATAAACTTTATGGGATGGCTTGGTTCGGGGATGAGCTCGATAGGATGGCAGCTTGTCTCGGCATTGGGCCAAAGAAAGGCGTTGGAGTAGCTCACGTCAGGGCTTTGTGGTTCAGCATGGTAGGGCAGCAGCGAGTCAATGAGCTTGCCGTGGACTCCGCGGCTAATGATTTTAAAGGAATGTCGGCGTGAAATTTAATAAAGAATGTCTTGGTTAATTCCTGCCTTTTTTTTCTTCCCCAAAAGAAGATCAATTTGGGAGTTTAGTTTCATCGTTCTTCACTGAATGCCTCCACTAAAGACTTTGATCGAGCAACCCTCTTAGGCCACTTCCATATTTCAAAAGAATTAAGAAAGTGGCATACGTTGCTGCAGCTTGATGTGGTACAACCAAGGCTACTTGTCGTGGGAAATTCGCTGGAAAGACTTGTAGAAGACACCTAACACACACACATAATCTGAAATTTTTGACGGCTTGTTGTTGCTGTAGGCAACGTGATGAGCAGCAGATGGTGTCACAAACGCCACGCAGGGCCGAGATCTCGCTTGAAAGTGCTCTCTGGAAGTGTCCACCCTACTGTCACAATGTAGATGTCGTAGCGAACCGCTGGGGACGACGGATAGGGGTTGGCTTGGATCAGTGACGCACGAGCGTGAGGCAAGGAGCAGTTCCATGCTTGCAATGCCAAGGGGCGCGGCTATGAGATGTCTTGACCAAGGCTTGGCCAAGGGATCCATTTCTCTCTTTTCTCTCTCTCTCACGTGTGGTCGTGTATATCAATCGTGGCCTCCTCTTTGTGTCTCTAGCGAGTCTTCTTTTATTGGTCAAGAAAGGGGTTTTTTAGAATATTTTATTACCTTTTTTTCAATTTTTTCTATTTACTCATGCCAAATTCAAACTTCCTTTCTTGTTATGCATGAAGATCGCTTTTGCTCGCTTTTAGCCTCCCGAATATATATTGTCAATATATATGTTCCTACGAGCAATATTCTCTTTTATCTTTTTTTTCAATATTTCATCTGAAATCTTCCCTTCTACTAAGAAATATATCCGTCGGTGTATATATTGCATGAATATATGAAAAATCTTCCATCATATTGTCGAATATTGGAAGAAAAAAATGAATTCTTTCCAAAATATACCTATCTTCCAACTCGTAAAATTAAAGCTCATCCGTCGTCTGTCCAATACAAACACGCTAAAATAAATGCTCTTAAATTTGTATGTTATGCAATTTAATATTATTTTTGTTTAAGGGCTAAAGTTCAGTCTCTAATTTTATATGCAATAAACAACTAATTGGATTGCAAATATTTAGGTGTCAACACCACCTGTTAGTTGCATGGAGGAACCGGACCATCCAATTCCTAGCTAGATCCATGAAACCGGGCTCACCACAAGCTCAACAGTCCTTTGGAAATAAAGTGTAGTTATTAGATCTAGCAATCAAAGGAAAATTACTTTTGACAACTATGCCAACGTAAGTTGGGCATTTGATATCTAGAAGATGGAGAGCCAAGAAGCATTAATACAAAGAACTGGTATATTGTCACTATATGGTGATGATATAGTAACAACCTGAGTAGAATGCATTGCACTCAGCCATAGACATCTCTTTTTCTCTAACTAGTACATTAACCTCAATGTCTCCAAATTATCAACCCATGCTTCGAAGTTATGCCATTGTAATGAAGTGAACATAAGAATTGCTAATGTGATCTCTTGAATAAGGTTATAATAGGTGTGTGCAAAAGAATTGGGACCTGCTCGGACCTCCCTAGAATTAGATCGGAACTGCCTGGAACTGGAGGTTCTTAGTTTCAATTTATGGAAACTAGTGGGTACCGGTCCGGTTCCCAGTTCCATGGGCGGATCCGCCCACGAACCGATTATATTATAATGATATATCAATTTTTAATATTAAAATAAATTTCGAAATTACTAATTAGCAAACCTAAATTTTAGGGCTCCATTTACTCTCACGGTTTCCATGTTTTTATAAGAATTTAGTAAAATATGTAAGCCGCCTTTCAACAACTTAACAAACGGTTCCTTCAAAGGATACTTCCAGGACTCACATAGGACACTGTGTTCAAGAATATGTAGAATACTGGTGGAATTGTTTCTACATAAAGAATTCAGTAAAGCAAAGGTTGTAAGAGATTGAGCACTGTTAAGGGACAAAAGAAAATATGATCTACATGTGTCAATCATCCAGAACCTTGAACTTAAATAATATTTTAGATTTCAACTAAAATGATTCAAAAACAAGAAGAAAAAAAAAACTTATTTTTCTTCTTTGGTAGTGTTTTCCAATAAAATAAAATAAAATAAAAATGGTACCATTAATTAAGCCGGTTCGATTTAAAGAAAAATATTACTCGATATGAAGAGTACTGGTGGCAAGATTTGGAAAACGATATTATTATTGGTGAAACCGGCTCCATGGATCCACCCGAGAATCGGACTAGCGATCAGGTTCTTGGGTGGATCCATGCAACTAATGGGTGATTCTCGTTCCCTTTTTTTGGAACCGATTTTTAGTGGGCGGTTCCCGTTTCTAAGTCGGGAACCGTTAACTCAGACCATGCACACCCCTAGTTAATAATGTAGATATAAATTGACATTTTTTAAAGGGTTGAAAGGACAAGCTCTGTCGTTAATAGAGCCACATAGCAAAAAAAGACGGTAATAGTGCTAGACACATCCCTAGTGCCAGTCAATCCTAGATATGGATTGTTATATGTCCCATAAAGCAACATCAAGTCTATAATCCATATCAGGAACAAAGAATCTTGTCACATAACTTCTTTCTAGGGAAAGACCAATATTCACTTTTAAGTAACAAACTCAATTCTGGCAATTCTTATAAAAAAAAAAAAAACAAAAGAAAGTGAAAGAAACCAAAAGCTCCAACAATTATAAATCAAAACATAATGTTGAAAGTGAAAGAATGTAAAACAAATCAGAAGGCAAAAACCACAATAGCCATCAAGTTGATCACATGAGCTTCATATCATCTTGACAACACAAGTCCAAAAATCAGATCAAACCAAATTTAAGTATGTGGAACAAACTCGTGGAGTATAGTAAATCAAACAAGTTTACAACGACACAACAATCGCAATAAGATTCGCATAAACGTTCACGACTTGTAAAGCTTGTGAATCCCAAATTTTGAGAGCTCTTAAATTCCAAGTGCCAACGTCTTGAAAGTAAAACAACAATAAGTAGATGATTGCTCAACATTAGTAGAAATTGAATTCAAACAATTATTGAAAATCTCACCACATATTTTCCTCCCGCTTTGACTTGTAAACTCTATGGACCGTTAATCTCCGTGTTAACATAATCCATATCTAACAAAAATAATATATTACATAATGCATTCAGTTTTTAGATAATAGATATACAAAAGAATCAAAGGATGAAATGATATAGACTTACCAAATGCAAACTTTTCTGCATTCTAGATACACTCTTCAACATTAATCAGCTTAAGAACCGCTTTCAACCAATCTTAAGTACAAGTCAAAGCTCCCATAACTCTAAGCATTAAAGAACTCTAAAAACCATCAAGCACATGACTAGAAGTACTAAAAGTTGACTATGACACGGTAGTAATGGGATTAGACAAAATATCCCGATCCATCAAAGATAGGATTTTAAACTTTTGGCCAGCAACACTCAACCACTTCAAGATGTCAAGATCACGAGCATATTCAAGTTCAGCTTTAAGATATCGATTGAGCTCAGATAAGTTGCCATCAGATCTTTTCTTCTCTTCATTAAGAAAGCCATCATATGAAGGCTCTTGCACATAGAAATTAAAGCCACAATCATCCTCTCCATTTTCCTCATTGCAATAAGGATCACAGCTACCATCGATACTAGTAAAACTCACCAATTCACCATCCAAATTTTTGTCACTAGAAGTGTGATAAGATTTCTGATAAAATTTAAACACATGTTTCGGGGCAAACTTCACCTTATCAAACATTTTATCAACTTTTGCAGCATCATCATAAATGAGTTTACAACAATACTTCACATGATTTAGTTTTTTTTCTAAGTTCTAATGTTACTGCAATCAATACCATCATATTTATTTTTTCGAAACTCCCATAATATTTGTCAAACTTATCTTTTATTTTCGCACCAATAACTCTCACCCTATGATCAAAAGCCTTTGCCGCTTCTCTCATATAATTATACAAAGAAGCTATCCTCACAAAATAATCATTTAAAGTGATATACAAAGTCCCGGATATCTTGTTAGTGGCATCATAAAACTTCTTAAAAAAATTGGAAAGAACAATAGTATTTTCCCAATCAATACTACTTGGAGTATTAGAGTTAAGCTCAGCTAAGAAAGAAAGAACCATCTTCTTCCATCATTTCAAAAGCTTTTCTCAACTTCATGGCACTTTTTAACATTAGGTAAGTGAAATTCCACCTAGTAGAGGCATCAAGATAAATTGCACTCTTATAAGCAATCCTTGTATTTTCAATGCCATCTTGAAATATCTTAACTCTCATGAGAAAAATCCTCACATATCTCACCACGTTACAAATACATGCATGGAATCACATATCTCAACCACGCCCTCATTCACAATCAAATTTAATATAGGAGCTATGCACCTCATATGTAAAACTCCACCATCTAAGATTAATAGCCTATCTTTTGAAAAAAAAAAAATCAAATAACCAATTGCCACATCATTCAAATAGCATTATCCACAATGATTGTAAACACTTTTTCCCTTATTCCCCCGTTCGTATATGCATTTCTCAACCACTTTCCTAATATTCTTGCCCTTGCGACTAGGCATCACCACAAAATTGATGATTCTTTTGTGCAAATTCCAATTTTCATCAATAAAATGTGTAGTAAAACATAGATAGTTCAAATTATGAATGGAACTTCATGTATCAATCGTGAGTGCAATCCTAAAATTAAGCTTACGAAAAGAAGCGACAAAAGAATAGCCCAAGTGCCAAAACTTAGCATAAGAGGACACTTAAGGGCAAAAAATTATAGCAGTGACACTTTAGTGCCACATTTTTTGTAAAATGAGACACTTAAATGACACCTCTGACAAACCCTGTTGGAAATCTTACGTGTTAATTTTTTATTAATTTTACTCGCCTACATGGCTTGTTGGAGAGTTGACTCATCAAAGAAATGCAAAAACGATATTGTTTTGGTGCTGATTTGAATTTTAATTTAAAAATTAATTAAATGAAATGTAAAACCAAATCTAAAAATAGGGAAGAAGATGAACAACAGTTGAGGGCTGAGCCATTCAAAACAGCGAAGGTCATGCCTCTACTTATGGTAGGCTGGCTTATTCAATGGACAAATCGCTCTCCATTCAAACTTCTGCCTCTCTCTCTCTCTCTCCAATTATTGCGGTGTCTACTTTCAATTGTGACAACAAATCTCTCCTTCACCCCCATCCCACTGGGAGAAACTATTCAGTGGTTTGCTCTCACCACATCATCAGTGGCGAGCATTTTTCGCTCTCATCTAATAGCAGCTTGACACATGTATGATGATGTGGAATTAATCACAAAAAATGAAAACTTCATTTCTCTCTTCCTCTGGCATGGTTGCCACCGCCCCAGCGTGATCATCGCTACCGCCCAAGCCATTGCAACCTCCATCCTCAAGCCCTCCATATTGTCGTGGTTGTTGCACCATCGCCGTCAAGGTTCGCGGCCACAGATGACACTAGATCTGTGAATGAGGGGCCTCGGAGCCATGGACAAGCAAAGCTTGCAGCCATGGATGATGGAGGACCCCTTCCGGCGTCGCTTGCGGTCGGCTCGAGCAGCCCCTCCGACTCCGTCTTTTTCTATTTTTCTCCAACCTCCAGATCTGGGACCGCGTCCTTCGTCCATGGCTATCATCACTTTCGCTAGCCTCGTTCTCCATCATGCCCAAACGCATTCAGGCATCGAGGAAGACAAAGAAAGGAAGGCCAAGCCAAAGACAAACAGAGGAAGACGAAGTTGAAGATCAGATCTAGAGCCATAGTGACAACAGGAAGCCGAAGCAACCGGGTCTAGAGTTGTGGTGAAAGTAGGAAGATGAAGCGACCGAATCTGGCCGGTGACCCGAAGATGAAGACGAGTAGATGTTGGGAAGAAGACGAAGTTGAAGACGAATTGAGGAAGACGACTGAAAGGGTGACTCAGTTTGGATATGCAGTTGGCCTCCTGGACATGGCGTTGACGATAGCGACAGCGGGCGGTGTGGAGGTCAAGCTCAAGAGGTGGTGTGGACAGAGGAGGAACAGAGGAGGAAGAGAGGGAAAGTGGTGGAATGAGATAATTTATATTTTTTATTTAGTTCCATATCAACAAATATGTGTCAAGCTGTAATTGGATGGAAGCAAAAAAATGCTCACCACGTTAGCTAATGACGTGGTGAGAGCAAACTACTGAATATTTTCTCATCCCACTGACTTTTACGTGTTCTCCCAGTCCAAATGGGGCTTAGGGCTCGTTTGGTTTGGCTTTGGGGAAATGCCTTTAGAGAATGTAAATACTTTTGAGGTAAAAGGGTTTCCCGAGATGCTAGACTACTTGGTAAACTATAACTGAAAAGTGCTTTAGGGAAATAAATGCAAGACTGTTTGGTAAACATATACTTGAAAAGCCCTTTAGTATGACCAAATTAAGTTTTTAATTTTAATATTTTTTTAAATTGTAAAAAAAAAAACGATGACTATATAACTTTTTACATTTTCATGTTGAGAGTAATGTGAAATATATATATTAATAAATTTATTTAAAAAATATATTAAAGAATTTGATTATAGATTAGATGCAAAGCTCAACTTTTGGCCTAGGGTTCTTTTAAGTTTGTTTTCAATTTTGAATAATTTTTTTAATTATTGTAGTATTAATTATCTTCGTTAATTAATGATCATTCTAGTGTATTGATAAACAAGTTAGGTTATTGATTGTCAAAAGATAAAAATGACAAAAAAAAAAAGGTGAACCTAACATTTGTAAGGGGTTTTTATTATTTAAAAAAAATTAAAAAAAAATCCGATGAAACTCCGTCGCCGATCAACCTGCAATTGGAGTGTGGGGAAGATGATCTATTTAAAAAAAAAAAAAAATTCAACGGATGAATAGTAGAGGTGGACTTGCATTTTCGAAATACTGAAAGCCCAAAATAGGTCCTCACATGTTTTGGGCTTTCAGCATTTTAAAGGTCGGCATTTGGCCAAGGACACCTCCAAATATTAAACCAAACACCTAAATTTTTTCTCAATGGGCTTTCGGGGCTGAAAGTCCCTTGGAAATGCTGAACCAAACGGGGCCTTATTTTACCTCTCCTTCGGTCCGTCTGTTTGTCCATCCCTTTATTACTTCATCAATCAATCAAGATCGAATCAAATCATAAATACCCTTTTTAAGGCCTTGCCGATCTGCTTTTTATTTTAAGTGAACGAACGAAAAGATCACATGGGAGACTGATCCCATCGAGAAAATAAAATAAAATATATATATACGTTGGCCCTATTCTGCGTGTGCGCACGTGTTCACTTTTGAAAATTGCTTACATCCGGGAGCGATTTCGACGATGGCAGATGTCAGGTGCGGGTAGAAAGACTAAAATCAACGCTGAAGGTGGGGGCTTCCAAACATCCTGCGAAGGAGACAAGACTACTTTATAATTTGACAAGATACGATTGTGCGATACTTCACATGATAATGTCAATTATAAATGTTTAATATGTATGAAGCACGACTACCTAAAAGATTCGATTTCATAGCATGGTACACACATCCCGTTTTATAACGTTTTTGATAAAACTAAATATTACAACTGTCCTTGACTTGTTTGAGAAAACTAAAAGTGTTTTTTTTTTCTAGATGACTAAGTGTGATTTTTATGATTCCGCGTCAGCGGTTGAGGTGACCAGGTGAACGCGTGTTAAGTTATAGGTGAATACGTATAAAAAAAAATATGCATCATGTTACCCGTGCGAAGGCATCAAAATCAGGCGATATTCTCTGCTAAAGTCAAGATCATCAAGTGGGGGCTACTATTGAGATTAAGAAAAAGGAAAGTGAGGGCTACTCCTCAATTGTGGTCCCCACAAAGCCCAAACGCTGACCACTACTTCAATCTTCAATTCACGTGCTTTTCATTTTTATTTTTATTTTGTCGATCATATTCTGTTTCCACTATAACTCTCATTTTTAGATTTTTATTATGTTTCGTTACATTGTAAGACGTAAAAGTCGAAGCCTACATTTAAAATTAAATCGTTCTCACCCCAACTCTCCTTGATAAGTTGGGGATCCAAACTCCCACCTCCCATTTCCATATTTGAAGGATAGTTAATGGAGCAGATCCTAATGATTACGTGTTTTTTATTTAATAGTGTATTGATTTGCGACCACTCTCAATTCATCTGAAAATATAAACCATTAAGAAATGATTGGATTATATTCTTTAATTTATTATGATAATATCTACCTATTTTAAATTATAAAAAATTAAATAATATATAATTATAAATGATTTGAAAGTTTATTTTTTCAAGAAACACTAGCAAAGTCCTAATCTGCTATATAAAGATATAATTTACTATTTAAATATCTTAAGGCTTTTCCTTACCAAGTATAAATTATATCACATGGAATTTTGTAAGATTATTATTAATTATTTTAAAATCTTAAAGGAGTGCCAATTTTGAACCCATGTATTAGCTTCGAAAAAAATTAAAGCTTTTATGTACACCCACCATCAGATCATCCGTTAACCAGAGCCTCGTCACTTTTTCCTCGCTCCTGGAGGCACCGCTCCTTTCTGGGCTGGCTATAAGTGATGGCTTTCTCAGAGGCAAATCTGCTCGGAGAAGAAGGGGGTTATGGGCGGGGTACCGCGGAGTCCCTGTCACCGGGGAAGAGGTGGCAGTGAAGCGACTGAAGGCGGTGAGAGGACGGGGAGAACGTGAGATTCTGACTTGAGGTTGAAATAAGAAAGCCGAGTTCATCACGAGCATGTCGTATCTTCGGTTGGATACTGCACAGCCTGGTCTGAGCGCATCCTCGTGTATGAGTTGGTGCCTAACAACACCTTGCAGTTCCGCTCACATGGTGAGTTTGAATTTTTAACACCAGTTTATATGTCGCCCCCTCTTCGATTCTGACCGAGGTTGAAATAAGAAAGCCGAGTTCATCACAAGCATGTCGTATCTTCGGTTGGATACTGCACAGCCTGGTCTGAGCGCATCCTCGTGTACGAGTTGGTGCCTAACAACACCTTGCAGTTCCGCTCACACGGTGAGTTTGAATTTTTAACACCAGTTTATATGTCGCCCCCACTTCGATTCTGACCGAGGTTGAAATAAGAAAGCCGAGTTCATCACAAGCTTGTCGTGCACAGCCTGGTCTGAGCGCATCCTCGTGTACCAGGTGGTGCCTAACAACACCTTGGAGTTCCGCTCACATGGTGAGTTCGAATTTTTAATACCAGTTTTTAACTTTTTATATCGCCCCCTCTTCTTTTGGCTGCCTCTGTCAACCGCTTTCTCACATGTTGTTAAGGTTGCGCAACCCGCCAGCGATAGAGGAGGAGACAAGTAGCTATGATTAAAAAAAAACATAGCCATGATCTACATAGAGAAATTAAGTTAAAGATGCCGATTTACCTATAAATAGGAAGGATTTAAATCTCATATAGCCATGATCTACATAGAGAAATTAAGTTAAAGATGCCGATTTACCTCTAAATAGGAAGGATTTAAATCTCATACGTCCAATTTACGAAGATAAGCAAAAATATCAAGTCAAATGAAAGAATAAGTTCAATTAGTAGTTGTTAATTCATCGATCATCATAGACGAGATTAACAAAAGTATAGAGTGAGAGATGTAGAAAAAGAGATCAATTAATCATTTGTAATGTCTATCTATTCCTTAATTTGGAATTAAGTGATTCACTAGATAATTCTTGAGTAGAGTAATATTAAAATAATAAAATAGTGAGAAATTCAAATCACTAATTTTGTAAATAAGTCTACGTAGACCGTATATAGAGGCCTCCCAAAATGAAAGATCTGGACGGCCTCATCTTTTGCATGACCAGCTCCCGTCACATTCCTTCGAATGAAAATAGAAACGGAACGTATCTTCATGAGTACTGTGGTTTACATCTGTCTCGTTGGCGAAGGATTTCGGTCCTTTTTTTCCCCCTAAATAAAAACAGCAAGACTTCTTTACAAGTGTGATTTTTTCATCCATCCTTTAAATCAAATCAAAGTTGCTTTCCTTTGTCGTCTTATTTCGGTATCCGAATTAGCATTTGGGGTTATGTGAAAAAAGAAAGAAAATATTAATTAGAGAACTAGGCGCTTTGTCCTTTTTGATGGAAAGGATTCTGAAGGAAAATGAGGGAGGACCGATCCTCTTGGCCAACTAGACTGAAAATTACTCTGGGATCTGCAAGTTTAAGACGTACTTTTGCCTCTCATCTTTATTGAATCAATAGTTGATTGAAACTGTGAATCCTAGAGCTTTCCTTGAACCGGATGAGCGTCGAGGAACACCGTTGCTACCTTGAAGCCGGGTGCGGTCCCTCGGCTGGCGCTGGGTCGATAGGTGGAATCCGGCCTGGTGCCGACTGAGGAAAGTAATTTTGTGATTATCTCATTAGCTCGACCCCACTCTCTCTCTCTGCATGCCGATCACTCCCCATTTCGTCGCTTATTTGTTTCTTACCATCTATAAAGAAAGAAAGAAAGAAAGAAAGAAAGAAATAACGTGTAAATAATGCGTATAATCTGAATATTGACGACGTACTGCCAGCCAAATTGATTAAGTCCATAATTCAAGAAATTGAACTAGGAAAGTGCTCGACTGCTGGGTCTTAGGCAACGCGCACTCCCCAAACATATAAATATCTCCGTCCCTAAGGCTTTCTAATTCCCAGCCCGGGCTCCTGACCGTCTTCTCCGACAGCAGCGACCAACACCACCGCGGCGCTGACGCTCACCACCACCATGGCATCTCCTGTGCCGCCAGCTTCTTCCAGGTCCCCTATGCCCCCTTCGCCGGCATCTCCTTCGTGTGGTTCCACCTTGTTGACCGGGCTCGCGGGGGGTTTTGTCTTTGGTGTGGTCGCGGCAGTGGCGCTGTTCATGTATTGCTTGAAAAAAGGGGGGCAGTCTCGGGATTCAACCTCCGGCGTTCCTCAGACTTTCGACATTCGCAGGTTCACTCTTGATCGAGTGAAAGAGTTCACTAATTTCTCGAAAGAAATAGGAAGAGGTGGTTTTGGGCGCGTGTACGAAGGTTTGCTTCCCAATGGAGAAGGGCGTCCAGCCAAGATGGTGGCAGTGAAGGTACTAAATACAGAAGGCCAACAGGGAGAATCTGAGTTCAAGACTGAGGTTGAAAATTTAAGCCGAGCCCATCACAAGCATGTCGTGTCTTTGGTTGGATACTGCATAGAGGAGGGCCAGCACATCCTGGTGTATGAGTTGGTGCATAACGAAACCTTGAAATTCCACTTACATGGTGAGTTCGAATTTTCAGTACCAATTTATGCTGCGCGCTTATATGTTGCCCCCTCTCTTTCTCTATCAGTCTTATTTGGGTATCCGACTTGCATTTGGGGTATGTGAAAAAAGAAAGGGACAACTAATCGGAGAACTTGGTGCTTTGTGCGTTTAATGGAAAGGATTCTGATGGAAAGTGATCGTTTCAGAATCCGGACAACCGACACTTGATTGGCTAAAAAGACTGAATATTGCTTTGGGATCTGCCAAAGGACTAGCGTATCTTCACGAGGGTTGTAAGTTTCCGATGTACTTTTGCCTTTTCTATTTATTTAATCAATAGTTGATTAAAACTGTGAATCCTTGAGCCTCGCTCTTGTATACATGGGAAAAACATTCCTTGTGCAGGTCATCCTCAGATCATACATCGCGATATCAAGGCAACTAACATACTTTTGGACCGTGATTTCGAGGCAAAGGTAAAAACAAACTTATTGGATAAATTTATGAGTCTGCGTGGATATTACCAACTTCAATTGGTTTAACTCTTGGAGCAAGTAGATTACACCCTTCTGAATTCTGAATTCTGAATGTTTTTCTCTCTCAGATTGCGGATTTTGGACTTGCAAAATGTATTTCTGAATCAAGGAGTCATGTGTCTACCGCGGTGAAGGGCACCTATGGGTAAGATTTGCTCCATTCGGAGGACTGAGATGTGAGCTGGCTATTAATCTGTCTTAGATGTTTCCAAATGTTTGTAAAATGAGCCATTGTTCGCTAGTTCATCTTGTGCTTCATTTGTTAAAGCACAGCCTTTTAGGTACTTCTGTAGCTTGACTAGTTCAAATATGTTACTATTCAAATTTGTTGAAATTCAATTTATGTTCTTCCTTGTAGGTATCTTGATCCAGAATACATGTCGGATGAGATACTAACGGAAAAAGCAGACGTTTACTCTTTTGGGGTCGTGTTATGGGAGTTGATTACTGGTCGCGGACCTATTGGTCTGGTTAAGAGTGTAAGTCGTGCAATTCTCGTGTTCACAATTATAGCCCAAGCTACCTATTACACTCTCAATGTTTTCTTGGGTCCTGGAGGGGATTCGAATTTATAGGTAGTTTTTTATAATCCAAGTGCAATATTGAGATAGCGTCATTGTTATATGGTCATTACAGGTGAGGTCTAAGTTCAAAAAATGTAAGAAAAATCAAAACTTCGAAACTCTTGCCGATGACGAGCTGCGGAAACAGGGGCTTCCTGAGATAGAACGCGCGGTGAAGTCTGAGATAGAACGCGTGGTGAAGTTGGCTATGGCTTGTGTGGATGAAAAGGCGGAGAACCGACCGAAGATGAGTAAGGTAATATTTTTAGTACCCGGAGCTTAACTTTTCTTTAATAGATGCAGGCCAGTTGCTACATTCATGACTAATGACGGTTCTTTTTGTTCACTGACTCATGTCTAGTTCATTTAAGATCTGTTGAGGTTATTTGGAAATAGCGTTAAATAGTGCTGACACGTGACACACGATGTGTGCCATGACACGACACACCGACATCGTCATTTATTAAAAAATAGATAATTTTGACATGTCGTATATTTTTATATATACATGATAAATTATCATTTTTATAATTAATTAATCAAATCTACAAATAAATAAATAATAAAAAATGGAAAAATTCCCAAAAAGGACCCCAAGTGCTATTATTTTCTCAAATAAGAGCATGAAATGGTTATACTTGTTTTGAATAAGGGCGGACATTTTCGTCATTTTCTTTTTTTCTTTCCTTTTTTTTGGTTCTTCTTCCTTCTTCGTTGGTGGCCGGGATGCCCACAGAGGGCTGGGCGAGGGTTGCTTGTTAGGCATAGGTGAGGGATAGGCTCACTTGGGCGAGGCAACCTCGCCTTGGGGGAGAGGCCAGGTCACTCCTCGCGGCCGTCAGCGAGGTCGGCCCTCATCGGCCCCAAGCGAGGCCGACCCTTACCAGATTTGGTGAGGGTGGCCTCGCTTGTGGCCGATGAGGGCACCGCAACCAACGAGGGCTCAAAGGTCCTTGCTTGCTATGGGCGAGGGTTCGACGCCCATCGCCGACGCTGAGCGAGGGTTGTTGAGCCCTCACTAACTGTGAGCAAAGGTTTTTAGGCCAACCCTTACCAAATCCGGGTGAGAGCCGTTGAGCCCTCACTGGCTACGAGCAAGGGCTCACAAGCCCTCATCGGCCTTTACTTGTGGCTGGCAAGGGTTGACCTCATTGACGGATGCAATGGTGGCCCTCGCCGAATCAAAAGAGGGTGACCCTCGCCCAACCTTTTGCGAGCTAACCTCTGCCAAAGAAGAACCAAAAAAAAGGAAAGAAAAAAAGGAAAATGACAAAAATATTCTTGATTAGGTCCTTATTTAAAACAAATATAATTGCTTCAAGCCCTTATTTGTAATAAGGTCAACTCTGAACCCTTATTTGAAAAAGCAAGGGCACTTAGGGCATTTTTTTGGAATTTTCCCTAAAAAAAAGTATAGCATGAATTTATAATAAAAACATTAATCCACCATTTGCTAATATCATTCATTAAACTCCATTCCGATAATCCATAAAACTTAGAGAAAAAAAAAGCAATCCACATTTTTAGACTCGTGTGTCAAAGCATACCGGAAGAGAAGAGGTAAAAAAACAGACTTAGGGATGAATTGTGTGTCATGGAAAGTGAGAGTCGGTAGAGAAGAGAAAACTAGTTTTTTTTTTTCCTCTTTTATTATTTTTACATACATATATTTTGACCTATCATTTACTGAAAATTTTATAATTGTTCTCGTGCACATCGAAATTATGTGTCGAAATTCCAAGCTCATATGTCGAAATTTCAGACTCGAGTGTCAAAGAATGTTAGGAGAATTAACCAGGTGTTAGATTTTCGACATGTGTTGACTGTGTGTCAAGAGTGTCGGAAAGTGTCGGACATTTGCTCGACACAATATAAAGGTTCTACAAGAGTGTTGGTGCTTCATGGAATATAAAAACTCTGACGATCAACTTTTGAAAAAATTGAGCAGATTGTTCGAGACCTCGAAGATATTGTCGAAGATTGTCTCATCCGTATGGCGGGAAGAGACCCTGGCAATGAAGCCTCCACTTCGGCGCCACCCAAGGAGCGCGGGTCCTAGCCGCCCTACAACCCAAGATCCGGAGGTGGAAAGGATTTAAGAGACAGTCAAGTTTCTGCGGATGCTCTTGAACCTCCTTGTTTTAACGCTTCACCGTGTATGGCAAGACAGGCATTTGATTTTCAAGCATTGACTTCGATAATTTGGTTATTTGGGATTTAAGTTTATTTTGGAGTGGATGGACAGATGCTACTATTGTTTGCGGTAGGTTGAAGTGATTCATGTCGGAACCCAAAGATTATTTTTAAAGCTTGGTAGCGTCGGGTGAAATCGTAGTCGATCAATGCGCTGACGTCTTTGGTCGTGTGCTGATCTTAGATGTTGATGTTGGTTGATTTTGTGATGGCGACTGCACGTGAAGGTTTCTTCGAAGTCAAGACTAAACACCAAGAGCGTTTGACAAAATATTATCTTTTGAAGTTCAGTTAAATTGATGGGTGATAATATTCTTCGATGATTAGGAGGGTCTGGACGGTATATATGAAGGATCTCTGGTCAATTTGTTGCCAACCTTATTAGGTATCATTGCAAGCTTTATTTGGTAATTAAATTACGAAATCTGCCTCTTTCTGGTACTTTTAGAGTTAGCCTCTTTATAAAATTAGATGGGGTCAAGAAGGCAAGTGAAATTCGTTCTCTCTTCGGACATTCGGACGGCGGAATTCTTTTTCATCGTAGTACGTTTCATTACCTACTATGCCAAATGACATAAATCTCCACCCTCACTTGAGATAATCAATATACAAAAAAAGTTGGTCTAAGGTAATATGCAAGGAGAAATGAAGCACATTCGAATTAAGGACCTGGAAATACTTTTGTACGTTTATATCGAATGATCTCCGAATGTAGAGGTGTCCACCCCGAAAAAATGAAATACGAACCATGTAATTTCTTCTACCTCACATTTAATTTACGGTCTCATTGTGTCCTTCAATGTGCCTATTCTTTGTGGCCCTACTTCCGTTGAACGGTGAATAATGTGAAATTTGGGTCAGATGGGGGCAAATTCCTTGGATTCTTTCAAGCAAAGCGTGAGTGCAGTGGAATTCAATGGCATTGTTATTATCAACAGGACTTAATCAATGAGGATTAAATTTGGTGAAAACAGGAAAAATCAATGAATTAATTAGTCGACAACTTGAAGGAAATCAACAATTTGTTAGTAGAGTTATCATTAGTAATATGTTATCGACAAGAAACATTCACCAATTGACAGGGTTCTCGACACCAGCATGAAATTGTCATGTAGTGAAGTTGATATTTGTGGATCTGTAACTTCTTATAAATAACCATTACTGGATGATAGGAGATGGTGGATATAATGTAATTTCTTGAGTCACACATAGTATTAGTAAATTATTTGTTCATTCAAATTCAACATTCAATCATGAGTAACATATGCTCACATTACATTCTTTTAGGATCCCTTACAATCAATTGAAGAGCTCCATGTTCCCTACAATGTGCTTTGTCGCTTTCTACTTTGGCTCTTTGCTATAAAGCTGCTAATTTGGATCATCATCATCATCATCATCATCATTATTATTGTTTTTGCTTTCTTTATTCAATCAAAACAGCAAATGTCACGGATGAAAAAAATTATTAAGTAGGTAGGTGTTCGTTGCTACGTCAACAAGTCTCATGCCTTTGATATTGAGAGAGAGAGGCCATGTGCACTACTCGTGGATACCTGATCGACCGCCTGCAGCTTTTTTTACATGTTTGAATATACTCTCTTTGTTTTCTTTTCTCATTTTTTAAATTCTATTTATTCTTTTTTTTTAACATCAAAATGTATATTTTGCCAACATCGGTGATGCTCTCTTTATCATCATCATCATCATCGTCATTATTTGATACAGGGACATGCAAAAATAATGCATACATTTCCTAGTTACAAAATAAAGGTGCCTTTTGTTTTATTAATGGTGAAAAAAAAATCATTTTCCCCAAATTTTAATTAATTCGGCCTTGCGACATTGACTAATGAACCATTCCAAGGAGGAGAAGTTCGACTACTAAAGAGGCTACCTAACTTCATTTGATTGTTGAATACGCTAGGACCTAGGTATGTCGTTGAAGTAGTCCTCTCAAGATGCTTGGAAATAAAATAGAGGGCATTCTTGTCTCTTAATAATTACTGTAGTAGAACTACCCAGAAAATATATATCATTAAAGAATTTCAATAGACTTTTTTTTCTTGTTTTTTTAAAGGATAAATGGATTTTTTCTTTTTCGCCTTCTCTAGGTTCTTATGATCAAAGCCTTCCTCCTTGCAAACGCACATATGCAAACGTCATGCTCGACTGCTTCATTAATTTGTTGATCAGAAATCTTAGCGTCTTGTAAATGAGATAAAATATGATTTACGATATTTCCTACTAACTGTAAATTCATAATATGTTTGGAGCTTAACTACCTAAAAGATTCCTTTTCATAGCAAGGTAAACACAATTTATAAGAATAAAAGATTACAACCTTTTTCAACATGCCCGCCAAAAGTATAGTAATAGTTTCCTTTGATCGAAATTTTTTATACATTTTGCTGTAGCATTTGAAATTGTTAACGCATGACACAGAAGGGAACAACTTATCCAAATCGCAAATTTATCGTAAAGTAATGTCTTTTGATATACAAATATAGTGCTACACGATAAACATGAGAGTTGATTTGAGAAAAGTTATTTGAGTCTTATTAATCACTTATTGACACCTGAATCTTTACTGATAATTGGATATGCATTTAATTTTTTTAATAAATAATATAGAATAGAGTATAAAAAGAACAATAATGATCAATGAAAGATCCGCCTATGGAGTCCGGCCACATTCGTTCCGCTTGGGCTTAACGCAGTCCAGCCCCATCACCTCAAATTCACAAATACCGCACTCAATTGCTTTGGCTCCGGATTTCAGTTACAGGACCGTTAAGTTTCTTTTCATGGAGTCAATCTTCTCCCCAGCAAGCACAACCTCCATAGACGAAGCTCTTTTCGCTTCGCCGCCGCCAGTCTCAAGCTCGATTGCAGGAATCGATCCAGGACTTGCTCTCGTCGCCCCACCAAAATCAATAGGATCCCCATCGACCAAGTTGAAATTTGCTCATCCTGACATGTTTAATAACGGAATCGTCACCTACTGTCTCCTTTCTCCTAGAGAAGTTGTATGAAAAGCCGAAGCTGAAGGGGAGAATAACGCTTGTCCTGTCACGAACTGGATAGTGAGTGGCCAGCACGATGGACAGACTTACTAGACCAAAAGAAACGATCAATCTCATTCGCGGCAATGGACTCGGCGATGATCCAGTAAGACAACAAATAAGAAGGCAGCAAAACAGAGCATAGATCAAGAGGCAAATCTAGAATGAATCTAAAATTTAATACTAGAGTTCAATAAGGAAGAAACAACCTGGTTTGTGCTATGGTAATCCTGTAAGAGTTTTCCTAATGTGGACTAAATTAATTGATATTGTAATTTACTGTTTTTACGGTTACCGTAAAACAGGATTGGTCTAAAGTGAGAGAGAAGGTTTCTTAATTAGTCTAATATGGGCTAGCTAGTGTGGGCCGAGTTGAGCATGGCTCGTAATGAGAGGGATTGGCTGTAAACTCTATAAATAGTGCTCAAGTCTCTCCTCTAACCCTAATTCTCACATGTATCCTCACCTAAGGGGCGTTTACCTAACGCTACACGTGAGGGGGGCCGCCTCATTGAGCCAGTGATACGGAGGGCAATAAAGGAGAATGACTTGCGTGGATCCCCTTTATATGTAGGTAATCCTTTTTTTTCTACTTCCGCTTTATGTTTGTTGGATTTAGGTGAGTTAATCTTTCTACTCAATTATATATGTTCTTGTTCTAGTTATGGAGATCTTGGGGTTATGCAATTTGCGTCTAACATGTGGTATCAGAGCCACCGTAACCCTAGAACTTGAACGCATAAAGTTTTTGCCATAATTTGTGATTTTCGCGACTTTTTGTTCAATAAAAATAAAATTAAATCACAAATTCGGACTGGGCTCGACGAGACGAGCAAGAAGGTCGGCGACGCGTCGCCGGAGGAGGCCCCACGCGCGGCCACGCGCCGCCTGGGCGTCGAACGCACGCCACGCACTCAGGTAGCGCGTGTGGGCGCGTGGAGACTCTGATCGGCGCGTGGCTGGCGGCATTGGACTTGTATGGTGATTTCCTATCTCGTTGTATATTTATTTTATATGTTTGATGGTTTTATTGATGTGAAATTGCATATGAAACCCTAAATACGTGTATTTTTAGTGTATTTTTGCGTATTTTTCTTATATTTTCTGTGATTTTGGAAATATAAGTGTTGGGTTATAGGTATATTATCACATAATAATTATAAAAGTGTGATTCATTAATAAAAATCAAATTTTATTGTGAATTGAAGATGGCTTAATGAGATACGACCATTATGGAATAGTAATTAAGCTATGTATTCAGCTGATGAGAAACAGTAAAGGTTATGAAACTTTTGTTACTCAAGCATACTCCTTGACATGCTAGTAATCTTTAAATGATGGACGTCTTAAGAACTCGTGACCAAACTGATTGTACTGATTAACATATCTGTTGTATGTGGGTAATGCATGTCGATTAAGTTACTGCATATTGTACATGAACTCATCTGATCACTTGTTAATGTCTATCAAGTTAATATTTTTATGGTTAAGTAGTATGGCAATATTTATGCAGAGCAATAGTATCTACTGTTATAGTTTAGATATTTAGTTACGTGGTTTAACTCAATTTATAAGCCACTGGTTTTACCTAAAATTGATTAATAAATCAATTGTTGGTCTTGGAGTCATATTTTGCCTTATGAAACTCATGAGTGATAATGGATCAGCTGTCAAGCTTGTCAATTTGGTGTACCCTGTATTACTATTGATGTTAATTTGTGTAAGATATTTTAGATCAACATTCTTTTTATGTTGTTCTGGTAATATGTAATTGGGGTGCATAAGAGATGTTTTATTATCTGTTATGAGAAGTTTCTTGTGTTATTGTGATCAATGATCTCATTGGAATCTATCTTTCAGGTTCGTTGTATATATATGATTAACTTTTATTAATTAATAAAGCAATGTAATTAGCATGATATGTGATTTTGGTGATATGCTGCCCCTATCACTAAAGTTAAAATCACATATATATGGTGTATGTGAGGAGTAAAGTTTATATCCTTGGTATGAGAGAATTTCAATGATTCAATTGAGTAGTGACCGCCAAAGTGGCACGCTTGATTGGGTTTGAGAAATTTCGATCTCGTATGATGATTGGGATGTCTCCTGGTCTAATGCGTAGTCATACTCCCAAAGGAGGTGATTGTGTATTAGTTCATGGAGGGATACATGATAGTGTGGTGGAGGAGTGACTGATTCTAGTGATTCATATGCCCAAAGGTGATGAATTCACGAAGAATTAGAATATATTCTCATAACCGCTATCATGTGGGGAGTGTACAACTGCATGTCATGTATTCTGCTCAAAGGTGATTATATGATTATGCGTGTAACTCTCTGGATGTGTACTTGTACGTCAAGTTACACAGTACTCACATGATGCTAATTATATATATTGCTTGGTTTTCAGTCACCTTTTCTGTAATTAATAACTTCATTATTATTGAGGTTTTTACTGCTTCAAATTTTAAGTTGTGGACATATGATTTGTTGCTTGAGAAAAGAGCAATTGAATTTTGCTTATTGTCCATAAAGCATTCCATTTTGGAACACTTGAAAAGAGGTTTGCTTGCGGATTGCTCTGCTATAAGATGATGGAAGTCTTAGTTGCTTGAAATTATGTCTTATCTGATATTGAAATTAGGACACACCTGCAAAGATTGTGTTTCAGTCCTAATGACATATACATCTCATATATGGTTAAAAGGTTGTTTCTGAAAGTTTTCTACTTAAGGAAAATTATCGAGATAAAGGTCTTAAAAGGTTGTCAGGCTTAATAGTGGTCGTGAGTATTTTGGCAAATATGACAATGCGAAATAGCTTAAAGGGTCTTTTGTCAAATACTTGGTAGATTATTGAGTGGTAACTTAATTACTATGCCTGAAAATTCTGACAAAAGATTCACTCGAATTGTTCAAAAGGGTATTGATTTTAAGACTCTATAGAAGATACAATAATTATGGAATCACATACTCTAAAGTTTCTAAAGATTGACGTAATTGTAGAGGATAACTGCTCTCAGACTATTAAAGATAATAGTATGATGGAGGTTACTATGTTTTTGTCTTTACCTATACAAATAATTATGGAATCTCATGTACCATAGACTAAACTTGTTGATGTTCAAGGTACTATTATTGATATAGTTTATAATGAAATTTCTTAAACCTCTCAAGTGCAGAATGAAGTGGTGGTAACCTTATTAAGGAGATTTGTTAGGGAAAGCCGATCAGTTATTCCATTAGACTATATAGTCTATTTGTAAGAGCATGACTATAATATCCATTACATGGTTGATTTAGCGACATAAATAAATGTTGTTTCTTATCCTCAATTAAGTATGTGATTAGATGCCATAAAATGCGATATACAATCTATAAAACATGTTTGGAAACTTACTGACTTGTCTAAAGATCACAAGTTTATTAGTTGCAATTGGCGTACAAAACTAAAAGAATTTTAAAGAAATGTTGTTGAATTTAAAGCCCATTTGGTAACTAAAGTTTTCACTCTGAAAGATGGGTGGATTGTTTATAGTGAAGAAATAACTATTTCTTTAAAAGATTCTTTCAGAGTGAATGCGGCATTAATAGTTTATTTATTTATTTATTTATATATGGAGTTACGCCAAATAGATACAAAATCTATATTGTGCAATTGGAGAATTTTGCAATAAATGTTTCAAGTAAACTTGTGTGTAGACTGAAAAAGTCTTATTTATAGTCTTAAGCAAGTTTCCAGACAATATTATTAAAGTTTCATAATGTTGTTATTTTTTGTTTAATTGGGAACAAAGTAATTCAATAAATTGCAAGGTCAGTGGGAGGAAATTTATTTTTTCTCATACTCTATATACTTGATATTTTGCTAACAAGTTGTGACTTTGAGACATCTTATATCATTTGTACTGAAGTCTGTAAGGATTTTTTTTTTTTGCCATATTATATTAGATTTTCTCTGAGGATATTTGCTGATTGTATATTGGAAATATTCAATATACATCATTGCAAGCCAGAAATTGCTCCTATTGTTAAGGGTGATAGACTAAATCTATCACATTATCCTTATTTAGATATTAAGAAAATCTAATTAAATGGAGTACTTTGTGTCAGTGCACTTAAAAGTATAATGTATGCTCGAATTTGCACTAGACTAAATGTTATTTTTATGACGGGACTTCTAGGCGAGATATCGGTCAAATCCAATACATGATCACTGGGTTGTTGTCAAAAAGGTTTTAAGGTATTTAAAGAAGACAAGAGATTATATACTAATTTATAGACATGTTCAATTCTTGCAATTAGTAGGGTATTTAGATGTAAAATTTGCTGGCTATTCTGATGACATGCAATCAATAACGGAATACATATTTATGTTAGCAGTAAGTGCAGTAAATAAAATTCTATGTCATCTTCTACTATGTAAGCAATATTAGTAACATTCTTTTAGACTGTTATTTGGGCTTTTAGGCTCCAGAACCTCATGAATGAGTTGATCATTTTAACTTTATGGATAGATCCATACGGTTATATTGAGATAATAAATTTGTAGTATTATTTATTTACTACAAAGGTCTCAATGGGTCTAAATATATGGTGGTCAAAATTTTGACCAAAAGCAAACGGTACAGAAATGTGACATTTTAATATAATATATTTTCACAGATGATGTGATTGTAGATTCACTAACTAAAGGCCTACGCCCGTGTGTATTGGAGTAACATATCGTTAACATGGGCCTAGGAGCATCATGAGTTGCTGTTGTTTAGTAAGAGCAATTTTGGCTTTACTCTGATAAAGGTTTCATCTATGTTCGTTACATTTTGTAACGGTTTGATATGTATCAACTTTTGCATTCAATAAAATATTTTTGAATATAGTGTTATTATGTTGAATACATATTGATAAAGTCTCAAGGGATTGTATAAACCTTGAGTGAAGGTTAGGGGCATCCGGGCATCCGATTATTAGCCTTGTGCATATGTCTTATGATACATAAAGAAATGTTAACCATAAGGACAAGACATATATGAGTATATTAGAACCATAAAGTATTCTCTAGTGGCACAAGTTTTTTGTGACACCTAAGGTAAGAGAATGGTGACTGACAAATGGGATCTCTTTATGAGATATGTTATCCATTTGACACACTATCATATTGAATCCATATCAATAAAGTTGAGAACATCCGTGACCATGGAAGGCTCTATGTGTATACATGCAATTACTGCCATGATTCGGTGTTTAAGACTTTATGGGATAGGATTGACTATTAAGAATTATCTTTGGACCAAATGTGCGTACATACGGTACGATTTCAATTAATATAGTCCAAGTGGGAGAATGTAAGAGTTTTCCTAATATGGACTAAATTAATTGATATTGTAATTTACTGTTTTTACGGTTACCGTAAAACATGGTTGGTCTAAAGTGAGATAGAATGTTTCTTAATTAGTCTAATATGAGCTGGCTAGTGTGGGCCGAGTTGAGCCTGGCCCGTAATGAGAGGGACTGGCTGTAAACTCTATAAATAGTGCTCAAGTCTCTCCTTTAACCCTAATTCTCACATATATCATCACCTAAGGGGCGTTTACCTAACGCTACACGTGAGGGGGGCCGCCTCATTAAGCCGGTGATATGGAGGGCAATAGAGAAGCGGACTTCAAGCGTGAATCCCCTTTATATGTGGGTAATCCTTTTTTTCTGCTTCGCTTTATGTTAGTTGGATTCGGGTGAGTTAATCTTTCTACTCAAATATATATGTTCTTATTTTACTTATGAACTTGAAAATGATGATATTGAATCCTTATTTTCTGCTGACGAAGAACCAACGGAACAAACTCTTTGTGTTATTCCCTTATATCAAACTTCCAGTGAAACTGAGTCTGATGAGTCAGAATCTGAAGACATCTTTTACATATCACCCACATCTTCAGAACCAAATCCTGACATATTCTCAAGTCAAACTCATTGTCCCCATTTCCCTGTAAAAATCTTTACCTCAAAATTCGCCAAACCTATCAATGTCATTGCCCTCATTGATACTGGAGCAAGTTGCTCCATTCTAGACACTAAGGTTCTGCCTGAAGAATATTAGACTCCTCATATCCGATATTTCAACTCTGCATCTGGAGATACTTTCTCCACAAATGTCAGAACCTCTCTAGTTACTGTTCAGTTCTTCCCTCATTGTTCCATAAAGGCAAAAATCTTTAGATCAAACCTCCAGAATAAAGATTTGATAATTGGATGGGATATCATGACTCAAATCTCTCAACTTCGTATCATTCCTGGAAAATGCTTAGATATAAAGATCATTTCTCTGAGTTCGTTAATATTCAGAGACTCTTTTCCATCCAGATGAGTCTACTAGATCCAATCATGCAAAAATTGCTAAAATCTTGTTCGGAATCCCACTCAGAATTTGCTCAAAAATGTTCTCATCATTTATGGGAAAATCCAGAATTCTTTGTTCGCCTTCCCTTAAAAAAAAAAAAATGAAGACATCAACCCAACAAAGGCGAGTCATGTGGGAATGAAGCCAGAACACTTGGCTTTAGCTCAAAGGGAATGCTCAGAATTATTACAACAAGGCCTTATTGAAGTTTCTGATTCTTAATGGGCTTGTGAAGCCTTTTATGTCAATAAGCGCGCCGAGCAAAACAGAGGAAAAATGAGACTGGTAATCAACTACCAACCTCTCAATCTTTTTCTCCAAGATGATAAGTTCCTTTTACCATCTAGAGATTCTCTCTTTAGTGGTTTAACCAAGGCCCATATCTATTCCAAATTCGACCTCAAAGCCGGATTTTGGCAATTGGGCATCCATCCTGAAGACAGATCCAAAACAGGATTCTATATCCCAAACCAGCACTTCCAGTGGAAAGTTCTTCCTTTTGGTTTAAAGGTAGCACCATCCCTTTTCCAAAAGGCCATGTGTCGCATTTTCCAACCAATTTTGTCAAGTGCAGCAGTGTATATCGACGATATTCTGCTCTACGTACGATGAACAGAGCCACTGCCAACTCCTTGAGAAATTTGCAGAAATCGTGAAAAGGCATGGCATTATGCTTTCTCAAAGGAAAATGAATATTGCCCAAACAGAAATTGAATTTCTTGGAATGCACCTCAACAAAGGTACATACTATCCAGGGCCACATATTGCTCAAGAACTACTGAAGTTTCCTGAAAATAACTTCACAACAAAACAAGTTCAGCAATTTCTTGGGATAATTAATTATCTCAGGGTTTTTGTCCCAAACATTGCAAAGCTTCTGATTCCTTTGCAATCCATGCTGAAAAAGAATTCTCCGCCTTGGGGAAAGATCCAGACTAAAGCAGTTGCTGAGCTTAAAGAGATTATGCAGAATCTCCCACCATTACAAATCCCATCAACAGGCAAAAGAATTCTTCAAATTGACGCCAGTGATGAATACTGGGTAGCCGTCCTGTTCGAAGAAATTGATGGTAAGAAACACCTTTGTGCTCACAAAAGTGGAAAGTTTTCCCAGGCTGAAATGCATTACCATTCCACTTTTAAAGAAATCCTAGCAATAAAAAATGGGATTGAAAAATTTGAGTTTCACCTCATAGGCCATCACTTTCTAGTAGAATTAGACATGGCATCTTTCCCTCAGATAACCAAGTTCAAACAGAAACAGATTCCAAACTCTCAACTACTTCGATGGGCTAAATGGTTCTCAAAATACTCTTTTGAAACCAAACATATTCCTAGGAAAAAGAATGTCCTTACTGACTTTTTGTCAAGACCCAAAGCACCAGCTGAAATCAACATGTACATCAAAAGACCTGCTTTCCATATGCTTAATCATGGAGTCAAATACAAGATTGAGAAGATCAAAGATTTGCCAAGCTAGAAATATCCCCAGGAGATTATTCAGCAAATCCAGAATGACAGTCTTATTGAGAACATGGAGAACCTCATGTGGCAATGCCACACAGACCTTTTCAGATTCAATGGAGATTCGATCCTTTATCCTTTCGGGTTAAATTTGAATTATCCTTTTATTCATCCTCTTATCTGGAAGGAAGATAATTTCCCTAATCGGCTCAAAACGCTGTTATGGTACTTAACCAATAAGTACTTGATAGCCATTGAAATTCCCACCGAAGATTCATTGCTAATCTCACCAGGATATTCATGCTCGGGAGAAACATCGAAAAAGAATGTGATAGAAATCTTTTAGATTTTCTAAATTGGTTCTATCATCCTACATGTTGGAGACAAGACTTAGAAAGAGAACTGAGAACCATGACACCAAATCCTGAGGTTCACACCATCCCGTTTTTCGATGTCCATGGAATTTCGTAGAAATGATGGTAGTATTCTCGATGCACCACTCGAAATAGGAACCACGGCTTATAAACCTCACTTGAACAGCCGAGAAGCCCGGATTCACAAATCTTATCCAAGATCCATTAGATATTGTGAACATGAATACCGAGAACTCCAGAGAATCCTATGCCAGGAAAACAAGACCATTCCCGAAGATGTCTGGAATAATGCACCCACTACGTGGGATCATTATGACCTAGCTCCACAGGCTAAGGAAGCACTAGGACCATACAGACAAGCTGCATCGTCCCAGGAACTTGAAATGACAAGCGAAGATGACATTGTCCAGTCTACTCAAGACCCCTATGCACGCTTTGGAGGTCCTCTGTCCTAGAATCCCTACGAACAGGGATCTTCGTCCTCATTCCAAAACATGGACACGTCCTTTTATGCACAGCCATCCAATTGGCCTCAGCCAAGCATGCCAAACATTCCTGCCAACACTACAAGTGAAAATACAAACTTGGCAGAAGAAGAAGCATCACATTGGGCTCATGAAGCATCCTCATCTCAAAGGCTGAACTAGATTCTTTCACCTCAAGACCTTGAAGCTCTCCAGCAGAAATATGAAGCACATCTCCTAGAAGACAGCTCGGATGAAGACTCAGTATGTAGCTACAATGTCCATGACGGACAAGATCGTTGAGTCCGTACAATTTCACTGTAGCAAAGTACTGTTCACTTTTACTGTAGCACTAGGCTAGGGAATGTACTGTTCACAGTACAGTTACTATACATAGTGTGCGAATAATTCCCTCCCGGAAGTTTCTGGTGCCTCTGTTTGTATCTGGACCCGTGAGTTGGTCCCTGTTTGTTTCCATGTTTCCTTTATTTGCCTATATAAGGCATCGTTTGTGTTTCGTATTGGGCAGAGTCCCCTGAAGTAAAGTGTGTGCTTTGTGAAATCTCTCTATGGCTTTCTAAACTCCTCTTCTTCTCTAGCCTGGTATGATCCTTCGAGAAATGCAGCTTGGGTAGGTTAGAAACGTTTCCATGCTTGCATTTTTGGGTGTCTCTAGGCTCTGAACTAAATGGCTGAGTAATTTTTTGCTAAAAGGCTGTCCCGAAGGGCTTGAACGGGAGTTGTTCGCCCAATGTGGGATGTATACCTGCAGGAATTTACTCTCCTTCCCTGGTTCTAAGTCTAGGTCCATTCATGGTATCAGAGCCACGGTTTCGTTTTTGATATTATCCATTCCATGCGCTTGATAGGTGAATCCAGTGCTGAGAAGATCCTCACACACTATGACAGATCCAAAAATCCTCGAAGCACCCATCTCCCTTGCTCCTTCTTCTTCTTCCTCAGCTCTCTCAGAATTTCGTGTTTCCAATGCTTCTAAGATAGATTATCTTTACGAAGTTTCTCTTAGCGATGAAACCAAGATCTCAGAAACTCAGCTTCCTCTTATGAATCCCTATTCAGCTTTTGCTAAACCAACCTCATCATTCTCACCCATCCGCTCCATTCGTCAACTTATCCACCAAACCCCAAAGCAAGTAAAGGAGTACGTTCAGTCCTTCAAGTTCGACCAACATCCCATTCCTGCTACTGAAAAGGAGTACTTTGTTACTCTTCAGATCCCTCCAGAATTCCCCAGACAATGGGTCCAACAGGGATATTCTCATGTCCACTATGGAGCTATTCGTCTTGCTCTCAACTTCCATGGTCGTAAAGGTTTGCCAGTAGTGGCAAGAATCGCATTGTTAGACACCAGGTTTTTACAATACCAGCATGCTTGCATCGGTACTGTTCAAACCACTCTGAATGCCGAAACAGTCTTTGTGACTTTGTATCCAAACTTTAACATCGCACTTTCAGATCCCCAACTTCTCTCTTTCCTGAAAGTTCAAGTCCAGCTCACTGGAGCACCCCAAACTGCTGACTCTGTAGCTGCAACTCTACATTACCAGATGGTTTATCGAGTGCAGAACCATGCTCTTGATCTCAACTTCAACAATGGTAATGAAGATGCATTGTTCATCTCCATGCAGAATGACCAGGCATCCTGCATCCATGTCCCCAAGCAGATCCCAAATGATATATTGGCCAAGCTCCTTCCAGAGACTTGGATCACCAACTATGAAAAGCTACACCAGCATAACAAGCCGTTCCAGTCCACAGACTCAGAATTTGTGCGGAAAAAAGATGGAACTGTTTCCATCAAATTTGGCAAAGAAAAGGAAGAAAGTCCTTCTATCTTCCAGACCATCCTCATGATCGAACCATGTATTCCTGAATCCATTTCCGAACCAGATCCAAAAAAGCATGTTCGACACTTCGACGGTGAT
This sequence comes from Eucalyptus sideroxylon x Eucalyptus melliodora, assembly GCA_016097485.1. Lineage (NCBI taxonomy): Eukaryota > Viridiplantae > Streptophyta > Magnoliopsida > Myrtales > Myrtaceae > Eucalyptus > Eucalyptus sideroxylon x Eucalyptus melliodora. The sequence continues at coordinate 63,406,511 of CM027826.1, read as the reverse complement.
GGACATCATGTTCATTACTATAAAGACAAGTATGGTCATTGTTTTTGGGATCCTTTTTGCCAATGTTCCTACTGTATAAATTCTCCCGACGAGATAGATCCTCTTGCAAGATCTCCTCCCCGACGAAAGAAATCCAAGGATAAGATGTACCAAAGGTACTTAGATGGAGATTCCTCCGTAGATACTCTTGGTGAATGCGATAAATACCAGTTCATGGTATCTTATGCACCACCTCCACCACCAGAGTCTAGTTCTACATCCCAAAGCTTACCAGACCCACCAAAATCACCTCCACCTTCTCCTCCTCAGAAAAAGCAAGCTCTCTCTCCGTTTTATAAGCCAATCCTCAAATGGGCTAAGAAACACTCTTACCCCCTCGAAGTTCCAGCAGAAACACCACCCACTTCTTTTATTGCCATATTCCAAGATACTGACTTTCCTCCTCTTGTCAAGGAAAGTTCTAAACTCTCGTTCCCTGCTACAGAAGAGTTTATTGATCCACATGGCAGGTATCGCCATGTGCCTAAAATACCTACTCCCACTGACGTGGATGAACATGGAAGACAGAAGAAAACCCCTGCTGCTGAAGCTGTTCTAAATTGGCAATCAGAGACTCTGTTGGCACAGAACAATGCCTTCAAGGCTATTGATTCCAAGATTGGAAATGTGCAACAAGATCTCCGAAGATATGATGAGGGTACCAAGAAGATACTTTCTGAGTTCCAGAAAAGGCTTCATGCATTGGAATCAGGACAACATCTTGGGTACCACTACCTTGAAAGTCCAAAGCCAGAAATAGACAAACTCAAGAAGCAAATTCAACTTCTTGAAGAAGGAAAGTTCAGACCTTTCGATCCATTGGCACCTCCTGTTAGAATTGGGTATCTACCCCCACATCCAAAAACATTTGTTTTTGCCAATATTCCAGAAGATCCCTCCAGAAGAGAACCAGATATGGCAGAATTACGAAATCGTCTCAAAGCCATGCAAAAGGAAAAATGAAAAGAAAAAAGCTCACCCACAGAATCAAGTTCAATTGTTATAAGAGGAAGACCAGATCAAATGATGTTATCAAATCTATTAGAATCCTTTCTAAAGGATTTGGGTACTCAGGAACCGATCCCGTCATCCAACAATGACCTAAGCCCGATCCTACCATTCCAAAAAACAGATTCGTTTTCAGTGAACAAACTTCCCCTACTTCATCAGATTCAGCATCTCTTTCTTCTTTTTCATCCTTCTCAAATCAAACGGTCGATTCTCCTTCTCCCCCTATTGTTCCACCAACTTCACAAATATTCATGGCTGACACTCCTCCTGACTACGAAATGGAATCAAACTATTCGATCCAGAATTTGGACAGACAAGTAATCTCACCAGAAACAATTCCACCAGACATGTGTCCATGGCATCAAAACAATTCTTCTCCATTAACGCTATTCCTTATCCAAAATGGCCAGAAAGACTTGAAGAATTTCATACTTGGTTAAGTACACAGTCCATTACTAACCATGATATGAATGATGTCCTTTACAATTTTATTACAAGGTTCACAGGAAGCCTTAAATTCTGGTGGCAATCACTCACAGAACAGGACCAGCTTATGTTTCTAATGTCACACAATTTCAGTCATGCCCTTACTTATCTATATCATGTTTTTGTGGGAACACCCGGAGATCTCAAAGAGCTAAAAAGAAGAGAATTTTTCAAACGAAGATGATGTTCCCTCCAGAAAAGGCATCTTGATAAGCATTATCGACTAATGCTTCAGCTCTTTTACCAAATTGGCGCAAATCCAAATTTAAAGCATGTCTTCCTCACTTCTATCCCCAAAGAGCTATCACAAATGGTGGAAAGATCTTTCTTTGGAAAACAAAGAAGGATACAAGACGTTCCCTTGGGAGAAATTCAGCAAGAAGTCCATCTATGCCTTGAAGACTTATGCTTAAAGCACCGAATGTTCCGAACATATATCACAGATGACAAGCGTCTTGAATCAGCTTGTTCCCACCAAAAGTTAAAGATCAAATGCTCCAAACAGGATTGTGATGGTACTTGTGGCCAATATTCCCGGAAGAAAAAGCACTACAAAAAGTACTCGATTAAAAAATCCAAACATGACTCCAAGCATTTCCGGAGAAAGAAGAAATGGCGACACTTACGCAAGAGGAAGGATCGCACAGCCATAAGAAATCAAGCCGTTGCTACATTTGCAACAAGAAAGGACATTTTGCCAAAAATTGTCCTCAGCGAAAAAATGTCGAATCATCTCGATTGAAAATGAAACAATGTATTTCTCTTGAATATGATGATATTGAATCCTTATTTTCTCCGACGAAGAACCAACGGAACAAACTCTTTGTGTTATTCCCTTCTATCAAACTTCGAGTGAAACTGAGTTTGATGAGTCAGAATCTGAAGACATCTTTCACATATCACCCACATCTTCAGAACCAAATCCTGACATATTCTCAAGTCAAACTCATTGTCCCTATTTCCCTGTAAAAATCTTTACCTCAAAATTCGCCAAACCTATCAATGTCATTGCCCTCATTGATACTGGAGCAAGTTGCTCAATTCTAGACACTAAGGTTCCGCCTGAAGAATATTGGACTCCTCATATCCGATATTTCAACTCTGCATCTGGAGATACTTTCTCCACAAATGTCAGAACCTCTCCGCCATTCGTTCGTTCTTCCTCATTGTTCCATAAAGGCAAAAATCTTTGGATCAAACCTCCCCAATAAAGATTTGATAATTGGATGGGACATCATGACTCAAATCTCTCAACTCCGTATCATTCCTAGAAAAGATCTTAGATATAAAGATCATTTCTTTAAGTTCGTTAATATTCAGAGACACTTTTCCATCCAGATGAGTCTACTAGATCCAATCATGCAAAAGTTGCTAGAATCTTGTTCGGAATCCCACTCAGAATTTGCTCAAAAATGTTCTCATCCTTTATGGGAAAATCCAGAATTCATTGTTCGCCTTCCCTTAAAAAAAAAATGAAGACATCAACCCAACAAAGGCGAGTCATGTGGGAATGAAGCCAGAACACTTGGCTTTAGCTCAAAGGGAATGCTTAGAATTATTGCAACAAGGCCTTATTGAAGTTTCTGATTCTCAATGGGCTTGCGAAGCCTTTTATGTCAATAAGCGCACCGAGCAAAACAGAGGAAAATGAGACTGGTAATCAACTACCAACCTCTCAATCTTTTTCTCCAAGATGATAAGTTCCCTTTACCATCTAGAGATTCTCTCTTTAGTGGTTTAACCAAGGCCCATATCTATTCCAAATTCGACCTCAAAGCCGAATTTTTGGCAATTGGGCATCCATCCAGAAGACAGATCCAAAACAGGATTCTGTATCCCAAACCAGCACTTCCAGTGGAAAGTTCTTCCTTTTGGTTTAAAGGTAGCACCATCCCTTTTCCAAAAGGCCATGTGTCGCATTTTCCAACCAATTTTGTCAAGTGCAGCAGTGTATATCGATGATATTTTGCTCTACGACCCGATGAAAGAGCCACGCCAACTCCTTGAGAAATTTGCGAAATCGTGAAAAGGCATGGCATTATGCTTTCTCAAAGGAAAATGAATATTGCCCAAACAAAAATTGAATTTCTTGGAATGCACCTCAACAAAGGTACATACTATCCGGGGCCACATATTGCTCAAGAACTACTGAAGTTTCCTGAAAATAACTTCACAACAAAACAAGTTCAGCAATTTCTTGGGATAATTAATTATCTCAGGGTTTTTGTCTCAAACATTGCAAAGCTTCCGATTCCTTTGCAATCCATGCTGAAAAAGAATTCTCCGCCTTGGGGAAAGATCCAGACTAAAGCAGTTGCTGAGCTTAAGGAGATTATGCAGAATCTCCCACCATTACAAATCCCATCAACAGGCAAAAGAATTCTTCAAACTGACGCCAGTGATGAATACTAGGCAGCCGTCCTGTTCGAAGAAATTGATGGTAAGAAACACCTTTGTGTTCACAAAAGTGGAAAGTTTTCCCAGTCTGAAATGCGTTACCATTCCACTTTTAAAGAAATCCTAGCAGTAAAAAATGGGATCAAAAAATTTGAGTTTCACCTCATAGGCCATCACTTTCTGGTAGAATTAGACATGGCATCTTTCCCTCAAATGACCAAGTTCAAACAGAAACATATTCCAAACTCTCAACTGCTTCGATGGGCTAAATGGTTCTCAAAATACTCTTTTGAAACCAAACATATTCCTGGGAAAAAGAATGTCCTTGCTGACTTTTTGTCAAGACCCAAAGCACCAGCTGAAGTCAACATGTACATCAAAAGACCTGCTTTCCATATGCTTAATCATGGAGTCAAATACAAGATTGAGAAGATCAAAGATTTGCCAAGCCAGAAATATCCTCAGGAGATTATTCAGCAAATCCAGAATGACAGTCTTATTGAGAACATGGAGAACCTCATGTGGCAATGCCACACAGACCTTTTCAGATTCAATGGAGGTTCGATCCTTTATCCTTTCGGGTTAAATTTGAATTATCCTTTTATTCATCCTCTTATCTGGAAGGAAGATGATTTCCCTAATCAGCTCAAAACGCTGTTATAGTACTTAACCAATAAGTACTTGATAGCCATTGAAATTCCCACCAGAAGATTCATTGCCAATCTCACCAGGATATTCATGCTCGGGAGAAACATCGAAAAAGAATGTGATAGAAATCTTTTAGATTTTCTAAATTGGTTCTATCATCCTACATGTTGGAGACAAGACTTAGAAAGAGAACTGAGAACCATGACACCAAATCCTGAGGTTCACACCATCCTGTTTTTCAGATGTCCATGGAATTTCTGTAGAAATGATGGTAGTATTCTCGATGCACCACTCGAAATAGGAACCACGGCCTATAAACCTCACTTGAATAGCCGAGAAGCCCGCATTCACAAATCTTATCCAAGATCCGTTAAATATTGTGAACATGAATACCGAGAACTCCAGAGAATCCTATGCCAGGAAAACAAGACCATTCCCGAAGATGTCTGGAATAATGCACCCACTACGTGGGATCATTATGACCTAGCTCCACAGGCTAAGGAAGCACTAGGACAATACAGACAAGTTGCATCGTCCCAGGAACATGAAATGACAAGCGAAGATGACATTGTCCAGTCTACTCAAGACCCCTATGCACGCTTTGGAGGTCCTCTGTCCCAGAATCCCTACGAACAGGGATCTTCGTCCTCATTCCAAAACATGGACACGTCCTTTTATGCACAGCCATCCAATTGGCCTCAGCCAAGCATGCCAAACATTCCCGCCAACACTACAAGTGAAAATACAACCGGCGTAAGAAGAAGCATCCCATTGGGCTCATGAAGCATCCTCATCTCAAAGGCTGAACCAGATTCTTTCACCTCAAGACCTTGAAGCTCTCCAGCAGAAATATGAAGCACATCTCTTAGAAGACAGCTCGGATGAAGACTCAGTATGTAGCTACAATGCCCATGACGGACGAGATCGTTGAGTCCGTACAATTTCACTGTAGCAAAGTACTGTTCACTTTTACTGTAGCACTAGGCTAGGGAATGTACTGTTCACAGTACAGTTACTATTCATAGTGTGCGAATAATTCCCTCCCGGAAGTTTCCGGTGCCTCTGTTTGTATCTGGACCCGTGAGTTGGTCCCTGTTTGTTTCCCTGTTTCCTTTATTTGCCTATATAAGGCATCGTTTGTGTTTCGTATTGGGCAAAGTCTCCTGAAGTAAAGTGTGTGCTTTGTGAAATCTCTCTATGGCTTTCTAAACTCCTCTTCTTCTCTAGCCTGGTATGATCCTTCGAGAAATGCAGCTTGGGTAGGTTAGAAACGTTTTCATCCTGGCATTTTTGGGTGTCTCTAGGCTCTGAACTAAAGGGCTGAGTAGTTTTTTGCTAAAAGGTTGTCCCTGAAGGGCTTGAACGGGAGTTGTTCGCCCAATGTGGGATGCATACCTGCAGGAATTTACTCTCCTTCCCTGGTTCTAAGTCTAGGTCCATTCATGGTAGCGACACTCCAGCAAAGTCTCGGTAGATTTGGCACAATGATTTAGTGATGGTGTTCGTGAGGCAACCAGCGCCAGTTGCGCTTCAGCGATAGCGATGGCTCAGCAATAGTGGCGATCGTGAATGACAAGGATTGAACAGAGGTGGTGAGTGGGAAATGATTAACATCTTCGAGGGGGTAAGCAAACGCCAGCAGAAGCAGTATGAATGCCATCGTAGCTCTAATGTAATGTGGTAGACGAACTGAGAATCCATCATCTTCTGTTGAACTGTATACAATTATAGAACCGGACTACTAAACCCCTTCAGGGACATCGCCACATAACATGCTCTCTTGCAAAGCAACGCCTTGCAAACTCAGCAAACCTTTGAGTTCGAGTGGCAATGAAGCTATTGCTTCTCAAATTCAAAGCTTCAAGTCCCCATGAGATTACTGATACTTGCAGGAGCTGAACTCGAGAGCATATTACCTTCAAGAGGCAAAATCTCCCAAACCTCCGAATTCGCCTATGGATTAAGAAACCTTCCCAAGTAACTCCATTCCCTTCGAGATCAAGCATTTGCCAAGAACTACAGTTTCGGATCTCAGGAGATATGGCTATTGGCTTCCACTAAAAGAGTCATTCCTTGAGGTTTGATGAGCTCGGGACAATCATGAGGTACCGATTCGTCGCAATGTGGAACTGCACGTTGCGCAAATAAGAATCGAGCTCATTGTTTTTGTGAAATTAGAGCAATTGTTCCAAAAGTGAAATGGATCGTTCTGTTGAGCTATAAATTAGATTGCCGGAATAATCTATTTTTCCTTTTCCTGCCAATTTTTTTTTAAAAAAAAAAAGATGGGAAAATTAGCCGGAAATTTTTTTTTAAATTATCCAAAAAATCTTAAACTTATTGCAATTTTTGTCAATTCAGTTCATCTAATTAATTTTAATTGGAAATAATTGACGTAAATGTTGGTGGGATGATTAGCATTGACATAGACAATTTTAAATAATATTTAAATTGTTTTGAATTTTCTTTGAATTTTTTTTTTTTCCTTTTATTTTTCTCTTTCCTACTTTCCTTCTTTTCTTTTTTTTTTTCCCTTTTCTCTTCTCTTCTTTTTTTTTTTAATTTTTTTCTTCTTTCTTTTTCTCTTTCTCCCTACACCGACCGCCACCAAGCCTCGTCAATGGCTGGCAGAGGTCGTTAACCTTGGGCGAGGGACGGCCCACGCTCGCCCAATTTGGGCAAAATTGGTCAGGTGGATTCAATTGACAAAAAATGAAAAGATTTATTATTCAACTAGCAGAATTGAAAGGTTTAAGACTAAATTGATAAAAGTGCAATAAATTTATGATTTTTTGGACAATTTTCCCATGAGAATTCTAAATGAGGACTCAATGTGCAAAGTTCTATATCGACGAGGCCTGGCAAAGGGGGAAAGGGAAAAAGGAAAGAAGAAAAAGAGAAAAAAAAAATAACTAACTAAAAAGGCATTAAATTTTTTTTAAAAATTGTTCACATTAGCGCCCCTATGCTATGTAAGACGGCCGATGTCAATATCAAAGATTTCTGACCAAAATTGGCTGGATATACTCAATTGACAAAAAATAAAAAAGGCTTAAGACTCTATAGATGAAATTGAAAGGTGTCGAAGTCAATAGATTTATGACATTTTAGACAATTTTTCTGAATTCTTCTAGGTTAATTAAATTAAAATGAATTGGCCAACATTGTGAGAGATAATGGTTTGGGAGAACCCACGCTGATCGAGGATCATTGGTCCAACTCGACATTTCCACTAATCCCGTTTTCCCTCGACTCCCATTCGAAAGGGTCGCAACAATACTTATATATATTATATCCTAGTTTTTTTAGATAACCAAATGCCCAATCATATCTCTAAAGATTGTGTCTTTCTCAAACTATTACTTAAATCTTAAAATATTCAATTAGACCCAGGTCAAATGCAAGAGAACTAAGCAAGATTATTTCTCCTGACAAATTCGGTGCGGTATATCACTGTTAACCTTTTCTTTTCTTTTTTTGTCAAAAGAATTTAACACGTCTAATTCAAAGAAATTAACCACCCTAACTTGGGCCTTAAATAGCAAAAAGTAAAATTGGGATTGAGCACATTTTCTGGCCGATTTTGCCTAATTCGTGTTGCTAATGAACCCAACATGGTCCGAATGTCCTTTTTGCCCAGTAGCCCAGGCGACTCGATCACTCGGATCGGTCAATGTGACTGGCGAAGAACAGATCGGGGCTTTGGCTCGTGGAAATGGAGTCTTATCATTGGAAGACAGCACAAGTATTTTGGATTTCGTAAAGCAATTTGGGTAGCCGCTTTGAGTTTTAGGATTCGAAATAGTAGACTTTGAGCTCAAAGAGCAATAGGGGTAATCAACCGCTTCTTAACCTGTGAAACAGTAGCTTAATTTTCGAGCTACCGATAGGCAAGCTTTGAGTATATGTACATAAGATTATGAATTCAAAAGGTCTAAATCATAAGATGAATAGAAAGATCACATGCACATGAGATTTCAGCAAACATTATGAAAGTAATATCGACACATTTTCTCTTGCACGAACCAGGAGGGGATTGGTTCAATATCAGGAAATGAGAAACGTGAAAGTCTGCGCGATGTCCCAAGTCAATAACTTGATTGGGAAAGTGGATTGATGGCGATCAGCACTGGAGTGCGATGCGGACCCAACACAAAAAAGCCTCTCAAACATGACAGCAGACTCCTCATTTTGTCGATTTTTCAAATGTTCTTTCTCCTTTCGAAACGCCAACATGGACAAGGCAATCGGCAGGTGAGTCGCCACGCATGGCGACACCTGCATGCAAATAGGGTTCCACAGGGCTGCGCAAGGTGCCGTCTAGATGCTTCGTAGAGCTATTATCTTATGATTACTTGAGGGAGGAATCTTGGCATGTTCACACTTGTGTGGAGTAAAAGAAGGAAGTTTGTGAAAGTTTCAAGATTTGATCAATGGGGAGGTAGCCATCGACAGAGATTCGTCTCTGTATTCGTGATAGGAAAAAAAAAATGGGGCAAAGGGATAGATCTTGGAAGGAAGAAGTTCAGGTATTAATCAGATTTAAGCTCTGTTATTAAACGTCAAAGACTCTTTCTGCCTCCTCCCAAGCACAAATTACGGAAAATGAAAAGAAAAAAACAAGACGAGATTATTATGAAATGACAATAATGGATTTGGAAATAAAAAGCAAATTTGGAAGATTGCACATAGTGAACAAACTCAATTGGACTGAGTCGGAAAGGAAGTGTGAAGATAAGAGAGCAATCCTTGCAAAGTCGGGCGCCTCATGCCATGTAATAGGTCTAAAGGAGATAAGCTGCGTTTGATTGACCTTCATTTCTTCAAAAGATCTTTGGCTTAAGGTATATTTTCTTTGGTAATTGATTTTTGGTGTAGTTTTTGGCAAAATAACTTAAAATTTTAAATAAAAAAAGAAATATAAAAGGAGCTACTGTTCATCATCTACAAGGGCTCAAGCAAAGGCTCAGAGGGCCGCTGTGAGCCTAGGAGAGGGCTCTGAGATCATGCAACCTCGGTGGGGCTGTGCCGGTGTCGCGTCGATGCTTGACCATCGGCAACCATCAACTCTCAACCATGAGCGATGCGTGACCTCAAGATCTCACCTAATAGTCAAGAGCGAGCTTGATGTACAAGAAGATGAACTAGGCAAAGACCCAAGCACGGCGACCTTCAGTGGAGACCTAAGCATAGTAGAACTTCAACAGTCAGACAAGATGAACAGTCACAAGCTAGGGCAGAATATACAAGTATTAGTGGGGGCAATTTAGGAAGAAAAAAACTCATTAACCTTAAAAGATGCCTTCAAAAGGTGCCCAAAGGCAGCAGGTGGGGATTTTCCTTAGACTTTTAGCTTGCTTGCATTTCCCCAAAATGGTCTCAAAAAAAAAAAAAAATCACCGATATTCCTAATTTTTCCTCAAGGGACTCTAAGGAATAAGAAAGATAAACCAAATGCATTCTTTGGTGGGTTCACATGTGATTTCTCGTACCAAGGGAAGGTTATTAGTTTTGTACATGAGGAATAAGAATAAGCAGAATAAAGTTGAGAGGGTATGATGGGACAAGCAGCCGTATTCAGCATACTCGATGCCATATCTCAAGTCGGTGCTCTGCTATTGGCAGCAATTGGAGGACGGGATGGTAATTGGAGTTGGAGGCAATACGCAAGCTTAGAGCTCTCAATGGCTGCAAAATCACTCCCAAAAGTCCCTAAATGAATCGAGGAAGGATGTATAACAACAGAGTTATAACGGGCAATGAACTTGATCTTGCTATGCGGGAATCCATGATGAACGAAAATACTTGATTGATTTGTCATGGAGACATCGGTCCATAATAGATTGTGAAGTATCATAATGACATGAATCAACACAAGTTAACGTGTCGTGAGAATACTAAGTGACTTGAAAGACTGATAGAAAAAAGGGTTAGGTACAAGTCTCATTCTCATACTATCAAGCTTAAACTCTCCATGACAAGTTTAAGGTTATATAGAATGCGTATGATAACAATATTATTTCCAACCAAAATTGTTTTTCTGATATCGATAACAAGTTTGGAATAAAATTTTTTTTTCTAGGATAATTTTTTAATCCAAAAATAAATTTGGAATAACAATAAGAAGTAAAAATCTCTATTTTTGTAATAGAAATGTGAAAGATAAACTCTTTTATTGTTTGCCCTCATTACTAGTCAACCGACAACTTGTTGCCGCCGCTTAAGAATGAGAAATTTTGTGTTGTTACAAACGAATTTCTACTCTAGGAACCGAAATTTTATATTGTTATTAAACGTATATTTTTACTCAAAAACACATCCAGAAAATAGAAATACTGGAAAAAATTACTTTCTGAAGTATAATAGTTATCATTCGTGCTCTTATTAAGTGGCTCTAGCTAGTTATGTAAGCCACCTTTTTTGTCCTTTTTCTAGCTCAAAGCATCGTGAAACCAACCTAATTTGGGCCTTAAATCGCAAAAGGTGAAATTGGGCTTGAGCACATCTTCTGGCCGATTTTGCTCAATTCGTGTTGTCATTGAACCCAACAAGGTCCGAATGTTCTTTTTTCCTCAGTAGCCCATGTGACTTGATTACCCAAATTGGTCTACGTGACTGACGAAAAACGAATCGGGGCTTTGGCCCATGGAAATGGAGTCTTATCATTGGAAGACAGCACAAATACGGTCGGATTTCAGAAAGCAATTGTGGGAGCCCGCTTTGGGTTTTAGGATTTGAGCTCGAAGAGCAATGGAGGTAGCTATTTCTTGATATGCGAAGTAAAGTGTACACGAGATCACAGATTCAGAAGGTCTGAATCATAGGGCGAAGAGGATCACATGCGCGTAAGATTTTGGCCAAACCCTTATAAAATCGACACATCCTCTATCTAGATAGAAGGATGAGAGTCTGGCTTACGTCTAACAACGAGAACACAAAAAGTTCTCACATTAGTTAAAGGCCATAATCCTCAAAAAAATTCCAAATTATGCCCACTATAATACATTTACTCTAACACAATAAATCTCAAATGTGTTCTTGTGTGACACATTCACCCATCCATCAAAGTTCCATCAATGAGCTTCGTTAAAAATATGCCTACTTGGACATCGGAAAATGAACGGTATTGACATGATGCTCAAATAACTTAGTGATATAAAAATTGACGTTATTTTTGTTGAAAAATATTTTCTTATGTAAAAAAAATATGATAAATGTGTCTCGGTCGACATAATTTGTGATTTTTGATATTACAAATAAAATTTCGAATAAATGTATTATAATGGGTAAAATTTGAGAATTTTAGTGACTTTTTCCCTTAGTTTAAAGCATGTTGTCGGAGAGACCAATCGGTATTTACCTATGAAAGTATTTTATGCGAACACAGTTGGCTATGTTTCCTTGCATGCTCCCAACAACACAATGCACAAAACGCACGAAAATGACAAAACCCCTTGATGAAAAGCATTTTAGTGAATGGCTTTATTGTTAAATTCTAGATGCAAATGAACATATCAATTCACTTGTCAGAAAAAATATTATAATGATGATAAATAATATCATCTCATAAATATTGATGATTAATAAACCAATTAAATATTAAAAGTGGACTTATCCTAAAATTTACCTAGTATATCAAAATAGAATTGAGAATATATTAAAATTAACAATCTTATAAGCAAAATTTCGGAACATTAAATATGCGATAGCAAAACTTCCTTATTTATTTATTATCCCATCTCTAAATATATCAAACCTATCCAATTTATTAATCCATAATAATCTCTATATGAATTTAATTAAACATAAGTGCACTAAAATATGTTAATATTTCAAGTTTATAATAAATATTTTGGATTACCTTATTATCAAAAGCCACATGAATAATATGGTATACCTCTATCCATATTTAATTTATGGTTATATATTATAATGAGTAATCACACATCATCGCTTTTCAGTCTCGAACATACATATTATATCATTTAAATGGCGGTTACTCACTTAAAAGTATTAAGCACAGTAATAAATAATTCACATAAATGAAATTACTTATAGAGCACAAAAGCCTAAAATTCATATCATTATAATGAAACTACATTATAACCTTAACAAAAGAAAATTAGAACATAATAGAAGAAAACATGAAAATATGAAATAGACCCAACATCTTGAATCAAATAATAAGTATTTTGTCATTGCTTTTTTTTTTTTTTTTTCAAATTACTTGAAAAACTCTAAGAACAATGAAAAAACAATCTAAAAATAAAACCTAGCCGTCCCCCCTAGGCTCTCAAAATAGGATAATATCCAAAACTCCTAACGTAAGGAAATTGCTCTTTTTTTTTTTTTGCATAAAATTGGGGAATAAATAAAAGAATTCCCGATTTACATCCACCTTCTAAGGCTTTTGTGGGTGGCGTCTTTTTTTTTTTTTTTTTTTTTTTTTCTTTTTTAAATTATTTTCTCTATGTCTCATTATGATGCATGAGTAAATAGAGGGGAAATCCAAATATTTTCTCATAAAAATTATATTATTTATTGCCTAAAATAGATCAAATAACTATAACTTGGTATAGGTTAGCAACATGTTAATAGAGCCATCAAAAGCAAACTTCCAAAATAGAGAAAAAAAAAGTCACAAAAAAGATCTAAACTATGCCAATTACAACACATTTACCTTAAATTTTAACCGTGAGATAAAAAATCTCAAAATTTATACTCGTATGACATAATTACCTTAGATTATTTTTTTTTATAAAGCTAAAAACTCCAACCTTATGCTTATGCGACATATTTAATCTCAAAGTTTATAGTTTTTTATGTCATAGAATTTTTTGATATAAATGTATCAGGTGCAAATGAAAAAAATAGAGGCAAATATGACTTAGAGTTTTTAGTGATTTTTGCTCTCTAAAATATTGAATTGTTCCGAGTGGGCCAGCGTCAGGGACAATGCCCGGTCAGCGGCGGCGAGCCTAGTGCCGCTCGGGAACGAGACCGAGATGCCAGAGGCAGATGAGCAAGGCTTTTGGACAGGCGGAGGCGGAGTCGGAGGCCGAGGCAGAGGCGGAGAGAGGTGGGATGCGCAGAGAAGAAACAGAGGAAGGCTCTGAGCGTTCTTGGTTATTTTACGAGGAGAGAGAGAACCCGCCCATTCAAGTGAGGAGAGAGAAAAATTTTGAGCGGGAGGAATCGCTGACCGTCCTTTCTTCTGCAGGAGCCGAGCCGAGCCAGCCGAAAACGAGTCCTTTTCTCATTTTCGAGGGGTCCCACTCGGGACAGGTGTCGGTATGTGAGTGGTTTGTGCGCGCCACGTCATCCACTGAAGTGGCGCGCACAAACTACTGAATATT